>ML663562.1:8146757-8188215 GCA_007570785.1 Antilocapra americana | reverse complement strand
TTTACCATCTGCACCACCAGGGAAGCCCATTATAATAAAGCCCTCTGCAAATAAGATGGTTTCTAATTTTTTGCTTTCAATACAATAAAAAGGCTACCTAACAAGTTTGTTAATTGATATATTATTAGCAATAATTTTTGATAATAGATTATGGTGTGATTTTTAGTATATAATTCAGAAGAGTTTTAAGAACAGAGCGACATTGCTATCAAAAACTTTTTATTCCTGTTTGCTCATTTCTTATATCTATGAAATAAAAAGAAAAATATATTTGATGTTGATTCCTTTCTCTTTTCAGCAATTATTAATATTTATTCATAGATATACAAATTCAGTGAAAATCAGTTAGCTTGAGCCATACGTCATAAGGTATATCTTCAAAAAGTTTTATTTTATATTTAATAACCAATCACCAAATTTTAATATATTTATGTTGTGCTGAATAAATGTTTATAGGAGAAAAACTATTTTTAAACTAAGGCTCTATAGACAATGGAAAAAATTACATACAGATTTTTGAGGAAAGATATATTATATTTTCTAGCATAAAAGACTTTTACTTCTAGTAAAAACCTTTCCAGCATAAAGATATATGACATTAGCATAAAATATGTTGGTGAAATGAAATAGAAAAGTTCAAAGAAATAAAGGAACTATATAAAATAAAGTGTTCACTTATGTTTTAGATAGATAAATCTAGGATATTTAGATTCTGTTGGCTGCTTTTTAAAACCTGATTTAAAAAGAAAAAAACTTGATATGTGTATTTCACTTCAAGATGTAAATATTTACCATATGCCTGAATTACCTGAAATAATTTAAGCTTTTTATGAAAAACCTTAAGGGTAACTTACAAATGTACAAGTGGATGTACAGTCCCAAAATTATTTTGAGGACTTTAAGGATGTGTCTATTAAAGACCTTTGCTCATCAAGGGACCAGGCTCTATCTCTCTTTCCTTTTTTTAAAATTACTTTTTATTGATGTACAGTTGATTAACAATGTTGTGTGATTTTCTGCTATATGGCAAAATGAATCAGTTATGCATATACATATATCCATTCTTTTTTAGATTCTATTCTCATATAGGTCTTCACAGAATATTAAGTAGTACTGAGTTCCCTGTGCTACACAGTAGGTTCTTATAAGTGATCTATTTTATATACAGTAGTGTGTATATGGCAATCCCAGTCTCCCCATTTAGCCTTCTCCCTTTTCCCCCTTTGCAATTCTAAGTTTGTTTTCTACATCTGTGACTTTTCTGTTTGTAAATAGTTTGTTTGTACCATTTTTTTTTTTACATTTCACATATAAACAATAACATATGAAATTTGTCTGACTTAGTATGACAATCTCTAGGTCCATCCAGGGTCTCACTGCAAATGGCATTATTTCATTCTTTTTTTATGGCTGAGTAATATTCCTTTGTATATATGTGCCACACCTTTATCCATTCGTCTGTGGGTGGACATTTAGGATGCTTCTTTTTGTCCATTGTAGGGCTTAGTCTCCCTTGGCTAGTCACCAAGCCTCTTTACCTCCATGAGGGGACTGTACAAACACCTCAGGAATTTTCCTGCAACAAGGATCCAGTGCTTGGTTTAACATATGAGGTGATTTAGTCTACCCTCACTGGCATTCACTCAGACTCCAACCACAACTCTGAATTCCTGCCACATCAGACTTCCTCTTGTCTCTTTGACAATATCAGGTCCTTTCATGCCTTAGTGCCTGTGTATGTTATGTTTGTTTTGCCCGTTGTTATCTCACTTTCAAAAGCAAAATACCAAGAACAGGTAATGAAATTGAATTTATTCAGAATATTGCAGTAGGGGGAACAATGCAGATCGGAGAACAGGAGTGTCTCAGCAGGATGGTTTTGTAGGTTGTATAGGGAAGAATCCTGAAGCTTCAGATGGAGCGATTTTAGACTTGGGATTGGTTTTTTTCATCAGAGGGCGCCTCAGTCTGTTAGAAGAACAGGAACAGTTTATTTCCTTGTCTAGCTAGTTTTGGGGGGACAAATGGTTCAGCCAATCATTTATGAGACAAAGAATGGGAATTTTGAGGGGTGGTGTCTGGCCTTATATGTAAACAAGGGAGTCATCTAAGAGTCTAATGGGAGTTAGGAGAAAGTAGAGGGTGATCAGAGTTGTATGGGGAGATAGTTCTTCATAGGAAGCCCTTTCCTGGAACACAATAGGGTGGGAGTTTTTGGAAAACTGGTTTGAAGCAGCAGTCCCCAACCTTTTTGGCACTAGGCATGGGTTTCATGGAAAACGATTTTTCCACGAACCAGGGCAGGGGATGGTTTTAGAATGATTTAAGCGTGTTAATTGTGCACTTTATTTCTATTATTATTACATCAAGTGCACCTTAGATCATCAGGCATTAGATCTCAGAGTTTGCAGACCCCTGGTTTGGAGGATTAATTGTTTCTATTTTGTAGGACCATAGAGCTTGGGTAAAATCAACATTGTCACCACTTTTCCCAACAAATTCTTGTTAAACCTCTCAGTCTCAGTTCTCCCTTTGTTAAGCTGTCATAATCAGGTTCCCAGGAAACCAGTTCTGAGACAAGGATTTGCTTGCAGTATTTTTGTTGGGGTGTCCTCTTGAAATTAACAGGAGCAGGCGAGGAGAGCAGTTATGGTTGGAGCAGGCTCTGCAAACCAAATTGGGCCCACAACCTGTCTATTTATGGCCCCAAGTTAAGTAAGAATTGTTCTTACCGTTTTAAAGGGTTAAAAAATATATATAGATAGATAGAGGTTGACCTTCTGTTACCTGCAAAGCCTAAAACATATGTGTTCCAATGTTTTCAGGAAAAGTTTGCCTTCTCCTGGATTAGGAAGGGAAGTGAACTGCTGATGCTGTCACAACAAAGGTCCTACCTGGCCCATCTTATTCAGAAGCTGGACAGTTGTGCACTTGTTCAGTTGCAAAGTCATCTCCTATTCTTTGCGACCGCGTGGACTGCCGCACTCCAGACTTCCCTGTCCTTCACTATCTCCCAGAGTTTGCTCAAACTCATGTCCATTGAACTATGATTCCATTCAACCATCTTATCCTCTGTGGCCCCCTTCTCCTTCTGCCTTCAATCTTTCCTAACATCAGGGTCTTTTCCAGTGAATTGGCTTTTCATATCAGATGGCCAAAGTATTGGAGCTTCACCTTCAGCATCCGTCCTTCCAATGAATATTCAGAGTTGATTTCCTTTAGGATTGACTAGTTTGATCTCCTTGCTGTCTGAGGGACTCTCAGAGTCTTCTCCAGTCTTCTCCGCAATTTGAAAGCATCAATTCTTTGGTGTTCTGCCTTCTTTATTATCCCGCTCTCACATTCGTACATGACTACTGGAAAAACCATAGCTTTGACTATACAGACTTTTGTTCTGTAGACTTCATGTTCTGTAGACCTTTGGAAAGAGTTTACTGTGGCATCATTAAAAGCTTCTCCATGATCACTTCGCCAGGAGAAAGCTAATAATGTGGGAATGCAGACAGAGGGGCATAGTTTTATTAGATGGATAGAATACACAGATTTCTAACTCTGGACTTCAGTGGATGGAGATGACAGGGTTGCCTGAGAATCTCTTGCTGATTCCATAAGGTATTGTCTCAGTGTAGCCATTCCAAACACCTTTTGGCCTCTGTGGATAAGAATGTAATAATAATTTTTTTAATAATGTAATTAAAAAGTTATCGTATATATTTTGAGTTGGGCTATAGGGATGCCCAAAATATTTTCCGTAGCTACAGTGTTAACTGTAAAAATGCACTGTATTCCTCTGAATCTCATTTCTTGGGGTGGATATAAATTAACGGTCTAGTGTCAAGTCTTGTGCTATCTGTTCTTTGTGCCATAAACCCCAGGGCGTCTTGAGAATACATGTGATTGTATGGTGAGGGCATCAAAGCCCCTCCAGTACTTATTTGAAAAGTGTCAACTCATTTTTCTGAGAAAAATATGACGAATAATTTTATAGCTAAATTCCTTCAAATGCAGTACTCTGCTTAAAGATAAATGGATTTTATCTTTGTGGTTTTGCTTTTTCTGACACATGCACTGAATTCTAATAAGTAAAAATTTAAAAATGAATAGTTCCAGAAACTTCTCTCTGCTAATTTTCTTCACCATCAGGAAGCTTGGTGAGGCAACGAGATAGAGGAGAACAAAATTGAGGATGAGAAGAAGGAAAACTGGAGAAGCAGGTAATTTATGTCCTCGACAAAGCACTTTTATTACACAGAAAATTGTTACAATTTTGTGCCAGTCACGGTAAAGCTATGCTCTATCTTTATGATCAGACTTCTATAATTTTTTGACCTGGCAAGAAATATGCTACCTTTCCAATTTTCCACAAGTCCGAGTCTCTTTTGGTCTCTCCTAGACAGTGGTACCCATGACAGTCTGTGGAGCCAAACTCACCTTTTCCAGTCACCCCCTTGAGAAAAACAGGGGTGGACTTTCTTTTCCAGCCCCAGTTCATGCTGATCCTGAGGAACTCAACCTCAGACCCGTGAGTGACATTCCTGACTTAGTTTGGGGCATAGTTTTCTCTTGTCTTTGGCCTCAGTCTCTCTACTGCGGACTTTTCACGGCTATGTGAGCTGGAGATGAAGTGTGGTGCCTTCTAAACCACGGGAAGTGAGGGATGGTGAGGGAAATGTTGTGGGGGCGGGGGGCGGTATTTTTGCTCATCTTTGGGGACTTTAAGTTCACACTGCTTCTAACCAAGTAAAGCTCTTTTTACTTCTGTTCCTCTTTCCTTTTTTCTTGTGCTTGCAATTGTTTATTTTTTAAAATTTATTTTTCTGGGGGTAGTTTTATTTACTTATCTCATTTTTACTGTGATGGGTCTTTGCTGCTGTGTGGGTTTTCCTCTAGTTGTGGGGAGTGGGGGCTACTCTCTAGTTGCAGTGTGCAGGCTCCTCATTGCAGTGGCTTCTCTTGTTGAGGAGCACAGGTTCTAGGATCTGTATGCTTCAATAGTTACGACACGTGTGCTCTGGAGCTCATTATTTGTGGCACATGAGCTCAGTTGCTCCCCAGCGTGTGGGATCTTCCCGGATCAGGGATCAAATCCATACTTTCTAAATTGGAAGGCGAATTCTCTACTACTGAGTTGCCAGGGAAGCCTAAAATTTAATTTTAATTGGATGATAATTGCTTTTACAATGTCGTGTCACTTTCTGCCATACAGCAGCATGCATCAGCCATAAGTATACGTATATCCCCTCCCTCTTGAAGTTCCCTCCCACTCCCACCCACCGTCTCATTCCTCTAGGTTGTCACAGAGCACCGGGTTGAGCTCCCTGTGTTATATAGCAACTTCCCACTAGCTGTTTTATAGGTGTGTTTATTATTAGTACTTTTCAATTTGTTTCCTATATAGGAAACCATGTTAATGCATTTAATATATGTTTTAAAAAGTGTGCATTGTTGGGAGTATTTATGTTTAATCTCTGCATTTATTTTCATGATACAAATCGTATTATATCTTACTTGCTTTTATCCAGCAGTGTGCTTGTACCATCCTCTAAGAAAGATATGGAAACCCACACCAGCATTCTTGCCTGGAAAATCCCATGAACAGAGGAGCCTGGTGGGCTACAGTCCATGGGGTCGCAAAGAGTCAGACATGACTGATGTGATTTAGCTTACATATACTGTTCCGTATCTATTTGCTGTATTCTTCCAGCCATTCATGATATTCCTTGGTGTACATTTACCATGTTTAACTTTTAAAAAATTTATTCATTTCTTTACTTTTTGGCTGCACCATGCAGTGTGTGGGATTGTAGTTCCTCAACCAGGAATCAAACCCCTGTGCCCCCTGCAGTGGAAGTGAGGAGTCCCAACTGATAGACCGCCAGGAAAGTCCCACCACATTTGACTTTTGATCCACCATTGGTGAACTTCTAAACCAAGATTAGCTTCCTGCTGCAACAAATAACACTGCAGTGAACATCTTTGTACATGTTGCCTTCCGGAGACGTGTGAGAAATTTGGAAGGAAATATACCCAGGAATGAAATTGCTAGGACATAGGATCTGCATACAATTAATTTGACTAAATAATTCCAGATTGCTTCTGAGAACAGGAACTTTTGTTTAATTTCCCACTAGCAATAATGTATGAGAGTTCCTATACTCACACACAGACACAGGCACATACACACACATGCATGCATATGGAAACATGTACAGGGACTTGTACATATACACAAATACACATTGTTACCATAATTTACTTAAATCAGCTTCTAAATATTTTGCCTTTTTAAATTAAAACCACTAATGGTGGTTTTAATTTGCATTTCTTTGATTATTGCACATGTTTTTCTTATTTGTTTTGGATTATCTTGGCTCAGTCAGTGAAGAATCTACCTGGAAGGCAGGAGATGCAGGTTCGATCCTTAGGTGGGGAAGATCCCCTGGAGGAGGGGATGGCAATCCACTCCAGTATCCTTAACTGGGAAATCCCATGGACAGAGGAGCCTGGCAGGCTACAGTCCATGGAGTCGCAAGAGTCAGACACGACCTAGCATCTAAACCACCACCAGATTGCCTGTTACTATACTTTGCCCAATTTTAAAAGTAGAATTGCTGTCTTCTTCTGTCTAATAAGCAGCTTCTTGTGTCAAATTGAGTGTATTAACAGAAGAAGGATAAGATTGCTTCCCTTCTTTATAGCTTCCCAATCAAGACCTGTGTAATTTCACCATTCATCAACCACATGAAGAGCATTTAAAAAATTTTGTTTAAGTTATGAGCATTAGTGTTATCTCAATTTACTAAGAAATTGTAGAGTCTTTTTTTCTTCTTCTGACGGGAGGAAGATAGTATCCACTTGTAGGCAAGTTGGTAGTATAAGTGGGAATGGAGCTGTTAGGATTTTCTTTGTTAGGACAAGTTCCTCCAATTATCAAAAAGGGAAATAAATGGGTATCTGATTCTACTTAGGTCATAATGAACAACTAATCAACTGCTGTAATAGAAATGGAAGTGGGTCTTTCCAGGCATCCTCTCTGAAATTAGGTGTTGCTCAACATCATCCTCCGGATCTAGTCCCCCATACATGGGCTTCCCTGTTGGCTCAGTGGTAAAGAATCACCTTGCCAATCCAGGAGATGCAGGAGACATCCATTTGATCCCTTCATGGGTCAGAAAGATTCCTTGGAGGTTCGAGGAAATGGCAACCCACTCCAGTATTCTTGCCTGGAAAATCTCATAGACAGAGGAGCCTGGCAGTCTACAGTCCATGGGGCCACAGAGAGTTGGACATGACACACACCCCATATATACTCCTTCTAATTTCTGTCTTGTGAACTTCGAAATAATATGGAAAATTGAACAAAACATGAAAATAACCTGGACCCAAGACTACAGTGTTAATTAAAGCTGCATGATTTTGAAAAAAGTACTCAAATTCTCAGGGCCTTATTTCAATTTCCCAGTCTCTAAAAGAAGAAATAAAGCTGTATGATGGTTAGTCGTTTAGTCCAAAAAAGAACCAAACATGCTATGAAACTCTTACTGTTTCCAAACTTAGAAGGGTTTACCAGCAAGAGACTTTAACATCAGTGTTTTTAAGACAAGGATGGAATCAGTTATAAGGAAACATCCAAAGCAAGAGAGAATTATTTGTAGAAATTAGGACATATAATGGCTAATTAAAATGTATTAATGCAGTAGATAAATAAAGGATTTCCCAGGGGTGTGTGTGTGTGTATGTGTGTGTGTGCATGCGCATGTGCCTGCTCAGTCATGTCTGACTCTTTGCGACTCCATGGACTGTAGCCCATGGGGCTCCTTTGTTCGTGGGATTCTCCAGGCAAGAATACTGGAGTGGGTTGCCATGTCCTCCTCCAGGGGAACTTCCTGACCCAGGTATTGAACCTACATCTTTTGCATTGGCAAGTTGATTGTTTACTGCTGAGCAACCAGAGAAGAATCAACCTGCCAAAGCAGGAGACAGAAAAGATGTGGGTTTAACCCTTGACTTGGAAAGATCCCCTGGAGGAGGAAATGGCAGCCCACTTCAGTATTCTTGCTTGGGAAATTCCATGGACAGAGGAGCCTGGCAGCTAGAGTCCATGGGGTGGCAAAGAGTTGGCCATGGCTGAGCACACACTCCCATACACCTAATAGCCTTGACATTAGGATTTTTGAGCACATATATAATATTTTATGTCAGAATTATAAAGCTCATTATATAGCTCTAGGGCTCATGGGTTTCAACAGTTGTGACTTCCAGGCTCTAGAGCACAAACTCGATAGCTGTGGCCCACAGCCTTCATTGTTCTGTGGCATGTTGTATGTTCCCGGAACAGGGAAAATGAAACCCATGTCTCCTGCATTGGCAGGTGGATTCTTTACCACTGAGCTGCCAGGGAAGCCTGATTGATTAAATTTGAAAGCAAATCTTATCTCTGCAGCTTCCTTAAGGGATCTATTTTCATTTGGCATATAATAAGATACAAAGAATTTATTGCCAGGAAAATATAGCATGGAGATTATATTTTTATCTTGTGCCAGACAATACGAAAGATCTTAAAAATATTAATCTGTATTTCCAAATCAGAGACACTGACAAATAACAGTTCCCAGAAGACAGAGAGCTTTGGTTGAATTGAGGAACGATGCTCTCAGATCCTTTCTCTTATCTTTGAGAAATACTCCTTGTGAAGCTCTGGCCAACCTGAGAGACTTACAGGAAGCTCTCCTATCTGGGACATTCACACTGACCATTTATTGCTCACACATTGTATGTAGAACATCATACATTTAACAAATGGAACAATTGGGTATCAAAGAAATCATATATCTTAACCTTGTGTTTTGTCACAAAAGAGGTAATTGGTAGAATCAGAACTCAAATTTAGATATTCTGACTCAAAATTTCATAGATTTCCACTGCATTGTGTATGAATGAAGCAAAAATCCCTTCCTTAGTGTATGAAGAGGAATAGGAGAAACACAGATGTCTAATATTCAAATTAGGATGGGAAAGTTTCATGGCAAAATTAGAGAAAGAAAGTGTTTACATGTAGGAACTGAAGAGAGCATTTGTGATGAAGTATAAAAAATACGGTTTTGAAGTGCTACTTAAACATAGGTGTGGATTGTGAGTATCCAGTACTGTTGTAGCTGAATATTATGATGAATATTGTGAAGAAAAGGGTGATTGTTGAAAACCTTGGTGAGTGAGGGTGATCATGTAAGAGGAAGAGAATGGAGAGCAGAAGTTTGGAAGATGCCTGTGTCTGACTGAGTGTGGGGTACAATGAAAGAGGAAAAATGAAAGGAGGATGAGACTAGGATGCAGTTAGAACTGAGGAAAGAAAAGCTTTTCAGGATAAATAAATAGTCAAGTTCCCATGATGATGACTGAGGGGAGGTCACTGAATGAAGAATGATGATACTGAAAACTTGAAAGACTGGATTTTCAGTATACTCCTGGACCAGAAGCCACAGAGTTAAGGGCAGGAGTTTTGAAGTGCGACATACCTAAATTGGAATTCCAGTTCTGTCACTTACCAGCTGTGTCAATTTGGCCAAATTTCTTAAGAATATTCCTAGTTTTCTAAAGTGTAAAAAATAATTCCCTGTTGTATGATTCTTATAAGAATTCAATGAGGCAGGCGAAATTGCTTGGTAGAATGCCTAGAACATTGCACAGTCTTAATTAAACCTATTCCTTTAAGAAAATAATAAGTGGTAAGAAAATAGGAAAAAAAGCTAAAAATAGGATAATATTTTGAAAAGTTTCACAGTGAAAGGGTCTTTGCGACCCTTTGGACTGAGAAATTTATAGGGAAGTTTTTTTGTTTTTTCACGATAATTGGAACTGAATATGTTTGCTTATGGGCTTCCCTGGTGGCTCAGATTGTAAAGAATCTGCCTGCAATGCAGGAGACCTGGGTTCAATCTGCAGGTCAGGAAGATCCCCTGGAGAAGGGATGGCTACCCACTCCAATATTCTTGTCTGGAGAATCCCATGGACAGAGGAGCCTGGTGAGCTACAGTCCATGGGGTCACAAAGAATTGGACATGGATGAGCGATTAACACACACATACATTTGCTTATAGAGGAGAGAAGCTAAGAGAGGGTAGAGAACATGAAGAGCCAAGGGGGAAAAAAAAACAACAACAATGAATCAAGAGCCTGGATGGCAAAATATCAAGGATTTAAGATAAGATATGCCAGAAGAATGGGCCTCAAAGGAAACATACATGACTTTGGTGACTCTTAAGAAGGAGAAGGAAATAAGTATGTTTTTAAGCATAGAGAAGAGAAGCTGTTGGAGCTCTTTTGGAAAGCATGTGTCTTGCTAGTAAAGGAACAAAGTTGTTTATTTAGTGTAGGAATGATGTAAAATTAGAAAAAAATACTGTGAATCATTTTTGGAGAACTTGATTTTCTTAAACATGTTGGAGGAAACAATCTCTCTCCATTGGGAGTGGGAAAAGAGCAAAGGTTTTCATCAGAGCTTGAGGCAGCTTCAGAAAGCAATCAACTGCCTTAGTATGAAGAGTCCCAGTGTCAGTCTTGGTAATAGGCAGAGGAATGCGTGGCTCCTAAATGGACAGCAGTGATTCACAGTTTACACAATAAACCTCAAGCCCAATGAAATCTACCATGCTACATGTGCCTATTATCCTGCTTTGTTCATTCATTCATTGAGGACAGACAATTATAAACTAGATACTTGGGCTAAACAAGGTCCATGTTCTTATGGAGCTAACAGTCCAGCTGAGAATAGGATCGAGAAGGAGAAAATACTAAAATATTAAGAAAAATATTTCTCTGAGTCTTCAGAATCTGAAGCATTTTGTGTGTATGTGTGCATATGCCTGTGTGCATGCATGCTAAATCACTTTAGTTATGTCTGACTCTTTGCGACCCTTTGAACTTGAGCCCACCAGGCTCCTCTGTTCATGGGATTCTCCAGGCAAGAATACTAGAGTGGTTTCCCATGCCCTCCGCCTGGGGATCTTCCCAGCTTGGGGATCGAACCTGCATCTCTTACATCTCCTGCACTGACGGGCATCTTTACTACTAGTGCCACCTGGGAAACCCATGTATATGCCTAGGCATACATACATGTGTTTGTATCCATATTCAGCTTTAAATGTAAGTATATTTGTGTATGTGTATGAGAGAGAAGAGGTAGTAACTGTAGATTTTCCTGACTAACTAGCCTTCATATAAAGAAAATAACTACTAAATAATATCACTGTGAGCATGCTTTTAGGTAGAGGACAGCATAAGTTAGAAGGAGTAAAGAATGAAGCAGGGCAAAAGATAATAGAGTTTGTCAAGAGAACGCACTAGTCATAGCAAACACCCTCTTCCAACAACACAAGAGAAGACTATACACATGGACATCACCAGATGGTCAATACCAAAATCAAGTTGATTATATTCTTTGCAGCCAAAGATGGAGAAGCTCTATACAGTCAGCAAAAACAAGACCGGGAGCTGACTGTGGCTCAGCTCATGAACTCCTTATTGCCAAATTCAGACTTAAAAGAAGAAAGTAGGAAAAACTACTAGACCATTCAGGTATGACCCAAATCAAATCTCTTACGATTATACAGTGAACCTGACAGAGTCAAGTGATTAGATCTGAAAGAGTAGCTGAAGAACTTTGGACAAAGGTTTGTGACATTGCACAGGAGGCAGGGATCAAGACCATCCCCAAGAAAAAGAAATGCAAAAAGGCAAAACGGTTGTCTCAGGAGGCCTTACAAACAGCTGAGAAAAGAAGAGAAGTGAAAAAAGCAAAGGAGAAAAGGAAAGATATACCCATCTGAATTTAGAGTTCCAAAGAACAGAAAGGAATGATAAGAAAGCCTTCCTCAGTGATCAGTTCGAAGAAATAGAGGAAAACAGAATGGGAAAGACTAGAGATCTCTTCAAGAAAATTAGAGATACCAAGGGAACATTTCATGCAACAATGGGCTCAATAAAGGACAGAAATGGTATGGACCTAACAGAAGCAGAAGACATTATGAAGAGGTGGCAAGTATACATTGAAGAACTATACAAAAAAGATTTTCATGACCCAGATAATCACGATGGTGTGATCACCAACCTAGAGCCAGACATTCGGGAATGTGAAGTTATGTGGGCCTTAGGAAGCATCACTACAAACAAAGCTAGTGGAGGTGATGGAATTTCAGTTGAGCTATTTCAAATCCTTAAAGTTGATGCTGTGAAAGTGCTGCACTCAATATGCCAGCAAATTTGAAAAACTCAGCAGTGGCCACAGGACTGGAAAATATCAGTTTTCATTCCAATCCCAAAGAAAGGCAATGCCAAAGAATGCTCAAACTACTGCACAATTGTACTCATCTCGGACATGACTGAAGTGACTTAGCAGGAGCAGCAACAGCAGCACAGGTGAGTAAAGCAATGCTCAAAATTCTCCAAGTCAGTCTTCAACAGTATGTTAACTGTGAACTTCCAGATGTTCAAGCTGGTTTCAGAAAAGGCAGAGGAACCAGAGATTCAACATCCATTGGATCATTGCAAAAGAAAGAAAGTTCCAGAAAAACATCTGCTTCTGCTTTCTTGACTATGCCAAAGCCTTTGATTGTGTGAATCACAACAAACTGTGGAAAATTCTTCAAGAGAGGGGAGACCAGACCATCTGACCTGCCTTTTGAGAAATCTGTATGCAGGTCAGAAAGCAACAGTTAAAATCAGACATGGAACAACAGACTGTTTCCAAATAGGGAAAGGAGTACATCAAGGCTGTATATTTTAACCCTGCTTTATTAACTTATATGCAGAGTACATCATGAGAAACGCTGGGCTGGAAAAAGCACCAGCTGGAATCAAGATTGCCGGGAGAAATATCAGTAACCTCAGATATGCAGATGACACCACCCTTATGGCAGAAAGTGAAGAAGAACTAAAGAGTCTCTTGATGAAAGTGAAAGAGGAGTGAAAAATTTGGCTTAATACTCAATATGCAGAAAATGAAGATCATGGCATCTAGTCTCATCACTTCATGGCAAATAGATGGGGAAGCAGTGGAAACAATGAGAGACTTTATTTTCTTGGGCTCAAAAATCACTGCAGATGATGATTGCAGCCATGAAATTAAAAGACGCTTGCTCCCTGGAAGAAAAGTTATCACCACCCTAGACAGCATATTAAAAACCAGAGACATTACTTTGGCAACAAAGGTCCATCTAGACAAACCTATTGTTTTTCCAATAGTCATGTATGGATGTGAGAGTTGAACTATAAAGAAAGCTGAGTGCTGAAGAATTGATGCTTTTGAACTGTGGTGTTGGAGAAGACTCTTGAGAGTCCCTTGGACTGCAAGGAGATCCAACCAGTTCATTCTAAAAGAAATCAGTCCTGAATATTCATTGGAAGAACTGACGCTGAAGCTGAAACTCAATACCTTGGCCATGTGATGTGAAGAACTGAATCATTTGAAAAGACCCTGATGCTGTGAAAGATTGTAGGCAGGAGAAGAAGGGGACTACAGAGAATAAGATGGTTGGATGGCATCACCGACTCAATGGACATGAGTTTGTAACCTCCAGGAGTTGGTGATGGGCAGGGAGGCCTGGTATGTTGCAGTCCATGGGGTTTTAAAAGAGCTGGACATGACTCAGTGACTGAACTGAACTAAACCGAGTATAAGTTAGTGAAATAGCTTTTATACTTGTTTTACTTTAAAGTATGTTGCCTTTCAAAGAAAAAAATTGATATTCAGTATTGCCAAGATTTTAGCGAGGCACTCTTATGCTACCGGTGGGAGTATAAATTGTTAAATCTGTCTGGAAAGCAATTTAGCAATATGTACTAAGAACATTAATATGTTCATATCTTTTCAATATGTGATTTTAGGGAATTTATCTTAAGGGAAATAATGTAGAATGTGGGCAAAGCTTTATACACAGAGATACTATAGCATAATTAATAACAGAAATAAAATGCTAAAAATTTAAATTATGTATCAATAGAGAAATGGTTGTCTTGTTATTGCTCATGAAAATATGAGTATCATGTAAATAATTAAAATTATTTGCTCAAAGAATTTTAATGACATGGGACAATATGATACAGGAAATTATATAAAAAGAACAGGATACAAATTTTTATATGCTGTATATCTTTAATATTTAAAACAATTCCATAAAATTGGATGCAAGGAAATAGGCCAATATGCTTTACACTTTAAGCATTTTTATGATTTGTACATGTGCCTTTTATATTCAGAAATAGCAGTAAATATTATTTTAAATACCCTGTGTTAATAGCTAGCTAGTGGGAAGCTGCTGTATAGCACAGGGAGCTCAGCTTGGTGCTCTGTGATGACCTGGGTGAGGGATGGGGGCTGGGGAGAGGCTCAAGAGGAAGGGGATATGTTTATACATAAAATAAAAATAAAAACCCCTGTGTTAGAGTGGGCATTGAATGCTTCTGTGATTGTCCCATGAAGCATTAAGTATTATGCTGGAGCCATCTGGAATATCAATACTTCCATATATAATCATAATATCAACTCAGATTTTTGTGAAAGAATTTGTCAGATGGGTATATTTTAGTGCAATGAGAGCACTTTTCTTTGCTGCTTTTCTTTAGTTTTTTTTTCCTTGAATTTTTAACATGGCAAATGAAGGTAGACAGATGTCTTTGGCCTATATGTGGTGAATCCCGTGAAGGAGTAGAAGTAGCCTTCAATGGACAGTAGTTGTATAGGAAATGATTTCAATTAAGTAAATGGAAAGCAGAGATGTGTTACTTTAAGAGTAGAGCGATATATCTTAAAGTGTGATCCTATAGCCCCTTGTATCAGAATCATCACTATAATTGCTCAAGATGTAGATTTGCTGACCTATTAAGTCAGAATCTGAGGATGGGTACTGGGAAGTTGTTTTAAAGATATACCCTGGGTCACCCTCCTGAGATTCTCTAAGATCTACCACCAATTAAAAGAGGTATGAGATTTAGACATTTTGGCAGAGGAACCTCAAACATTGGCTCCAATGTTCACTAAATAGAATGTTACCCTTTTTTTCAGTTGCATGGATCCAAACTGTAAAGCACTTTGCTTACCACATAAGTTGGATGTGAGGTTGAGACCCAGCTACTGCTCAACTGCAATCTTAGTAGAGAGGTTTAGATTTGGAATTCTTGAAGAGCAAAGTGGTCAGTACCATTGCTGGGACAAGTGATAGGGGATTGCTTGGCTAGAAAACAGTGACCCATCAGTTCTAGTTCCCTTGGGAGTGGTAGCCTTTGGGTGGAATGCTTACCGGAGTCATTGCAGAGTAGAGGTCACAACTTAAGGAAACGGGCTTCCATGGAGAGCTGCAGTGCTTTAGAGCAGCGGAGTCCAATCTTTTTGGCACCAGGGACCAGTTTCATGGAAGAGTTTCTCCACAGACCAGGGATGGGAGGTGGTTTCAGGATGATTTGAGCACTTTACATTTATTATGCACTTTATTTCTATTACTATTACATCAGCTCCACCTCAGATCATCAGACGTTAGATCCTGGAGATTGGGGACCCTGCCCTCGAAGTTAAGAGTGCTAGGGGTCAGTAACAGTCATCACTCACTGTGTGCCTGGATGAATTAAGTGACTCAATTTTTAGATTCTTCTCATATAAAATGGGGTTACCACTAGTAGCAGCCTAATGACAAAAAATTTGTTGTAAATCATCTAGCACAGGCATGAAATTCTTGTATAAATGACTTCACAAGAGCTAGGCTATATAAGCTTGGGAGTCAAGCTTTTCTACTTAATTCTTTGAAGAAAAGCCTGGAGATTAGAGTAATTCCAGATTCTTTTGAGGGGTTGGGATAAGAGGAGGAGTGGCCATGGGTCCAGTAGTCCTTCCTATGAGCTAGATTTTTTATATTTGTTGGTTTCATGGACCATCCAACCCTAATGTCACTGACTGAAATCTACCCCCTTGTTGGTGAGTTGAGTTAGGAGAATTATCATTTGCAGAATGACTTTTGTTTGCATGCCTTCTCCAGTTACAAAGTCAAAAGTCATTCTTACACACACTCACACAGCCTTAACCATGGCTACCTGTATTAATACTTCTGGAGTGCCACGTTCTACAAAGTCATTTTAGGTTCTAATAAATGTTTCTGGCTTTATGATTGTCACTACCATGAAACCCATTACCATCACCCTTTCCTTGAGTTACTGGTAAATATTCCTTGAATAAAATGATTTGAAAGACTTGTCCCTAATTTAAACTTCCATCTGGAATTCCTTGGCGGTCCAGTGGTCAGTACTCTCCTTTGAACTGCTGAAGGCTCGGGTTCAGTCCTAGGCTTAGGAACCAAGTTCCTACAAACTGTGTGATGTGGCACCGCCCCCTCCCCACACACACACCAAAAAAAAGAGTAAAACCAAAAATCGCCCTGGAATTTACATCTGTCAAGTGACGGACATATCTAGTGGCTTCTCAACTTTAGGAGAATAACCTCAGCCCCTCTCCGCCTCCCCCCCCACCCCGCTGCCTCCGGAAACGACTGAATCAGATCAAGACAGTTACCAGGAGCAGTCCTTTATATTATCCAGTTGCATAGCACACTTCTTGAATAAATGACATACCCTAATTTAGGATACATCACCAGATTCAAGTCAGAGAGTATCCTCTGCCAGTCAATATGAGTACGGGTCACTGGAAGATCTCTTCTTAGAATTCTTCTCAGAGCTTCATTCGATAACTCCTGTAGTTCTTCTAACACTGCAGCTTGAAATTTATTCTCTTGCTCTTCCACAAGCCTCGCGAAACTTAGGGCCAGTTGAGCTTGGTTCACCACCTCCAAGCTTTCTTTCAGGTCCTTGGAGATTTCGACATGTAGGTTGACGCACCTGAAGTAGTGAGCTTGCACGAAAATTCTCCCTGTTACCTGGGTTAGAAATGGATTGACTTGGAAAATCCATTTTGATTTCCAAATGCCATTCCAGCAGTCTGTTGTTTCATAGCTGTGGTCTGCGATGCAGGCGATCAAGAACTCTTTGTTTTTCACTGTTTTTCTCAGCACGTTGCAGTTTCCCTTTGGGTAGTGGTCGTTCACATACAGCTTCAAGGCGCACAGAACTACAGTCCTCAGGTACTCCGTCTCATTCTGAATGATTCCATGACTCTGGATGTCCTTTAACTGGTTTTGAAGCAGGTCAAATTTGAAAGAAAGTTTGCTCTGGTAGTCGAAAAACCTGTAGTCGCCCACGACATTGTGATGAGACAGGAGGACAGCATTCCCATCAATGCTGAGTGGGACCGAATATTTTTGGCAGTGTTGGTGGCCTGCACACTCCCCTTGATGGTGCATGAGTTTTTCATCACGGATAAGCAGACAGAGATCATCAAAGGCATTTACAAATTCCCCTGGAGGAGCCTGTATCAATAGTCTGCGAATTACTTTTTCTTTCTCTTTCCTACTCAGAGTGCTACGTGACATGTTTGGTTGCAGCAGAAGCAGAGCTTCTGGAATAAACAGTGTTCAGAGGATGAGAGAACATTCCATGGAGCACCTTTCCCATCCAGGTGTTAAACATTCAAGCTTAAGATTACCATGTCTGACCATGTAAAAAACAGGTTGTCTGGCCAGCTCTGAGTCTCCTGATGAAGTCGTAAAGGAGCTTGCTCTGTGAAGTATGGAACTTCCGATGAGATCACAATGGGCATTCGGACCCAAAGGAAAACATGACAGTCACCTGACAGCGTGGTGCCCAGCCAACCAGCTATACGAATTTTGAAGATTTTTTAAGAACTTAGCCTCCAGAACAGCCTTCTTCATAAAGTGGTGTGTCTCTGTGTTTATCGCATAGGTGGTCATAGATCTAAGAGAAGCAACCTAGAGTTTCTAGGGAGTATTTGGAAGCCCTTTGACACTTTGGGGACCACAATGGCAGTGATTTATAATCAAGCCCTCTGAATAACTGTCCCCTCTGCAGTGGAAGCATGTTATCTTGAAAGGTTTGAGGGGTTTAAACAAAAGAGTAAAAATAAAATGAGAGATGATGGCTGTTCATGGGAAAATGCCAAATGGCAAGGGTTGCCTGTCATAAACATTGTGGGTTTGGAAATGGTCAGAACATAAGCAAGAAGCCAGAAAAATTTTAAGGGCAGTGAAGTGCAGAGACCACAAACCTTCATACAGTCTCTGGGGGATTTAAGTGTTGAGCTAACTGCAAAGAACAAAGACAACAAACCACTGTGTTTTCTGCTTTTTTTCTAGAAAAGGGACAGTGGCAACAGCGGATGAGTTTCAAGGAATCCCTTTCTTGCCAAGGGGCAGGGTTAATTATATTTGGAACCTGTGACAACAACTCATAATGGGGAGAAGCTTCTAAGTGAGGAGAAACGAAACTTCAGGTCATGAAAATATGGAGAACAAATATCCACTCAGAAGTCCTTTCTGTTCCTCTTTCCTTTCTCTTGATTTATCCGCTTTGAAGACTCCTGAGCTTGTTTCTCTCATTCAAGTGTAAACCGCTTCCTTCTTTTGCCATCCTGAGTCTTTTTTTTTTTTAATTTCCCTAGCTTCCTGTATCTTTTTTTTATAACATGAGCTTTGCCATATTAAGTTACAGCCATTAAATTGAAGGGCTTCCCATTAGTTCTAACAATCTGAAATTGAGTGTATTGTTGAACAATTTTTACTGATACTTTTCATGATTTTATAGACCATCATATTAATCCTTCTCAATCCTATTTTTTCAATTTGAAGTATCCTAAATTTTGTTGATTCTCTATAGATAAAGCAAGCTTGATTATTTTTGTTTTCTCCTTCATACTAATTAGACACTCACCATGGCATTAAAAAAAAAACCTCTTTCTGATGATCCTTAAAATGTTGTGTTTGGAGGCATTTGATTTGCTGGACATTTGACTAGTATAATGGTAATAATCATGTCAGACATGGTTACTGTTTATTGAACTCTGAGTAACAGAAACTATATTGAACGATATATTACGAGCTCATTTAATGCCCCTACGTTCCTGAAGTATTAATTTGACCACTTTTCAGATGAGGAAACTAACACAGAGAGATCAAGTGATAGAAAGATCTTGATGTTCATGTCTTCAGAAAATAGACTGTATTTCCCAAGTAATAGCTGGATTTCTCAAATGTTTATTCTCTTCCTATAATTCTTATTTTATTATGTCCTTTCATACCTTTAGCACTGAATAGTACTTACTTAATTTTGTTTTAAATATTGTTTATCATAAAATTATTTTCTTACTTAAGCATGAGATAGACTATCCTCTGAAAAGAAAAAGGAAAACATCGAATTGAAGAGAGACAAAATATTCTTTAGTCATTTTAAGTACTTAATGTCTTTTTGTGAGAATTTCCTTAACTTCTTTTTTTGGTGTGTCTCCTACATGGTTTTTGTTGATGGTTCGAGATGACTTCAAAGGTGGAAAAATTACCCTAGAAAAAGCTCTCAAATTACTTGAAAAATTAGATATTCATTGCAATACTATTCATTTGAAATATATTTTTAAGGTGAGATAATATCCACCCCCTGTATATCCCACCCTAGGAAGGACTTCATCCAATATAGAGAAATATGGATAGCTACTTGTATATTTTCTGCAGAAAGTGCATATGAAAGATTAGTCTCTTAGAAATTAACATGATTAATTATGTTAGATATATTTATAATCAAAGTGGAAAGAATTTAGATAAGAGGAAAAATGAATTGTTGATAAAATTTGTAATAATACCAGGTTATCTGCTTAGAACAATCTGCTGAGAATGCACAGATGTTCACATCAGATTAGGATTTGTCATCTGATTAGAGCAAATCATATAAATGATGAAATGGTAACTGGATTGGATGTTAATTATTTATAGAAGGCATGGGCAATCTTGAGAAAAATCATATTTTATTCATCTGCAAGGAATTATACTGTAAGCTCCCCTGGAGAAGGGAAAGGCTACCAACTCCAGTATTCTGGCCTGGAGAATTCCATGGACTGTATAGTCCATGGGGTTGCAAAGAGTCAGACATGACTGAGTGACTTTCACTTCCCTTTGTTTAAAGAAGAATTAGTAAGAAGGGAACCTGGCTCAATTCTGTCACTAGAGGACGAATGGAAAGGTTATGAAAAAAAGAAAAAGCTGCGTGTTAGAGCTGAGTTTATTGAGGAAGATCTAAATTTCTTGGTGAATCAGGCAAGAATACTAGACTGGCCAACCTGAATAGTTAGGAAGGTAGACATCCTGAGTATGATTTTGTTTCTTGGAACTGGGCACCCAGATAACACAATCTGTGGTGAAATTGTTAGCAACTAGCCTAAACTGGGAAGCCTGTGTTACTTTGAAAGTCAAAGTGTTAGTTGCTCAGTCTTGTCCAACTCTTTGCAACCCGGGGACTGTAATCCTCCAGTCTCCTCTGTCCATGGGATTCTCCAGGCAAGAATTCTGGAGTGGGTAGCCATGTCCTTCTCCACAGGATCTTCCTGACCAAGGGATCAAACCCAGGTCTTCTGCATTGTAGGCAGATTGTTTACCGTCTGAGCCACCAAGGAAGCCCCTCCTGTTACTTCACATGTGGGCTAACCAGTGAGCCTGGTAGAGTTCCAGGAATGCTTGCAGAGGCAGGTTCCAGTTCAGAGAAAAAAGACAGATTGGTACTCCCAAATATGCCAGTTGCCAGGGTATCACCATTTTGCTGCCATTTCTCCTAGCCCTATTCCCAAAGTGGTATGAGGAGGGCCTGGTGCCACGTACATCACATCATAGTGGGGTGTATTACCTGAGAGGGACCTCCAGCTTAAGAAACCCAGAGCTTTTATTACGGACAATAAGCCTGTCTGATCTTTCTCCTGGAGGGTATCATTAACGTTATTATCCTGGACAGTAAACAAACCTGCCTTTTCCTCTGGAATGAAGTACTATCTCTTCATCATGTAAATATCCTTGACTAGTCCTAAAGAAAGGAGATTGGTGACTCTGCTCAGAAAATAAGCAGAACAGGAGCAAGCATTTCTCTCAGTCAGATTTAGTCCTCAAGTTTACTAACCAAAAGAGGAGGTTCAGAAAAGAAAAACTGAACTTTTCAGGAGACTGCTGTAAAAGACAAAGAATTCAGAGTTGCTTCTATGGATCCAAGTAGCTTGTGCTGCCATAAGTGATAAGAATTTTGATTAATTTCTAATACCACACCTGAAAAACACAGATTTCTGTGAAAGGCCTTTACACATAGAATTTCCCCCCAGTGGTATTGCCCAAAGGTGTGCCCTCTGCTTTAATAAAATTCACATTCAACACAATATAGAGCTAGTAATATGTTAAATCAGTATTTAATGTGAAAAACTGTAAATCGTAGTGATTTTCAAGTTGCTTTGAATTAGCTGCAAAATAAAGATAGATCTTTGAAATGCACTTGAGTAAAATGCATGCTGTATCAAAAAGCATTATGTAGAATGTTCAACAGGTATAACAAGTAAATAAATAGGTCATTAGTTAGAATTTATGATTATTTGGACCTAGCTGGCTGAAGGTCTATTTTGTTTAGCAAAACTTTTTAAAGTAGCTATGAAAACAATGTTAATTATAAAAATTAGAGGAGCAGAGATTCCTTAGAATACGTCAAAAACCCCTTTAAAATGACCTCAGATACTTAGAAGCATGAATTATGTATAAACAAGGGTGATGATTATGGTAAACCATTATCTTCTATTTAAATAATTATCCTAATAGAAAATACTTTGTTACCTTAGGTGAAATTGCTGTATATGGATTAAAATGTTAATTAAGTAGTATGCCTAGGGAAAGTATATTGGTGAACTGAATTTTCTAGATAGCTCAAGATTAAGCTTAAACATCCACCTCTTTTGGTTTAACTTATGTTGCTGATCTCTCCACTTGGCAATGATACACCTATTAGCCAGAGCAAATAAAATGAATCACAGTGAATCTTTTTTTTTGGTGTCCACACAAACACAAAGACGCTCAGTGTCTCAGAGCTGTTATCATTAGCAAGCTTATTGGGTGTAGAGATTCTTCAGTCTGTCAGAACCTAGTTGTGCAGTACTTGATTGACAAGTCAGAAATCTCTGAGCAAATGTCTTAATCTGCAGGATGGGGATACTAATATATTTATTTTGCAGGATGGTTCTAAATATTAAATGTTATCATTTGTGAATGTACCTAGTATCAGGCTTGGCATAAAGTAGGCACCAAGTAAATTTTAGTTGAAGCTACATCATGACTGTTCAAAAAAATAGAGAAAATTACATTATATTTATTGATTTCCTAAGTGTTAATAGTTGACATAAATTCTGACATGAACTTACTTTCTGACACATTTTATTATAAAATTTGAGTAAAGCACATATAACTTCATGCTGCTGCTGCTGCTGCTGCTAAGTCACTTCAGTCATGTCCAAACTCTGCTACACCATAGATGGCAGGCTGCCAGGCTTACCCGTCCCTGGGATTCTCCAGGCAAGAATACTGGAGTGGGTTGCCATTTCCTTCTCCAATTCATGAAAGCAAAGAATGAAAGTGAAGTTGCTCAGTCGTGTCCGACTCTTAGCAATGCCATGGCCGGCAGCCTGCCAGGCTCTTCCGTCCATGGGATTTTCTAGGCAAGAGTACTGGAATGGGTGGCCATTGCTTTCTCCGATAACTTCATGACCCTGGCAAAATATTCTAAACTTCTTTTTTCAAAATTAATTACTGAGTCTTGACAAGAGCAGTTGTTCTCTTAAGTTTTCTTTAAATCCCTTTATTAAATTAAAAAAATTGTTTTTAATCATTATTTTTAATTTGTAGCAGGAAAGATCCCCTAGAGCAGGATATGGCAACCCACTCCAGTATTCTTGCCTGGAGAGTCCCCATGGACAGATTAGCCTGGAGGGCTACAGTCCATGGGGTCACAAGGAGTCTGACACAACTGATAGACTAAGCACAGCACAACACAGAACAAGTTAATTTTAGGAAATATCGCCTGTCATTTCAATGCACATAGCTAGTCTTAGGTTATAGTCTTGATTGTTGGCTGAATAGGAAATAGTATCCTTTTCAATTTCAAGAACTTATATTTCTCTATATTTTCCGTGGTTCTGCCAAACCCAGAAACACAAGCCCCATTGGCTATTGGAGCCAGTGTGTCCTTTGGACAAGGAGTGTGTCCTCTGGACAAGGATTGTGTCCTCTGCAAAGCCACTTGTGTGCCCAAGCTCCCTTCTTCAGCCTAGGCTCCAAGACATGCACAAAGGCTTTCTTCAGGAAAGACTGAGCCTTAGGTGCCTCTGATTACTATATCTGCATTAGGGCTTCCCAGGTGGTGCTAGTGATAAAGAACGTGCCTGCCAGTGCTGGAGACCTAAGAGACCCAGCTTCAATCCCTGAGGATCCCCTGGAGGAAGGCATGGCATCCCATTCCAGTGTTCTTGCCTGGAGAATCCCATGGACAGAGGAGCCTGGCAGGCTATAGTGCATGGGCTCGCAAAGAGTCGGATAAGACTGAAATGACTTAGTATGCATAGCATGCATGCATGCATTAGGGACAGAAGGAAACAGAATAAGAAAAGGGGAAAGAACAAGTTGCCTGCTAGTTTAAACTAGTATGTCTGGAAGAATGGACTGTGTGGACCACTTTCTTTGGTTACCTAAAATAAAATTTGAATTAATAACAGAATTTTAATAAAAATTCTTAGAAATTACCATAGGCTCAAAGAGCAAACTGGCTTCCCAGGTGGCTCAGTGGTAAAGAATCTTCCTCCCAATGCAGGAGACATGAGAGATGTGGGTTCAATCCCTGGGTTGGAAGATCCCTGGAGGAGGAATTGGCAACCCATTCCAGTATTTTTTGCCTGGACAATCCCAGGCAAAAGCTCCTCGTCTATACAGAGGAGTCTGGCAAGCTACAGTCTGTAAGGTAGCAAAGAGTCAGACACCACTGAGCAACTGAGCACTCATGCAAAGAACAAATAAAAATTCAGCAGTTTAGCAAAGAAAAGACAAAGTCATAAAAACTTACATGATTTGGCCAAAAATATATTCATAACTAAACACTTTGACATGTTTTGAAAATTTAAGAAAGGAAATAAATGAATCAAGCATTCAATTCAAAAAGAGGGAAATAAAATAAAAAATTAATTTAAGGAATCCAAGTGGAAAGAGATTTATATGTTTGTTGTTGTTTAGTCACTCAGTCATGTCGGACTCTGCAGCCCAATGGACTGCAGCACACCAGGCTTCCCTGTCCTTCACTCTCTCCCAGAGTTTGCTCAAACTCATGTCTATTGAGTTGGTGATGCCATCCAACCATCTAACCTTCGGTTGTCCCCTTCTTCTCCTGCCTTAAATTTTTCCCAGCATCAGGGTCTTTTCCAGTGAGTTGGCTCTTCACATTAGGTGGCCCAAGTATTGGAGCTTCAGTTTCAGCATCAGTCCTTCCAATGAATATTTAGGGTTGATTTCCTTTAGGACGGACTAGTTGGATCTCCCTGCAGTTCAAGGGACTCTCAAGAGTCTTCTCCAACACTACAGTTTAAAAGCATCATGTCTTTGGTGGTCAGCTTTCTTTACAGTTCAACTCTCACATGCATACATGACTACTGGAAAAACCATAGCTTTAACTAGATGGACTTTTATTGGCAAAATAATGTCTCTGCTTTTTAAGTATGCTCTCTAGGTTGGTTATAACTTTTCTTCCAAGGAGCATAACTTTTCTTTCTTGAAAGAGAAGTATGTCAGAGTTTGAGGAAAAAGTTGCAAGTCATAAGATTCCCTAGACTATATTTTGAATACATTGTTTTTAGGGTGATTTCAGAGAGAATTTTAAAATGCTACATTTTATGTTAGAAGTTCTGGCTTTGATAGCTCAGCTTTCTCATCAGATAGATCAGCTTTCTTATAATGTCATTTATTAAGTAACATTTCATCTTTTTACTAGCAAACTGAGCAATGGAAAATGGTAACAACATGAAAGACCTTAATTCTGTTTTCTTAAGTGTACTATCAGAATGAGTAACAATAAAATTATTTTAATATATTCTTTTATCCTCCTGGATTCAATAATTCATTTAAAGTATGATCACTAGGCTCCTAATTTAGGATGTGCTCAGTTGCTCAGTTATGTCTGACTCTTTGCAGCCTCATGTGGCCCCTTGGACCACAGCCTGCCAGGCTCCCCTGTCCCTGGCATTTCCCAGACAAGAAGACTGGAGAGGGTTCCCATTTCCATCTTCCAGTAATGGCCGTTGGGAATAAAAAAAGAATAAAGTATCTACCTTCATATGGGGGTCATAGGCTTAAGGTAAAAGATAGATTTTATTTTTTTCTTAAATTAAAAAAAATTATTCAAGCCTTTCAATTTTATTTAGTTAGTTAGTTATTATTGGCTGCACTGCATGATGTGTGAGTTTAGTTCTTTTACTAGGGATCACTCCCTGGCTCCCTGCGTTGGAAGCATGGTGTTTTAGCCACTGGACTGCTGTGGAAGTCCCCAAAAGATATATTTTAAAATTATACATGAACTGTTTGGGAAAGTTATTTTTGTAATGACTTTCAAAGAATAACCACTTAATGAACTTTTATTTTTTTGTAAACTGGAGACAGATGATTTCATTCCTCTCTCTTTGTTTTCTAATGTTGTAAACTGTAAATGATTAATATGTAACAATTTGAAAGCTGTAGTATTCCCTGCAGTGGGCCCTAAGATTTTGCATATTTTCTGTAATATGTTTTAAAAGACATCTTTTCCTGCTCTCCCTAGTTTTAGGGAGATACTTAGTTCCTTTTTCCAATTAAATGAATGTATTTCATCAGAATCAATTTCTGAAGGCCTCAGTCAGACACTCTTATACGTACTGTGTTAGTCACTCAGTCATGTTCGATTCTTTGTGATCCCATGGACTGTAGCCTGCCAAGCTCCTCAGTCTGTGGAACTCTCCAGGCAAGAATACTGGAGTGGGTTGCCATTTCTTCCTTCAGGGGATCTTCCCAACCCTGGGATCGAACCCAGGTCTCCTACATTACAGGGAAATTATTTACCCTCTGAGCCAACAGGGAAGCCCTCTATGTACTAAGGATATGGGAAACAAATGACAGACTTTGCATCTGAGACAGTTCTAGAAGGGATGTGTAAAGGTTTTATTCCAGTATAATAAACCCCGATAGAGAAGCAGGTATAGAATCTTCTAGGAATCCTAGGTAGGGCTCTCTAACATGACCTGGGGATAAGACACAGTGGGACATAGGGAAGACTTCTAGAGAAGGACATTTTTTTGAAGATTAGTAGAAATTCATGCTCATGCTCAGTCACTCGGTCGTGTCTGACTCTTTGTGACCCCACGGACTGCAGTCCATTAGGCTCCTCCATCCATGGAATTTTCCAGGCAAGAATACTGGAGCAGGTTACCATTTCCTACTCTAGGGGCTCTTTCCAACCAACTTAAATTAAAAAGAAAACAGTCTTCCAGACAGAAGAAACAACCTTTGCAATAGCAAGAGGTAGCTTGGTATTTATATTGTAACTGATTCAGAGCACAGTACAGTGTGAAGTGCATAGCAGAAACCATGTCTTTGAGGATCTTGGATGCCAATAGTTTGGATTTTGTCTTGAAAACAGAGGAGAAACACTGAGAAATTTAAGAGAGTTAGAGAGATCAGAATTGTATTTGACATTAACTTATTTCTGCACATATACTCTTGTCAACTGAATCAATACATGCAACCTAAAAGTTGAGAATTATGTTCTGTTTGATGGGAATTTTTAGGATTTTGACCCTGGGAGGTAGCATCTAAAGTAATCCTGGGAGAATTGCTCTGAGGAGGCAAGGGGGACCCAGGTTACATAGAAATTTTACAAAGGGTAGGTAGTCTGAATGTCAAAAGATAATTATAAATTAAAGAAAACCAGACATCTTAAGGAGTTTAGTGCTTTTCTAAGTATAGGAAGATGTAAGAGTCTGGGCTCACTGAAATCATTCCTCTGATATGCACCTTAGCTATCTGGGGTCATTATTCTGTGTTTTCATATCCTCCTCAGGGCTCAACATGGGAAGTGGCTGCATCTGATGGCAGGTGTTCTTTCCTTCCTGAGTTCCCTCAGGGCTCACCAACTCACATTGAAAGAAAGTGAAAGTCGTTCAGTCCTGTCCATCTCTTTGCGACCCCATGGACTTCACAGTCTGTGGGATTCTCCAGGCCAGAATACTGGAGTGGATAGCCTTTTCCTTCTCCAGGGGATCTTCTCGACCCAGGGATCGAACCCAGGTCTCTCGTATTGCAGGTGGATTCTTTACCAGCTGAGCCACAAGGGAGCCCAAGAATACTGGAGTGGGTAGTCTATCCCATCTCCAGTGGATCTTCCCGACCCAGGAATTGAACCGGGGTCTCTCGTATTGCAGGTGGTTCTTTACTAACTGAGCTATCAGGGAAGCCCCCCGCCAGCTCACATTGGAGGGCTGCAGTCACCGCTGCTGTGATATCCTTTGTTTATTGATATGGCGGGAAATATTCCATTTCTCACTTTGAGTACAGGCAACAGTGAATTGTTTTTTTCTTTCCTTCCTTGGAGTTAGTTCAAGTCCTGGTCTGCCATGGCTCTGGAACTGGTGACAATCGACATATAAGGCTTTTGATCTTCAGTTTTATCCTACAGGGAAGATATTAATACATTGATACCATATATTAATATTGAGGCTGCTGTTAAGAGGCTCAGTACTCAGATTTGAACCTTCCTTGCTTACCACTTTTCTTCTTCCCCCTTTTCTTCTGCTGACACTGTGTTCCCCAGGCCTCATCTTTCTTCTCCTTATTACTTACCCCTTTGTGCTTTCCTTTCCCTTCTCTACCAAAATTATAACTTCCCATCTTCAGTGATAGGTTTCCCTGGTAGCTCAACTGGTAAAATATCTGCCTGCAGTGTAGGAGACCCCAGTTTGATTTCTGGATCAGGAAGATCCCCTGCAGAAGGAAATGGCAACCCACTCTGTTATTCTTACCTTAAAAATCCCATGGATAGAAGAACCTGGTGGGCGACAGTCTATGAGGTTGCAAAAAAGTCGGACATGACTGAGTACATATAAGTACCTCATGGGATAGTGTATGTCATCACCACAGTGAGGACAGGGTTTGAGGCAAATCCAGATGGTTCAGGGACATCCTCAGTCTTGAAGAATCTCTAGTATTAATACCTCAGCCTGAAGTTGGGCCAGTCTTTCTGGGCAGAGGGCTACTAATGACTGCAATTCTCCTGAGGAACAGGGTTTGCTTCTTAAACTGGGCAGCACAGGCCACCAGATTTTTTTTGTTTTTTAAATTTTTATTGAGGTATGGTTGCTTTAAAATAGTGTATTAGTTTCTCAGTTCAGTTCAGTTCAGCCACTCAGTAGTATCCAACTCTTTGCAACCCCATGAACCACAGCACGCCCGGCCTCCCTGTCCATCACCAACTCCCGGAGTCTACCCAGATCCATGTCCATTGAGTCGGTGATGCCAACCAACCATCTCATGCTCTGTTCTTCCCTTCTCCTCCTGCCCTCAATCTTTCCCAGCATCAGGGTCTTTTCCAATGAGTCAACTCTTCGCATGAGGTGGCCAAAGTATTGGAGTTTCAGCTTCAGCATCAGTACTTCCAATGAATATTCAGGACTGATTTCCTTTAGGGTGGACTGGTTGTATCTCCTTGCAATCCAAGGGACTCTCAAGAGTCTTCTCCAACACCACTGTTCAAAAGCATCAATTCTTTGGCACTCTTTATAGCTTTCTTTATAGTCCAACTCTCACATCCATACATGACCACTGGAAAAACCATAGCCTTGACTAGACAAACCTTTGTTGACAAAGTAATGTCTCTGCTTTTCAATATGCTGTTTAGGTTGGTCATAACTTTCCTTCCAAGGAGTAAGCGTTGTTTAATTGAGTGGCTGCAATCACCATCTGCAGTGATTTTGGAGCCTCGAAAAATAAAGTCAGCACTGTTTCCTTGTTTCCTCATCTATTTGCCATGAAGTGATGGGACCGGATGCCATGATCTTAGTTTTCTGAATATTGAGCTTCAAGCCAACTTTTTCACTTTCTTTTTTCACTTTCATCAAGAGGCTCTTTAGTTCTTCACTTTCTGCCGTAAGGGTGGTGTCATTTGCACATCTGAAGTTATTGATATTTCTCCTGGCAGTCTTGATTCCAGCTTGTGCTTCCTCCAGCCTAGCGTTTCTCATGATGTCCTCTGCATATAAGTTAAATAAGCAGGGTGACAATATACAGCCTTGATGTACTCCTTTTCCTATTTGGAACCAGTCTGTTGTTCCTTGTCCAGTTCTTTTTTTTTTTTTTTGTAACAAATTTAGGAAAGACTTTTTTTTTTGCATTATTGTGTTTCTGTTGCTTCCTGACCTGCATACAGGTTTCTCAAGAGGCAGGTCAGGTGGTCTGATATTCCCATCTCTTTCAGAATTTTCCACAGTTTATCGTGACCCACACAGTCAAAGGCTTTGGCATAATCAATAAAGCAGAAATAGATGTTTCTCTGGAACTCTCTTGCTTTTTTTATGATCCAGCAGATGTTGGCCATTTGATCTCTGGTTCCTCTGCCTTTTCTAAATCCAGCTTGAACATCTGGAAGTGCACAGTTCACATATTGTTGAAGCCTGGCTTGGAGAATTTTGAACATTACTTTACTAACGTGTGAGATGAGTGCAGCTGTGTGGTAGTTTGAGCATTCTTTGACATTGCCTTTCTTAGGGATTGGAATGAAAACTGATCTTTTCCAGTCCTGTGGCCACTGCTGAGTTTTCCACATTTTCTGGCATATTGAGTGCAGCACTTTCACAGCATCATCTTTCAGGATTTGAAATAGCTCAACTGGAATTCCATCACCTCCACTAGCTTTGCTTGTAGTGATGTTTCCTAAGGCCTTCTTGACTTCACACTCCAAGATGTCTTGCTCTAGGTGAGTGATTATATCATCATGATTATCTGGGTAGTGAAGATCTTTTATGTATAGTTCTTCTGTGTATTCTTGCCACTTCTTAATATCTTCTGCTTTTGTTATGTCCCTATTCTTTCTGTCCTTTATTGTACCTAACTTTGCATGAAATATTCCTTTGGTATCTATAATTTTCTTGAAGAGACCTCTAGTCTTTCGCATTCTTTTGTTTTCCTCTATTTCTCTGTGTTGGTCACTGATGAAGGCTTTCTTATCTCTCCTTGCTGTTCTTTGGAACTCTGCATTCAAATGGGTATATGTTCTCATTAGCTATCTATTTTACACATTGAAAAGATATGGAATTGGGTCATTTGTAGAGATGTGGTTGGCCCTAGAGACTATCATACAGAGTAAAGTAAGTCAGGGGAAAACAAATATTGAATATTAACCCATATATGTGGAGTCTAACCTATTTGCAAAGCAGAAGTAATAATAGAGAAACAGGTCACTAGTTTTTAAGCTGTGATTATCCACTAATCATTCCCAAACTTTGGCATCATTTCATGCAGTTTTATATATTTATCTAAAATAAGAATCCAGTGTAACTTCTTTTCAGGATAAGTTGGTATATATGTTACACAACTACTCTAACATTTTTGTTTTGTGTATTTTTTACATTTGAAATGTGAGCCCACCAGTAAATTTTTTTAGTAGGATAATGACAGGCTGAAACAAGGAAGAATCACCATAGAAGAATTTAGAACAATTTATCGAATTATTACATACAGAGAAGAAATTATTGAGATTTTCAACACGTATTCTGAAAACCGGAAAATTCTTTTAGAAAAGAACCTGGTCGAATTTTTGATGCAAGAGCAGTATATACTTGACTTCAGTAAAAGTATTGCTTCTGAAATCATTCAGAAATATGAGCCTATTGAAGAAGGTATGCTTGTACTTCAAAGTTTTATCAAATATTTATATGCAAACTACTTTTTATTAATAGAAGTTATCAAATTCAAACTTGATTGGGTCAGATTTCTTCTGGGTATTATATACTGACAGTTTTGATTTTGTAACTTACAGACAGTGTACATACCTTTTAGAAAGTAATGTTGTGTAACCATGACTTTCTTTCATTGTCCAGTTCCTTCCTTTTAACTGTTTCTGTATCTCTCAAGTGTTCAGAGATGAACTTAGGCAGGGAAAACAAGATGAGGATCCTATTATAATAAATACCCTAATGGAAGAAAGGGTCCTGATACTCATTAATAAGATAAAAACCCAGGTGTAAGCAGTTTTCCATTTTTATATATTATTGTCAAAATATAGAATATTAAATTAGCCAAATGAAAACAGTTTTAGGCAAGAGATAAAACATTGTAAAATCACTCATTTATCTGTTGTTTACACTTAATTGTCTACAACATTTCATAAACATTAAAACATTTTTGCTTTTCTTTCATTTTCCTATGCAATCATATGGTTTAAGTCCAATGACCTTTTTGGCTAGTGATCTCCTGTATAGTTTTTGATCTTTGTCTCATCTTTAATGGGTAAAGCACTTCAATTTTTTCCATTTATACTTGTTTTTAAATAAAATAATAAAGACATAATATAATACAATATTCATATAGTTGTAGAAAAAGCACTATTAAAGCATGCTGTTTAACCCTACAGAGATTAATAGAATAGCTCAGAATATTTATTTAACAAGGGATATATGAAAGCTCAGGGCTTCTCAGGAAACACTAGGGGTAAAGAACTCACCTGCCAAGGCAGGAGACATGAGATGTGAGTTCAATCCCTGGGTCAGGAAGATCCCCTGGAGGAGAGCATGGCAACCCACCCAAGTATTCTTGCCTGGAGAATCCCATGGACAGAGGAATCTGGTGGTCTACAGTCCATAGAGCACAAAAAGTCAAACAAGATGAAGTGACTTAGCAGGCATGCATGCATGTGAAAGGCCGAGTTCTGCCTTTGCAAACTGGTTTTTGGCTACCAGTGCTTAACATATGATGATATGGGTTCTAACAAAACAGAACATTCCTTCATGGACTCATGCATTCCTGATTTACTGAAGTATTTATTTGTGGCAACCAAGCATGGTTCTAGGGGCTGAGGATACAATGGAGAATGAGGCAAACTAGGTCTTATATTCCTGATAAGGGTTGGAAGGAGACTGACAATAAATAATTAAACGTACACATAGATAGTTTCAGAGAGTACTAGATACTATGAAAAAAAAATAAAATAGAGTAGATAACCCACAAGGTCTAGCTCAGGTGAGTGTTTAGGAGTGTCCTTCATGGGGAATGTAACATTTGAGCTGAGACAAAAATGATGAGAAAGAATTAGTCATGTGACAAAATGGGAGAAAGGTCTGAGGTCTAGGCAAGGGAAGTGTTGGCCCTGAGATGGAGAAGCAAGGAACAGGAAGAGAACAGTGTGGTTCGAACCTGGAGAGATAGGCAGGGATCAGATCATGTTGGTCTCGTTGGTCATAAGCTAGATTTTGGCTCATGACTCAGTACCACATAAAGACTTTGGATGCTTCTAAGCATTGCTATGGTAAGACTGAAGATAGTGTTAGTAAGAGTTTGATCTCCATTAAATCTTGCAAGTTTGCAGCAAGATAAAGAGTTTGTATCAGAATGTAAAACAAGTACGTCTCTAAGCACATCTGATGAGTCCAGATGCTGAGTCTTTTCTTTCAATTGCAAAGACTTTCCCTAAGAAAGTAGTGAATTGGTTTATGTTTTGGTTCAAGCTCTTTATATCATTGCCACCTGGAAACAACCAGTTCACAGACATGCACTTTATGGCCCTGTTCCAGTAAAGATTTTTAAAACACTTACTTTGGAATTATTACCTGCAGCTGGTAAATTAAATGATTGTTGTTTAGTCACTAAATTGTGTCTGACTCTTTTGTGACCTCACGGACTATAGCCCACCAGACACCCTTGTTCATGGGATTTCCCAGGCAAGAATACTGGAGTGGGTTGCCATTTCCTTCTCCAGGGGATCCTCCCAACCAGGGATTGAACCCAGGTCTGCTGCACTGCAGGTGGATTCTTTACAGTTTAAGCCACCAGGGAAGCCCAACTTAAAAGGTACAAAGGCATAGTGGGATGGTGCCACTGACATTTTGGAATTGTGTTTACATTTTAACTGTAATATTACACTGTATATCCATTTCATCTTTTGAGTCTTCCTCTGCTTCCGTTCAGATAGTTTTGCACACAGGCAAGACCACTCATTTCATTTACATGGCTACTGGTCACTTTAGAGACTTATTGGGGCCAATTTGAATTATGAACTTATAGTCCCAAATGCTGCTAAGTTTCCCAAGCTTGTCCCACAGTAATATGTGACATGTACCAAATGAGGAGAACCTCATTTTATTTTAAATATAAAAACCCATCAGATTAACTATCATCTCAGTCTGGTAGTTTTTAAGGGCATATCATGAGTTTGTTTTCTATTCCATTACCAAAGATATTTACTTAGTTAATAGTTCAAAGAGCTATAAGCCAATCACTGGTAATTGCACTTGGAAAAAGAATAAATTCATGCAAATCATTACAGTTACAATATATAAAGCATTTGCCCCATACACTTGCATGATTCTAATTTGCATAGCTTTGAAATAGAGAGTTTAGTTTGCATCGCTATAAACATTTTATGTATTTTCTTCCAGCTTTCATTTTTTAAAGTAAGATTGTAATAGCATTTTGAATGCTGGCTTTTTCTTTTTTATGATGTCATAAACATTTACTTAATGTCACTATGTATTTTTTTCTGATACATTATTTGTAATGGGTGCTTAGTGTTGTATCATATTTTGAGATTTAATCTTTTTCCTTCAGTCCCCCCATTTATTTCCTTTTTTAAATAATGCTAGGGTGAGCATTCTTGCACATCAAGCTTTGTCTGAGTCTCTATTTCTGTAGTTTAAATTCCCAGAAATAAAATTCTTTGCCAAGGACCACTTTCTAAATTGATTACTCACAACAACTTTTAATATGAGGCAAACTGAGTTATCAGCAACAAAAGCAACAGTAACTAACCTTTATAGATCTAATATACAGTGCTAGTATGCACAAATGGGTGTTATGATTACCATCATTCCTAAGACAGGGAGAGGTTAACAGGCTCATCATATAAAAACAAATGAATTTAACCCAAGCTGTCTCATTCCAGAGCCAGTGTTCTGCTTAAATAGATAGTTTTGGTATATATTTAATATATATATTAAATAAAAAGTTCACAGATCATTTGCTAAAGATAATAATATGCAAGTCACTCAGTAATTCCATTCATAGGAATGCACCCAATAGAAACATGTACATATTTGCACCAAAAGATATATACTGGTTATTTATAGCAGTATAGTTTTACAAATAGCCCCAAACTGGAGATTATCTAAATGCTCATCAAGAATACAATCGATAAATTGTGGTATATTCACATAATGGAGAGCTATACAAAAATAGAAATAAAAAAATAACTGTGTGCCACCATAAGAATAAATCTTATAAACAATGTTGAGAAAAACAAACTGGTCACAAAAATGCATATTGTGTGAGTTCATTTATGTAAAACACAGAAACTAAAGAAAACTAATCTATGCCTCTAGAAACCATACCATTGAATATACTTGGCAGTTGGAGGTTGGGGTATGGAGGAAGACTAGAAAGTTAGCAGGAGTCAGTCTTCTGGGATGCTGTCATGTTCTGTTCTTTGACTTTGGAATTGGTTACATGGATGGTTAGCTTGTGGAAATTCATGAATCTATGACACATGTCCTTTTCTTGTATGTATTTTAATTATTTATGTAAAAATTTTTAACAGTAGATCCTTGTTGTTTATCTATTTTAAATGTAGTAGTCTTGTATATATATTTTAAACATTAAAAAACAGAGATGATTAAGTAATATTTAGTCTACTTAACTGTTGATACGAAAAAACTAAAAATAAAAACCTTAGAAAAATTTGCTTCCAAAGAAACTTAGAATAGATTAGTATTAATTCAAAATTCATACTTTAGAAACATGCTCTGGTACTAAGTTTAAAGTGAAATATAATTTTTATACTATTTATGATATTTCTGCATTCTTTTTATTTTTTATAGTTAAAAAAGCACACCAGATGTCATTTGAAGGTTTTAGAAGATACATGGATTCATCTGAATGTCTGCTATTTAGTAATAAGTATGATCATGTTTACCAAGATATGACTCATCCATTGACTGATTATTTTATTTCAAGTTCACATAATACGTACTTGATATCTGACCAGTTGTGGGGACCAAGTGACCTTTGGGGATATGTAAGGTATTTCTTTCAATTTTTGAACCCATATTATATTTTAAAAATGTTTGAAAGTTCTTAGTGGTTTCTACCCTGTAATTCACAGTAAAGGAAGGCAATGCATGTTACAAAAACCATAGGGTAGAAAAATTTTGATTGGTGCATATCTTGAATATCCAACCTTTGGTGGTTGTATACTTTATTCAAGGTATTGTTATCAGCTAAGTCGCTTCAGTCATGTCCGACTCTGTGTGATGCTATGGACTGCAGCCCTCCGGGCTCCTCTGTCCATGGGATCTCCAGGCAAGAATACTGGAGTGCATTGCCACGCCCTCCTCTAGGATATCTTCCTGACCCAGGACTCGAACCTATGTCTCTTGCATCTCCTGTTTGGCAGGTGGGTTCTTCACCATCTGTGCCACCTGGGAAGCTCTTATCATGCACTGCTCTTCTAATCCTGTCTGCCAACCGCCTCTCCCTGGTTATTGACCCTCTGAAGTTTCCAGAACAATTTGGATATTTTGTGTGGGGAAAAATGTGAAGAAGACTTCTAAAATCTTATTTAGCTATTCAGAGCATCCTGTACTTTAAAGAAAAATATGGTCAAAATTAATTCTCAGCTATCTCCATGCCAAAAGAAAAATGTGGCATTTATAGATAATAATACATATGTTTATATGTCAGCTGACTTACATAGATTAAAGGCAGTCTATGCTGCACCATTAATTTTGTTTTCTACAATGTATCATACAGTTCATACCAGTTTGGCCTTCAGCTTTAGTTTAGTCCGTCAACTGAAGATACAGTGGTGAGCAAGATTTTCAAAGTGGTTACACTCATTTGTTCATGAGAATAGACAGATAATAAAGAGGGAAACAAATCAGTATTTCCAGGGACTGAATCATATGAGCTAGGGTAATGTGACAGAAGATAATTCTGGGGTAAGGGATTCTCTTTTAATTGAAGGTTCAGGAAAGGCTTCTCAAGAGAGTATAGCTGTGGTCTGAGTGATAATAAAGAAGTTTCAGATTAGTAGGAAGGGAAGAAGTAATAATACTTGGCATGTTTACAAGAGAGAAAGACAGCAAGTGTGGGTATAAATGAGTGAATGGAGAAGGAAGAGAGATGAATTAGAGGAAATAGACGAGTTTATGAGGGTCTTAGAGACCATGGAAGGGAGAATGGATTTATTCTGGTTGCATAGGGAAGTCATTGGGGGGGGTTTCCTTAGGAAAATGTCATAATTTGATTTATTGTTTACTGCTAGGCTAGATAGTCAGTTAGGTATATATGTCTGGGGTTTAGAAGAAGTATCCAGATTGGAAAAATAAGCTTGGAAGCCCTTGGCTTATAGATGCCATTCAAAGCTATGTGATTGGGTGATATTACTTAGGAAAAATCATAGAAAAGATATCTTGTAATCAATCCCATGATAACATCAAACTTATAAATTAATATTGCTTCTATAATTTAAAATCTAAGTATATACATAAATCTACCAATTCAGAAATATACCCACTTAAAGTCCTGTAAGGATAAGCCCACTCATAGCTCTACAGAAATTTCTATTATATTTTTTTGAGAGAAAATATGCCTTTCAATAGGTTGATTTAGAAATATAGCAATTTAATTTTGAATTCTGAGAAAATGTTCTACCCCTGTGAGAATTTAAAGTTAAGTTTAATTATATTTCTTCCTCTTTTTCCTTACCCACTTAAGAGAGATACAGTTTGATACAAGTCTTTCAAAATTTCTCTACTTGTGAGAGGTGGTGTAGAGTGATGTTTACCTATTAATATTTAAGTTTCTGATGCTGTTCTTTCCTCCCAGTCCCTCATTTGTTAATTACCTGATGGATATAACATTTTTTATGTCTCAGTTTCCTCCTCTTTAAAAGAGAAAAACCAATATTAACTGCATTAAAGATTTTAATTCATAACCCCCCCTTAGATTTATTTAAGTGGAGAATTTCTTTATTGAGTAAGAAATTTTTCATGATTCATCACCACATTTCATTATTCACTCATTTCACTCAGTGTGAGATCGTGAAAAGTGGCCTCCACACCACCCCTGAAAGACAGAGAGCTTTTACTTACAAGCTTCTGAGTAAAGGGTTTGGCACGACAGTGCAATCCCCTCATTTTTTGCTGGGGACCAAACCATGCAGTTAAAATAAGCAGTTAAAGGTTGGCTTGGTCATGGCTAGAATTAAACCTATCTAGAGATGTAGCAAGAAGCAATATTCTTATGGTTGTCCTCCATGAAAAAAAGTTTTTCTATAAAACCATAGAGTTTTGATTTACTAGTAGGCAATAAAACCCAGGTAGTATATGGTTAAAAGTGAAAGTGAAAGTCACTCAGTTGTGTCCGACTCTTTGCGACCCCATAGTTAAAGGTATAACCTATAATCCAGGAGTGATGATTTATTTTGTTTAAATTTTACTAGTGCCCTTGTGAAAGGATGCCGCTGTCTGGAAATCGACTGCTGGGATGGATCACAAAATGAACCTGTTGTATACCATGGCTATACATTTACCAGCAAGCTTCTGTTTAAAACTGTTATCCAAGCGATACACAAATACGCATTCCTAGTATGTGCATGCCTTTGTTAAGTCACAGTTATTTAAACATAAGATAATTTAATTGTTTCAAAATTCTATAATGCTTGTCCTTAGTTTAGATCAGTGACATTTCAGCTGTCGGTTAGGATCCCTTATTTGGCAGCAAAATCCATGTAGTATGTATTATGTGTGTATGCTCAGTCATATCAGACATTTTGTGACCCCACGGACTGTAGCCCGTCAGGCTCCTCTGTTGATGGGATTTTCCAGGCAAGAATGCTGGAGTGGGTTACCATTTCCTTCTCCAGAGAGTATATTATTAAAGATAGATTTATTAAAACAGATATCAGGTAGGAAGGTACTCATGGAACTTTTTGTTTAATTATGTAGTTATATTATATTATATGTGTGTATATGTATACATGCATGTGTAATTGTGTCATAATGTAAATTATATTTCTTACCATGAGTTATGGCCAAAAAGTTTTAGAAATATGGTTCTATTTAATGCTAAATATTTTACCAACATTCAGATGTTTTACTTTTAAGACACAAATGTCAAAATTGTATTATCTCAACTTTTGAATGGCAGTTATTTATACAGAAAAGAATGTTTAAAAGTTTACTTTAGATTTCAAAATTATTATTAAGTTTATTAAGTTAAAGATTCAAAGATCTAATTCTTTCTTTCTAAAGCTTCTTCTAATTCAGTTTAAAAATGCTCATCTATAAATTGAGCAGATTTTAATAGTCACTGAATTTTGAATAATACTTGATCCCATTGACAAGCTTGGTTAATTGAGTACCTTCAGACATTTTAAATTGTGTTTTTAAACTTAGTATAGTATATTTGATTTCTTTCTTAAGTACTTCAATTGTAGTGTAATTGAAGAGATTTAATAAAATCTAAGTACTTAATTTCTATTTAATAAATTAAACTTGCAAAGTTGAAAAACCTAAAGTTCTCCTAGCTTCGTCAATGTATTATATGTAAACAGAAGCCTAAGTTAAAATCACATACTTAGGTTAATTGTTCCATCATATATTAGAGTATAAAATACTAAATATTCATAAAATATTTTAAAATTTATCATAATATAATTTTATGATATAAAATTTATATGATATAAAATTATAATTCATAATTATAAATCTATAATTTATCAAATTATAAAACATAAAAATATATAAAACTTAATATGTGGCATTGATTGTCTTAAACATCTAATTTCTAATGTTTAAATTTATCCAAACTTCTCCTTTGAATTTTGTACCAATGTAGACAACTTCGTATTTGACATTTCCACTTGCATGTTTAATAGCTACAGTAAACATATTTCAGCATGAGCTCCAGATCATATCCCTCTTTTTCCTAGTCCCACTTTTCTTATGGTCTTTTCCATCTCAGTTAATGAAAACTGTGTTTGGCCTAAATCATCATTGTCCACTTTAATGTTCCCTTCTTTTCTCTCTAAATCCTCTATATGTTCTTTAGGAAATCCTCCTGGCTCTACTTCCGAAGTGTACACTGAATTTAATCCCTTTCCCCCATTTTCACTGTCACTTTCCTGGTCAACCACCATCACCTCTGACTTGCATTATTGCAATGGCTTCTTATCAAGGGTCTCTGCTTCTCTCCCTCCTCTTCTGCAGTTTCATCTTAATATAGCAGAGTGACTTTTTTAGAAGTCCAATCATGGTATTCCCCTTTTCAAACTCTTTAATTCCACTTGAAATAAAAGTTAAGGTCTATACCATGACCCCCAAGGCCCTACCTGACCTGTTTACCATTACCTCCCTGAAATCTTCTCCTCCTCTCTCCTTTGTTCATGGGGCCATTTTTTCCTGCTTACCTCTTTTCAGACCCATCTCAAAGCCTTTGCACTTGCTGTTCCCTTCATCTGAAATACTCTTCCCAAATATTTTTGTACTAAACTCTCCCACTTCTTTCAGGGTGGATAACTGAGGGAATAAAAGGACATAGAGACAGTCTGAAAATTCAAAGGCCTTGCAAGGATGGACAGACATCTACAACTTCTAAGACTCCAAAGAGTATGTGATGGAATGGAAAACAAAAAAAGGCTTTGAACAGACTCAATGAAACTTCCCAGTTGGACACAGTGACAGACACAGTTTTGCAGCAAAGATTAGACTGAACATAGTTGCCATTAACTTGGGGATAAGAGAGCGATGAAATGAAATACACTTGATATCTATGGCCCAGAAAGACCTTTGAGTATAGGTACCAGCATATGTGACTTACTAGAAATAAGCATATATGAAATTGTGGTTTTTGAGGGCAATTGCTAAAAACAAAAGATAAGAAGAGCCAATTCCTCAGTTCACACTTCAGATATGGCCAGATAGGACAATGACAAGATGATCATCCTAGAGGATGGAACAAAGACCCCAGAAGACAATGAGCTCTTCCCAGTGAGTGAAGTCAGGGCCTAATTGAGAAATTCAGTTGCTAGGCCTTCACTTTGCCTAAACTCAAAATCACTTATATTTGGGGAAAAAAAATTTACTCTCTTCTCTTGATATTAGGCTTAAGTTTATATATGTATAAATGAAAGTGAAAGTATTAGTTGCTCAGTTGTATCCAACTCTTTGTGACCTCATGGACTATAGCCCAGCAGGCTCCTCTGTCCAAGGAATTCTCCAGGCAAGAATACTGGAATGGGTTGCCATTTCTTTCTCCAGGGAATCTTCCTGACCCAAGGATTGAACTTGAGTCTCCACAGGCAGATTCTTTACTGTCTGAACCACCAGGGAAGCCCTATATATATGTGGGTATTTACAAGAAGATCATTTTGTAGGCTGAATAAGAGCCTCAAAGATACTAGAATTCTAATTCCTGGAACTTGTAAATGTTACTTTGTTTGTTAAAAGGATCTTTGCAGATGTGGCAAGTTTAGAATCTTGAGATGAGACACCACCCTGAATTATCTGGATGGGTCCTAAATGCCAGTATCATATCCTTGTTCATGGGAGGCAGAGGGAGATTTGACACCCAACAGAGGAAGAGGCAATGCGAAGATGAGGGGCAGACACTGGAGTGATATGACCACAAGCCAAGAAATGCTGGCCACCACCAGAAACTGGAAGAGTCAGGGACCAGATGTCCCCTTGAACCTACCGACATCTTCATTTTAGCCTGTGAAACTGATTTCAAAATCTCAGCCTCCACAACTGTGAAAAGATAAATATCTGTTGTTTCATGCACCCTAATTTATGGTAATTTGTTACAGCAGCCATAAAAATTAATAGACTCAGACTTAATGTGGTAAGTTGCATGCAACATGACGTATATGCCAAAGGTCTGCAAGGATTCAGCAGACCTTGCAGCTCCTTCTCTTGTTACTGTAAATTGGCGAGTGTGCCCTGAAAATTATATGTGGAAAGAAAGAAAATAATTTTGAAGAAGATCTCCAAATGAGTGATATTCACTATTTTGTGACAGATTTAAAAGTGACAGTGGTGACTAAAGGCAGAAAATACCTTTGTAGAGTCACTTTTAACCCACTCCAGTATTCTTACCTAGAGATTCCCATGGACAGAGGAGCCTGGTGGGCTGCAGTCCATAGGGTCGCAAAGAATGGACACGATTGAAGTGACTTAGCATGCACACACACACACACACACACACACACACACACACACACACACACACACACA
>ML663562.1:7750666-8146747 GCA_007570785.1 Antilocapra americana | reverse complement strand
ACACACACACACACACACACACACACACACACACACACACACACACAAAGTCACTTTTACTTACTAGATATTCTTTCTTATTAAAACCTGGAAATACCTTTGTTTCTAATTATAATGCAGTGAATTTTGATTGTAGTATTTAAAATAGAAAAAAGTAGAAAATTAACATTTTCTCTAACATATCAGTGTTAAAGTTGTTCCTAAAAATATCGAAACATATATATGTACTTTATAAAGTAAAAATATAGAATCTTACTTTTTGGCAGCTTCTTTTTCTTCATAAGACTAGATCATAGACACCTTATTTCTATAGCAGTATATATAGCTCTGCTTCCTTTGTGACAGATCTTTATCATTCCTTTATATAAATATGCTATGACTTATTTTAAAAATTGGGAGTTTTAACAAGTTTATTTAAACTGGTGGGAGTTTCAGTTTTTTCCCTATATTTTAAGTACAAGTAGGACTAATTTACCTACTTATACAGATTTAATGTCCACTGTTTTGTCAGATTCAAAAGTATTTTCAGTTTAAAGAATAGGTAATTATTTTGCTAAGGTACTGAATGTTAGAAGTTAGTTTTAAAGTCAATTAAGTGCTTCTATTAATTGCATTAAAGTTATTGAGGAGTTTTGATTAATAACTGTGGTAATGGTTAATTTTTTTAGGCATCTGAGTACCCAGTGGTGCTCTCTTTAGAAAATCATTGCTCCCCTTCCCAACAAGAAGTGATGGCCGACAGTTTGCTCGATACTTTTGGGGATGCCTTGCTGTCATATACGCTTGATAATTTTTCAGACAGACTACCTTCACCAGAGGTAATATTTTGTCTGAGAAGCTTAAGCTAAGAAAAAGCCTGCTGCCATTATATTGGCCAATGAAACTGAGCTAGAGATCAATGAAAAATGCTTAGTTTTAAACTAATTATAGTGGTGTGTCTTTGCAATGTGTTTCCTAGGAACTAGCCCATGAGCATTTAGGTGAATATATTTTGATAAAAAGGATAGTCTAGTGTAATGTTAGTTGCTCAGTCATGTCTGACTCTTTGCAACTGTATGGACCAGGCTCCTTTGTCCATGGGATTCTCCAGGTAAGAATACTGGAGTGGATAGCCATTCTCTTCTGCAGGGAATCTGCCTGAACTAGGGTTCAAACCCAGGTCTCCTGCATTGCAGGCAGATTCTTTATGATCTGAGCCACCAGTTAGATCTCTTGGTTTCTATTACGTTTTTAGGAATATGGAAAAAGAAGCTACATATATTACTATTGTGGGAAAATTGAAAATATGGTGAAAGACTTTTCAGTGACCATGACAAGTACAAATTTAACTGTACATATATAACTGTATCTCTTTCAAATTGTTTCTGTAGGCATTAAAATTCAAAATATTAGTTAGAAATAAGAAAATAGGAACCTTACATGAAACCCTTGAAAGGAGAGGTTCTGATATGCATGGGCAGGTAGAGGAATTTGAAGAAGAGGAGGAGGTAGAACAAGAGGAGGATGGAAGTGGTGCCAAAGAACCAGAGCCTGTGGATGTTTTTCGAGATGATTTGGAAAAAGAAGGACAGTCGAAACGGGTGGTTGGAATCCCATTCTTCAGGAAAAAGAAGGTGAGGCAACGTTTTGTGAAAATCTTACAAGTGGTTGAAAAGTTTTTTACTTTTTTGTTATTTGAGAGTTTTTAAAACTTTTTAGAGGAAAACGTTTTTTTTCCTACTTGTAATCACTTTATCATTTAAAATTTAGTTGGGAAAAATTAGCATTGGAAAAGAAATTTTAGAAGTTGTTATCTCTTTCCCCATGTTAGCTGTTCATAAATTCTTTTTCTCTACAGCCAACAAATATTAGGCCTTCTTATATATTAGACATTGTGCAGTGTACAAAAGATATTGTCTCTGCCCTGAAGGAGAGCTTACTGTCAGAGACAAGAAAATCACTGTTTATGTTATATAGTATTTTAAGTATACAAGTTAGCATGACATAAGAGAGTATACAAGATTGCAAGCAATACAAAACTAATTCAGCTGATTTAAGTAAAATATGAATTAATTCAGCTTGTCCATAGAAATGAAACATTCAGGAAAGGGAATCTAATTTCAGGAATGATTGGTTAAAGTGTATTAAGGAAAGTCCACAGAATTTTCTTTCTGCCAACTTTGGCCCCACTTTCCTGATATGGGTGCAAGCCTTTGCAAAACTTCAGTTTTACATGCTTTCAGATTAAAATCTGAAAGTCCTGTCTGTCTTTCAGCTGACCAAGCCGACTCCTTTTGGATCACAGTATGCTGGCTGTGATTCAAGCACGCACCCATGCTTGGTTACTGTTGCCAGGAGAATGCACTCTGCTTAGCCATGCCTACTCCTCATGATCGACACTTAAGCGCATGGCTTGAGCATGGGCGGGCAATGTTTTCCTGAAAAAAAAAAAAAGAATACTTTGGAAGAGGCTAGCAGAAGTGCAGAGAATATAAATCCTGGGCTGGAAAAGTGTGCAATAGTGTACTATACAGCAGAAGTTATTACAAAATGTTCAATCACATTGGAAATAGTCTAAAATTCCTTAACTTGTAAAATTTGTGAGACTAAACTAAGACCTTTGGGAAAAGGAAATAGAAATAATTGCCATCTTCAGTGCTTACTTCATGAATTGGGATTTTAGGTTTATATTGCCTGGTAAGTAACATCAAATACTATTGTCATGGAACATATTTACATTGACCCAGTCCAAATAGTTTTTGAGGATATAATCTAATGAAGAAACTACTCTATGGGAGAAGGCAAGAGTGGGATGATATGGGAGAATGGCATTGAAACATATAAATTATCGTATGTGAAATCAATCGCCAGCCCAGGTTTGATGCTTGATACAGGGTGCTCGGCTGGTACACCGGGATGACCCAGAGAGATGGAATCGGGAGGGAGGTGGGAGGGGGTTCTGGAAGGCGAACATATGTATACCCATGGCAGATTCGTGTCAATGTATGGCAAAACCAACACAATAATGTAAAGAAAATAAATAAATTAGAAATAAAAAAAATCTAATGAAGAAACTAAAATCATTGATTTGAAAGAGTATTTTCTTTATTGGAAAAAGAATTTTTCAAATGATTAGTGCAGAATTATGAAATTATTGTGTTTTTTTTTTTTTGGCACCTCAAAGATAAAAATATCTATGGCCCTATCTGATCTTGTTATTTATACTAAAGTTGAGAAGTTCAAAAGTTTTCAGCATTCAAATCTATATCAACAATTTAATGAAACCAACTCTATTGGGGAGTCCAAAGCCCGAAAACTTACAAAGTTGGCAGGTAAAGTCTCATAATTCAAATAGATGAAGTGTTTAAACAAGTTATTTTCACTTTGGAATTGTCAAAGTTGGTCAACGATGTTCACAAAACTATGTTCTAATATAATTTCAACATATTTAACAGATTTTAAAAAGGGTTATATGCCTCAGGTCACTTTACATTCTATTTTACAGAACTGGACCATTAATTTACTTCCCTAAGTCATGAAAGTTTGCTTGAGAATGTCCAGTGTGGACACTTTGTTGGGAGGGGCTGTGGTGAGCAGTTTATATAAGAGAGTAGTGATGACAAGGTTGCAGAGGTAGGCAAAGCTAAATTACAAGAAACTTGAACTTTGTAAGTGAGCAGGAGATTGAAATCTCAGGAGTTACATGATCCCTTGTATGTTTCTGAAAGATGCCTCTGTTAGCATAAGAGTGATGCTGACGGTAGGGAGGAGATGGTAAAGGCTTGTTGTTGTTCAGTCACCCATTTTGTGTTGGACTCTTTTGAGACCCCATGAACTGCAGCATGCCAGGCCTCCTTGTCCCTCACCATCTTCCAAAGTTTGCCGAAGTTCACATCGATTGCATTGGTGATGCCATCTAGCCATCTCATCCTCTGATGCCCTCTTCTCCTTCTGCCCTCAATCTTTCCCAGCATCAAGGGCTTTTCCAATGAGTCAGCTGTTCACATCAGATGACCAAAATACTGGAGCTTCAGCTTCAGCATCAGTCCTTCCAGCGAGTATTCAGGGTTGATTTCCCTTAAGATTGATTGGCTTATGGCAGGGAAATTGAAGCCAGGGTGAACTTTGTGGCCGTCTATGAATGAATGAATGCCTAGTCATTCAGTTATGTCTGACTCTGTGACTGTAGCTTGCCAGGCTCCTCTTTCTATGGAGTATTCCAGCCAAGAATACTGGAGTGGGATCCTACTCCAGGGGATCTTCCCAACCCAGGGATCAAACCTGTGTCTCTTGTGCCTCCTGCATTGGCAGGATTCTTTACCACTAGCAGAAGTGGGCATCTATGAGGTAGAGATAAATAGACTGGCAGCTGTATCTCTAAAGTGAAGAAGAAGGTAAAAATGGTACCCAGACCAGGCTGCCAGATGGTTGTGTACCTGCAGAGGACCATTTGTCTCTGAATCTTGTTTTCATTGTCTCCAGACTCTAAATCTGGGATGGGTTATTCTAACGTGGTACAGTCTGAGATACAACTGTTAGGCCTGGGGAAAAAAATGGAAAGTGGACTGTACCTTGTTCTCAGACTTACATGGTGGGGAACATCATCAACTTGGAGCTTCCTTGGTGGCTCAGTGGTAAAGAATACAGCTGTCAAAGCAGGAGACTAAGGTTCAATCCCTGGGTCAGGAAAATCCCCTGGAGAAGAAAACGGCAACCCACTCCAGTTCTTTCCTGGAAAATCCCATGAACAGAGGAGCCTGGTGGCTACAGTCCATGGGGTCACAAAAGAGTCGGTCATAACTTAGTGACTAAACAACAATTATCAACTTAAAAAAGAATGGTCTGTTGGTAGGGGAAATTTTTTATCTTTATCCCTCTTGAGTTCTTGTGACTGGACTAGTAGTAAAAGTGATGCCAGACATATTGACAGGAGAAAAAGAAACACAATTTAATTCATAGAAATGGGACCCTAAGAAGTGATCAAAGTAGGCAGCTTTTATGCTTTCCAGACAACGAAACAAATGTGTGAGAAACTGACAGGAAATTAGTGAAGAATCTAAACAGTTTGAGCTTGGAGTAGTAGTTAAACAAGGCACCAGATTTATTTTTATAGGCTTCTCAGCTCTAAATTCCCTATCATTGGTGGAAATGATGTCCTACCTTCAGATACAGGGAGTGTACTTTTCACATGAGAGATTTATTTACCATTTTGAAAGAAAAAGAAGTCACTGGCCATTGCTTAACTTTAATCCAAAATAATCAGTATGCCACTAAGGCACATTTTGAGGCAGCCTATGCTGGGCTTCCACAGTCAATAAGAATAAAGTGACTTGCCATATCCTTTTTAAAAACTGCAATCTACTATCATATGTGGAAGCAGAAAAATCAGCACCCGCAAACCTGCAAAAGAAAACTTGAGGAAAGCTCCTGGCTATTTGTAAATGCATATTCTAATATACCTATGGTGGTTAACCTCATTGGGCTGGCCACTGGTGCTTTAGGGTTTTGAGCCATGATTTAACTCACCTCCACAAAATGCCTGTTAGAAATATGCTGGGTATTTTAGGGCTTTTTGGTTTTTGTCCTAAACAGAAGCTTGTGACCAAAAATGAATTCAGTAACTCTACATGGCAGTTAAAAGAATAGACTAGAATGAAATAAAATATAATAAGATGGAATGGAATAGAACTAAATAATAGAATAAAGAAGGGTATATTGTATGCAGGAAACATAAGTATCATTTTATAAAACAATTGTGTGTATGTGTGTGGTGTTGCGTTGTGATATAAAGTATATTTTTACTATGAAAAATTGTGAATGGAGTTTGCATTTGAATGACCTACTTTACTAGAGTCCGGATGAGGGTAAGGGTGGGATGATGTGGGAGAAGGGCATTGAAGCATGTTAATTGTCATGTGTCTGGTCATCATTTCAAACTATTGAATGGTTTTTGTTGTTGTTCATGCAGTTGGGACTTCTGGGCAGAGCAAAAGTGGTTATAATTCTCTCATTCTCGTCATATTAAACACTTGCTCAGCATTTGAAAAGGGACTGAATAGAGTCCTAAAAGGTAGCATCACCATTTCTTTGGAAAGAGTATAGAAGACTTTTCTTGAACTAAAAGTCAGTTCAGTTCAGTTCAGTTGCTCAGTTGTGTCCGACTCTTTGTGACCCCCTGGACTGCAGCATGCCAGGCCTCCCTGTCCATCACCAACTCCTGGAGCTTGCTTAAACTCATATTCATCAAGTTGGTGATGTCATCCAACCATCTTATCCTCTGTTGTTCCCTCCTCCTCTTGCCTTCAATCTTTCCCTGTATCAGGGTCTTTTCCAATAAGTCAGTTCTTCGCATCACTTGGCCAAAGTATTGGAGTTTTAGCTTCAGCATCAGTCCTCGCAATGAATATTCAGGGTTGATTTACTTAAGGATTGACTGGTTGGATCTCTTTGCAGTCCAGGGGACTCTCAAGAGTCTTCTCCAGCACCACAGTTCAAGATCATCAATTCTTTGGCGCTCAGCTTTCTTTATAGTCCAGCTCTCACATCCATACGTGACCACTGGAAAAACCACAGCTTTGTCTAGACTGACCTTTGTTGGCAAAGTAATGTCTCTGCTTTTTAATATGCTGTCTAGGTTGGTCATATATTTTCTTCCAAGGAGCAAGTGTCTTTTAATTTCATGGCTGCAGTCACCATCTGCAGTGATTTTGGAGCCCAAGAAAATAAAGTCTCTTACTATTTCCACTGTTTTCCCATCTATTTGCCGTGAAGTGGTGAGACAAGATACCATGGTCTTAGTTTTCTGAATGTTGAGTTTTAAGCCAACTTTTTCACTCCTCTTTCACTTTCATCAAGAGGCTCTTTAGTTCTTCACTTTCTGCCTTAAGAGTGGTGTCATCTGCATATCTAAGGTTATTGATATTTCTCCCAGCAATCTTGATTCCAGCTTGTGCTTCCTCCAGCCCAGCGTTTCTGATGATGTACTCTACGTATAAGTTAATAAAGCAGGATGACAATATACAGCCTTCACCTACTTCTTTCCTAATTTGTAATCAGTCTATTGTTCCATGTCTGGTTCTAACTGTTGCTTCATGACCTGCATACAGATTTCTCAGGAGACAGGTAAGGTGGTCTGGTATTCCCATCTCTTTCTGAATTTGCCACAGTTTGTTGTGATCCACACAGTCAGAGACTCTGGCATAGTTAATAAAGCAGAAGTATAGATGTTTTTCTGGTATTCTCTTGCTTTTATGATGATCCAGTGGATGTTGACAATTTGATATCTGGTTCCTTTTTCTAAATCTGGCTTGAACATCTGGAAGTTCATGGTTCACATACTGTTGAAGCCTGGCTTGGAGAGTTTTGAGCATTGCTTTGCTAGTGTGTGAGATGAGTGCAATTGTCCAGTTGTTTGAGCATTCTTTAGCATTGCCTTTCTTTGGGAGTAGAATGAAAAGTGACCTTTTCCAGTCCTGTGGCCACTGCTGAGTTTTCCACATTTGCTGGCATATTGAGTGCAGGACTTTCACAGCATCATCTTTCAGGATTTGAAATATCTCAACTGGACTTCTGTCAACACCACTAGCTTTGTTTGATGCTTCCTAAGGCCCACTCGATTTCACATCCCAGGATGCCTGGCCCTAATATATAATTCATGATCTGTCAAAGATGTACTGCAAGGAGGTTCATCATTGTTAAAATATAATAAACCTCATTAATTTTATTATAAGGAAAAATCAGAAACAAGTTTTCATATACGTAAATGCTTTTCAGTCATCTAAAAATAATATCATAGGTGAATATTATTGAAATGGAATGATTTTCATGTTATCTTAGTAAGTCAAAAATGGAAGTTTATAAAAGAGAGTAAACAATAAGTTTAACTGAAGCATAAATATATGCCTATGTCAGAAGAATGGAAATATATATACCAAGAGGTTATCAGGGTTATTAATAGAGTGATGAGATTATATGTTGTTTTCTTATATTTTCTATTTGATTTTCTCATTTATCTAAAATAAACATAAATTGCATTTGTGAAAACATAGCATGTTTAATTTCTAAGTCTCAGAAGTAACAAAATCAGGTTAAGGATATTTAGTGATCATTTAGCGATCATTCATGTTTATCACTTTGTAGATGAAAAAAATTAAGACCTGGAAGAGTCCATGTTTTATCGAAAGGTAGACATCTAATGTAGGACTAGATTAGGGATCGTAACAGTTGAACACACAAAACACATTTATACATGAGTAGCTTCAAAATGAACTTTTCCTCAAGGAGAGTGTAGCCTCTAGAAATGAGTTAATTAAATTAACTATTATTACTATTAACTTCAGTAACTAATTTTTTATCTGACCATGCATCCTTAGGAGAAGAATAGCATTTAGGATGAGAGTGGCAGTGATTCTGCTCAGATTTGACTAGCAAATAGAGTGGGTGTAGGCAAAACCCATTTCTTCCATGACTCTCACCATATTAGCTGAAATAGATGTGGGAACAGGATCTACGTAGTGAAATAACAACGTTGGAGAAATATGAAATCTGTGTTCAAAAATTTGAGGGGTATGCAATGGTGGTTTTTGTTTGGTCACTAAGTCCTGTCCGGCTCTTTGTGACTCCATGGGACCCCATGACCTCCTCTGTCCATGGAATTTCCCAAACAAGAACACTAGAGTGGGTTGCCATTTCCTCCTCTGGGGGATCTTCCCGATCTAAGGATTGAATCAGAGTCTCTTACATTGACAGGCAGACTCTGTACCATTGAGTCACCTGGGATAAACACATACATACACATAGTCTGCTTCAGTTTCTCTATAATTCCTATACATATTCTTAAAGTGTCTATTTATATTTTTTTATACATTTCTATTTATTCTGTTTAAATCACTTAAGATTCAAAACTAATTTACCATTATGGATGGTATTTTATTTGGAATTTTATATGCTCTATGTCAAAGTGAAATTAACTTGAATGTGAGAAAAAAAACATGTTATTCAGTTCTTTCTTTCTTCAAGTGAATGATTACATAAAATTGTATAATAAATTATTATTAACTTTTCAATAACAGTGAATTACACTGTGAAACAAAGCATGAATTTATTTTGATTTCCATGAATTGCAAATACTTTTGCCAAGATAGTAACAGCAAAATTGTAGAATTAAATAAATATATAGACATAGTAGTTTATTTGAAATATCTTGCAGTATTTTAATAAATTTATTTTTCAGCCAGGGAATTTATTCTTCACACCAGGAAGTTTATTACCAGAGTATATCCCAAAGCAACAAGAGCTGACTCTTCTAATTTTAATCCTCAAGAATTTTGGAATGTAGGTTGTCAAATGGGTATGTTATATAGAATATTGAAGTTTGGGATTTTTTTGTTTGTTTGTTTGTTTTTGCAAAAATAAGACAAAATAAGTTCATTTTGTGAACTAGTAAATTATTCATGAAAAGAGCTTCCTTTGAAAATTTTTTGACCCTGAATGTTTTGGAGTCAAGCAATGATGAATCATTGACTTCAAGAGTTGAGTTTATTCTTAAATGAGTTTCATAGGATAAATCTAGGTGAGGGTATAGACATGGAGGTTAAATTCATGAAGAGTTTGCATGGGAAGTATAGGAAGGGGAAAAAGAAACCGAAAATGAATGTAAGGGGACAGTGAAGATCAAGTGCTTTGCATGGAAGATTTGACAAGGGCCTCTTAAAATCAAGTGACCTGTGCTTTTTGTACTTTAATCACTTCTGAATTTATAGTATTGGAAAATGAATGAACTCTGTTATTTGTCCTTGCTAGATCCTCCTTATTTCAACCTGATCAACTGGTATACCACTGGGACTAACCAGTGAGAAAGTGCCAAGTGTTAACTCTTCTGTTACTAAACTGTGGCAAGGCCCATAGGTTTGTAGAGAGGGAACAATTGGGACCAGGATGGTAGGGTGGGCATTGGGGGGCAGATGGTGGTACTGAATACCACCAGTATCTGTTTACCAGGCTACGTGAAGTTATCTGTATATTTTAACAACAATTATCGCTCTGCCTGTTCCTCACTTTCTCTTTAAGTGATAACAGTACCCCTTTAGACTTGAAAGTTTATGATACATTGGTGTCAACCCTTCCAGCATTTAACGTAGTGATTTTCTTTATTCTTATATTTCCTGAATGTTATCTGACATGTACTTTGCTATTCTATAATCTGTGCTATGTGCCATTTTGATTGTTTAACTCAAAAGCTGTAGAATAATTTACAGATTAAGTTTTGAAACTCACCTTCATCTGTTAATGAAGACATGGAAACAGCAAATGTTTAAACATCATGAGTCATTTGGCGAACACTTGCTCTTAAAATGTTCAAAGATATATAATCCATGATTAGGTTTCACTCAACTGTTTAACTACGTTTCTTTAGATATTCCCTCATTTCCTAACAAGGTCAAAATACTCTTTTCCCTTACAGTGGCCTTAAATTTCCAGACCCCTGGTCTCCCTATGGATCTTCAGAATGGGAAATTTTTGGATAATGGTTGTTCTGGATATATTTTAAAACCAAGCTTTCTAAGAGATAAAAAAACAAAGTTTAATCCACAAAAAGTTCCAATAGACAATAATCCACTCACACTTACAATAAGGGTAAGATTACTTTTACTTTTTTTTTTCTGTTATGATATAAGCTAGATAGTACCCATTAATATTTTTAGTTCCATTGCTTTTCCTTAATACCTTTTAAATTTCTGTTAATCTTTTCAGGTACTGTAGGTGGATGTTATTGCAGCATCTTGCCGTATTTTTTTGTTGCCTTTTTGCATGAATGAAAAAATTCAAAAAGTTGCATTGTTCTAATTGGAGGAACGTGTCTAGTTGTTCTAGGGAACAGCTGGGATGAAGCAGCCACTTTTTCAGACCCCTTCCTAATCCCCACAGATCTCATTGATGTGCTTCTGTGTGTTTCCTCTTTCCTTTTTCAATCTACCTCCAGGCAATTCTTTCTTACTTTTATTTGTGGGTTCCTCTTTGTTGTTATTTAGTCAGTAATTCATGTCTAACTGTTTTGCAGCCCTATGGACTGTAGCCCACCAGGCTTCTCTGTCCATGGGATTTCCCAGATAAGAATACTAGGGTGACTTTCCATTACATTCTCCAGGGGATCTTCCCAACCCGGGGATCACACCCACATCTCGGGAAGCCCCTGCATGCTTAGTCGCTCAGTCGTGACTAACTCTTTTCGACCCTAGCTCCTCTGTGGGATTCTCCAGGCAAGAATATTGGAGTGGGTAGCCACTCTCTTCTCCAGGTAGCCCCTACCTGCCCCTAAAATATTCATGGTTGCCTAAGGCTTTTTCTTAATCCTCATCTCAAACTAAACATTCTATTTTGTTCTCTTATATACATTCATTGTTTCAACCACAAACATGATCACATTGCTAATCTGACTTCATTTTTTTACTCTAAAAGCTGATTTTTAATAGCCCACGTAGTATCCCTACCAGTGTACTGTCAGACTTAAAATATTAAAGCTGAACATCCCTTCCTAGTTAAATCTCTTCTATTTTATTTAAATCTCAGTGAATTGTGTCAAATTCACTTACTCAGTTGACTCAGGCCATAAAATTGGGAGCTATTTTTCTCTTCTACATCTCCTACACATCCCATGTCATCAATCTCTAACTTCTGTAGATCTTATTTAACTGTATTTCTTATTCATTCCCTTGATCTGATGTCACTTGCTGCTGTCTTTTTTTTTTTTAAGGAATTTTTTTACCTGTCATCACCTCTGTTCCTTTGGCTTCCTAAGGGGCTTTTCACTATGAACAAAGCTAGTAGAGGTGATGGAATTCCAGTTGAGCTATTTCAAATCCTGAAAGATGATGCTGTGAAAGTACTGCACTCAATATGCCAGAAAATGTGGAAAACTCAGCAGTGGCCACAGGACTGGAAAAGGTCAGTTTTCATTCCAATCCTAAAGAAAGGCAATGCCAAAGAATGCTCAAACTACCACACAGTTGCACTCATCTCACACGTTAGTAAAGTAATGTTCAAAATTCTCCAAGCCAGGCTTCAACAATATGTGAACTGTGCACTTCTAGATGTTCAAGCTGGATTTAGAAAAGGCAGAGGAACCAGAGATCAAATGGCCAACATCTGCTGGATCATAAAAAAAGCAAGAGAGTTCCAGAAAAACATCTATACTTCTGCTTTATTGACTATGCCAAAGCCTTTGACTGTGTGGATCACAACAAACTGTGGAAAATTCTGAAATAGATGGGAATACCAGACCACCTGACCTGTCTCTTGAGAAACCTGTATACAGGTCAGGAAGCAACAGTTAGAACCAGACATGGAACAACAGACTGGTTCCAAATAGGAAAAGGAGTACGTCAAGGCTGTATATTATCACCCTGCTTATTTCACGTATATGCTGAGTACATCATGAGACAAGAGTGGAGGAAGCACAAGGCTGGAATCAAGATTGCCAGGAGGAATAGCAATAACCTTAGATATGCAGATGACACCACCCTTATGGCAGAAAATGAAGAGGAACTAAAGACCCTCTTGATGAAAGTGAAAGAGGAAAGTCAAAAAGTTGGCTTAAAACTCAACATTCAGAAAAGTAAGATCATGGCATCTGGTCCCATCACTTCATGGGAAATAGATGGGGAAATGGTGGAAACAGTGTCAGACTTTATTTTTTTGGACTCCAAAATCATTTCAGATGGTGACTGCAGCCATGAAATTAAAAGATGCTTACTCCTTGGAAAGAAGGTTATGACCAACCTAGACAGCATATTAAAAAGCAGAGACATTAATTTGTCAACAAATGTCCATCTAGTCAAGGCTATAGTTTTTCCAGTAGTCATGTATAGATGTGAAATTTGGAATATAAAGAAAGCTGAGCTTTTGAACTGTGGTGTTGGAGAAGACTCTTTGAGAGTCCCTTGGAATGCAAGGAGATCTGACCAGTCCATCCTAAAAAAATCAGTCCTGGGTGTTCATTGGAAGGACTGAAGTTGAAGCCGAAACTCCAATACTTTGGTCAACTCATGAGAAGAGTTGACTCATTGGAAAAGACCCTGATGCAGGGAAGGATTGGGGGCAGGAGGAGAAGGGGAAGACAGAGGATGAGATGGCTGGATGGCATCACTGACTCGATGGACATGAGTTTGGGTAAACTCTGGGAGTTGATGATGGACAGAGAGGCCTGGTGTGCTGTGATTCACGGGGTCGCAAAGAGTCCGACATGACTGAGCAACTGAACTGAATGGACTGAAGGGGTTTTCAGGTAGCATGTCTTAGTCATCCTGATCCATCTTTTATAAGTCAACAAGAGAGATGTTGCTGAGGCTAATCTCATCATATCTACTTAATATTTATTTGTGTCTCCTGGTTGTTTTGTTAGTCAGGCTTTGTTCCACTCCTCTAGCCTCATCTCTCACCACTTCCAGCCTTTTAGCCCATTCTAAAACCATGTGGAAGCCTTTTCTTTGTCCACAGTGGCACCTGTAGGTACTGCATATGCTATTTCCTTTGACTGGGCTACTCTTCCATTCTTCATCTGCCTGTTGCATTCTGACTCATTTTTTTCAAGACTTTCAGAGTCACTTCGTTTTGGAAACCTTTCATGTACTAAGTTGCATTTCTTTTGAAGTTTTCTTGTGTTTTTCCATGACACCCTATGTTGTTGTCGTTTAGTTGCTCAGTCGTGTCTGACTCTGACAATTCCATGGACTGTAGCCGACCAGGATCCTCTCTCCATGGAATTTCCCAGGTAAGAATATTGGAGTGGGTTGCCATTTCCTTTTCTGGGAGGGCTTCCTGGCCAAGGAATCAAACCCACCTCTCCTGCATTGGCAAGCAGATTCTATACCACTGAGCCACCAGGGAAGCCCATAAAACCCTATATATATATGCATGCATTATGGCACTTACCACACTGTAAGTTATTGGAGAAGGAAATGGCAGCCCACTCCAGTATTCTTGCCTGGAGAATCCCAGGGACAGGGGAGCCTTGTCGGCTGCTGTCTATGGGGTTGCACAGAGTCAGACACGACTGAAGTGACTTAGCAGCAGCAGCACACTGTAAGTTATAATTATTTATTTCTTATACTTGTCTTTCTCCCCCCGCTTGTCTGAGGGTCCTTTGAAAATAAAGACTATGTTTTGTTCAACCCTTATCCACAGTAACTGACACAAAGTATTTGCTCAGTACATGTAGGTCAATTTGAAAAAACGAAGCTGGAAGAGAGCTGGTATACACAGATGTTTATAAATGCCACCTATTTATACTCCAAAAGGGGCTTAAGTGACATGGAAAAGAGGTAGGGTTAATGATTTTCCTAGGAAGCTGCTCTTATAGCCATGTGGGTCTTGCTCTCTTCTTCTGATTGTTCTAGGGAGCTTTGTGATTACTTGCACAAATTGTGAAGAGCATGATTTGAGAATCAGAAGACCCAGTTTTGCCATTATTTTTCTTAAGTTCTTGATACAGTCATTCAGCACTTCTGGTTTACTCTTTGTCATCTGTAAACAGAGACGTTTGGGTTAAATAGGTTATTTTCAATTTATAAAAACTATGGAATCATTTCCTAAGTTTAAAATCTCCTGTAAGACCACCAGATGAAAGCAAGAGCTATCTGGTTGACCACGAAGGGCTGTCTGCTTGACATCCATCCTCTGCAGTGGCCCCTGAAAGGGCTTTGTACACTTTGAATCAGAGTGTACAAATATATAAATCTCTAAATTCTATTTCAGTGCTCATATTCAGTTATCATTATTATTTAGTTAGCAATCTTTTTTTTTTTTTTCGTCATGAGTTATACCTTCTCCATAATAAAATGGATTTATCACCTGGAGGGCTGATAGTCAGCTGATGTGTGGGTGTTCAGTCACGGTTGTGTGTGACTCTTTAGGACCCCATGACTGTAACCCACCAGGTTCTTCTGTCCTTGGGATTCTCCAAGCAAGAATACTGCAGTGGGTTGCTGGGCCAGTTCAATGCTCATCATTAAATATTTGTGCAGTCACTCTGGTTTCTAGTGGGTGCTATAATGTGTGGAAATAGGAAAGGAAAAATTACGCATTGGCACTTTTTTCTTTTCTCTTCCCTCCTTTTTTCTTTTTAATAAACTTTTATTGGATATGGCCTAATTCTTTTTTTCTTCCGTCTTTCCCTTTATTCAAACAGTTATTTATTTATTCCTCTTTATTATAATCTTCAGAAATTGAAATCATGTCTCAGTGTCTACATTAGTGATAGCTCAGTTGGTGAAGAATCCACTGGCAATGCAGGTGACCCTGCTTCGATTCCTGGGTTGGGAAGATGGTCTGGAGAAGGGATAGGCTACCCACTTCAGTATTCTTGACCTTCCCTTGAGACTCAGCTGGTAAAGAATCCACCTGCTATGCGGAAGACCTGAGTTTGATACCTGGGTTGGGAAGAACCCCTGGAGAAGGGAAAACCTACCCACTCCAGTATTCTGGCCTAGAGAATTCTATGGACCATGTAGTCCATGGGGTCCCAAAGAGTTGGACAGGACTGAGCGACTTTCACTTTCACAGTATATAAATTAGTACACTTCAAATGCTCTTCTTTTTTTTATTAGACTTTGTTCCTTTGGTTCAGTTCAATTGCTCAGTTTTGTCTGACTCTTTGTGACCCCATGGACTGCAGCATGCCAGGGCTCTCTGTCCATCACCAACTTCTGGAGTTTACTCAGACTCATGTCCATTGAGTCCATGATGCCATCCAAACATCTCATCATCTGTCGTCCCCTCCTCCTTCTACCTTCAATCTTTCCCAGCATCAGGGTCTTTTCCAATGAGTCAGTTCTTTGCATCACGTGGCCAAAGTATTGGAGTTTCAGCTTTAGCATCAGTCCTTCCAATGAATATTCAGGACTGATATCCTTTAGGATGGACTGGTTGGATCTCCTTGCAGTCCAAGGGACTCTCAAGAGTCTTCTCCAACAACACAGTTCAAAAGTATCAGTTCTTTTGCACTCATCTTTCTTTATAGTCCAACTCTCACATCCATACATGACTACTGAAAAAACCATAGCTTTGTCTAGATGGACCTTTGTTGGCAAAATAATGTCTCTGCTTTTTAATATGCTGTCTAGGTTGGTCATAACTTTTCTTCCAAGGAGCAAATGTCTTTTAATTTCATGGCTGCATTCACCATCTGCAGTGATTTTGGAGCCCAAGAAAATAAAGTCTAACACTGTTTCTCCATCTATTTGCCATGAAGTGATGGGACCAGATGCCATGATCTTCTTTTTCTGAATGTTGAGTTTTAAGCCAAATTTTTCACTCTCCTCTTTCACTTTGATTAAGAGGCTCTTAGTTCTTCTCACTTTCTGCCATAAGGGTGGTATCATCTGCATATCTGAGGTTATTGATATTTCTCCCATCAATCTTGATTCCAGCTTGTCCTTCATCCAGTCCAGCATTTCTCATGATGTACTCTGCATATAAGTTAAATAAACAAGGTGACAGTATACATCCTTGACTTACCCTTTTTCCCATTTGGAACTGGTCTGTTGTTCCATGTCCAGTTCTAACAGTTGCTTCCTAACATGCATTCAGGTTTCTCAAGAGACAGGTCAGGTGGTCTCGTATTCCCATCTCTTGAAGAGTTTTCCAGTTTGTTGTGATCCACACAGTCAGTCTTTGGCGTAGGCAGTAAAGCAGAAATAGATGTTTTTCTGGAACTCTCTTGTTTTTTCAATAATCCAACGGATGTTGCCAGTTGGATCTCTGGTTTCTCTGCCTTTTCTAAATCCAGCTTGAACGTTTGGAGATTCACGGCTCACATCCTGTTGAAGCCTGGCTTGGAGAGTTTTAAGCATTACTTAGCTAGCGTGTGAGATGAGTGCAGTTTTGCGGTAGTTTAAGCATTCTTTGGCATTGCCTTTCTTTCAGATTGGAATGAAAACTGAGCTTTTCCAGTCCTGTGGCTTCTGCTGAGTTTTTCAGATTTTCTGGCATATTGAGTGCAGCAGTTTCACAGCATCATTTCCTTTGTTCCTTAAAGTAAAACAAATCTGTGCTTCAAAATTAGCTTAACTAATAGAAGTTGAAATAAAACTATTATTAATTACTTTGTTAAGCATTTTTCTCCGATTCAATCCCTAAGATATGTATATATTAAGTAATTAATTTTTCAAACTCAGGTGACATGATAATATAGACAACAATGGATAAGGTAAAAATTCATGATAATTTATCCAAACATATAAATTTCATTATCAGAAAATGCTATCATAGGAAATTATGTGATGCTTTTTTATACATTTCAGAAGTAATATTTAGAGTTTCCGTTTTTTCTGTTTATATACTATATGGATTTGAAAATAGTTCAAGTTATTGGGAGTGGTCAGTCTGTATTATAGCAGAAGGGGGGTCATAATATTTTTAAACATTGCTTTATAACAATCGTAAGAAATGCTGTTAGAATAAAAATATTTGTTGGACCATAAATATTGGAGAATGTGTATTCTACTATAATCACATCTGGGCCAAATTAAATAATTTGGTAGTCAATTTTTGTTCCTTAAGTTGAAATTTAACTCAAAAGGAAGGTAAAATTTAAAAGGGCTAAAATTTAAAATTCTCATGGTTTTCCACTTTCAGTTTTTTGGTAGGACTTGACTTAGTTCATCATAATTTTTGGAAAACATTTTATTTTGAAAGTAAGCAGTGATACAGTTTGTTCTGCTAAATTCTTGAATTTATTTATTTTTGTGCAGCTTATCAGTGGTATCCAGTTGCCTCCCAGTTATCAAAACAAAGCTGATACCCTAGTGATTGTAGAAATTTTTGGGGTTCCAAATGATCAAATGAAGCAGCAGAGTCGTGTAATTAAAAAAAATGGTGAGCTCCTAATATATTTTATTGATCAGTCTATTAGACTTCATATTGGAAAGCTTAAAAATTATGTATTGATGAGTTTTGATGCATATTTATTTTTCATAAGGCAGAGCTTTTGCATTATGTTCAAGATGACCAAAGTATTATATGCAGCACAAAATTTGATAATGACTTGATGTTGGTTAGATATAGTTTCAATTATAGATACAAAAATGTATCTTACCTGAAGTAGTGTTTTTTCCATTTTTACTTACTCTTTATGTTTCCTTGTTTGACTGATTAAGAGAGATATTTTGACGGCCTCAAATCTATCTAGCTGCCAGCTTCTGTGTAAAATAAAGAGCTTAAGATTTCTCTGATATAGTGTGTTGCATAGTTTTACTTGACAGCTTGAATTATTTTAGATCAAAGGTCTGTGGCTTCTGACTCAGTATGCCATAGAAACTTACTCTTAACAGTATTTGGATTCATAATTCAGTCATTTTTTGCTAGAAGGGAAATATAGGAATGAAAGAAGTGACTTTGGTGAGATGTTCAGTGTGCCAGTATCTCATGACAGTTTACATAATACAGTGCTAACACTGTTATTTATTCTCTGAAGTTGAAATCATTAAGAACATTAGATAAGTATAGATCCTTGGGGTTGACTGTTAGTCAGGTAGTCAGAATCACCCAGGAAGAGAACTTGCAGCTGATCCTTTGAGAGTAGAATCTTCTTTGAGTGAATATTCCCAAAATATGGTGGGCTTCATTTCAAAGTCTAGAAATATGCTCCAAGTTGAATGGTATGGACAGAGAAACAGGTGCAGTTTGAGCCATCTTTTTCTTCTTTGGTGATAATTCCCTCAAAATCCAATGTTTGCCTCCTCCCAAACCCCAAAAGATTTGGAAAGTTTTATTACTTCATCCTGTGTTATCATCAGGAAGGGATATTAGTAGTAACTCACTCCCTGTCTTATGTGGCTCCCCTTAGAGTTGAAATGGCAGTGTCAAGAAATGGTAACTGCTAATATCAGGAAGCTTCTAGTAACCTAGCCCTTGTTCTCTGCATCCCCCTTACTTGCGTCTTCATGACTAATGTACTGAATATTAATTTATTCCATGCACCCCTTATGTAATACTGTGATTTTAGCTCCCATTAGAAATTTGATTGCATCCCTGGTTTTATCGGAATATACCTACAAAAATTCAGTTTGGTTCACCAGACATTACTGAACGTATCATGTTAAAAGCCTGATTCTAAATTTCAGAAAGCTTAAAACCTGTATTAACTGCGTTCTTATGTATGTCCCAACTAATTCTATTATAGATAGTTTATAGTTCAGTATGGAATATGAGATGTAAGTGAAACTGTTTTGAAAGAGTCATTAGTGCTTTAAAGAAATTCCAAAGAATTGTATGGAAGGGGCAAATTTGAAGATGGTTCTTGGCAAATGAGTAGAGGTTTTTTAAATAGAGATTGAGGATAAGGAAATTTTCTTTCTTTCTTTCTTTTTTCTCATTTTTGGCCCCACTTTGAGACTTGTGGGATCTTAGTTCTCTGACCAGGGATTGAACCCAGGTGATAGCAGAGGAAGTGCTGAATCCACTGTTCTTCTAGGGAATTCCCTAGGATAAGGGAATTTAAGGCCAAAGTAATAATATGTGTGCTAAAACATGGAGAAAACAAAATTCAAACATGTCAGCAGAAAGTACAAAAGTTCAAGTACAGTAGTTATGAGATAAAATAAGAAATTGACTTTGGGGATGGCCGTGGAAAATCGTGAAACCCATGACATAGTATTAGAAACTTTCTTTTTTTTATAAAATGAGTAAAATTAAAACTTTTAAACAGGTGTATAAAGCACTAAGAACTGAGTGTTAACAGAGATCATTTCTACAGAGCAGAGAGGAAGAAGTGTGAGAGGGAGAGATGAGAAATACAGGAGGGTCAGGATGTGGTTTCACAGTGATACGATGCAGAAGTCAAGTCTTAAAGAAGGGCTGCTCCATCAGAAAAGGAATGGAGGATTCACACGAGGAAGACTGGCAGGACTGAAAGTGTTGATACCCGAACAAGAAGGGTGCTGAGATTGCTTAGTTATTGGGGTGATGGTAGTGTATTGAAAGACACCAGAGTCTGGGAGGGAAGCAATCACGTTTGCGTACAATAAGGAAGTGATTTTTTAGAAATGTTTATTCATGTGGTTGCATCAGGTGTTAGTTGCAGCATGGAGTATCTTCACTGCATCACGGGGAATCTTTCCGTGTGGTGCTGGACTCTCTAGTTGTGGCGCAGGCTCTGGGATGTTCAGGCTTCAGTAGCTGCAGCCCTTGGTCTTTCTAGTTGTGGTGGGTAGGCTTTGTTGCTCCAAGGCATGAGGGATCTTAGTTCCCTGACCAGGGACTGAACCTGGGTCTCCTGTACTGCAAGGTGGATTCTTGACCACTGGACCACCAGGGAAGTCCCGTGATTTTTAACTATATTTGTAACTATCAAATTAGTTTTTTTTTTTACTTTGACCACTAAAAGGACTTTCATGTATATCTGTGTATGATTTTGTGTGTGTATGAGAGAGAGAGTATGGTCAAGAAGGGTTAGAAGACAGAGAATAAGTTAATATGAGAATTTTGTGCAGACATTTTGCAGTGTCTATAGAGATTTCACTCTTAAACCTGTTTCCTGTACTTCACTGAATTATTTCTCTATTAGGGCAAGGTAAGATGGTCATTATTTCAATGTGAGTCAATTCGCTTAATATTTTCACTAGCATTGACTGCATTCTGAATTCCTACCTAGTAAATGTGCGCTTGTGACCACAGATACACCATAGAAAACATAGATATGGTATAATTAGTCACAGATGCTTCAATATGTTCTGAAACATGACACAAAGGACAAATCTATTGAGGTAGGTATAGCATTGCCTTTATACATGAAAAACAATACATTATTTTCCCCTGAACTTTTTTTTTTATTAAAGTAAGAGCATTTATTTGATCTGGATGAGAATTTCTTGGTTCCATTCAATTATGCTTAATTTTTATCTGATTTGGGTCACATTGTGATGCAATTTGGATTTCTTGTTTGGCAGGAGAGTATTTGGGACGATCTGTTTCTCTAGGGACATAGATTATTCATCAATTTTGGATTTGAAAATAAGCATTTAATCAAAAGAAGGATCAAGAGATGACTTTAGAGCAAACATTACTGCACTCTCAGTCCAGCCACTGTCTGTAGAGTTCTTCCCATATGTCCTGATCTAGAAAAATGATGTTACGTGACTTCCTGTTGTTTCAAGTTCTTTGTTGATGAAATGCTTGAACACAACAGTCATATTGTATAACAGTTACATGTTTCTGCTGTAAAATCAGACACCATTTGTTTGATTTCCTGCCCCACTACTTAATGGCTATTTCTGTGAAACCTTTTGAAGGTTATGAAACATCTTTGTGACTCAGTTTTCCCATCTGTAAATGTGGATAGAGATAACCCTGGTTGTGAGGATTAAGTGAGATTATCTCCCTAAAGTTTTCAGAATATGGCCCAGCACATGTAAACACCTAACAAGTATAATTATTGCCATTATTATTTCTTTCTCATTGGATGCATTAAAGATTTCAGTCCTCTAAACCACCAGCTTTCATTATTACTATTAAAGTGTTAAAAATAAGAATTTTAGAGAACAGATATTAAGCATTTTCCCCTAGGAACAGTGTTTGATTTTTTAAAATTCTGTCTCTTCCTTTATATTTCAGCTTTTAATCCAAGATGGAATGAAACATTCACATTTGTTATTCGGGTGCCAGAATTAGCATTGATTCGTTTTGTTGCTGAAAATCAAGGTTTAATAGCTGGAAATGAATTTCTTGGACAATATACTTTACCAGTTCTATGCATGAACAGAGGTAATATTCTGACAAGTAAGATAGGACTATGCTAATATTTATGTATAACTTGAGTTTATCAAAGAGACTCTTTGATATACCAAATAGCTCTCTTTATGACAGTCAGATATGTAATGAAAAAAATATATATGTATATATAGATATAGTTCTTCCTAGTGGAATTATAGAAATATGTTCTGAGGCAGAAGATGGGATTGGGGACTGGGAATGGTAGGAAGACTAATTAGACAAATTTGACTTATATGAAAATTTCGCTGCGTGGATTATAGCTCTTGTTTCAGTTAAGAGTAGGCATGACTACCATGAAGGAATGAAGGATGCGAACCATTCAGAAGAAGGGAGAAGCAGTGACTCTTTTTTTTCCACCTGAGAAGAGACGGGGAGCCTAAGACTCTTATCTTGACTCTTTTCAGAGCTGCCTTGCAGTCACCTCTCTGGGGTGATTTACAGTGTGCTCCCAATTTTATTCTTATATTTACTTTTCTAGTATCATCTGAGATGTACCTAGGAAGCAGCCTTTCTGAAGCAGAAGGGTGATGGCTAATTTTGGAGATGCTGCATTTTCAGGGAGGAGGGGGAAAGTATGAGCTGTGTGGTGCTTCGTATGAAGTTGAGGTAGAAACTTCAAATATTTTATTTTGGAAGAAAATGAATATACATGATGAAATATAGCTGCATAGTCCTAGTTTTTGTATGTACTTTATTATTTCTTGCTGGGAAAGATTGAAGGCAAAAGGAGAAGGGGAATGCAGAGGATGAGATAGTTAGCATCACCGACTCAGTGGACATGAATTTCTGGCACAAACAACAGACAGCACAAGACTTGACATGAGACAGTCAATTTATATCTACCCCAAGTATGCGATTCAGAAGAATGCAGTGCATTTTTATAGTTAACACTGTAGCAGTGGAAAATATTTTGGGCATCAATAGCCCAACTCACGGACATGAATTTGAGCAAACTCCAGGAAATAGTGGTGGACAGAGGAGCCTGGTATGCTGCATAGTCCATGGGGTTGCAAAGAGTCAGACACTAGTTAGCAACTGAACAGCAAACAACAAAGTCTTATTTCTCAGGAGCCCTACTGGGGCCCCTGCTGACGAATGTATTTCTATTGTGTTAATCAGATGTGATTTCCTTTGCAGGTTACCGTCGTGTTCCTCTGTTGTCCAAAATGGGTGAGAGTCTTGAGCCCGCTTCCCTTTTTATTTATGTTTGGTACGTTAGATAGCAACTCACGGTACTTGACATAGCATTAGCTTACACATTGCAATAAAACAGTCTAGAATGAATGTCTAGATATTTTTTTCTTTTAACGTAAAGAAAAATAATTATTTTGAAGTACTGAGCAAAGTCACTTTTAAATATGCAAACTAGAGCAGTGGAAACAAAACAGAAGCTTCAGCAGGTCCCGACTCAGTGTGATGTCCTCCTCTGCTCCTGAGGCTGCTCTTTCAACTTGCTTGTATCATGTTTAATTAGTAGAATTTACAAGTTTCTAAAATATGTCTGAGTGAATAAGATATGTTGGCAAATATTTGGAAGTATAAAAGAAATGTGAAATCTAAGAGTGTTTTAACTTCTAGACACCCACTAGTGCATATTGTAGTGGGAAGGAATTGGATTCCAGGTGCTTAGTGCCCTTTTACACCCTGGAGAGTAATTAGCCCTTATACTCTCAGACTAGTTCTCAGATGCTGTGCACTGGATTGGGTACCTTGTAATTATACAGTCATTTTCGAGTGCATATGATTTTGATTTGCATTCAAACTGCCTTCCAGACTCTGTATCTCTAAAAGTGATCTCCTACGATGGCTTACATACTCAGATCTCAGAATGAATTTGCATTGTGTCTGAATCTGCTTCCCTTGTGGCTCAGCTGGTAAAGAATCTGCCTGCAATGTGGGAGACCTGGCTTTGATCCCTGGGTTGGGAAGATCCCCTGGAGAAAGGAAAGGCTACCCACTCCAGTATTCTGGCCTGGAGAGTTCCATGGACCATATAGTCCATGGGGTCACAAAGAGTCAGATACAACTGAGTGACTTTCACTTCCCTTCTGAATCTGCACTAAATGTACATTGAAGTTCGTCTCTTGATCAGTTTTGAAATTCCTGTGCTATTTTGTATACTGGGCTTCTCACCATCAGCAGGGTTATGCTTTACTAAATGTCATAGTAGAAGAATATGGTTCAGTATTAACTATTTTTCAAAAAACCAAGCATACTAATACGGATTCTACCACATTATTGCATGGCAGTGAGGTAAAATCACCCAGTAAAATTTTTGACAACATCGAGGGCCATTATAAGTATTTGTTGAAATTAAGTCTGACTTTATAATTAAAACAACAAAAATGATTCTTTGTTTGTGACTGTTAATGCATTATCACTTGATAGCCAGAAAAAGACACAAAAAAGCCATCTACCATGTTTTCCTGCTATCATGGTTTAGCCTCAGAACTAAATATTTAAAATAAACATGCCACTGGGAATTGAAATACCCAGCCCATAAGGAGTTGGGTATCCCAGATTCCTCAGCGTATAATCTTCCAGATCCTCCTTCATGGGCTGTCAGGAGTTAAGACCAAGAGACAGTCTTCCCAGTGGGCTTCCCCAGTGGCACAGTGCCTGCAGTGCAGGGGCTCCAGAGATGCGGGTTTGATCCTTGGGTTGGGAAGATCCCCTGGAATAGGAAAGCACTGGAAAAAACCCATGGACTGAGGAGCCTGGCAGGCTAGAGCCTATGAACTCACACAAGAGTTGGGCACAACTGAGCACATGAGCACAGTCTTCCCAGGGAGGATATGAACAGCCAGTTCTCACAGGAATGCTTCTCTTTTGCCAGATTACAATAAGATTTTATATTTATTTATTTATGTATAATGCTTTTATTTTATGAAAAAGCTAATTTCAAATCTCCCTGAAAACTAAGCTGGATACAAAGTCTTAGTGAAGGAGGCCTGGTGGTTCTGTGTGCAAAAACGTGGCTACTGTCCTTTGGCATTCTGGCCTCAGGAAGAGCCCTTCAGAAGGCCTCACACACACTGTGCATGTTTTAGAGACCTGAGCACAGAAATAGGCTCTGGAATCTACTCTCAGATACCCTTCAGCTACCAGAGCATCTTGTCTCTTCAGTGGGTCATTTTTTAGTAAGGAAATTACTTCCACAAATTCTCCGTCTCCTGACTCTGGCTTAGGCCTTACATTTTCATTATCATCGCCACTGAGAGTCATGGTAGAGATGTGCATGGTGCGACTAATTTGACAAACCCGGATCCATACGTATGGCTGCCAGTTTTCTTCCTTGAGCTCCCGAAGAGCTGCTGCTTCTGGGCTTTCGCTGTCATCCATCAGACTGGGGGAATTCTTGGCAGAAGCCTCCCATTGGTGGTGGAACTGCTTCACTAGGATGACGTGTTCCTAACAAGGGGCTCTGTGAGGCTCTGGGGTAACTGCCACCCCCATCACCTGACTATCCTCTGGTTGTATGCTTTGCTGTTTCACAAGTTCTTGTGTGACCAGCAGGATCCCTGTAAGTTGTTTTTTCAAGCATGATCCATTCCAGAAGGATCTTATTTAAATCATTTACTGTTCAACCTAATAGCAAGTGGCCTGTTCCTCCCATTAATGCAAGGCTTTCGCCTTCTCTAAACTCCTAAAGCCTTTTTGAAGATTTGGAATTCCATGAGAGCTTAAAGGCTTTCATCAGGTGAATATTGTAAGAGTTCCTGAATTCTTGAAGCAGAAGGAACTTATTTCTCATTTATACTGAAAAGATTTAAATTAAGGAAGAAAAAAGGGTCTTTCCTTTTTTACTTTACTGAAGTAAAGTAAAGGGTACTTTACTTCAGGTACCACTCAAACTCAGCTCACTAACTTTGAAGACAAAATCTTTCTTTAATCTCTCACACTACATTAGAAATGCAATTTTGAAAGGAAACATTAGATTATTTTATTTTCCTTCCAGTAATTTTAGAATGTCTTGAGGCATGTTTGTTTCCATTTTATGTGCATTATTTATCATTTACATTTCCTTTAAACTGGTACCATTATTATTATTATTACTATTATTATTTTCTCACAAGAGCTTTTAACAGATAATTACCCATAGAAACTCCACTGCCAGGGATGTTCTCACATTAGAGAAGATTGGGAATGGTGTGAAAAGCCAGGTTTGACTTATTTCTAAGCCTAATTTACTTGTAGAAAAATCATAGTGTTGGTGAGGGAAAGGAAGCAGGAGAAACAGCTAAAATGAGCCTCTAGGCTGTGCTAATGGAAGATCTTTCAGTTTCTAAATGCTAGTTTAAATGTCACTTCCTAGGGTAGCCATCCATGACCTCCTGGATTAGGTTACATTCCTTGGTTTACATCTCTACGCAACTGAGTAAAGTGACTTTGCACTGTCAAGGAGGCCTTGGTGTTGCTAGGAGCTGGCCTGACACAGTCAGGCTACGGTGTTCGTTTGCCGAACGTCAGCAGTTTCCCATCAACACTCAACAGGGCCACTGCGTGACCACGAGGGATAAGGAGAAAAGTAAGACCAGTCTGTAACCATGACGGAGCACCTGACAGAAGCATGAATACTGTCCAAACACAAAAGTGCCAGACACTCCTGGGGAAACATAAATGACTCTTGGATTCTTCACCTACTTCCTTGAACCTTCTCTCAAATCATCTAACATGAGCCTGAATCCAATAGTAAGTCCTTTGCTGAGACACTCCATGGCTCTTCATTTGTGTATCTTGCTCGTTGCAGTGAGGAGTCAACTCACTGTGTGTGTTGCTGGTGGTCTTTGGCTGGAGGTCATTACCATGACCCTGGACTCTTCCTTTTGTTACTCTCATTACCTTGCAGTGATCAGCGACAGGAAAGTTTTGTTATGTCATTAATTTTGACCTTTATTTTTTCCCCCTTGCTTCTCGTTTTTTGGAGCTTCAACTAGAAAACATGCAGATCACAGTCTAGACTTACCTTGACTTTTGTTTGGGAGATGTTGGCCATTGGAGGCCACTGATGCTGGTTGCTCTTAAGTTGCCCTATTTTTGAAAGAAGTGCAGAAGAACTGCCTAGAGCTGTAAAAAGGAGGTCTTTATTTAAATTTTGGGTAGGGAGGAGTATATGGTATCTTGAGGGATGCAAACATGTGAATCCCAGATTCCACTTGAAAACTTTATGCAAATTTCAGGGTTTATTTGGGAGCCACAGAGGCAGGAAGCTCATGTTGTGGGTTAGGATCGAGAAAATGGAATCTCTTACTTTTAATGAAGCCCTTCTGGGCTTGAACAATGAACATTTTATTGAGAGACTATATGAATTAGATTCTATTTTCAGGAGTTATTGAAATTCCTTGTTTTTTGGTAGTGTCTAAACATTTGCTGAATTACGTTTCTTTCAAGGTAATAACCCTCTGGAAATATTTGAACCAACAAAGCTTTCTTGTGATGCATTCTAGATTCTTAGGCCATAAAGTTTGAGTCCCCTGTAGTATTTGGAGGTAAGTTATTTTTACCAGCCACTAGAAATTTCCATTTAAAACATCAAAGGGGTAGATTAAAGTGGAATTTGAGCTTATGAGAGATTGGTCTTCTATGTCTTGCATTCTTACGCATCAGCTAAGCACATGGTAGTAGTGGGAGTTGGTATTAAATTCCTTAAAAACCTACACATTTTCAGGGACCAGTGCTCTGTCTACTTTCCATTCCATTTGTATACAATTTAACCTTTAAAAAATTATTTATTTATTTGACTTGTGTCAGGTCTTAGTTGTGGCATGTGGGAACTGGTTTCCTGACCAGGTATCAAACCTGGGGGCCCTGCACTGAGAGTGCAGCATCTTAGCCACTAGACCACCAGGGAACTCCCTACAATTTGACTTTCACACTTGGCGTCACTGATCCTATTATTCTCCCAGGACAATCCCTTTTTTAATGTGATAGTTACGTCTAGGTGGTATTAGCAGTGCCTACTGCAGCCATGAAATCAAAAGACGCCTACTCCTTGGAAGGAAGGTTATGGCCAAGCTGGATAACATACTGAAAAGCAGCGGCATTCCTTTGCCAACAAAGGTCCATCTAGTCAAGGCTATGGTTTTTCTAGTAGTCATGTATGGATGTGAGAGTTGGACAGTGAAAAAGGCTGAGCGCTGAAGAATTGATGCTTTTGAGGTGTGTGTTGGAGAAGACTCTTGAGAGTCCCTTGGACTGCAAGGAGATCCAACCAGTCATCCTAAAGGAGGTCAGTCCAGGGTGTTCATTGGAAGGACTGGTGTTGAAGCTGAAACTCCAGTACTTTGGCCACCTGATGTGAAGAGTTGACTCATTGGAAAAGATCCTGATGCTGGGAAGGACTGGGGGCAGGAGGAGAAGGGGATGACAGAGGATGAGATGGCTGGATGGCATCACCAACTCGATGGACATGGGTTTGAGTAGACTCAGGGAGTTGGTGATGGACAAGGAGGCCTGGTGTGCTGTGATTCACGGGGTTGCAAAGAGTCAGACATGACTGAGTGACTGAACTGAACTGAACTGAAGATGTATCTCATACTAAATAGAAATTAGGGGCTGCCCTGTTGGTCAAATGGTTAGGACATACCTTCACTGCTGAGGGCCTGGGTTCAATCTTGAGTCAGAGAACTAAAATCCCACAAGCCACGTGATGCAGCCTAAATGAATAAATACAGAAGCAAGCAAACAAACAGGAATTAACCTAAATCCTTGCAGCAATCTTAAATTTTGTTGTTGACGAAACAGGCTCAGAAACATTAAATTGCCTAAGGTCTATAGTGAATGACAGAATCATGGTAACTGATGCAAGGCAATCTGGAAGAAAAAGTTGTTAAGTCATACAGTATACAAAAATTAGCTCAAGTGGATATCAGACTTATGAAAGTTTTTTTTTTTTTTTTACCAGTTTATTTGCTGGGTTTTTTTTGTGGAGAAATAGACCTTTGTGGTTTCCTATTCCATCATTTTTGCTGATGCCATTCTTCACCAGTAGTATTAACATATTCAATTGGTATAATAATTTTATTATATGTTAATGAACCAATATTGGCATTAAGACATTATTGTTAACTGAAGTCCATATTTTATTCAGATTTCCTTAGTTTTTACCTAATACCACTTTTCTGTTTCTGGGTCCCGTCTACGATTCACATAATATTTACTAGTCATATTTCCTGAGCCTCCTCTCGGTTGTGACATATTCTCAGACAGTCTTCTGTTTGTAATGAACTTGACTATTTTGGGAATGACTAGTCATGTATTTGGTAGAATGTGTGCCAATTGGGTTTGAATAATGCTTTTCTCATGATTAGTTGGAGGCTACAATTTTTGGAAGGAAGACCTCAGAAGTAAAGTGCCTCTTTCATAAAATCTTATCAAAGGTACCTTCTCTCCACATGACTTTTCACTGTTGATATTGACCTTTATTACTTGATTGAAGTAGAGTTTGTTAGGTTCTCCTCTGTAAAGTTCTGTTTCCCCTGCTTTTCATACTGTAGTCTTTGGAAGGAAGTCACTGTGTGCAGCCCACAATTAAAGAGTGGGTAGTTAGTTATGTTTCACTTTCTAGAAGGCAAAGTATCTACATACATTGTTTGGAATTCTTCTACATGGGAGATTTATTTCCCTCCTTCCTCATTTATTTATTTGTTCAGTCATTTATATCAGTATGGGCTCATGTTGCTGTTCAGTCGCTAAGTCGTGTCCAACTCTTTGCAATCCCATGGGCTGCAGCACCCCAGGCCTCCCTGTCCCTCACGACCTCTTGGAGTTTGCCCAAGTTCATGCCCATTGAGTCAGTGATGCCATTCAATCATCTTATCCTCTGCTGCCCCCTTCTCCTTTTGCCTTCAATCTCGCAGGATCTTTTCCAGTGATTTGGCTCTTCACATCAGGTGGCCAAAGTTTTGGAGCTTCAGCTTCAGCATCAGTCCTTCCAATGAGTATTCAGTGTTGATTTCCTTTAGGTTTGACTGGTTTGATCTCCTTGCAGTCCAAGGGTCTCTCAAGAGTCTTCTCTAGCACCACAGTTAGGAAACATCAATTCTTTGGTAGCTCAGCCTTCAGAGCTGGTGGTCCAGTTCTCACATTCATACATGACTACTGGAAAGACCATAGCTTTGACTATATGGACCTTCGTCAGTAAAGTGATGGCCTGCTTTTTAATGTGCTGTCTAGGTTTGTCATAGCTTTGTCATTGTATGGGCTCACTGATAACTATTTTATACTTTGAATTATAATCTTAAATACTGCTTGCCCAACTTGGTCTAGTTTTGATCACTGAGAGCCCTTCACTTGGCACCTGTGTCCTAGGAAATATTTTTTACCCCATCATTTCATTTGTTTTACCTAGGGGATCACTGGTAGCAGATTCCTTACCTGAAGTTGCAATGGATATATGTGAACAGTAAGAGTCTAATGATAATTAATATTTTTTTGCCCTCTGATCTTCAAAATACTTTCATATCTCATTTTTAAAATTTCCTGTCTTAGGTGGTATTTTTTTCAGTAAAGTCTTTTTTCTTTAAATTTTTTTTTTATATGGGCCATCTTTTTTTTTTCCATTGTAACAAGGTTTCTCTCTCTTTTTAAAATTAATTAATTTATTTTCTTTACATTATCATGTTGCTTTTGCCATACATTGACATGAATCTGCCATGGGTATACACGCATTCTCCTTCCAGACCCCCCTCCCACCTCCCTCCCGATTCCATCTCTCTGGGTCATCCCAGTGCACCAGCCCTGAGCACTCTGTATCTAGCATCAAACCTGGGCTGGCAATTGATTTCACATATGATAATTTACATGTTTCAATGCCATTCTCCCATATCATCCCACCCTTGCCCTCTCCCATAGAGTCCAAAAGACTGTTCTATATCTACGCTGTAGAGGATGTGGAGAAAAGGGAACTCTCTTACACTGTTGGTGGGAATGCAAACTAGTACAGCCACTATGGAGAACAGTGTGGAGATTCTTTAAAAAACTGGAATTAGAACTGCCATATGACCAAGCAATCCCACTGCTGGGCATACACACTGAGGAAACCAGGATTGAAAGAGACACGTGTACGCAAATGTTCATCACCACATTGTTTACAATAGCCAGGACATGGAAGCAACCTAGATGTCCATCAACAGATGAATGGATAAGAAAGCTGTGGTACATATACACAATGGAATATTTACTCAGCCATTAAAAAGAATACATTTGAATCAGTTCTACTGAGGTGGGCGAAATTGGAGCCTATTATACAGAGTGAAGTAAGCCAGAAGGAAAAACAACAATACAGTATACTAACGCATATATATGGAATTTAGAAAGATGGCTGTGAGAACCCTGTATGCGAGACAGCAAAAGAGACGCAGATGTATAGAACAGTCTTTTGGATATGGGCCATCTTTAAGATCTTTATTGAATTTGTTCCAGTATTGTTTTTGTTTTAGGTTTTTGGTTTTTTGACCTAGAGGCATGTGGGATCTTCCCTCCCCAACCAGGGATCAAATCCACACCCCCTGCATTGGATGGTGAAGTCTTAACCACTGTCCCTAAAGTTCATTTTCTGATGACATGAGGAAAACTTTTGGCATTTCTCCCCCTTATTGTTTTCATATTCTTTTCAGATAGTTTGAGCTGGATTTATAACTTTTTTTTTACTTCATCTTTTGGTCTCTTTATTTCTGTAGTTCGTATAAGGATAACAGTGTTTCCTGGATCTGCATGCCATGTTTACTTTTCCTATCCCTTTGCTCTGTGGCCGAGGCATTTGTTTTTCTTTCTACTCTCAAAGTTTTGTCTTGAGAGAGATGAAGTCAGTGAGTTCCATGTTTGTTCCACATCCCACATGAGTCTTGACCATCTTGATCCTCTGGAGTAGGTTGTGCTGTCATTGTTTAGTTGCAAGTCATGTCTGACTCTTTTGTGACCCCATAGGTTATAGCCCACCAGGCTCCTCTGTCCATGGAATTCTACAGGCAAGGATACTGGAGTGGGTTGCCATTTCCTTCTCCAGGAGATCTTCCTGGCCCAGGGATCAAACCCTCGTCTCCTGTACTGGCAGGTGATTCTTTACCACTGAGCTACCAAGGAAGTGGTTAGTCTCACCTAAACTGTTCCTTGCAGACCAATATCTGCTCCAGAGCAAGTCTTGACCTGTAACCATCCTGTCTGATTTCCCTTCAGTAAGTCCTCTGTTTGCTTCATTTTCCCAGTTCTAGAGATTTTCCAAATATGTTCCCCTTGGCTCTCTTGCCAATAATTCTTTTCCTCTGAAAGTCACATAATAATTCTTGGAATCCTTTACACCTGTCTTCCTGGGTTTCCCTCTCAAATATGACCAGATTTGCTTATCACTTTAATTACTCTGTCTCAGTTTTTGAGGCATGGTTTCTCAGTTGTTCTTACAAAATGTTGCTGCTTTATGAGAAATCTTTTTTCTAATTTTAGCTCTCTGTAGGATGTCATGATAGCTGCTCTCCAAGGCCTTTCCTCTTTTCATCTGATTGACGTTTTTTAGGTACTGTTCCTCCCTACTGAACCAGTAACACCTGAAATATATTGCCCTTTTCTCTTACTTTTTCAAGGGAAACTGGATTTGAATCAGTTACCTTTTTCACTTTGTAGTTCTCTCTCCTGGCTCTTAGCATCTCATTTCCCCTTCATATCTGCCCAGTTTATGTTTGTAAGACCCCAGTATTTCTTTCAAGGAAATGTCATTCTCATTACTACTCTGTTTGATGCCTTCTATTTTATTTTCCTTTGTTCTGATGAGAAGAAATTCCAGTTCCTTCTTAATTCCTGCAGTAAATCAGAATTTCAGAGCCAGAGGCTAACGGGCACAGACTTTTAAATTGCTTTTTCAGTTTGGGGGCATTTAATAATCTCAGTCAGTTATTTTTTGACCTCAGCCTAGGAAGAGGGCATATTCTCTTTATGAAAAGAATACCCTTTCTTTTTAATTTAAATATTAATAAAATCCACTTCCCTTCTGTGATTGGAGGCATGGTTGGAATCTCTGAACTCTAATAATTAGAGTTTCTTTAATTATCAAATGCAGTACTTCCTTGGGACTGTGTTGTTTTGGTGACTGAAGACTGTGGACATGACACATGAATTCAGGTTTGGTCTCATTTCTTCCACAGCTGTTATCCTAAAGTCAGTTCAAAGTAACACACACATGCATGCACTCACTCACACACACACACACACACACACACACACACACACACACACACACACAAAAGAACACAGTTTGGGGAAGCTGATACAGTAGGCAAACATATTTGTCTCTGGAGCTAAGAGTTTTAAGCTCTAACTTTACTAGAGCTTGTAGCACACTTTAAATTCAGCTAATGTTCAAATTTCTGGCCTAGTTATTTTGAGATATGGCTGAGAAATCCATTAAAGAAAGCAGCTGATGTTCTTTTATCACCTAATGCTTAAAAAGCTTAAGAAAATTTTAAAAGGGTTATCTTTCTCTTATAGTCTCTTTTGTTCCAAAGACTAAATCTTACATAGTCGTACTCATTAATGCCTAAAGGTTTAATGCTACATCCCTTTAATGATAAAAACCAGTCATTTGGTGCAATCTAAGCCATTACAACTACCAAGGTTAATAAATCCACATGGCCCGTGCTTACCAAAGCCTAAAGTCCAAGCAGTGTCTCTTGGTCCACTGAAACTTGTGTCGATGCTGTGTTCACTCCAACATGAAATTAAAATTTTTTTAATTTAATTTAATTTTGGCTGTGTTGGGTCCTCATTCTTGTGTTGGCTTTTCTCTAGTTGCAGTGACCGAGGGCTACAGTTCATTATAGTACATGGGTTTCTCATTGCAGTGGCTTCTCTTGTTGCCGAGCACAGGCTCTAGGGCTCATGGGTTTCAGTAGTTTCAGCGTGTGAGTTTTGGCAGTTGTGGCTCCTGGGCTCTAAAGCACAGGCTCAGCAGCTGTGGTACATGGGCTTAGTTGATCTGCAGCATGTGGGATCTTTCCAGACCAAGGACCATGTCTCCTGCATTGGCAGGTCGATTCTCCACCACTGAGCCAACAGGGAAGCCCTCCAATATTTTTTTGAATTAGGTTTAATATGTTTGTCTAAATTATATTGAGAACATTCTGGATCCTGTGCTAAGAAATAAAGTATATCTTAATTTGTGACCCTTGTGTTAACAATATGAGGGTTAAGGCTGCTGGGCAGTTTAGTCGCTAGAATTTCTCTCATGTATTAAATCTTCATTTTGGGCCTAGATAACATGTCAGTCATGGTAGCTCTTCAATAATCCATTTCTTTTGGGGAATCAAGTCCTGATCTTGAGCTGTATTTGCTAGAAATGAGTCTGTTACCATAACCATTTAATTGTTTGATATCAGTAGCCGTGTCATACCTGTGATCCTCAGATTCTTTTAGCCTGCTCATTTTGAGATGTCTTAGTTTTCTGTGGAAGTTTCTCAGGGATTTTGAGGATGAGAATGGAGGGGTCAGGGTTCATGGAATGGGGTAGTGGTCCAGTGCTTCCAGGGTCCCTCACATCCAGGTAACTTAAAAATCCGCCCCTCCCCCAGTGTGTATGTATACATTACATTCAAGAATTCATTTGAGTGGAAACTTCACGATCTGAGACATTTGAATATTATTAGTTTCTAAAACTATAATAATCTCTCCCTTCCCCATCTCATTGGGCTTCCCTGATAGCTCAGTTGGTAAAGAATCCTCCTGCAATGCAGGAAACCCCAGTTTGATTCCTGGGTCAGGAAAATTCACTGGCGAAGGGATAGGCTACCCATGACAGTATTCTTGGGCTTCCCTTTTGGATCAGCTGGTAAAGAATCTTCCTGCAATGTGTGAGATCTGGGTTTGATCCCTGTGTTGGAAAGATGCCCTGGAAAAGGGAAAGGTTACCCACTGCAGTATTCTGGCCTAGAGAATTCCAGGGACTGTATAGCCCATGAGGTCACAAAGAGTTGGACACGACTGAGCAGCTTTCACTTCCCCATCTCATTAGACTTCTTGTAAAAGGCAAATAAAATACAGATATAAAGAGGCTAAAAGAGCTGTAAAACATGATATGAATGAGAGTAAAGATTAGGAACCTTGCTTTTCTCGTTCACTGGTGTGTCATTCAGTCATTTGTTCAGGCATTTAATTTATAAAGACTTACTAAGCATCTACTACTTCCCAGGTTTTTGTAGGGGTTAGAACAGCAAAACAAATGAAGACTCAGTGTTAAATTCATTTGTTAGAGCTGCCATAAAAAATCACACCAACTTGGTGACTTAAACAACAGAAATGTTTTTGTCTCACACTTCTGGGAGATAGAAGCCTGAAATTAAGGGGTTGGCAGGGGTGTTTCCTTCTGACATCTGTTCCACATATCTCTCCTAGCTCAGGTAGTGTGTTGGTATTCCTTGGCTTATACGTGCGTCACTCCAGTCTCTACTTCCGGTTTTCATATGGCGTTCTCTCTGGTTGCGAGTCCATGTTCAGATTTCCTCCCTATAGGACGCCAGTCTTAATGGATTACAGGCCCATTCTACTCTAGGATGACCTATTCTTAGCTAGTTACATCTGCAGTGACCCCATTTCCAAATAAAATTGCATTTTGAGGTTACTGGTGGTTACTTTGTCCAATTCTTCTGTGACCCCACACACTGTAACCCACCAGGCTCCTCTGTCTATGGGATTTCCTAGGCAAGAATACTGGAGTGGGTCAACATTTCCTTCTCCAAGATATCTTCCCAAACCAGGGATTGAACCCACATTTCCTGCATTGGCAGGCAGGTTCTATATCACTGAGCCACCTGGGAAGCCCTTCTGGTGGTTAAGACATCAATTTTTGAGGGGATACAATTCAATTCTTAACACCTACATGCTATCTATCTAAAAATAAAAGTTATAAAGCCAAGAAGTCATGAAGTACAACATGCTTTGTCTGCCTTTATAAACACCTGAAAAGACACTTTTAATTGGGAATTCTTGGATGTCTTGGAGATCCGTGTTGGATTATGGTGACCTGAAGAGGACTGACTCCTCCTAGAGCTGGCTCTTCTGTATGGCCTGCCTTTGCCTCCTGGCTCCCTCCTGTACTATCAGTGGCCTTATGCACATTTGTGGACACTCCAGCTGGTACATTGAAGTTGCATCCATATACACAGTCAGCAGCCTGCCCTTGGCCGCCACTGGAGCCGAGGCATTGCTCACCCTGATGGTGGTGTCTGACTTCGGGTGAATGGACCCTTAGAAGGCGGGCAAAGGCTATTTGGGCAGGGAATTCTGGAGTCTTGTGTACCTAGAATTCGGTCCAGAATGAGGCTTGTGGGTATAGGTGAGTCATTGTGAGGGCACCAGAGCAAGGATTCTTCTTGCCTGGGTCATAGCTGGACTGTCAGTGAACAAAACTTCTTGAGAGTCTTGTGTTTTAGTGAAAGGATACAAAACATAAATAATACAATAAATAATTGTATAGAATGTTCAAAGGTGGTAAGGATATAAGAAAAAAAAAAGTAGAGCCGAGTGGGAAGGATCTGGTGTGTGTTTGAGGACAGAGCAGGTTTCAGTAGGACACAGACAGGTCGAGATGGAAACATATGACCAAGACTTGAAAGAGGTGAGAGAACAGGTAGGTGGATATATGGGACAAAAACACATTTTGGAGGAAAGGAGCTGCATGATAAAGATTCCAGGGAAGAAGCATATGCCTAGAGCACTCAGGGAATGGAAAGGAGGCGGGTGTTTCTTGAGTGTGTTGAGCATAGGAGGATGTAATGGGAGTTAAAATCAGAGACATGACCAATGGGAGGCCAGATCACATTGGGCTTTTTAGGTTATTTTGAAGGTTTGTGCTTTTACTCTGAGATTAGAAGGGCCTGCAGGGTTTTGAGCAGAATGACAGGATGGCTCCAATTGCTATGTTGAGAATACACTGTAAGGACTTCACTGTAGCTCAAACAGTCGAGAATCTGCTTGCAACGCAGGAGACCTGGGTGCGATTCCTGGGTTGGGAAGATCCTCTGGAGAAAGAAATGGCAACCCACACCAGTATTCTTACCTGGAGAATCCCATGGACAGAGGATCCTGGCAGGCTACAGTCCGTGGGGTCACAAAGAGTCTGACATGACTAAGTGACTAAAACTATTACTATTACTATAAGGGCGGGTAGGGTAAACACAGAAACTAAGGAGACAGTTTAGAAGAAGGCATTTGTAGTAATTTGGGACAAAGTTGATAGGATTGCCTTGAAGAGGAGAGGAAACAGATGGAGAGGGGTAAGTGATTGGATCTGGGAAAAGTTGACTATACTTTGTGTGTCCATTCCTCCTATTCATTTTCTTGTGATTCCTTCTTCTTATCTCCAGTTGCAGAAATTTTCTACTAGTCTTCAGATTATCCTCATTTACAGTTGCTTTATTGTTGTTCAGTAGCTAAGTTGTATCTGGCATGGACTGCAGCACGCCAGGCTCCTCTGTCCTCCACTATTGCCCAGAGTTGGTGCAAATTCATGTTCATTGAGTGGCTGTCTTTACAAATAGCTGAGTTGCTTTGTAATTGGTTGGTATTTTGGTATGCCTGTGGGAAGAAGTAAATTCAGAGTTTTCCTACTCCACCATCCTGGCCATTCTTTGGGCTGGAGTTGTAAAACTGGGAATACATAAGAGATGAGGGTTCAGTTCCTGGGTTGGAAAGATGCCCTGGAGGAGGACGTGGCAGCCCACTCCAGTATTCTTGCCTGGAGAATCATATGGACAGAGGAGGCTGGTGGGCAACAGTTCATGGATCACAAAGAGTCAGACATGACTGAAGCGACTTAGCGTGCATGAAGCATGTGATATTTAAAGTCATCAAAATAGATGAGATCACTAGGGAGTGGAAGTGGATGGAGAAGAGGACCAAGGTCTGGGCCCTGGACACTTCAACACTGCAGACTGCGGAGATGCTCCTGTACAGAAGACTGAGAAGGAGGGACCAGTGTTACAGAAGGGAAACACAAGGGGATGTTGTGTTCTGAAAGCCAAAGGAAGAGCTTTGAGAAAGAGGGTTACTAACTGTGTATTTCAATGCTGCCAATAGGTAAATTTGGATCAGGGCTGGAAACTGACCTTTGGATTTAGTTATGTGGAGGTCAGTAGATACCATGACAAAAGCAGTTTTGTTGAAGAGCTTGAGACAAACATCTCCTTGGAATGGTTTGAGAGAAAATGAGAAGAGAAAAACTGGAGGCAGAGATTAGAGACAACCATTTTGAAAAGTTCTGCTGCAGAAAAGCCAGTCAATTAGATGACTATTTGGAAGGAAGACAGAAGTGCTAAGATATTTTTTTAGAATGGTTGTTGCACCATGTAACCATATATGTTGAAGAGAATTATCTAAAAGAGAATAAAGAAATGATGCTTTTGCGTAAAGGAGAATTCCAGTACTGTTTGTGAGTAGGTAAGAGGTAGTTGTTGTTCAGTCGCTCAGTCATGTTCAACTCTTTGTGACCCCATGGACTGCATCATGCCAGGCTTCACTGTCCATCATCTCCCAGCGTGCTCCGACTCATGTCCATTGAGTCGGTGATGCCATCCAACCATCTTGTGCTCAGTCATCCCCTTCTCCTCCTGCCTTCTATCTTTCCCAGCATCAGAGTCTTTTTCAATGAGTTGACTCTTTGCATCAGGTGGCCAAAGGATTGGAGCTTCAGCTTCAGCATCAGTCTTCCAATGAATATTCAGGGTTGATTCCTTTAGGACTGACTGGCCTGATCTCCTTGCAGTCCAAGGGACTCTCAAGAGTCTTTTCCAACACCACAGATCAAAAGCATCAGTTCTTTGGTGCTCAGCCTTCTTTATAGTCTAACTCTCACATCCATACATGAGTACTGGAAAAACCATAGCTTTGACTAGTTGGACTTTTGTTGGCAAAGTAATGTCTCTGGTTTTTAATACACTGTCTGGGTTTTTCATAGCTTTTCTTGCCAGGAGCCAGCGTCTTTTAATTTCACAGCTGCAGTCACTGTCCACAGTGGTTTTGCAGCCCAAGAAAACAGTCTCACTGTTTTCATTGTTTCCCCATCTATATGCCATGAAGTGATGGGATGAGGTGCCATGATCTCTGTTTTTTGAATGTTGAGTTTTAGGCCAGCTTTTTCACTCTCCTGTTCCACCTTTGTCAAGCGGCTCTTTGGTTCCTTTTCACTTTGTCATTAGGATGGTGTCATCTGCATATCTGAGGTTATTGATATTTCTCCCTACAGTCTTGATTCCAGCTTGTGATTAGTCCAGCCCAGCATTTCACATGATGTACTCTGCATATAAGTTAAATAAGCAGAGTGACAATAGACAGCCTTGACATAGTCTTCCCTGATTTGGAACCAATGTGTTGTTCCAGGTTTGTTTCTTCTTGACCTGCATACAGGTTTCTCAGGAGGCAGATAATGTAGTCTGGTATTCCCATCTCTTAAATAATCTTCTAGTTTGTTGTGATCCATGTTTTTCTGGAATTCTCTTGCTTTTTCTATGATCCAAGAGCTTCCCAGGTGGCACTGTTGGTAAAAAACCAGTCGCCAATGCATGAGTTAAGAGGGCCTGGAGTCAGATGTACAAGCTGAGATTGGTTTTGAATAGGAGCTGGGATTGTTTTTTTCTATGATAATAAGTAGAAAGGTGGAATGAGGACTGTGCTGAGTGGGTAGATGTGCTAGTGGGCTGATTCCAATTTCTAAGTGAAGTAGGAAACACAGTCATCAACTGAGAGTGAGGATTAAGGTGGAGGGTTCTGGGGTTTCATCAGAGAGAATGATATGGAATCACTCTATTAGCAAAGGAGAGGGAATGGACCTGAAACACGCAGTCACTGCCCAGAGCATTATGGCTGACGGGACTCACATGATCATGTGTTCAGAGCAAGACCATATCAGCCCGCGCTAGGCACACATATATTTTCAGTGAATAAATATACAGTCTTTTACATGTTTACACTGACGACTGTCTAAAAAGAGCTTAAGTTGCTTTTTTAATACACACACAGTAGAACACTGAGTAAAGCGAGGGTTTTAATAATTTAACTGGCAGGAATTTTTTTAAAGACAATTTAATTCTCTTAAAAATTATGATAAAGTACCTTGATTTGTACCTACTTTGAAGGTGGAAATCTGCAGGGTTTTTAAAAAATTAATTTATGGCTGCACTGGGTCTTTGTTGCTGTGTAAGGGCTTTCTGTTTGTGGTAGGTGGGAGCTACTCTCTGGTGGTGGTGCATGGGCTTCTTATTGCGATGTTGTGGAGCACAGCTCTAGGGCTCCCAGGCTCCCATAGTAAGGCGCTAGGGCTCAGTTGCCCTGTGGCATGGGGGATATCCATTCCCTGACCAGGGATCGAACCCATGTCCCCTGCACTGCAAGGTAGATTCCTAACCCCTGAATCACCAAGGAAGTCCCTCCAGGATTGTTTACTCAGGTCATGATGGGTATGAAAGTAGGTTCAGAAGTAAAAAAATTTTTTGTTGTACAGAGGGGAGAGTTTCAGAGTTTGAGATCTTTGAATTAAGGTATAACAAAGTTTCAAATGTGATAATGCCTCTGGTTGGGTGATATCCAGTGATGATGAGTATTGAAGAGGGTGACAAACTACAAAAACTCTTCCAAAAATTGGATTTAAGAATTTTAGGCATTTATGCTTGGTTTTTCTGTTAGAAAATAACTATAACCAACACAATAATGTAAAGAAAATAAATAAAATAACAAAAAAATAAAGACAATAACTATAGTATTCTACCAGAGCTTACTAATGCCTTCAATAAATATAAGATTATAAGTGGATATGTAGGTATATACACTTAATTCAAATTTTAAAAACTTGTTTCAGATATACTTAGGTCTTAAAGTGATGAGATTTATTTGCTTGTCTTTTTTGAAAACCACATTAAAAGTACCGCTTTTAATTATAGGCACATAATTATAAAGTGAATGCATGTTTGATTTAAAAGATACACTAAAAAGTCCTTTTATTATTTTACATATTGAATTTACACAATCAATTGGAGAAATGGTTCTAAGAAAACAGTGTAATACACGTAGAGAATAAATAACTAAAAACATTGATTCTGATTTCTTTTCTCTGTGTCCTTAATATACCACACTACCTTTGATTAAAAAAATGTCCTGATCTTGTGATAGAGAGGCCCCAAAGTGAAAATAAATGAGTAGTTAATGAATCTGTATGTTCAAAGCAATGCTCAAATTATACTGTTACCTAGTGGATACCATTTTTCTTCATTGAGAGTGACACTGCAGAGTTGGATGTTAATTGCTCCTACAAACGTGGTTTTACTCTTTACAATAAGCATTAAGACATGTCCTTGGAGCTCTGTGACTTCATCATATACTACCTGAAAAGGGAGAGAATTTTGAAAATATAAATCAGATATACTTAAATGCATCTTTTAAAAATATTGCTTTTAACAAAATAATTGCATCTCATATTTTGTACCTTGGAATGGACAGGTTAATATTGTTAGACTCTTTCATTTCTAACTCTTAATTCTGAAGAGCTATAAGGTCTGCTAATATGAAGGAGTGTAATAAGAGTATTTCTTAAGAAGCTTAAAATTTACTCTGATTCCATTAATAATTGTCTATCCCAAATTTAATAAGATTGCAAATCATTTTCTAGGAAGAAATTTAAATACTTACCACGTTTTAACTGTCCTTGAATTTATGTGCAGTGTGGAGCCTTGAACACTATTTTTCTTTGGTGAAGGCCAATGAGGAAATCAGATGGATCTCCATGATTTCCTTGTGTTAATCTAATGTAGTCCAACAATATTCCCTTATCCATGTGAAGCAGTCATACTATGGTTACTCTAATTTATTTAAAATTGTTTAATTTTTAGTTATGAAAATATATGCTCATTAAGTAAAATATGGGGATGAAACAAATGAATATAAAAGAAAGGACATTTTTATATTTCTACCATTAGGAGATAATTATAGTTAACATTTTGATGTGCTTTTTGTTTTCTATATATAATCACTTTTTAGACTCTGAACTATAATTATGCTGTGTGTACAGTTTTGTGTCTTTCTTCTTTTCACTTACTAGTCATGTAACTATTTTTAAGGAGAGAGAGCTATTTAACTGCGATTTATAATTTCCAAGAAGTAAGTCACAGGCATTATCACTGGGTGCCTGCAGTGGTAAAGAAACTTTAAAAAGTGCAAGATCAAAAAAGTTAGTCATGCATCATAAAGGAGGAGATTGCTGTGTATAAACCCAACGTGGTTGCCAAGGAAACTCCTTATAACACATTTAGAGGAGTTTCATATGATGCTACAAATGTGCTTGCTTTTTATAGTGAAGCTACAAGATAGAAAGAAGTGCTTTCTGTATATGTGTCAGAAGGGTGGGGCTCTGACCTGGCAGAACCTGTGTTCTCACAAGAAGAAGAGAGGGTCATATGGTCACAGCAGAGAAGGTGGCTGTCTGCAAACTCGGAAAAGAGGTCTCAACGGGGTCGAGTTTTCTGGCACCTTGACCTTGGACTTCTTGCCTCCAGAACCATGTGAAAATAATTTTCTCGTGTGTAAGCTGCCCATCTGGGGAGTCGTGTTACGAAGGCCCGAGCACACTAACACAGTCCCAGGCCGTGACTCCTGCCCCAGGCAGGTGTAGTCCCTCAAATGGGGGTCCTTCCCGGCATCAGGGGTGGGACCTGGGACAGTTTCCATTCCGTAGCCAAACTGTCTCATGGAATTTCAACTTTTCCCAGTCTGCCTTCAGTTGTTTTCGTTAATTTGCCATGAACTCAGCCATATATAAAAAAAATTACAGTTTTAATTTTCTCTAGCATTTCACGTGTTCGGTAGCTACTGAGATTTCTCTGTCTAGAAATAGTGTGTTACACTCCTTTACTTAAAATGGATAACCATCAGGGACCCGCTGTACAGCACAGGAAACTCCTCCCAGTGTTATGTGGCAGCCTGGACGAGAGGGGAGCTTGGGGAGGAATAGATGGATCTATCTGTATAGCTGAGTCCCTTCGCTGTTCACCTGGAAGTGTCACAACATTGTTAATCGGCTACACCCCAACACAAAGTAAAAAGTTAAAAATGTCAAAAAATAAAGTTACCAGAAAAAAGAAATGGCATGTTCGGGTATACGTTGATTTTATTATGTTCAAATTTCCCTCCTAAAACACCATGTCCTTATTCTAGTATAAAGGATGATATCTTTTCTTTCAGTCATGGTGGTTTTGTGTTTTATTATTATTTGGTTTCTTGTTGTCTGTGAGCTAATTTGATTGTTTCTGTTCTGTTGAATTCTTTTTACTATTCGTGAGCTAATAAAAGCAAATAAGAGTGTAAAAAAAAAAAAAAAAAGAAAGAAGTGCTTTCTGTATATGTAAAGAAGAATCAGAGGAAACAAATTGAGAGGAAAGTCTTGAATCTTATAGGAAGCCTGCTCAGTGTGTATGGATGTGATTTCTGGCCATCTTAAGTTATCAATGAAATTCCACTAAAGATGAATCTGCTAGATGCTCTGAACAGTGATTTACTTATCAAAAAAAATAATCATTCAATTAAGGGACATGAGATACAATACAGGATGTTGATCCAGTCTATATTATTTCTTGTGACAGCTTCTGGCTACCTACTCTTCTAGTATCTTGCTCCCATTCCAGGCAGGAGACTACCTTTTAAATTCTTGTGTGTGTGTACTAAGTCACTTTAGCTGTGACTCCATGGACTGTAGCCTGCCAGACTCCTCTGTCTGTGCGATTCTCAGGGCAGAACTGCTTATTCAAGTTATTCCACTTAATTTCTTGAGTTCCCCTGGCTAGTAAAGTATTTTAAGGAATGCCTTAAAAATTTCAGTCTTACCAATGTAATTCATCTTTAACGGCAAAGAGAAGTTTAACATGGACTCTGAATCACTCTTATCTCCTGAACACTTATCTTTCCAAAACTTCAGAGTAAGCTCCTTTTCCTCTTCTCTATGGTGGTTATTCTGAACCGTCTAAATTATCCTCCATTTTCCTTCTCACAACACATTCGGCAGATATACTCAATTCCTATTTTACAGAGGAAATAGATGAAGGCGCCCTCAAAGTGTATAGAGAAAAATGGAATAGCTTTGACCATTAGGCCTTTGGAAAATTCGGTTTCAGAACACTGGGAATGTCATAAATTGGTGCTAAAGATGTAACTTTCTAAGAAACATAGCAATGATACGTATTTATTTAAACCTGTTGTCAACTATAGTTCTTCCTCCATTTACAATGGGGTTACATCCTGATGGGCTTATAAACCCATGATAAACTGAACAGGTGGCGCTAGTGGTAGAACCTGCCTGCCCATGCAGGAGACCTAAGAGACCTGGGTTCAATCCCTGGGTTGAGAAGATCCCCTGGCGGAGGGCATGGCAACTCACTCCAGTATTCTTGCCTGGGGAAATTCCACGGACAGAGGAGCCTGGCAGGCTACTGTCCATGAGGCTGCAGAGTCAGAGACAACTGAGCAACTGAGCACACACATACTTATTAACCCATCAAACATCATAGCTTAGCCTCATCTACCTTAAATGCATTGAGGACACTTACATCAGCCTACAGTTAGGCAAAATCATCTAACACAAAGCCTCTCTATAACAAAGTGTGTACATCTCATGTACGTTATTGAACATAGTACTGAAAGTGAGAAGCGGAATGGCTGGCTGGGCACAAAATGGTTATGAGTGTATTGGTTGTTTACTCTCATGATGGCATGACTGACTGAGAGCTGTGGCTCGCTGCCACTGCCCAGCATCAGGAGAGAATAATCTGCCGTGTACTGATAACCTGGGAGAAGACCAGAACTGGAAGTACAGGGTCTACTGAGTGCATAGTGCTTTTGCACCACTCTAAGTTCAAAAAATTTCGGGTTGAACCATCCCAAGTTGGGGGCCATCTGAATGCACTTTCTTATTTGAATATGGTGAGAATATTTACCTTTTGGCATTGTGAGGAAGAATAAAATGAGATAATGAATATAATAAGCCTCAGTGCAAAACTTGGCACATAGTAAACGCTAATGAATTATAACCAAAAATGAGCCATCAAATGCAGAAAAAAAACCAGTCATTTCTTGGTATTTTTGCCTTGAAAAGTGAAAATGTTAGTTGCTCAGTCATGGCTGACTCTTTGTGACTTCATGGACTGTAGCCCACCAGGCTCCTCTGTCCATGGACTTCTCCAGGCAGGAATACCGGAGTGGGGGCCATTCCCTTCTCCAGGGGAGCCTCGAACCTGGGTCTCCCTCATTGCAGGCAGATTCTTTACCAGCTGAGCCACCAGAGATGCCCATTTTACCTTAGTGGACTGCAAATAACAGTGGTAGACAAAATTGAGTCTCTAGCTATTTAGCAAGCTGAATTTCTCTAATACATGATGCTAGGAATTAATTGCCTTCCTGGTTAAAATACAAACATTTGAACTCCAAAGTTTATATTACTATGGATTTTTTTCCTATGCTTCATTATGTAAAAGCTATTTTTCTTGAAAAAGTGACTGTTTTATAACATGTAATCATTGCACATCATAGATGATATATACATATATTTTAATTGCTTTACTTCATCTGTAATGTTATTTTAAAAAATAAGTACTTTTTTTCTTCAATGCAATGAATAATTAGTGTGTAATGCTAGAGATGTACACAGATGACTATATTCTTTGAGACTTTTTACCAAATGATTTAATATGTATTCTGCCTTAATATAAACAACCAAAAATGCACAGTTCCTTTAATTTCACTTTGTAATACTTTTTACCCATAGACATGTGTCAAGTCTTCACTGCCTTCTGACAAACACTGAATGTGTAAGTTTGAAACTGTTACATCAAGTAGAAGAACACTGTTTAGGGTAATTTAGTATCTGTTAACTTATATGCAAGCATTCACTGTGTCATTTGACACCAAATTCTAGTAAATAATTCTGTTTACTATTTAGTATTTGAATGATTACAAGGGGAGGAAAATAGTATGGATATGGAACTGTGCTTAGGGCTGGTGAGAGAGGAGTAAAGAGGCAGGACTGTGAAGGGGAGAGTTCAAAGCCAGAACTCTGAGGGTAGAGTGAGGGAGGGACAGCACAGAAAGTTTAGTGGGGTCAGTCAGAGCTTTGGACTCAGGCACGTCTGGACTGGAAATTTAGTTTCCTAACCCTGATCAAAATATCTGCCTCAGGGCCTTCCTCTACAAACAGAATTATCATTACTTTATGAGTATGGGATGAAAGGATGTTACAACAATGACCAGTGCTTACTGAGTATACCACACACCTTATTCTATGCTAGATATTCATGTACATGCTGAATATTTTAAGGCACATAAACTACATAGAACATTCTTATTTTGTCCTTTCTAATATCTCCTCTATACTTTATAGTAGGCTAATGTCTAAGAAAGGAATATAATGTCAGTTACTAATATACAGGATGGATAAACCACAAGGCCTTACTGTATAGCACAGAGAACTATATTCAATATCCTGTTATAACCAGAATGGGAAGGAATATAAAAAAGAATTTCTATATATGTATACATGAGTCACTTCAGAGATTGGCACAACACTGTAAATCAATTATACTTCAATTAAAAAAAAGGAATACGATGTGCAAAATACATGGACTAAAACAATATAATTCATTTTTTAAAGTTGAATCTGTATTTCTAAGGAGTCATTTAAAATGATGGTTCTTAACCAGATAACAAAGATAGTAGAGTAGAAAGATCAGTGGCAGCGGAGTTAGCAGCCCACTCTGCTTCTGAAAGACTTGGAGGGCAGCTCTGGGGGCACTCGGACCACCAGCCCCACCCGGCCTGAGCCCAGTCGTGTCCGCCAGAGGGCTCTGTATGTGAGAAGGGTTCCAGGAAGGCTGCAGGCGGTCCTGTGGGAACCACTCTGGAGAGCATCAGGTGACACACCTGGCCTTGTATCAGAGCTTCAGTATCTGAAGGGTAGATGCTGAAGGGACAGTCGGCAGTGGTCCTGACCCAGCCTCTCTCAGGTCTGAGTATTAGGGAGAGACAGGGTTGTGAATAACACCCGAAAGAACTATTTTCCTGAAAAGCTTTTTGAAGTGATGCAATATGATATTCCTTTTGAATTCCTCTACGAAGGGGAGTGAAGTCGTTCTCTCCCACTCCCCGGACCTCTGCCTGGCTTTGGCAGTTTGAGAAATCCCGAAGTCCCTGATGTAGCAGCCCTCAGGAAGCAAACAGGAGAAGGTGAATACAAGGTAGATGCCATGTGATAATTACCAGGCTCCTCAGAAAACACATACGGTTGGCCCTCTGTAGCCATGGGCTCTGCAGTCATGGGCTCAATCAACCAAATATCAAAAATATTCAGGGAAAAAAAATGTCCAAAGTTCTGGAAAGCAAATTTGAATCAGTTGCATACCAGCCACTATTTACACAGCATATATACTGTATCAACTGTTACGAGTCACCGAGAGACAATTTAATGTAAATGGGAGGATGTGTATAGGTTATATGCAAATATGCCATTTTATAGAAAGAACCTGGGCACCCGAGAATTTTGGTATGCTTGGGAGTTCCGGAGCTAACCTCCCCTGCAGATATGAAGGGATGAGGACGTCTGTATAAGGTGGTGCTAAGAATGCACAGAAATAATAGAAGGGACTTGGCACAGAGATGGGGCCCATATCATAGCTGAAGGCGAGAGAAAGTAAAACCACAATTAAAACCAGTGCCCTTTTGGGGGGGTATTCCTTAGAAATATTCTTGTATTGATACAGACACAGCATAATGGGAGAAAAATTAAAATAGTGTAGTCTTATATGCTTACTGAATAAAGCAGGTAACAAATTAATAGGTACAATATGATCCCATTTTTGTTAAGAGATGTGTCTGTTGAGAAAAAGAGATAGAATAATTGTTAAAATATTAACAAGGGCTCCTAAAAAAGATAGTGTAGTCTTTTTCTTCTCATGGCTTTCTAAATTCAACCACCTCCCTGCCAAATTTGTTTATATGATGATCGTTACTATTAAGGCAGTCACCCATATATGAATTCATCTTCCTGCTCATTTGGATTATGTATGAGTTGGAGTTTGCTATGCACAGACTTACAGGCTTCCCAGGTGATGCTAGTGGTAAAGAATCCACCTGCCAATGCAGGAGGCTTATGAGATGTGGGTTCCATCCCTGGGTCAGGAAAATGCCCCAGAGGAGGGCATGGCAACCCATTCCAGTATCCTTGCCTGGAGAATCCCGTGGACAGAGGAGCCTGGCAGGCTACGGCCATAGGGTTGCAGACAGTTGGATGCAACTGAGCATGTACATATATCTCTAGGGTTGACATCATGGCAAATAATAACACATCACAATATCTTTCCTTACTGAATTATACATATAGTTGAATATATATAAATGTTGGCTAGTTTTGCATTTTTCCATATACACAGAAAGTATCACTTATGGAATTACCCCAAATATTTAATTCCACAAATGTTTTTAGAAGTAGCTAAGTTTCAGAGATGTTAAGAAAGATAAGACATTTTCCTTGTCCGCAAGAAGTTTTCAGTGTATTAAAAGAAAAAAATAACTGTGTAGGACTGAACAAGAGATGGTAAGTGTGGTGTAAGAGTCAGGGAGGAAAGAGTGGTTCACAGAGTCCATATTTGAGGGGAACCTCAAAGTTGGCAGAGGACAGGTGAGTGAACGGCCTCATGAGCTCAGTCAGAGAGGTCACAGGGATTATTCAGGGAATGACAAGCTGTGTGATGTGACTGGAGAATATGACTAAGTTGGGGCAATGGAAGGGCATGAGCAAGCAAATGTTCCTGACTTATTTTTGTTACAGGTACAAAAGACATTAAATGTAGGAAGAATTGCTTTTTCAATAGATGGTGCTGGAATAATTGGCATTCATAGGCAAAAAAATGTGAACCTTAACCTAAACCTCACACTTTATTCAAAAGTCAACTCAAAATGAATAGTGGACTTAGATGTAAAATATAAAATATAAAATATTTAGAAAAAATACAGGAGAAAATTTTTAGAAAGTGCTAGGTGAAGAGTCTTTAGACTTTCCACCAAATATGTAGTCTATAAAAGAAAAACAATTGATGAATTGGACCTCAACAAGATTAAAAACTATTACTTGTGAAAAACCCTGAGAAAAGGATGCAAAGTCAGGCTACAGACTGGGAGAAAATACTTGCAAACCACATATCTGAAAAAGGTTATTGATAATATATAAAGAATCTCAGAAGTCAATAGTAAACATAAGTAAAAATGCAGACTCTCTAATTAGAAAATGAACAAAGACACAAAGACATATTTCACCAAAGAAGAAATGCATACGGTAAATAAGCATATGAAAAGAAATTTGCATCATTAGCTATGAGATACCTGCAAATTAAAACCACAGTGAGCTATCACTCATTACCTTTCAAATGAACTAAAACTAAAAATAGTGATATTGTTATTTGCTAAAATAAAAATGATACCAAATGCTGGCAGAGATGCAGCAAAACTAGCACAAATACTGCATTGGGAGTGTAAAATGGTGTAGAAAAAGAGTATGACAATATCTTGAAAAACTGTATATGACATTACCATATACTCTAGTAATTACATCTTGAGCATCTCTCAGAGAAATTACAACTTATATTTACACAAAAATCTATACATCAGTGTTCAGAACAGCTTTGTATCACAGTAGTCTCCAGTCAGAAATAACCCAAATGTCCTTTAATTGGTAAATAAACTTTCATACCTCCCTGCCATGACTACTACTCAGCAGTGAAAACAAACTAATAACAAACTAATTGATATACGCAGCTACGTGGATGGATCTCTCGTGAGATGTATAGTGAAAGAAAAAAGCCAACCTCAAAATATTACAAACTTTATGATTCCATTATACAACATTTGAAATGACAAAATTATGTATAATATAATATTATATTATATATATTATATTATTATATATATTATTATAATATATTATATAATATATAATAATAATATATTATATTATATATATTATATTATTATATATATTATTATATATATTATAATAATATGTTATATATATTATAATAATATATTATATCATATATATTATAATATTATATTATATCATATATATTATAATATTATATTATATTATATATATATTAAGAGTTGCCAGAGTTGAGCATTTTGAGTGGGAAGAGTGACTGTGGCTTTACTAGGATAGCACCAGGAATCATTCTGATGGAATGGCCTATGCCTTGGTTGATTGTGGTGATCACACAAACCTATACATGTGATATAAATGCACAGAGCTAAACACACATACATAAGAACACGTGTAAAATGAGAAATCCTAGTAAGGTCAGTAAATTGTACCAATGTTAATTTCCTGATTATGACATTGTCAATAGTCAGGCAAAGTGTTACCATTTTAGGAAAAGTGGTTGAAGGGTATTTGAATTCTCCTTGTATTATTTCTTCCAACTGCTTGTGAATCTACAATTATCTCAAGACAAATTTTTTTCCAAAAGGTATATAAGGATGATACTGCTCCAGAGACAACTTTGGAAAATTACTGAGTCAAATTTGAAGGGCTGTGAATGCCGCACTTAGGATTTTGGATATTATCCAGTAGGTGGTAAGGAACATTTGAAACACTTTATGTAAGAGAGTAATAAAAGTGAGTAGTTTTTGACACTTAAGATAGAAATTTGAATGATTTAATTGAAAAGCACAAGATGGGCAGATAGGAAGCTATTACATTAGCCAAAGCTATGAGGCCTCTCACCAGAGAAACAGTGATGGAACACAGAGGAGAAACTGGATTGAAGAGGCAGACGACTGCTCAAGTCAAACTGACACAACTTGGGGATTAAGTGGACTTGAAAGTCAGGAGGAGAGTGATGTCGTTGGCATCTTCCGAGACGACAGTGGGGGGAAACCTGGTTTAAAAGGGCCTGGGAGGCATTCTAAAGGGGCTTTTTCTTTTTTTTAAATTGGAGTATAATAGCTTCGGGCTTCCCTGGTGGCTCAGAAAGCACTGTGGCATCTTTGTCTCTGTCTTGGGTCACTTGCTATTAGGGAAGCCAGCACCGTGTGGTAAAGAACATCAAGCACAGACGCGGCTTACACCTGAGACCTCCTCCAACGGCCAGAGAAGAAGTGAGGCCAGGTGAGCACCTGAGTCAACTCAGAAAGGACTCTTGAAGCCCCAGTCAATCCCTGGATCGAGAAGATCCCCTGGAGAAGGGAATGGCTATCCACTCCACTGCTCTTGCCTGGAGAATTCCATGGACAGAGGAGCCTGGCGGGTTGCAGTCCATGGGGTTGCAAAGAGTTGGTCACAACTGAGTCACTAACACTTAACTTCCTTTGTAATTGCTTTACAATGTTGTGTTGATTCCTGCCGTACAATGTGAATTCATCTATAAGTATACACATATCCCCTTCAGCTTCAGCTCCCCTCCCACCCTCCCTGACGTCTCAAGGGCTCTTCAGTAATCAGGTAAAAGTACAGGTTTAAAGGGCTTCCCCGGTGGCTTAGTGATAAAGAATCTGCCTGCCATCTGGAGGCCTGGGTTCAATCCCTGGGTTGGGAAGATCCCCTGTAGGAGGGCATAGCAAGCCACTCCAGTATTCTTTTCTGGAGATTTCCCATGGACAGAGCAGCCTGGTGGGCTACAGTCCATGAGGTCACAAGGAGTCGGACACAACTGAGCATGCACGCACAGGTTTAAAGCTTAGGAGAGAAGCCAGAGTTTGAGGAAATAATTGAGATGCAACTTTTAAGTAGCTAATAAATGAAAATCTGTAGATCCATAAGGTCATTTTGAGTGTATATATCAAGAAGAGATGAGGTCGCATCATGGAACTCCAGTAAATAAATATTTTCAGGGGAAGATTGGCAATGAAGGAAGATTAGAGAAAACAAAAGAGAGTTAAGAAAGGGCAGAACTCAAGAAGCAAAAGGGAGGTGTCAAGAAAGAGGAAGCAGTTAATAGACTTGCTGTCTAACTGCTCAGGAGAGGACAGCCCAGTGGATCACTGGACTGAACAATTAGGAGTCTTTTGGTCCCCTTTGAACAAAGCAGCATTGGTCAAGGTAGAATCCATATTAGAGGGTGAGAAGGAAGTGATAGGCAGAGAGCAGGAACTATGCTAAGTTTGCTAAAGTGTGGAGGTGATAGCAAGAGAAGAAAAATTTTGATGCTTTAGAAAGGCTGAATTGAAGACTTTTTTTTTAAAGATTTCGGAGTTGAGGATCCAGTGGGTAAGTCAACCCAGTGGAAAGGTAAGCAAAGAATCAAGTGAGCAAGGTACAGAGGAGATGGGAAAGGATGGAATCAAGAGAAAAATGTAGGGTTTGCCTTAGACTGAGAGGATTAGATGTTCAGATTGTATACTACAAAACAATTAGCTATATATAATATAAATTAACTTTAATATAATTTGTGCTTTGTACTTGTTTATTTTTTTCAGTTTTTCAAAGGAGAGTTTATAACGTTTATTGCTGTACAATAGATTAGACTATGATAACGTTATCAGGTAAGGAAAATGAGGGAAAGAAAAGCTTGTTAGAGAAAATCAGATGGAGTCAGGGATAATGTTAGGAGGCGAAACAAATGCCATTAAGTCTTGGGCTCTTGCTGTAAGCTAGCCACAATTTGAAAATTGGTTCATAGGCACTTTGAAAGCTGTATTTTCCCATTCCTATAGCATCAAGAACAGTGAGTGGCACACAGTGGCTATTTTGGGAAACATCTTCCCTTTATGACATAATGCTGCCAATTACTACAGATTTTCCATATTTCGTTGTGAAGCTGAAAAATGGTAAGAAAAAATACAAAGTGACTGGACAAGAGATGAATCATACTTACAATCTCATTGTAAGTGGGGCTGGTACATTTTGGAACAGATTTTGTTTTTCTCCTCCGGGCTTCACTGGGATACGGTAAAAGATAAAATTCAACATGTGCACTGGGCGCCGAGCCATCTGGGAGATGCTGCAAAGGAAAATGGTTATAAATATTAATGTGTGTGGCTATCAGAGAAAACAAATACATGGCTACTAAATATCTAGACCAAAGACAGGATCAAGATTTATTACAGTCACTGTTTACCAGAAAAGAAGAGAACAATCAAAAGAAATACATCACGACTCAAAAGGAATCCCAAAATACAGTTTAAAGGAGTAAAACAGTCCATCTTAAATTAAGCACTGTGTCAGAGAGCTACATTTAAAAACCAGTAAATATGAGTTACTTTAGCTTTTTGTAGTAAAAATGAAATTTGCATTTTTGACAGAAATGGTCAAGAGATGAATTTAAGCCACTGGCTGAGACAGGACCTGAGTGCCTCAGGGGACTGTATACCACTTGAAAATAAAAGAAAAAAATTCAAGTTTAATGTATACCCATGGCAGATTCATGTCAATGTATGGCAAAACCAACGCAATAAAGTAAAGAAAATTAAAATAAAAAATAAAACCTAAAATAAGATGCAGCATTTAATGACATGTAAATGTATATTGCATAATATCACATTTTCAGATAGAATTTAATTAAAATATCAATTAGACCTACTTACAAGATTTTAAGGTAGTTATAATAATTTTATTATCTGGTCAGGGGTCCCCAAACTCTGAGCTGTAATGCCTGATGATCTGAGGTAGAGCTGATGTAATAATAATAGAAATAAAGTCCACAATAAATGTAATGTGCATTTATGTAATGTAATGGAATCATCCTGAAACCATCCCCCACTCCAGTCCGTGGAAAAATTGTCTTCCACAAAACCAGTCCTTGGTGCCAAAAATGTTGGGAAGGACTGAGCTAAATTATCCTAAAATATATTGGATGATCCTTTTAAAGTTGTGTTCTATGGTGCTCCCAAAGCTGCATGAGTTCCGGCCTGATTGGTGGATCAATGATGCTAAATCCATAGCTCTCTGGACCCCCTCTCTCTAGCTTAGCCTAACAGCCTTCCTTCCCCTGAACGTCCCCAACTGGCTTCAGAATTGCCTCCCTTTTTCAATTGTCTCTCCTTTTTTCTTATGAATATTTTTATTTCTTAATAAATTTGAAGACGGAGTATATATACTCTTAAAAGTTTGGAAACAACTGTACTTCAGAGAAATGGGTTCTATCTTTGTGACCAAATGGAGAAAATTGTGCTAAAAGCTGTGTGTATCTCTCTTGATAAAATGAGAAATGTTTGTGTAATTTACATTTAAAGTGGATGATTTGAAAGTCACAGTCGAGTTTAAATGCTTATCTTGGTGAATACATCCTAACTACTAAATCAGTAGTTTTCAACAAATTCTGTGAATGACAGTGACATTCACACATGAACATCCAGTGCCGTCCCCAAGGTCATTAGCTTGAATTTTACACTGTTCTTTGGCAGTTAGAAAAGCATGTTGGAAAGGAAGGAGAGTGAGCAAATGTGATATACATTATAATAGGACTAACTTCTGTTCTAATTTGCATAGTAAAAATCATGTCATTAGGAGAATCTGGGTCTTTATTATTATTCACAAATTAGATAAAATACATCTGGACACATGCACATGTCAAAATGCTAACATCATCAAAACTGCTGCTTTGGATGGTGCTCAAGGTACCTCATTCCACTCAAAACCCTCTCCCAGGAGGAGCTCTGAAATTTGTCAATGACACAATGGAATTTTCTGTGACCCAGAAAAACCTTGCTATTAATATTTGAGAGAGCCGATTTTGTGTGTGTGTGTGTGTGTGTGTATGAGAGAGAGAAAGAGAGGGAAATGAAGGCAGTAAAGTGTTTCTGCTCTGTGTAATTGTCTCTCTTTCCTACCACTGGGTTTGAGCATTCCATACCTATAATCACTGTATGTGTCATCTTACTGGTGACATCTTAGAATTGTGGTTCTGGGAGAGGCTTTTGGGTTGCAGTCTGGACCCCCAAATTTCTCAGCCGTGTGGCTTTTGGTAGATAACTTCTCTGTGGATCAGTTTCCTAACCTCTTAAATGGGGATAAAGGTGGTGTTGATCTCAAAGCATTCAAAAGATAAAATAAACCATGTAATGTGAGTATAGTGCCTGAAATAGAGTAAGATCCAATAAATGCTTCCTACTATTTTTATTTTCTATAAATTGAATAAGAATACACTATGTGCACTGATTGGACTAGATAGCCCTAATGTACTCTTCATGGCAAACAGATGGGGAAACAGTGGACACAGTGGCTGACTTTATTTTTGAGGGCTCCAAAATCACTGCAGATGGTGACTGCAGCCATGAAATTAAAAGACGCTTACTCCTTGGAAGGAAAGTTGTGAACAACTTAGACAGCATATTAAAAAGCAGAGACATCACTTTGCAAACAAAGGTCCATCTAGTCAAGTCTGGTTTTTCCAGTAGTCATGTATGGCTGTGAGAGTTGGACTATAAAGAAAGCTGAGCACCAAAGAATTGATGCTTTTGAACTGTGGTGTCTCTTGAGAGTCCCTTGGACTGCAAGGAGATCTAACCAGTCCATCCTAAAGGAAATCAGTCCTGAATACTCATTGGAAGGACTGACGTTGAAGCTGAAACTCCAATACTTTGGCCATCTGATGTGAAGAGCTGACTCATTTGAAAAGACCCTGATGCTGGGAAAGGTTGAGGGTGGGAGGAGAAGGGGATGACAGAGGATGAGATGGTTGGATGGCATCACCAACTCAAAGGACATAAGTTTGAGTAAACTCTGGGAGTTGGTGATAGACAGGGAGGCCTGGTGTGCTGCAGTTCATGGAGTCGCAGAGAGTCGTATGTGATTGAGTGAGTGAACCATCCTGAATGTACTCTGACATTTGAGAGCAGGATTTCTCAACATTGGCAGTATTGGCATTTGGGGCCAAGTGAGTCTTCTTTGTAGGGAGCTGTTGTGTGCACTAAGGATACTTTAACAGCATCACTGACCTCTGCCTTACCAGGCTGCAGTAATACCATCCTCCTAGTTGTGACAGCAAAGTTGTCCCCAGACACTGTTAAATGACCCCTTGGGGGCAAAGGTGACCCCAGTTGAGAACCACTGATGTTGATGACTTTCAAATTAGAATCTGTAATTCAGCCTTCAGATTCCAGTTTAGTGACCTAAGAAGAGCTCTACAAGTAGGTTACACGCTAACCAAAATCCATTTTCACTTTCCTTACTACTCTGAAATAGATTTTTTTCAGTCTGTTGAAATTGTATTAAATGATACAGTTTCAGTTCTCTAATATCTCCCTTGTCACTGATTTTCAAATCCAAGTATGTTCCAAGATCAACATCCTCCTTTTTGCCTTAGTTCATCTGCCACCATAGATCTTTATTCCCTAACTTATAATTAGATTTTAATTACTTTTTTGTGTCTCAGTCTTCCCACTTCATTCCCTCATTTATTCTGTTTATCACTGTTGTATTTAACCTTCCTGTAAACTGTTTTGACAATGTCACTTTCCGTTTCAGAACATTTCAAGGATTCCCCACTGAGGGATAAGTTCCCAATCACAGAACAGAAAAAGTATTTTGTATACCAGCTTTCACCAGGCATTTACTAATTAAAGGTTTGGGCTTCTGTTTCCAATTAGTGTCTTCAACAAGATCCTTGAATATCCTATTGTTTTCAGAATAATAGAACAATATAAGTCAGGGATTCATTTGATTTGAGTAGCACAGTTAGTCTGTTCTTAATAGCTGTAAATGCAGACATGGATTTCTCAAGTCTTGAAGAGAATCCTTTTTCCCCCTAAAGAGTACGCCTAGAATGAAGGAGATCCTGGTTTGATTCCTGGATAGGGAAGATCTGCTGGAGAAGGGATAGGCCACCCACTCCAGTATTGTGGGGCTTCCCTTTGTGGCTCAGCTGGTAAAGAATCCGCCTGCAATGTGGGAGACCTGGGTTCCATCCCTGGATTGGGAAATCTCCTAGAGCAGGGAAAGGCTACCCATTCCAGTATTCTGGCCTGGAGAATTCCATGGACTGTACTGTCCATGGGGTTGCAAAAAGTCGTACATAACTGAACGACTTTCACTTTCACTTTTTTCCCTAGCAGCCGTCTTATCAACACTTTTCCCCTGCTCCTCTACTGGGACTGTAACCTGCTCCGCAAAGATCTCCTCTGATATGTTAAAGGAATCACCAGGTGTCTCTTCAACAGCACTTCTCATTTCACCCTTATGTTTATGTGAACTAAATTTTTATTTTAAAATGACTAAATAACTCCTACTCGTCTCACTGTCTTACTCCAGGATTGTTACTCTGGTTGTGTTTTGGACCTTCACAAAGACTTAACACTTTCAAGAGTGATAAGGCGTGGGGTTACAGAGTTCTTAGTCTGAGGTTCAGTCTAAACAATAAGAAGTTTCCTTGCATCACCCAGAGGACGTTCTTATCCATGGTGGACTGAGGTCAAGGAGCACTAGCACAGTCTTCTAGAATTCTGCCTGATGTTCTTACTGTGCTCTGAAGATGCTGTGAAGTCATCCAAATTTCATTTTGTTGCCTAGACCAACTCTGAATTTTTTATATTATAGATTTCCTGTTAAACTGCTTATTATTTTTCAAAGTTCAATAAATAGTTTTATATGTGTGTTAGTTTCCTTATGAGATAAGAAATAATTTAAAAGGAAAATCCATGGCTTGTTGTTCCTCTCCTCCCCTACCCCTACATTTGCTTTGGGTTTTGCTCTATTGGTTACTTTATCCTGCTAACCTAACCCCACCCTCATTTCCTTCTTCTAAGCGTTCAGTTTGTTTCTGAATTGCCAATTAAAAATTTTAAATCCTCACTTGAGATTGGGCTTTTCTTTACCTTATTCGTTTCTTTCTTTTCACAGCTGTCTTCCTCAATAGCATTCTTTTCCTTCACAGAAACTCTAGCCCTAACACAGTACTTGGCATTTAGTGAATACTCAAGAAATGAAGCAAAGTGAAATGAAAGTCGCTCATTCGTGTCTGACTCTTTGTGACCCCAGACTATACAGTCCATGGTATTCTCCAGGCCAGAACACTGGAGTGAGTAGCCATTCCTTTCTCCAGGGGATTTTCTGAACCCAGGGATCAAGCCCAGGTCTCCTGCATTGCGGCCAGATTCTTTACTAGCTGAGCCACCAAATACTCAAGAAGTAGCTATGAAATGACTAAATAAATGAGCACTATGTATTTATAATGTCTAGTTCTTTGAAAGTACTTCATAAGTATTTGCTGAATCATTATTTAAAATGCAATATGAAAACCAGTTTGTTCCACAGTTTGTTGTGATCCACACAAAGGCTTTTGCGTAATCAAGGAAACAGAAGTAGATTTTTTTCTGGAATTCCCTTGTTTACTTTATGATCCAGCGAATGCTGGCAATTTGCTCTTCAATTCCTCTGCCTTTTCTAAGCCCAGCTTCTATATCTGGAAGCTCTAGACTTGAGTATTGTTGAAGCCTAGCTTGAAGGATTTTGAGCATAACCTTACTAGGATGGGAAGTGAGTACAACTGCCTAGTAGTTTGAACATTCTTTAGGACTGCTCTTTTTTGGAATTGGAATGAAAACTGACCTTTTCCAGAGGATGAGATCCTTGGATAGCATCACTGATTCAACGGACAAGAACTTGGGTGAACTCCGGGAGATGGTGAGGGACAAGGAGGTCTGGTGTGCTGCAGTCCATGGGGTTGGAAAGAGTCGGACACGACTTAGCAACTGAACAACAACATGAAACCAGAAGTCTTCCTAACTTCCTAAAATTTAAGTAGTTTCTGTTACCTATTGCAACATTTCTTACTGTAACCAAGCACTAAAAGGCCCACTGGATGGATTTAAGAGTCTATTATTAACAGTGAAGTAAGTCAGAAAAAGGAAAACAGATATTGTATATTATCATGTGTGCTTGTGTGTGGAGTCTAGAAAAATGGTATGAATGAACCTATCTGGAAGGCAGAGACAGAGACACAGACATAGAGAATGGATATGTGGACACAGGGGATGAGGTCATGGGATGAATTGGGAGACTGGGATTGACATATATATGTGCTGCCAAGTGTAAAACAGATGGCTAGTGGGAAGCAGCTATATAGCATAGGGAGCTCTGCTCTGTGCTCTGTGATGACCTAGCGGGTGGGATGGGGGGATGGGAGGGAGTTCCATCCAATAGGGAGCAGATATGTGTATATTTATAGCTCTTTCTTGAGAGTCCCTTGAACTGCAAGGAGATCAGACTAGTCAATCCTAATGGAAATCAATCCTGCATATTCACTGGAGGGACTTATGGCTGAGGCTGAGGCTCCAGTCCTTTGGCCACCTGATGTGAAGAGCTGACTCAGTGGAAAAGACCCTCATACTGAGAGAGGCTGAAGGCGGGAGGAGAAGGGGACGACAGAGGATGAGACGGTTGGATGGCATCACTGACTCAACAGACATAAGTTTGAGCAAGCTCCAGGAAACCTGGCATGCTGACATCCATGGGATTGCAGAGAGTTGGACATGACTGAGCGACTGAATAACATAGCTGATTCACTTGGTTGTTCAGCAGAAACTAACACAACACTGTAAAGAAACTACATCCCAATTAGAAAAAGAGAAAAAAAGCTGACTGCAGGGTAAAATAGATGTATCTTTGGGTCTGCTTCCAAGGTCTGTCCTAGGTGTCTGCCCTGAACGCAAAGCTGTCTGAAGGCATCTCTCTGCTACAGCTGATCTTTTCATGCACACCACTGCATCAGGAATGTATGTGTTAAGGTCTGTTTGTTATGTTCAGGATCTTAATGTAGCCGTTCAGTCGGCTACATCCTGACCCAGGGATGGAACCCAGGTCATCTGCATTGCAGGCAGATTCTTTACCATCTGAACAGTATCTTAACGCTTTACTTCAAAAACTTTGACTTTATCTCGTCTCATGTCTCAGATCCTTAAGACAATTAGATCTTTACAACCCTTTCTTACTCCATGTTTTGCTCCAACTGGAGCCAGACTCTATTTTGTAACATGACTACTTGCACTCTGTCTCAGAATGAATCCTTGATCACCATTCTTCTCACTCGGAGACTTTATCTCTAATTGCTGTCCTTTTCCCGAGACCTTGTTTACTCTTCTGTGATAGTCCTCTCAACCCTCCGGACTTCACTAACTCATTAAAAATCTCCTTGACAATAAGCACAGCAGGGTATTTAAGTCTGCTTCTAGGAGCTAATGATTATCCAACAATTTCTTGGGGGCCTAATAGATGGCTGAGTGTGAACTAAAGTCATATTTTTGCACTACCTTCCTATGTCCTCTCGCAACCACCAATGCATTTTCCTCTCATGTCCTGCTGTGTGGAGTACATGGAAGAAACAGAAGGAGGTACATTCAGTTTAATTGGAGGAGTGCCTTGTGGGGGACTGTGTGTGGGGGCAGGGAGATTAGCAGCAAGCACATTAGCAGCAAGCACTCCCCGCAGAGGAAATAAAAATGTCTCACACCTATTTACTATTTTTTCAAATATATGTAGGTGCTTTTGTTAACACAATTTTATTATTTAAAAGCATGGCTGCATTTATAGGAGTTTTAAGCATTTTTTGTTATTTCTTATATATATCAGATAGCAAAAGGACTTCAATGGCCTCTGAGAAATCAAAAACTGTTTTGCTTGTTTAAAAAGAGGCTCCTTGAGTTGAAAAGATTAGAAACAAAAGTCTTAGGATATTCTTAGCATTCACTGGTGGAAGAGACTTCCTTCTCAACTGAAGACTGAAATACAGGGGATTCTTAGCTTGGTTATTATTTTAAATCAGAAAAATTTGTGTGTATATATATATATATATATATATATATATATATAAACATATATATTAGTAAACCTTTATTCACAATGTGTGCTTAGTTGCTCAGTCATGTCCGACTCTTTGCGACCTCATGCACAGAAGCCCGTCAGGCTCCTCTCTCCATGGGATTCTCCAGGCAAGAATACTGGAGTGGGTTGCCATGCCCTCCTCCAGGGGATCTTCCCAACCCAGGGATTGAACTCAGGTCTCCCACATTGCAGGCAGATTCTTTACTGTCTGAGCCACCAGAGAAATCCTTATTCACAATGTTGACTTCTAGATAATGTTGTTAATAGTTATGTGAGTGTGCAAAGTTGCTTCGTTTGTGTCTGACTCTTTGTGACCCCATGGACTGTAGCCCGTCAGGCTCCTCTCTCCATGGGATTCTCCAGGCAAGAATACTGGAGTGGGTTGCCACGCCCTCCTCCAGGGGATCGTCCCAACCCAGGGATTGAACCCAGGTCTCCCACATTGCAGGCAGATTCTTTACCGTCTGAGCCACCAGGGAAGCCTAGTGCCACCTGGGTAGCCCTGTTAATAATTAAATATGCCAAATTTTTGTCTTCATTTTTTGCCTTAGGTTGCACACAGCCTTTCAAATGGTTTTCAATGTTGCTTTTGTACTTTTTTGTGTGATTAGTGGATGAATGCATCTTGAAAATATACTTTATCAAAGTGGAAAAAAATAGTAAGCAGTAGTACTTTGGTGTAAAAAGAAAACAAAACATAAACTGCTCGTAAAGTAAATAAAACCATCTTTACATAGTAGGGTATGCCAGCAACTCTTCATATGAGAAAATGAAAAAAGACTTTTATCTTTCATACACAGAAATAATAATAATAAGAGCTACCACATAGTGAATGTTTAATTTAAAGCACTCTCTTAAAATAATCCTTAAGCTGGTATTGTCTTTATTTTTCAAGAAGTTTCAATGTAAAGCCTATGCTTTTATCCACTACCCTGTAAGGTCTCTCTACAAAGAATGCAAAGGAAACTGACATATTCAAATTAAGAGCACTTCTAGATCAAATTTTGTGGTTATGTGATGAAGGTACATGGTTTAAAAATATCAGACACTTTGGAAATGTCTGTAGATTAACTCAAAGTTTAATTGTATTTAATAGGTTATCTTTTTGATGAATAATTTATGAGAATTTTCCATCAAGTTTTTTTTTTTAACTTAAATGTTTCCAATCATAGGGTAATATAGGTGTTGGTAGAAATCAGCTGATGATGATTAAAACAAGATAGGACTATCAAAACCTGAGGTCTATGCCAGAAACAAAACAATGTAATAAAAAAGCATTTCCCTCATTTATGTGCCTGCCAAATGGCAACTTTGAAACTCAGGCTGACCTTCACAAAGCGGGTATTTTTATAAAATGACAATGTACAATAAAAATACAGGAGTACAATAAAAATGCTAGTGATGTATGGTTTGCTGTATGCCTCAAAGAAATGGTGGAATGGCTTTTCCAGTCTTTGTGTTAATTTGTATAGAATAGGATGATTTCAGGTCTTTGTGAATTCAATTAGGATGGTCTTATGCTTCATTTCACATCAATTTAAGCCTTTAATAGAACTTATCATCAATAGGTGATTTCCAATAATTGTTTTTTAAATCAAACTATCATATGTTTAGCACTTTGGATGTTCTGAGAGAGGACACAGAAAAGTGATCAAAACAGTTTCTGCCTTCAAAGCAATAACAAACTCATTGGCATGATCATCTTGTGTCATATACATATATATATATATATTTAAATTTTTAATCCTCCACTTAATATAGTTAGCAACCAGACAGAAGTCACAGTACAATAGATAGAAATTCTTTTCTGATTCAGTACATATGGACTGAATTGCTTCTAAAAGTTCAGAATTCTAACTAGGGCTCCAGACTTTCACTGAAGTATCTTGTGAAGTTTGAAAAGTTTTTCTATTTCTCAGCCTTAATAACATGTAACAAGTAAGGTATTAAAACTCATTTACTTTTTACAATCTACTCGATAAAAAATACTGAAGAACTGTTTGAGTTAACTGGTAATTAAAAAAATTTTTTTACAGTTGCATTGAACTACTGTAGATGATTTCTAATTTCCAAAGCCTTAACTTCTATCCACAGTGCTGAGAAAACTAAATACAAGTAAGAGACAGACTATGTTTTGTTAGTGATTGCTGAGGAATTGTGATGAAGAGATAAATACTGGAAGGTTAGCTTTATGATGTTATATTTGATGGGATGGGAAAAATAGATGCATTATAAAAGGCAGAAACTAGTAATTTAGAGGTAAAATGCCAACAGTTTTTTTTAACCCATATACCTCTAATATTTGCCTTGATCATGTCCAACTAAACAGTTGTATCATGATTTGAATAAAGGTAGAGATATATGATGTACAGGTGTCAATAATCTGAGTATTATGGCCAATATGCTAGATCAGATCATCAGGACTGAGTTATGAGGGGCTGGAGTGATGAACTATATCTAACAAAGTTAAAAACAATAGACTGTCAAGTTCTTTGGGGCCTGGAAAACTCATTCTGCAAATCCAGGGTATGAAGTTCTTTTTGCTTTCCTTCATTAGCATAGGTATTTTTCTTTTGCTGCTGAAGGGTATATGCCATTTGCAGAATTCTAAATTGACATTCCTTTTTTTATTTTCCAATTCTTTAACAGGTTCCCCTGTCTTGTAGCTTTGGTTATTTCTTGCCTACATTGTTTCATTGTTCTCCTGCATGCCAAGTGTTTTTTTTAATCTAGCTCTTCCACAGTCTACGCACCCACCCCCCCCAACCGCTATCTTTGGTTTTTAGCAGTTTGAGAACAATATATAAATGCAAGCTTTTGTTTGAGCTTTTCCTTTTGGTGCTCTAAGGTACTTAAGTTTATAAATGTATGCTTTTCACTAAACTTTATAAGTTTTTGGAAATTATTTCTTCACGTATTTTTCTGCCTCAAACTCTTACTTCTGTCTTTGGAGTCCAGAAACAAATGTGACCTGTTAGATCTTTGAGTATTTTCTCACAGACCTCTAAAATTCTATTCTTCTTGTTCTAATCTTTTTTCTCCATGTTCTTTAAAGTGGATAATTTCCTTTGATCTATCTTCCAGTTCACTGACTCTCCCATCATCTCCAGTCTTCTCTTGAGTGCAAGATTTTTAATTTTAGATATTTTATATTTAAGTCCTTAAATTTATACTGGTACTTTAAAAATGAAGCTTATAATTAATAGATCATTAATAGAAAAATATCAGTATAACATTATGTTAATTTTAGGGGTACGACATAATGATTTGATTATGATGTCTGGTTTACACCCATGGCCACACAGAGTTAAATTTTTTTCTTATGATGGCAAAACTTTTAAAATCTACTCTCCCCAACTTACAAATATACAATACAGTATTATTAACTATAGTCAGCATGCTGTACACTGTATCCTCAATGATTTATGTATTTTATAACTGATAAATTATACTTTTTGATTCCCTTTATCCATTTCACCCCTTCCCTGACCTCTGGCAGTCACCAGTCTGTTCTCTGTATCTATAAGTTTGGTTTCATTTTGTCTAGATTCCACATACAAATGTCTTTCTCTGCCTGACTTGTTTTGCTAATCACAGTGCCCTTAAAGTCCATCCATGATGTCACCAAAGACAAGATTTTCTTCTTTTTATGGATGAATAATATTCCATTGTATGACTATACACTTTCTTTATTCATTCCATCCATTGATGGACTCTTAGGTTGCCTCCACATCTTGTCTACAGCCAATAATGCTGCAATAAACATGGAGGTACACATATCATTTTGAATAAGCATTTTCATTTTCTTTGAATAAATATTCAGAAGTAAAATTGCTAGATTACATGGTAGTTCTATTTTTAATTTCTTTAGGAAACTTCATATATTTTTCATAATGTCAATAACAATTTACATTTCCACCAACAGTGCATGAGGATCCCTTTTTTCCATATCCTTGCCAACACCTGTTACTTCTTGTCTTTTTTTTTTGATAATAGCCATTCTATATGTGAAGTGATATCTCACCATGGTTTTGATTAGTATTTTCCTGATGATTAATGATGTGGAATACCTTTTCAAGTACCTATTGGCCATCTGTATGTTTTCTTTGGGAAAATGTCTTTTCAGATCATCTGTCTAGTTTTTAATTTGTTTGGTTTTCTTGCTGAATTATATGAGGTCTCTGTATATTTTAGATATTAGTCTTTTACTAGATATCTGATTTCTTAATCATATATCTTACTCCCATTCAGTAAGCTGCCTTCTCACTTTGTTGATGGTTTCCTTTGCTGTGTAGAAGCTTTGTAGATTGATATAGTCCCACTTGTTTATTTTGCCTTTTGTTGCCTTTATTTTTGGTGTCAAATCCAAAAATCATCACTAAGATCAATGTCAGGGAGCCTTTTTCCAGTGGTTTTTTTTTTTCCCCCTAGGTGTTTTATGGTTTCAAGTGTTACATTCAAGTCCTTAATCCATTTTGACTTAATATTTGTGTATGGTATAAGATGGGCTCCCCTGGTGCCTCAGGTAAAGAATCCACCTGCCAACAGAGGAGACTCAGGTTTGATCCCTGGGTTGTGAAGATTCCCTGGAGAAGGAAATGGCAATCCCCTCCACTATTCTTGCCTGCACAGAGGAGTCTGGCAGGCTACCGCCCATGGGGTCACCGAAGAGTCAGACACAACTTAGCAACTAAATAACAAGTATGAGATAGTGACGACAGCATTCAGTGTTTTTGGGGGGCAGCAATCTGTTAACAGCAGTGCTCTTGTTGCTCAAGGTAGCATGAACCCTCAGCAGTGAGACTGAGGCTGCCAAGCTCATTCCCCGGAACCATGCTCAGTGCTTCAGCATCAAGCTGCCACAGCTCTGAACTGTCTGTGAGCATGTATGCTTCATCCTGATTTATTCTGTGAATTTGTTAGCAAGATGCAGCCTAAGGTAATTGCTCTTTCATTTTTGCCATTTTGGCTTGCTAAAGATTTCATAGGGATACTCTATTTTTGGATAGTGAGGGAAATGTAGTGATTTCGTATCTTGCAGTTTTACTGAATTCATTTATTCTAATAACTTTTTGAGAAGTGATCAGGGTTTTCTATATGTAATATCATGTCATCTCTAAGCAGGGACATTTTTATACCTTGCTTTCCAATTTGGATGCCTTTAATTTCTTTTTCTTACCTAACTGAATAAAAGTGGTGAGAGTGGGTATCCTTGTCTTATTCCTGATTTTTTGAGGAAAAGCTCTAACATTTTTACCATTGAGTACAATGTTAGCTGCCCTCCCCCCTCTCCTGCCCCACAATCCCTTTCATGGATCACAGCCTTGTCATGGCGAAGGGGCTGGTGTAACTCAACGAAGCTATGAGCCATGCCATGCAGAGCCACCCAAGATGGACAGGTCACAGCGAAGAATTCTGACAAAATGTGGTCCAATAGAGGAAGAAATGGCAAACCACTCTAATATTCTTGCCATGAGTACCCTATGAATAGTATGAAAAGGCAAAAAGATATGACACTGAAAATTGAGGCCCCAGGGTGGAAGGTGTCCAATATGCTACTGGGAAGAAATGGAGGGCAATTACTAGTAGCTTTAGAAGGAATGAAGAGGCTGAGCCAAAGTGGAAACAAGGGCCAGCTGTGAATGTATCTGGTGGTGAAAGTCAAGTCCAATGATGTTAAGAACTGTAGCACATAGAAACATGGAATATTAGGTCCATGAATCAAGGTAAATTGGATGTGGGGGATGGCAAGAATGACTATTGACATCCTAGAAATCAGTAAACTTGAAGGGAAGGGAATGGGTGAATGTAATTCAGATGACCCTTATATCTACTACTGTGGGTAAGAATGCCATAGAAGAAATGGAGTAGCCCTCATTGTCAACAAAAGAGCCCAAAATGCAGTACTTGGGTGCAATCTCAAAAACCACAGAATGATCTCAATTCATTTCCAAGGCAAACCATTCAAAATCACAGTAGTCCAAGTCTATGACCCAACCACTGATGCTGAAGAAGCTGAAGTTGACTGGTTCTATAAAGACCTAAAAGGCCTTCTAGAAGTAATACCCCCCAAAAATGTCCTTTTCATCATAGGGCATTGGAATGCAAAAGTCAAGAGATACCTGGAGTTATAAGCACTTGTGGCTTTGGGGTACAAAATGAAGCAGGGCAAAGGCTAACAGTTTTGTTAAGAGAATACACTGGTCATAGCAAACACCCTTTTCCAAACACACAATAGACAGCTCTACACATGGCCACCACAAAATGCTCAATACTGAAATCAGATTGATTATATTCTTTGCAGCCGAAGATGGAGAGGCTCTATACAGTCAGCAAAAGCAAGCCTTGGAGCTGACTGTGGTTCAGATCATATGCTCTGTGCTGTAAAATTTAGGCTTAAATTGATGAAAGTAGGGAAAATTACTAGGCCATTCAGGTATGACCTTAATTAAATTCCTTATGATTCTACCTGGAGATGATGAATAGCTTCAAGGAATTAGATTTGGTAGACAAAGTGCCTGAAGAACTATGGACAGAGGTTCATGACATTGTACAGGAGGCAATGACCAAAACCATCCCCAAGAAAAAGTGATGCAAAAAGGCAAAATGGTTGCCCAAGGAGGCTTTACAAATAGCTGAGAAAAGAGAAGTGAAAAGCAAGAGAGAAAGGGAAAGATGTGCCCAACTGAATGCAGAGTTCCAGAGAACAGCAAGAAGAGATAAGAAGGCCTTCTTACATGAACAATGCAAAGAAATAAAGGAAAGCAATTTATTCAAGAAAATTAGTGATCCCAAGGGAACATTATGCAAAGATGGGCACAATAAAGGACAGAACCGTTATGGACCTAACAGAAGCAGAAGAGATTAAGAAGAAGTGACAAGAATACACAAAAGAACTGTACAAAAAAAGGTCTTAATGACCCAGATAACCACAATGGTGTAGTCACTCACCTAAAGCCAGACTTCGTGGAGTGTGAAGTCAAGGGGGCCTCATTATGCATTACTAAGAACAAAGCTAGTGGAGGTGATGGAATTCCAGCTGAGCTTTTTCAATTTCTAAAAGATGATGCTATTAAAGTGCTGCACTCAGTATGCCAGCAAATTTGGAAAATTCAGCAGTGGTTACAGGACTGAAAAAGTTCAGTTTTCATTCCAATCTCAAATAAGGGCAATGCCAAATAATGTTCAGACTACCACAAAATTGCACTCATTTCACATGCTAGCAAGGTAATGCTCAAAATCCTTCAAGCTAGGCTTCAACAGTATGTGAACTGAGAACTTCCAGATGTCCAAGCTGGATTCAGAAAAGGCAGAGGAACAGAGATCAAATGGCCAACATCCACTGGATCATGGAAAAAGCCAGAGAATTCCAGAAAGAAACATCTACTTCTGCTTCACTGATTATGCTAAAGCCTTTGACTGTGTGGATCACAGCAAACTGAAAAATTTTTAAAGATATGGGAATACCAGACCACCTTCTCAGGTATCCTGAGAAACCTGTAGGCAGGTCAAGAAGCAACAGTTATATTGGACATGGAACAACAGACTGGTTCCAAATCAGGAAAGGAGTACGTCAAGGATGTATATTGTCAACCTGCTTATTTAACGTCTGTGCAGAGTACATCATGAGAAATGCCAGGCAGGATGAAGCACAAGCTGGAATCAAGATTGCAGGGAGAAATATCAATAACCTCAGATATGCAGATGACACCATCCTTAATGGCAGAAAGTGAAGAGGAACTAAATAGCCTCTTGATAAAGTGAAACAGGAGAGTAAAAAAGCTTAAAACTCAACATTCAAAAAACCAAGATCATGGCATCCAATCCCATCACTTCATGGCAAATAGATGGGGAAAAAAATGCAAACAGTGACAGACTTTATTTTCTTGGGCTCCAAAATCACTGTAGATGGTGACTGCAGCCATGAAATTAAAAGGCGCTTGTTCCTTAGAAGAAAAGTTATGACAAACCTAGACAGTGTATTAAAAAGCAGAGACATCACTTTGCCGAGAAAAATCCATCTAGTCAAAGCTATGGTTTTTCCAGTAGTCATGTACAGATGTGAGAGGTGGACCATAAAGGAGGCTGAGCGCTGAAGAACTGATGCTTTCAAACTGTGGTGTTGGAAAAGACTCTTGAGAGTCCCTTGGATGATAAGGAGCTCAAAGGAGTCAACCCTAAAGGAAATCAACCCCAAATATTCATTGAAACGACTGATTGTGAAGCTGAAACTCCAGTACTTTGGCCACCTGTTGCAAAGAGTTGACTCACTGGAAAAGATCCTGATGCTGCCAGGAAAGACTGAGGACAGGAGGAGTAGCAGGCAACAGAGGATAAAATGGTTGGATGGTATCATCAATTCAATAGATGTGAGTTTGAGCAAACTCAGGGAGATAGTGAAGGAAAGGGAAGCCTGGTCTGCTGCATCCATGAGGTTGCAAAGAGTTGGACAGGACTTAGCAACTGAACTACAACATAGTTTGTTTCCTTAAGAAACAACTGGTATTCTTTGAGGGTCAAATTTTTGGTTAAAAAGTCATGAAATACAGTAAGTTATGTATATCTGGGCTGGGTATTCTTCATTGTCCATTGCTTTGCATCTTATTTATTCTTTGAAATGGGAAATGGATGTCATAATAGGCCAACTCTGGAGGAACAATTTTTATTCATGGAAAATAAGGCAAATATAATTGTTTGAATAGTAATTATTAGAAAATTTCCATTTATCAAGAAATTGTCATTTATTTAGATAAAGCGAATCTAGGATGGAGCAATGACAAATTTGTTTTAAAAATCTAGATTTTTAAAAAATTGAAAAGAATTGAGAGCAGCAGAGAAGAAAACGAGTCTAGAAATGCAAGAGTAGAGGAATCCACGAGTTGCCTTAAAAGGCAGATGCAGAAATCTCAACCCATACTGACAGAGTCAATGTCATGGGATTTGCATCCAGGAATGTGGATTTTAAAAACAAGAACCCCCAGACTACAAATACATAGTAAGGAGACTCTCCTAGTGTGAGCATATTCTGTACCATAAGGGAGTTTGGCATCCTCACTGATTATTTTAAGAGGCTTTGGGAATGTGATTACTCAGAATCAGGTAGAAGAAAACAGTCTAGAAATGACACAAAACTAGGGGAATCCACGAGACCAGGAGACACACAGCAATGCAAAGAGAGATTGCAGAAAGCAGTGGAAGAGAGCATTTTAATGTGAGCTACATGGGAAAACATGAGAAAGATTTAAAGACATATTTCAAATCTAAATCATTTTCCCTATCTCTCAGTTATACAAACTGAACTATTATTTTTAAAAATCTAGGTCAGTTCTAAATAACTGCACTACTTTGTCCATCTCTGTTCACTAGGATAAATCATATTGTGTGGCTCTGAAAGGGAAAAATTTTAGTTTTGTTTTAGCCTGTGAATTCACAGGAGGGAAGTTGTTCTGAGAGCAAAGCTTCAAAGATTTAATATAAGATAAACAATTCTTTTCATCAAGCTTACTATCAAATATAACAGAACTGCAGGCAGAATAATTCATGTTAATATTAAAATAAAATCAAGCACAACTTCTTTAGTCTGATTACTCAAGCATGTGAAAATACTGAAGGCTAAAAAATAAATAACAATTAGTTACAACTTGAAATGAGCAAAGAAAATGTGCTGAGAATTTATAGATAGATTTTTCTGTCATTTACATTATAATGTTATCTCAGTCTTCAGATAAGTCAAAGAAATAAAGTAGCCATTTAAAAGAAACTTTGAAAAATGCAAAGCATGAGAACTTTGTTATGATGATTTTGGTAAGGTGAGAAAGATCTTAGTTCTTAGTTGTCCACATTAGAAATAACTTAACATTCTTTCATTTAACAAAGTATTCACTGAGCACCTGATATACTTGACTGTGCTTCAGCCCCTGGGATTACAGCACTGATGCAGGGCAGTGGAGAAAAGAAGTTTGGAAGTGCCAACCAACAGGGGTGGTTTTGCAAAATATGGGAATAGGAGAGGACCTCATGGGGAAAGGTGACAGTAAAAACATAGCTGTTTAGGGTATGTGAGATTGAACCACTGGGGAATTTGAGCCATGGGTCTGGGGAAGAGCAGTCCAGGTAGCAGGTACAAATGTCCTGGGGCAGAAACATGCTTCAGTATTCAAGGTATAGGAAGAAAATCACTGCAGCTAGAATGGAGTGATTTAGGGAATCTGCCTGGGAAATCCCATGGACAGAGGAGCCTGGCAGGCTACAGTCCATAGGGTTGTAAAAGAGTCCAACACGACGTAGGGACTGATTACAACAGGCATGAGGTGAGCTGGAGAGGTCAAGGGTGGTACTTGGCTACCATTGTAAGTAGAATGAGATTCCTTCTCCAAAGGGATATGAGAGAGGAATGATAGGATCTGACTTTTATTCTCAAAGGAATATTTTGGATACTAGGTTAGAAGAAAAAGACTAAAGAGATATACAGCAGCAGTCCCCAACCTTTTTGGCACCAGCGCCTGGTTTCGTGAAGACAGTTTTTCCATGGATTAGGGGGTGGGGGAATGATTTTGGAATGATTCAAGACCATTACATTTATTGTGCACTTTATTTCTATTATTATTACATCAGCTCCATTGCAGATTGTAAGGCATTAGATCCTGGAGGTTGGGAGCTCCTGATATAAAGGTAAAATCAGGGAGACCTATTGAGAGGCAACAGCAGTAAATTAAGTGAGAAAAGATGGCAGCTTGATCCAATGGTGGTAGTGTTGGTGGTAAAACACAATGGGATCCTGGATTTATTTTGCAAGATAAAACTGACAGAATTTGTCGATAAATTGGGATGTAGTTTGTGAGAGCAGCCAAAAGAACTCTAAAGATTTTAACCTGAGAAACTAGTAGGATGAAGGTGTTATTTAGAGGTGAGACAGACTGCAAAAGAAGCAGGTTTAGGGGGACGATAATCAGAAGTTTGACTGGATGTATGTTAAGTTGTGATGCCTATTGAATTTTTACTAGAGTTTTTGAGTAATCAGTTGTACATATAACTGGATTTTAGGGAGACTTACAAGTTGTATTATAAATACAGAAGGAAATGACATGTAAAGGGTATTTAAAGCTACAGACCTGGCAATAAACAGAGAAGAGGGACTGCCCTGGTAGTCCAGTGGTTAAGACTCTGTACTTCCAATGCAAGGGGCAAGGGTTTGAACCTGGGTTGGGGAACTAAGATCCCACATCTGTGAGGTGAGGCAAAGAAAATATTTTTTAAAGAGAGAAAGAGATGAGTTCCAGGGCAATGTTAAGAGATTAGGGGACAGAGGACCACCAGGAAGAAACATGACTTCATTATTAGCAACTTTCCTTTCAAGGGCTTGGCCCCAGTGGCCCTAACGTGTTAGTCACTCAGTTGGTCCGACTCTTTGTGACCCTATGGACTGCAGCCTGCCAGTCTCCTCTATCCATGGAATTCTCCAGGCAAGAATACTGGAGTGGGTAGCCATGTTGTTCCAGGGGATCTTCCCCACCTAGGGAATGAACCCTGGTCTCCTGTGTTGCAGGCAGATTCTTTACTGTCTGAGCCACCAGGGAATTCCAAGCAGTTTTCAAATTTGTAAAGGATTCACTTTCTCATTTCCCATTTACTCATAACTTGATCCAAATCTTAAATGCTTACGTACTCCCCTTCTTTATGCTTTCATCACACTCATTTTGAATATGCTTATTGGTAGTACAACTTCACTGGAGTGTAAAATGCATTTTTGAAAACTGTCAAAAGTAATTTGGGGATTTAGCTGATGAATAAAATGGGTGACTAGGTTGGTTAATACTGTTTTTGATCAAACATTAGGCATGACTGTTGAATAGTATCAACAGGTTTATTGTATGGTTTATCTGCATATCTAAAAGCAATGTCAACAGGCATGTTCTAAAATGTCTTCAGCAATGACATTACTGAAATATATGTATAGTTTACAAGAGGACTAGTTTCAGTTGCTCATTATATGTCATCAGTTCAGTTTAGTTCAGTCACTCAGTCGTGTCTTTGCAACCCCATGAACCACAGCACGCCAGGCCTCCCTGTCCATCACCAACTCTTGGAGTTCACCCAAACCCACATCCATTGAGTTGGTGATGCCATCCAAACATCTCATCCTCTGTCATCCCCTTCTCCTCCTGCCCTCAATCTTTCCCAGCATCAGGGTCTTTTCAAATGAGTCAGTTCTTTGCATCAGGTGGCCAAAGTATTGGAGTTTCAGCTTCAGCTTCTTCCAATGAATAATCAGGACTGCTCTGCTTTAGAATGGACTGGTTGGATCACCTTGCAGTCCAAGGGACTCTCAAGAGTCTTCTCCAACACCACAGTTCAAAAGCATCAATATTTGGTGCTCGGCTTTCTTTATAGTCCAACTCTCACATCCATACATGACCACGAGAAAAACCATAGCCTTGACTAGATAAAAGAGTCCAAAATGCAGTACTTGGGTGCACTCTCAAAAACGACAGAATGACCTCTGTTCATTTCCAAGGCAAACCATTAGAAAAACATCTATTTCTGCTTTATTGACTATGTCAAAGCCTTTGACTGTGTGGATCACAATAAACTGTGGAAAATTCTTAAAGAGATGGGGATATCAGACCACCTGACCTGCCTCTTGAGAAACCTGTATGCAGGTCAGGAAGCAACAGTTGGAACTGGACATGGAACAACAGATTGGTTCCAAATAGGAAAAGAAGTACATCAAGGCTGTATATTGTCACCTTGCTTATTTAACTTATTATATGTCATAGATATATATAAATTCTGTTAAATTGATTAATGCTATTTCTTAAATATACTTTATCATGTGTATTTATCTTAAAGTCCATGAACACACATATTGCTATAAATAATATCTAACTTAATCTTTGTTTCCCAGCCTAAGACTGTCTGAAACAACTGCTAAATCTCTCAGTTAAGCTGATTAACTTACTAAAGCAATTGAAAATAATTATTTGCAAGGAGTAAAAGTTCTACAAAGCACATTTAATAATATGTGCCCAGTTCTTATCAAAATTGCTGACTGCAAACAACACAGATTTACAGACAAGCATCTTTGGATGTCTGGCTAAAACTAAATTTATAAAGGATGTATTCCCTGAAAATTATGCCAAATATTTTTCAGTGAACAAATATTTATCAAGTGGTAGTATGTTCCAGATGCACATCATGTTGAGAAGAGTTTGCTCCTTTAAGTCCTTCCAAATGCATCCTTAGAGATTTATATGCAAAAAGGAGAGAGCGAAGTAGTGCTTCTGACTTTTGCCATGTCAGTGGATTCTCCAGGGAGTTTTACCATGTGGAGGACCTGTTTTGCTAGGCTAGTGGAAGACCAGAGAAGCTAGTGAGGCTTAGTGTTACCCTTGCCACTTACTGCATCCAGATTCTGACCTTTAATCAATTAAAGGTGACTCAGACATTCAAGCTGGATTTAGAAAAGTCAGAGGAACCAGAGATCAAATTGTCAACACTGGTTAGATCATAGAAAAAGCAAGAGAGTTCCAGAAAAACTTCTACTTCTGTTTCATTGACTATGCTAAAGCCTTTGATTGTGTGGATCACAACAAACTGTGGAAAATTCTTAGAGATGGGAATACCAGCCCACCTGACCTGCCTCCTGAGAAACCTGTAGGCAGGTCAAGAAGCAAACGTTAAGAACTGGACATGAAACAACGGACTGGTTCCAAATTGGGACAGGAGTACGTCAAAATTGTATATTGTCACCCTGCTTCTTTAACTTCTATGTAGAGTACATCATGAGAAATGCCGGGCTGGGATGAAGCACAAGCTGGAATCAAGATTGCAGGGGGAAATATCAATAACCTCAGATACACAGATGACACTACCCGGAACTAAAAAGCTTCTTGATGAAAGTGAAAGAGGAGAGCGAAAAAGCTGACTTAAAACTCAATATTCAAACAACTAAGATCATGACATCCAGTCCCATCACTTCATGGCAAATAGATGAGGAAACAATGGAAACAATGAGAAACCATTTTATTGGGCTCCAGAATCATTGCAGATGGTGACTACAGCCATGAAATTAAAAGGTGCTTGCTCCTTGGAAGAAAAGCTATCACAAACCTAGACAGCATATTAAAAAGCAGAGACGTTACTTTGCCAACAAAGGTCCATCTAGACAAACCTATGGTTTTTCCAGTAGTCATGTATGGATGTGAGAGTTGGATAATAAAGAAAGCTGAGCACCGAAGAATTGATGCTTTTGAACTGTGGTTTGGAGAAGACTCTTGAGAGTCCCTTGGACTGCAAGGAGATCCAACCAGTCCACCCTAAAGGAAGTCAGTCCTGAATATTCATTGGAAGGACTGATGCTAAATCTCCAATGCTTCGGCCACCTGATGTGAAGAACTGACTCACTGGAAAAGACCCTGCTGGCGGGAGAAGATGGGGATGACAGAGGATGAGATGGTTGGATGGCATCACTGACTCACTGGACATTGGTTTGAGCAAGCTCCGGGAGTTAGTCATGGACAGTGAAGCCTGGCGTGCAGCAGTCCGTAGGGATTCAAAGAGTCGGGCACGACTGAGAGACTAAACTAACTGTGACACAGGAAGCTCCCTCTCTTAATGACATGGTCCAGTTGCCATCCCTGGAGAAGGAAATGGCAACCCACTCCAGTATTCTTGCCTGGAGAGTCCTGTGGACAGAGCAGCCTGATGGGCTGCCGTCCATGGGGTTGGGGGTTGGACAGAGTTGGACATGACTGAAGCGACTTAGCAGCAGCAACTGCCATCCTCGTTTCTCTCACTCGACCCATCTTCAGGGAGTAAGGGGGTATAATAGAGCAGTTTTTGGTTTTCCTTAGAGGCTAACTACCATTCTTGGTTCTGGGGATGCAAAGATGTGGGGTCCTTGTTGTTGGAAAAATTATTACCTTTTGGGGGCAGAAAAATATCTTTGAGCAATTACATCAGAATTTGATAAGTGTTCAAAGTACTGAATGGGAATCTGTGAGAAAATTACTTCTCTTGCTTCACAGAGAAGGTGTTGGCACTATTCAAAGAGATGAGTCAGCCTTCCACAAAGCTTAGCTTGATGAGACAGATGTAAACTGTTGGGACATAGCTTTTTTGTTTTCTTTTGATTCTCAATACTCTAGCTATGCTGGAGTTGACTTGCTCTGACACTTCACTTTGAATAAAGTCTGACTTTCATTCTGGGACTTTATCTGTGAAATATGTTATAGCCTTTCCACCAAGGATCACCATTATACTGTACCCTGAACATACTGAATACTGTAATTGGCTCATTGTTCCTCACCGATTCTTGTTGGCTGGCCCCATTCCTCTTACAAGTGTTGACATTAATCGCTTAAAGGAAGAAAGTTATTTCTAAAAGTAGGTTTACATGTTTCTTATCAGATAAGAGAAACTCACAATGTTTTTCATGTGCTTCACAAGTACGCTCAGCTTCGCGTCTTCGTAGGATATGACTAACTGCACTTTAGGCTTCTTGTCAGCAAACTTCTCACCTGATGAAACAGAATTTCAGTGAGTTAAATTGGAAGTGGCTGATCATGGGATGGGGGCTTCCCAGGTGGCTCAGTGGTGACGAATCCGCTGGCTTATGCAGGAGATGCGGGTTTGATCCCTGGATGAGGAAGATCCCCTGGGAGAGGAAATGGGAATCCACTCCAGTGTTCTTGCCTGGGAAATCTCATGTACAGAGGAGCCTGGCAGTCTACAGTCCATGGGGTTGCAGAGTTGGACATGACTGAGCATGACCACATGATACACTGAACATTCAAAGAGTAAAACTAAAATGTACTCCATATATTAACCTTATCTCTTCCTTTGCATTTCCATGGCACCTAGTTCAGATGCATATGGATCTTTTGCCCAAATTGCTAAAACACTCACTTTCCCATCCCCAGAACCCAAATGTGACCCATACTGTACACAATTACCAGTATAATCTTCCTAGAGCGACTTTTATAAAATTACTCTTTCAATCAAAGTACTGTTCATAGCTTTCCATTGCTTATGAAAAAAATTCTGAATTTCTCAGCTTTATATTATTGCTTCTTATTGAATCTGTGTTTGTTTTATTTCCCATTAACATTATTTCATACTGCAGTCCATATGCTCAGTTCTACAGACACGCTCTGCTATTTCCTTCCAGACATCGCTCATATTATTCCCTTTATTTGAAATGATCTCTTTCCACTATTTCTAGCTGTTGAATTTTTACCTTTCTACAAAGCTGAATTAAAATGCAAAATAGTTTCTGTGGTCACTTCCCTCTGAACTTCACTAGCACAGCCCTTATCACTTATTATTTATATCTTAATTATTACCTTACCTGTCTCAATTTGCTTAGTGGATTACAATCTCCCTTAAGGCTTACTTTCTTCCCTCTTTCCCCAAAGGATATGTAAATTAGTGCTTGCTCTGTAATGTTGCACTAAATATCTATTTAGTGACAAAAGTAAACCTCAACTTTCAAATTATATAATAGCAGTCCAACCTTAAAAGGAAGGCTTTAGTTTTTTAATTAAAACTTTCCAGTTTATTGCCCAAGGATTAAACATAATTCACAGTTTTCTAGTATTGCCCTTGGTAATTGCTGGTGGTATGTTCTCTGAGGGAATTCAGAGAGCAGAAAGTTGTTAATAATAAGAAATTTAGCAATGTGTTGATGTGGGCTCATTGGGGTCTAGGTTGTTTTCTGAGAGTCAATCTTAGCTCTCTAGCCCTAACATTTGAATATTAAAGCTGAGTGGTATGTTTCCTCTCCCAAAGCCTTTTACATGTTTATTAGGATCACTTACACATTGTGGACAGGTAATATTAATTATTAAGTTTTCATGTTAATGTGGATTATTGACATTGAAATAATTAAAATTGACATCAAGTGTCTCTTACCACTAAAATGACAATTATGTAGATAAATAAAGAATTCTTGATTACAGTGATTGAGTGATACTGTGAGTCTGAGATACTATGAGGTAATTCTGACTGTATTACCTTGGTAAACTGCATTTCATAATTAAAAAATGTAGTTGAACTTTTGGTATGAGGACACTAAAAAATGCTGATACTTTCTGATAAACAGTGAACAGTATTTTTGAATTAAAGAGTGAAAGGATTATTAGACACATTAATTAGAAACTTAATGTGTTGAATTAGAGGAGCATTAGTTCAAAGATAGGAGATTAGCATAAATTTATGGATGAGTGTCTAAATGATAACCATACGACTGTTACTTGAATTGACAAGGGGATCAGTTCAGCTCAGTTCAGTTGCTCAGTCATGTCCGACTCTGCGACCCCATGGACTGCAGCATGCCAGGTTTCCCTGTCCATCACCAGCTCCCGGAATGTACTCAAGTTTATGTCCATCGAGTTGGTGATGCCATCCATCCATCTCATGCAAGATTAGTAACCAGAGTATCCATTGAAACATGTCAGAGTTTAGAAGCCAATGGAGATGCCAGCCACTAGGAAGTCACTGACTCAAGACATGAGTGTGAGCAAACCCAAGACGATAGTGAAGGACGGGGAAGCCTGGCGTGCAGCAGTCCGTGGGGTTGCAAAGTCAGATATGACTTAGTGACTAAACAACTGCAACACAGGAAGTCTGTAATCAATGTAATAATAGTAGAGGTGCTTAGTATTTCTAGAATTCTTATTGTATGCCAATGTTGGGCTCAGAGTTTCATGTACATAGCTCATTAAATCCTAACAGCAAATCTATAAAGTTTGTGTTTACTTCCATTTTACACACGAGGAAATTGAAATGTTTGGTCCAAGCTTATGCAGACAATTAGTGGTACCAGGTCAAATGATCTCTACAGCCTGTTTTTGAATATCATGCGGTTAAGGGTAGATGAAGAGTCTGTAACCTAAGGGGAAAGACTTTAAATGAAGAGCCCAGAGAGGGAGGGTTTTTTTTTTTTTTTTGACTACAGGCCATATGAGATCTTAATTCCCCTGCCAGGGATTGAACCTGGGCCCCTGGCATTGGAAGCTCAGAGTCATAACCACTGGATCATAAAGAATCCTGAGGGAGATTTGAAAATAGCTTCAGATGGATAAGAAGATGCTAGAATATTTTGATTTTTCTGTTTCAAGTTATTCTGGGGGAAATCTCATCATGCTTAATCTAACCATTTATAGTAACCCCAAGAATTGTTAAAATAATGTCAATCCAAAGAATGACCATGTTGAAATGCTTGAATGCATGCCATACAGCAGATAATACAGGGCTTATTATGCATAATGTGTCCATTGATGTTAAAAAATGGCATTTCAAAATTTAACTTCCTTTCAGCTGATAATATATTCATATGATTCAAAAGTGAAAATGCATTTTCAAAGTACACAGTAAAAAATCTTCCTCTCATTCCTAATACCTATCCAGCCAGTTCACGCATTATTATTTTATTAGTTTTGCAAGTATTCCTCCAGAGGGACACGTATTCTTCCAGAATTTCTCCATTTAAGTAAATATGAATAAGTATTTTTATTCTTCCCCCTTTTCCTCAAAAAGAATAGCATATTTACTTTTCTGCACAACCATCTTGGAGATACTTTCATATCAATAATACAAAGCTTCTTTATTTTTTAAATATGCTTTCAGAATATTCCATCATGAGGAAATACCATAATTTATTTAACAATTTATCCACTGATGGGCAAGTCGGTTGTTTCCAATGCTTTCCAGCTGTTACAAACTGTGCTGCATTAAATAGCTTTGTATGCGTATCATTTTGTACCTCTGTACAACTATTATAGGATAAATTTCAGCAGCAGAATTTCTGGGTCAGCGGGTATTGGCATTTGTAATTTTGGTAAATATCGCCAAACTGTCTTCCATGAAGGCTGTACCAATTTGCATTACCACCAACAGTGTATGAGTGCTTGCTGATTCATAACCAAGCTTGTTAATTAAATTTTTGAATTTTTGCTGATCTGGTGAGTTAAAACGGGATCAGTGTAGTTGTAATTTGCATTTTTCTTTTGAGTGACATTGACGATTCTTTCATTTTGTTAAGAGCCACTTGCGTTTTGTTTTTGTTTTCTGGAGGTTTGGATTTATTTATTTATTATTGTATTTTTACACTGTTTTATATTTGGTCATTTTTTTAAACCAACTCATATGAGATGGTAACATGTTAAATACTTGCAAATATTTCACAAAATAATTGTCACTTATCTTCACTTTTTTGAACTCTGCTACAGTGTTTCATATCATGCAGAATTGTTGTGGCTTCTGAATTTGCTGTTGTTGTTCAGTTGCTCAGTCGTGTTTGACTCTTTGCGACCTCATGGACTGCAGCACGCTAGGCTTCCTGTCCTTCACCATCTCCTGGAGCTTGCTCAAATAATGTCCATTGAGTTGGTGATGCCATCCAACCATCTCGTCCTCTGTCATCCCCTTCTCCTCCTGCCTTCAATCTTTCCTTGAATCAGGATCTTTTCTAATGAGCCAGCTCTTTGCATCAGGTAGCCAAAGTAACGGAGCTTCAGATTCAGTATCAGCCCTTCCAATGAATATTCAGGATTGATTTCCTTCAGAATTGTCTGATTTGATCTCCTTGCAGTCCAAGGGACTCTTAAAGAGTCTTCTCCAACACCACAGTTCTAAAGCATTGATTCATTGGCACCCAGCTGTCATAGCTACAGCAGCTCATTCCACAATTAAAAAGAATTTTTTCATGTTTTCCTTGCCATATATATGATTTCATTATTTACATTTCAAGTCTTTCATTCACTTGTTATTTATCTTGACATATGGTATGAAATATACTATACCAACATTCTTTGTTGAGTTTTCTCTTACTGGTTTGGGCACCTATTAAATTCCTGAATATATTTGACTCTATTTATGGACATTCTATTATGTTTTGCTTGCTCCTCTACTTATGCACTGACATCACACCATTTTAATTATTGAGACTTTGTAATGTGGCTTTATTTCAGATAAGGCAACCTCACCTCTTGGTTTTGCTAAGTTTTCTTGATTTTTCTTTGTTTATAAACTGTAGAATTAGCTCATATTGTTAAAAATAAATCTTCTGGAGATCAATCAATATGGTGGGGTAAGGGGATGTAGAGCTTACCTCCCCTCAAGAACATATCAGAAAATACATCTAAATGTGGAACAAATTTCACTAGAAATTGGCAGAAGGACTCCCATACAATCAAGGCTATAAGAAAGATATACATGTAATCAAGTAGGAAGGAAAGAAAAGAGATTGAGTTGGGATCTTTGCTCCTGGGAGAGACTCAGAGGAAAAGGGAGAATTCATTGGCAGACACCTGCCCCGGGGAGTGAGCAGTGAGAGCTATGGATTGGGCACCCCAGTCCTGGGAGAAGCACCCCTTTGGCTTCTGAAAACAGTCTGAATGCCAATTCCAAGGAGGAAATGGAGGAGGCACCAAAACAAAAGCTTTCTAAAAAACAGAAGAAAAAGAAACAGAAACCAGCGCAGAACTGTGATGATAATTTCAATGAAAATGGAACTGGAGAAGGAGTAAACCTTGACTTGGAAGATACCAATCTAAATGGAAACAGTGCCAAAGAAGTGGAAGATAGTCTCCAAGAAAATGTTGAGGTCACAGAGACTGTGGAACTGTGCGATGACCTGAAAACTGAGGCTAAAAGTGTTTCTAAACCCAAAGGAAAGAAAGCCAAAGATACTAAAAAGTCTGTCAGAGTACCTGCTGAACCACAGACAGTGAGTGATGTGCTTATCAGCTGTACAACCTGCCACAGTGAATTTCCATCCTGGAATAAACTTTTTGATCATCTGAAGGCCACCGGTCATGCAAGAGCACCTTCATCCTTAACATCTTTTAACAGTTTAACAAATAGTCGAAACAAAAAAGAGAAACCTAAAAGTAGATAGAAATTCTGCCAATGCTTTTTCCTTTCAACTGTCTCTAGATTTTGAAACCAAAAATGGAAGTGACATCATCTAAAGAGTTAAAATTTCAGTGATCTGCAATTTATTGCATTGCACAAGATTATTTTTTATCTTGTAAAAACATTTTTTAATATATATATTTTTAAACATGTCATTAATGACTGAATTCTACTTTTGCCACCTGAAATTGACTTGAATGTCTCAAAACAAGTAAATATTGTGAAGCGTGCATTCTTGACTTTCGTTGGCTCATGTGAACAGAAATGTACAAGGAGAATTAAATTATTTTAACACCTAAAAAAAGAAATAGAACTTTTAACAATGATTTTTAAAGAAAGTCACAAAGCAATTTCCTTTATGTACTTATGATATTTATAGAAGTTTTAATTTTTGTTCTAGTGGTTATTTTATTTAATATTCTTAGACTTTTATTTCTTTTGACAATATTTCTTTCCTAACAGAAGCAAAGATAAAATTAGTGTAGTGATCTTTCTCATCTACTTTGATCTACCACCCAATTACATTCAATGTTGTGATCTTTCTCAGTGTTTTTCTCACACTAATATTACATATGCTAAGATTTTTTTATTGCGGCATTTGTTACACTCTAAGTGATATCTTTTGACGCAGAGCTATTAGACATAAGGTAATTAGAGAAAGTCTTTTCTCATCTTCTTTTCATCTTTTCCTTCCTATATCAGCCACAAGCAACAGTCTAAAATAATCTTCTAATTACATGAGATTATATGAGATGCTATAGCAAAGTGTATATTTTAAAGCTTTCCAACCCCATGGACTGTAGGCAGCCAAGCTCCTCTTGTCCGTGGGCTTCTCCAGGCAAGAATACTGAAGTGGGTTGCCATTCCCTTCTGCAGAGGATCAAACCCAGGTCTCCCGTACTCTATGCAGATTCTTGACTATCTGAACCACCTTCCCACCAGGGAAGCCTAATCTAAAATAATCTTCTAATTAAAAACATGAGATTATATGATATATTGTAGCAAAATGTATATTTTAAAGCTTTCAGTAGAAACTTTCAAAAATAATACAAGTATTTATTTACAAGCAATCCTAACCCTTCACCTCTCGTCCTTCCATATCAATAAAACTTCAATTCAAAACCTGGATAACATGGACTTACCCAGTGGCTCAGTGGTAAAGAATCCACCTGCCAATGGTGTAGACTTGGGTTTGATCTCTGGGTTGAGAAGATCTCCTGAAATAGGAAATGGCAAACCACTCCCGTATTCTTGCCTGAGAAATCCACGGACTGAGGAGCCCAGCAGACTACAGTCTAGGGAGGTCACAAAAAGTTGGCCATGACTGAGTGACTGAGCACATTTGCATGGGTAACATACTTTAACCTAGATAATTGGTCCTGGCCTTGCCAGAACAAGCAGCTAGAACATTAACCAGAGAGACCTTGTGACAGAGATTGTGTGGCTTCAAGCTTCCTTTTAAATTAACATCTCAAAGGGAAAGTAGTGATGTTTAAGGTAATGATTGAAAGTTCCTCTTTGTGATCATTTATAATTATCAATGGCATCTAAACATGCTCATTAATTCATCCTCTTAACTCTGGCAGCTATTGTCTTTGATCATGTTCTAGTCCATTACCTACATTATTATTTCTGTATTGTGACAAAAATCTATCTTCTTTGTATCAGAGCTGTGTACTGGTGGAAGGTGGATAATTTTTATTTTTGTAGAAGTATTATTTGGCATGGTGGCTATATTAATTTGTGGAGAGTACAGAGAGTCTGTCATTAGAGAATTAAAGAATACACAAGATAAAATTCAGCAACTTTCTGGTTAGTGCCTTGATTGAGTGTGGTGTCTGTAATATTAAACATGATAATTTAAAGAAATTTTTTTTCCCCCCTGGGTGATACTTCAAGAGAATTCTAGTGGTTGGGAAGCTTTGAATTCCTTGTGCTGGGATTCTTCCACATAAAATGGTGAGTGTGAGAGAAGGAGCATAAATTTGGATTTTGGTTTCTTCCCTCTTGTCCTTTTTATAAAAATGGCAAGCTACCTTGGCACAGAATATTAACATAACTTTCATTATTGTTTTTTTTACTGTCAGTTATTTATTCAGGAATTCTTTATGGAGCATCTAGAGGAGGCTCAGCACTGGGTTTACAATGGTAAACCAGATACACATGGCTTGTGTCTTCATGGATTTTTAGTCTACAAAGAAGCACATAGCATAGTTATCATTGCAATATGCATTTTGGGGAAAAAAAACATTATATAGGACTATATAGTAAAGGCAATTGAGATGAGATCTGAAGGATGCAAATAATGATGGGGAAGGTGGAACAGGAATCAAGAAATCTAGGCAGAGAAAATTGCATCTGTGAGATACAGAGGGCCTTGTCTTAGTTGAAGAATTGGAAAAAGACAAGAGTCAAGATTGGGAAGGACCTGATATTCGACTGGAAAGGGAAACTGGTGGGTACCAGATTCTGCTGAGATGCAGCAGGAGAATTCTGGTCTTTTTCCAAAGAGCTGGGGCAGCCACATACATAATTTGAGGGACTCAGTGAAATAAAAATTCAAGATGAAAATTCACAGTCCTTTTCTACAAAAAAAAGTTTTATTAAGAATTTCAAGACAGTGACAACAGAATATTAAACCAATTATAGGACTGTTCTAAGCACTGTGCTTTGTACGACTGCATAGGTTACAAGCCCAGGAAGTTGGCTCTGCCTAAAGGCAATGAGAAGCCAAGGAAAAGGGTTAAGTAGAGAAGAGAGATGCTTGGTTGGCACTTCCTGATGTTCTACCAAGGCATGTTTAGTTAGCGAGTAACGGCAGAGGTAGGACTACAAATGATTACAAACGTAATCTTTACAACTCTTGTGCCTAGATACATAAGTGTCCAGATGTGCTGTGCTAAGTCACTTCAATCCACCCTCAATTCATTAGTAGGGGTAGTAAATTGGTAAAGTCTGAGATTTTTGCTTCAGGTCATCTTATTTAACTATTACTTTAATACACTGAATACATTTATCCTGTAATTATTTAACAACTCAAAGTTTCAAATGACTGACAAGAAGTGTCCTTAATAGTGTGCTTCTTTTTTGGAATCAACTGATATTCTGTGACAAAAGTATTCAGAATTCAGAATAAGAAAGGGGAAATAATTTAAAGAATACAAAAAGGAACAACTTCCTGCTAATCCTTCTTTGTTTCAATGATTTGCATATCCTGCTTAGAATATGCAGTCCTGCTCTTGTAACATAACAGGCAGCTTATCTTGAAAAATATTGAGAATCAAAATTTTTGTCCATTATCACTGACGAAACAATTCTTGAGTGTTATATGATGTAGCAAGAAGTAAGCAAACCAGAAAAAAAAAGAATTCTGAAACAACCACTTTAGTTTTTACAATAAGAACCCTAATTTTTTTGTGTATGTACTTTAAAACTTTATAGACAAATAATAATCATCTAAATTAAAAACTTGATAGTCACCCATAGTTTATTTTTTGAAACACAGAGAAAGAATTTTCTTTAAGAGCTATAGTGACAAAATAGAAGCCAACCTAGTAGCATTTTTTAAAGTCTTACTTATTTTTATCTTTTTTTAAATCTGGTTAACTCAAGTTTCCAAATAATGATTGTAAAAATCTCCCCAGCTAATACTGTTTTTTAGAGAATATTTATAAATTATGACAATCAGTTCAGCTCAGTTCAGTCAATCCGTCGTGTCTGACTCTTTGTGACCCCATGGACTGCAACAGGCCAGGCCTCCCTGTCCATCACCAACATCTGGAGTTTATGCAAACTCATGTCAGTTGAGTTGGTGATGCCATCCAACCATCTAATCCGCTGTTGTCCCTTTCTCCTCCTGCCTTCAGTTTTTCCCAGCATCAGGGTCTTTTCCAATGAGTCAGCTCTTCACATCAGGTGGCCAAGGCATTGAGTTTCAGCTTCAGCATCAGTCCTTCCAATGAACACTCAGGACTGATCTCCTTTAGGATGGACTGATTGGATCACCTTGCAGTCCAAGGGGCCCTCAAGAGTCTTCTCCAACAACACAGTTCAAAAGCATCAATTCTTCAGCACTTATATTTCTTTTTTTTTTTTTTGACCTTATTTTATTTTATTTTTTTTAATTGTTTTTGCCATACATTGTCATGATATCACCATGGGTTTACATATGCTTCCCCTCCAGAACCCCCCTCCCTCCTCCCTCCTCCCTCCCCCCTGGGAAATCTCGCTGAACCAGCCCCGAGCATCAGTCCTCCGCTGGCGATTGATTAGACATATGATATTTAACATGCTTCAATGCCCTTCTCCCATATCATCCCACCCTTACCCTCATCCACAAAGTCCAGGAGTCTATTCTAGCACTTATATTTCTTTGTAGTCCAACTATCACATCCATACATGACTACTGGAAAAACCATAGGCTTGACTAGATGGACGTTTGTAGGCAAAGTAATGTCTCTGCTTTTTAATATGCTATCTAGGTTGGTCATAACTTTCCTTCCAAGGAGTAAGCATCTTTTAATTTCATGGCTGCAATCACTATCTGCAGTCACTTTGGAGCCACCCAAAATAAAGTGTTCCACTGTTTCCCCATCTATTTGCCATGAAATGATGGGACCATATGCCATCATCTTAGTTTTCTGAACATTGAACTTTAAGCCAGCTTTTTCACTCTCCTCTTTCACTTTCATCAGGAGGCTCTTTAGTACTTCATCACTTTCTGCCATGAGGGTAGTGTCATCTGCATATCTGAGGTTATTGATATCTTTCCTGTCAATCTTGATTCTAGCTTGTGCTTCATTCAGCCCAGTGTTTCTCATGATGTACTCTGCATAGAAGTTAAATAAGCAGGGTAACAATATACAGCTTTGACATACTTCTTTCCCTATTTGGAACCAGTCTGTTGTTCCATGTCCAGTCCTAACTGTTGCTTCCTGACCTGCATACAGGTTTCTCAAGAAGTAGGTCAGGTGGTCTGGTATTCCCATCTCTTTCAGAATTTTCCACAGTTTATTGTGATCCACACAGTCAAAGGCTTTGGCATAGTCAATAAAACAGAAATAGATGTTTTTCTGGAACTCTCTTGCTTTTTTTGATGATTCAGCAGATGTTAGCAATTTGATCTCTGGTTCCTCTGCCTTTTTTAAAACCAGCTTGAACATCTGGTAGTTCATGGTTCATATATTGTTGAAGCCTGGCTTAGAGAATTTTGAGCATTACTTTACTAGCATGTGAGATGAGTGCAACTGTGTGGTAGTTTGAGCAGTCTCTGGAATTTCCTTTCTTAGGGATTAGAATGAAAACTGACCTTTTCCATTCCTGTGGCCACTGCTGAGTTTTCCAAATTTGCTGGCATATTGAGTGCAGCACTTTGACAGCATCATATTTTAGGATTTGAAATAGCTCAACTGAGATTCCATCACCTTCACTAGCTTTGTTCGTAGTGATGCTTCCTAAGGCCCACTTGACTTCACATTCCAGGATGTCTGGCTCTAGGTGAGTGATCACACCATTGTGATTAACTGGGTGGTGAAGATCTCTTATACACTTCTCTGTGTATTCTTGCCACCTCTTCTTAATATCTTCTGCTTCTGTCAGGTCCATACCATTTCTATCCTTTATCGTGCCCATCTTTGTATGAAATGTTCCCTTGATATCTTTAATTTTCTTGAAGCGAATCTCTAGTCTTCCCATTCTATTGTTTTCTTGTATTTCTTTGCACTGATCACTGAGGAATCACTAAGGATCACTTTCTTATCTCTCCTTGCTGTTCTTTGAAACTCTACATTCAAATGGGTATATCTTTCCTTTTCTCTTTTGCTTTTCACTTCCCTTCTTTTCACAACTATTTGTAAGGCTTCCTCAGACAACCATTTTGCTTTTTTGCATTTCTTTTTCTTGTGGATGGTCTTAATCCCTGTCTCCTGCACAGTGTCATGAACCTCTGTCCATAGTTCATCAGGCACTCTGTCTATCAGATCTAGTCCCTTAAGCCTATTTCTCACTTCCACTGTATAATCATAAGGGATTTGATTTAGGTCATACCTGAATGGTCTAGTGGTTTTCCCTACTTTCTTCAAGTTCAGTCTGAATTTTGGAATAAAGAGTTCATGATCTGAGCCACAGTCAGCTCCCAGTCTTGTTTTTGCTGACTGTATAGAGGTTCTCCATCTTTGGCTGCAAACAATATAATCAACCTGATTTGAGTGTTAACCATCTGGTAATGTCCATGTGTAGTCTTCTCTTGTGTTGTCGGAAGAGGTTTTTTGCTATGACCAGTGTGTTCTCTTGGCAAAACTCTTATTAGCTTTTGTCCTGCTTCATTTTGTACTCCAAAGCCAAATTCATCTGTTACTCCAAGTGCTTCTTGATTTCCTACTTTTGCATTCCACTCCTCTATAATCAAAAGGAAATATTTTTTGGGTATTAATTCTAGAAGGTCTTGTAAGTCTTCCTAGAACCATTCAATTTCAGCATTACTGGTTGGGGCATAGATTTAGATTACTGTGATATTGAATGGTTTGCCTTGGAAATGAACAAAAATCATTCTGTCATTTTTGAGATTGCATCCAAGTACTGCATTTCAGACTCTTTTATTGACTATGATGGCTATTCCACTCGTAAGTGATTCTTGCCCACAGTAGCAGATATAATGGTCATCTGAGATAAATTCACCCACTCCAGTCCATTTTAGTTTGCTGATTCCTAAAATGTCGATATTCACTCTTGCCATCTCCTGTCTGACCGCTTCCAATTTGCCTTGATTTATGGACCTAATATTCCAGGTTCCTATGCAATATTGCTCTTTACAGCATCGGACCTTGTTTCCATCACCAGTCACATCCACAACTGGTTTTTGTTGCTTTTGCTTTGGCTCTGTCTCTTCATTCTTTCTGGAGTTATTTCTGCACTGATCTCCAGTAGCATATTGGGCACCTATTGACCTATTCATCTTTCAGTGTCCTATCTTTTTGCCTTTTCATACTGCCGTTCATGGGGTTTCTCAAGGCAAGAATACTGAAGGAGTTTGCCCTTCCCTTCTCCAGTGGATCACATTTTGTCAGAGCTCTCCACCATAACCTGTCCATCTTGGGTGGCCCTACATGACATGACCATTTTCCAGTGGTCATGTATGGACATGAGAGTTGGACAATGAAGAAAGCTGAGTGCTGAAGAATTGATGCTTTTGAACTGTGGTGTCAGAGAAGACTCGTGAGAGTCCCTTGGACTGCAAGGAGATTCAACCAGTCCATCCTAAAGGAGATCAGTCCTGGGTGTTCATTGGAAGGACTGATGTCGAAGTCAAAACTCCAATACTTTGGCCATCTCATTTGAAGAGTTGACTCACTGGAAAAGACTCTAATGCCCGGAAGGACTGGGGAAGAGAAGGGGACGACAGAGGATGAGATGGCTGGATGGCATCACCAACTCGATGGATATGGGTTTGGGTAGACTCCGGGAGTTGGTGATGGACAGGGAGGCCTGGCGTGCTGCGATTCATGGGGTCGCAAAGAGTGGGACATGACTGAGTGACATGACATGGCTCATGGTTTCATTGAGTAAGACAAGGCTGTGGTCCGTGGGATTAGAATGGTTAGTCTTCTGTGTTTGTGGTTTTCAGTCTGTCTATTCTCTGATAGAGAAGGATATGAGGCTTATGGAAGCTTCCTGAATGGAGAGACTGAGTGTGGGGAAAAAATGGTTTTTTGCTGATGGGCAGGGCCACGCTCAATAAATATTTAATCCAACTTTCTGTTGATGGGTGGAGCTGTGTTCCCTCCTTGCTGTTTACCTGGGCCACACTATGGTTGAGGTAAGGAAGATAATGGTGACCTCCCTGAAAAGGTCCCATGCAAGTACTGCTACACTCAGTGCCCCCAGCCCTGCAACAGGCCCCCGCTGACCCGCACCTCTGCTGGACACTCCTGGACACTCACAGGCAAGTCTGGGTCAGTCTCTTGTGGGGTCACTGCTCCTTTCTCCTGGGTCCTGGTGCACACAGGGCTCTGTTTGTGCCCTCCAAGAGTCTATTTCGCAGTCCTGTGTAAGTTCTGGCAGCTCTGTGGTGGGGTTAATGGTGACTTCCTCCAAGAGGGCTTATACCATACCCAAGCCTGCTGCACCCAGAGCCCCTGTACTTCCACAGGAAATGCTCAAACACTGTTCTGTCTTAGTGTCTAAAAACATTTTACTTTGTGGACATCATTCTTCTTTAGATACACGCTATGAAATTTAATAAATTACCTTACTCAATACTGTTTATGGTTTGACTATAAAAGCAAAGCATCTTAGAGGGTAACATTACTTAAATGTTACATTTACATGAATAAAATGTGAGGGCAATAAAAGTGATTTAATTATCATATATTAATTTAGGATTTGTTAGTATAGAGCAGGACTTCCCCGGTGACTCAGAGGGTAAAGTGTCTGCCCACAGTGCAGGAGACTTGGATTTGATCCCTGGGTCAGGAAGATCCCCTGGAGAAGGAAACGGCAACCCACTCCAGTATTCTTGCCTGAAAAATCCCACTGACAGAGAAGCCTGGTAGGCTACAGTCCATGGGACTGCAGAGTCGGACGTGACTAAGCGACCGAGTGACTTCACTTTTCACCTTCAGTATAGAGCAGCGCATAATGGGCAAGTGACTGCTTGACTGAAAGTTACTTTCAGTCTAAAAGAGAAACAAGGCAGACACAAAAACAAATATGTAACAGTAAACAATCACACTGTAAGACCTGATCTGGCTATAGAGTACTGTACACATAAGGGGTAAGTAACTGGGATATCAGATACAGAGAGAGGTGATGAGCAGATGGGCCTAATCTTAAAGGTAGAGAATATGAAGGTGGATGTGGACACAAGGAAGACTAGAAGTTGCAAAGGAAAGTTTGGGGTGGGGAGTGGGGCCTAGCCAATTATGAGTTTGCAAATCTTGTGTGAGATAAAAACCAGTACCAGTATTAGATGGCCACTGGCAATGGAATTATTAAGGAATGCTTTAGACTGATAGGATATTTAAAAAGTCTTTGCCAATCTAGGTGAGATGATAGAAAAATTAATGAGAATTAACACATATTTGGCGGAGAATAGGGTAGATAATTGTGCTGGGCTAGTTTAGGAAAAGGAGTACGTCAAGGCTGTATATTGTCACCCTGCTTATTTAACTTATATGCAAGTACATCAAGAGAAATGCTGAGCTGGAGGAAGGACAAGCTGGAATCAAGATTGCTGGGAGAAATATCAATAACCTCAGATATGCAGATGACACCACCCTTATGGCAGAAAGTGAAGAAGAACTGAAGAGCCTCTTGATGAAAGTGAAAGAGGAGAGTCAAAAAGTTGGCTTAAGGCTCAACATTAAGAAAACTAAGATCATGGCATCTGGTCCCATCACTTCATGGCAAATAGATGGGGAAACAGTGGAAACAGTGGCTGACTTTATTTTTCTGGGCTCCAAAATCACTGCATATGGTGATTGCAGCCATGAAATTAAAAGACGCTTACTCCTTAGAAGGAAAATTATGACCAACCTAGACAGCATATTAAAAAGCAGAGACACTACTTTCACATCAAAGGTATGTATAGTCAAGGCTATGGGTTTTTCAGTAGTCATGTATGGATGTGAGAGTTGGACTGTAAAGAAAGCTGAGTGCCAAAGATTTGATGCTTTTGAACTATGGTGTTGGAGAAGACTTCTGAGAGTCCCTTGGATTGCAAGGAGATCCAACCAGTCCATCCTAAAACTGTTGCTGAAAGCCAAAACTCCAATACTTTGGCCACCTGATGCAAAGAGCTGACTCATTGGAAAAGACCCAGATGCTGGGAAAGATTGAGGGCAGGAGGAGAAGAGGAATGACAGAAGATGAGATGGCTGGATGGCATCATCGACTCGATGGACATGGGTTTGGGTAGACTCAGGGAGTTGGTGATGGACAGGGAGGCCTGGCATGCTGTGATTCATGGGGTCGCAAAGAGTCAGATATGACTGAGCAACTGAACTGAACTGAACTGAGTTTAGGATCCTGATAATAACATAAGACTTCATGAAGGAGGTGGAATAATTATTGAGCTTTGAAAAATAAGTATGAAACTGCTAGATAATTTATGGTCATTATTATTGCCCAATATTTATTTTTGTTGCTTTCTAAGATGTTGAGTAAACTGTAAGATTTACTTGCAGGGGAAACCAGGACCTCTGTCTCTGAAATGCAATTCCACCTCAAAGCACTGAAATGAGTTAATATTGGGATAGCATGGAATTATTATAATTAGACAAACACACCTGGGTTTAATTTAACTTGATAGACATGATATAAGGGGTTAACAAGCTTTGAAAATGGTTTGAAAAAACTATGAAAACCTTATTGTTTAAAATATTTTAATTTAAAAATTAAAAAAAATATAGTTATGATTTTTTATATAGTTGAAACTCAATAATTGTACATACATGCTCAGTTGTGTCCGACTCTGTGACCCCATGGACTGTAGCCCACCAGGCTCCTCTGTCCATAGGGATTCTCCAGGCAAAAATACTGGAGTGAGTTGCCATTTCCTCCTCCAGGGGATCTTCCCAATCCAGGAATTGAACCTGGGTCTCCTACACTGGCAGGCATATTTTTTACCACTAAGCCACTGGGGATGCCTCATAATTATACTGAAACTCAATAACTGTACATTGTAATAATGATAAAATTACTTGCCTAAGTCCACAGCTGATGATTCTTTCACTGCTTGTTCCACAGGCTCAGAGAGGAAAAAGCTAAGTACACAATCACTCTGAAAAATAAGACAAAATATATTTTTTCATTCCATACATTTGTTTATCATTCCTATTTCTTAGTCTCTGAAAACACTGACCCAAATATAAAATATTTATAGATACCTGTTTTATTTATATATATATCTATATGTATAGATTCCACAAATAAGAAAAATATACTAGGAAGTTTATTAAATCAGTGCTACAATTTTTCACTAAATTAAGCTAATGTCTCACGAGATTAGAATCTGGCTGTTTTATATTTCCTTAAGAGGCTCAGGTGTACACTGCTTTTAGAGCTCACCACAGTGTTTACATTCTTGACCTTTACAATTATGCATCAATCTCACAAGTCCTTTTTCTAGAAAATGTGTACTGTTGGACAAAGCTTTTGGAGAAAAATTACTCTCAGTAGGACACAGACACTCAGTGAAAAACCATTGCTCTTCAGGGTTCAGTTCTAGAAATGCTCACTAAGCTCTAAGCATCATGGAATGTTCGGGGATATTTAGAAAGAGAAAGATGCAAAAGGTGACCTCTGTATTAGAACACAGTCTGATTAGTGGAGGAAACAGATTGTATTGAATGCTGCAGAAATTCTAGTTCTGTGTAATTTTACTACAAAGAAGTAAGTGTGCTCCTCTTTTAAACTGAGATGATCACAAACAAACTGACATTTGGACTCCATTTATTTGGACTCCAAATAAATGGGCTAACTGTCAATGTCCTTAGTGACATTGACAGGTATTTTGTTTTAAGCCATTATATTGACACACACTGTGTTTTAGGCAAAGCAGCCTTTCCTGTATTTTTTATCTGAAGGCCACCACTACATAACTGATTACTGCTTTTGACTATCACAAGCTGATGCCATAGTAGCTGCAAAGCTGCCTGACATTCTCCATTCTCCCCAGCTAGCTTTGTTCTGTGCAACGGCTCTTTCAACCTTTTCCAAAAACTTAAACTTCCAACTCTGACTCCTTTCCTGCTGATTTTGTCTCCACTCTAGAGAAAAACAAAAGGCGGATGGAGATTCCTGAGTTTCCTGCCGAAAAACCAACAGCTGCACAAAGTCATGTTTTCTCTTTTCTTCCTTCTCGAAGGGAAGAACTGTCTCTCTTCCCATCTGTTCTAAGTTGCATTGTATGCTCCCCCAAAATGTTGAAATCCTAACTCACAGTAGCTCAGAATGTGAACTTCTTTGGAAACAGGGTAACTGTAGATATAATTAGTTAAGTTAGGATGAGATCATACGGTGGAAGGTGGACCTCTCATCCGATATGACTGTTGTCTTTATAAAAAGGGGAAATTTAGACACATTTCATGCCGCAAAGATGGTGTGGAGAGACAGGGAGGAGATAGTCATCTCTCACCTACAGTCCATAGTGAGAGCCTGGGATAGATTCTTACTTCACACCCGTCAGAAGAAATCAACCCTGTGACACCTTGATTTCAGGTGTTCATTCACAGCTTCAAGAACTGTGAATGATGCAAAGCATTCCTGTTGTTTTAAGTCACCCAGTGTATGGTACTTTGTTATGGCAGCCCTTGCAAACTAAAACAATTGACTTGAATGCTACACGAAAACATTGAATGCTGCTCATGTCCTTCAGTGTCCCAGATTCTATACCTTTCTCTTCCAGAACCCTGTAGAATAGCCCAGTCTATAGTCTTTTTCTTCCTGCCTTTCTTCCTTCCTCCTTTCCCTCCCTCCTTCCCTCTCATTCTTGTTTTCTTCCTTCCTTCCCTCCCTCTTTCTTTCTCTCCCTCAAGAATCAAGTATGGTCACTTCTCTTCATTTTACAACCATATTTCTCTTTTTATGATGTTTACATTTCTGTCCATTTTATTAATAGCATCTTATTTAAAAGTAACTGCAAGGGTGGCGACAGTATACATAAAGCATGAAAAGACTATAGCCCTAACAGTTATTGCTAGAGAAGTTTTTCCTTCACCATTTCCACCCTTTCCAAGTTTGAAAGAGAGAGAAGGACGATTAATATGTCCATAAGGAGTAATCACCATCACTATTAACTTGGACAGACAGAATAAGGACCCAGTATAGCTGTTACCATCTTATTTTTTCAGGGCTTCCCTTGTGGTACAGCTGGTAAAGAATCCACCTGCAATGCGGGAGACCTGGGTTCAATCCCTGGGTTGGGATGATCCCCTGGAGAAGGGAAAGGCTACCCACTACAGTATTCTAGCCTGGAGAATTCCATGGACTGTACAGTCCATGAGGTCACAAAGAGTCGGACACGACTGAGCGACTTTCAGTTTCAATTTTCAGTATCTTATTTTCCTACTAGATAAGTTTAAAAAAAAGTCAAAGTTTTCTCAGTGTGGAAGAGTAGGACAACTTTTACACTGACATGGTACCCCAGACGAGTTATAAAATTCCTCAAAACACGCAAAGTATACTCACACAAAATCAGTGTCTTGTCACTAATGTCCCTTTCAAGTCCTGTTATTGTTCTCCTCTTTGACACAAACTTATGGGAAGAGCTGTCAGTACTCACACTGATTCCACTTCTTCAACTTCCTCTCACTTTATGATCTACCACACTCAGGTTTCTGTCATTAATCAAACTTTGAAAATGCTCTTACCATCATTTCTCTTGTTTATGGTCTTTCCCCCCCCTAAATCCAATAGAGGTTTTCTTGGCCCTTTATATATTTAGCTACTCCACTTTTAGTGAAAAATTCTCTTTCACTTGCTTTCTTGTTCTCCCAGTTTTTCTTCCATTTGTCCTGCCATCTCTTCTTACACTTTTTTTTTCAGGCTCCTTTTCCTTTTGCTTATAACTTTAGTTGTAGTGTCCTTCACTTCTAGGCTCATTTCTCTCATTGTTCTAACATGTTCTTTCTGGGTAACGTTATCCCCTTTGGTGGCTTCTATATTCCCTGGTGGTCTAGCGATAAGACTCTGAACTCCCGATGCAGGGAAGCCAGGTTTGATAACTGGTCAAGGAACTGGATCCCACATGGAGCAGCTGAAAGTTTGCATGCCACAAGTAAGACCCAGCATAGCCAAATAAATAAATGAATAAATACTTTTTAAAAATAGACATTATAATGATTCACAAATATATAGTTTTATCTCCATTCTATCTCTTGAGCCCCAGCCCTCTACTTCACTCTATTTCACGCTGAAATATCTTTTTTTGGTTTCTTTGACTGTTCTAAAGATAATTAAATCCCCCAAAGTACACAACTAAATTCACTTGCTTTTCCCTTGATTTGCTACTTCTTCCTGTGCATGCATGCTCAGTCACTAAGTAGTGTCTGACTCTTTGCAACCCTATGGACTGTAGCCCACCGGGCTCCTCTGTCCATGGGATTTTCAAGGCAAGAGTACCAGAGGGGGTTTGCTATTTCCTCCTTCAGGGGATCTTCCTGACCCAGGGATCAAGCCCACATTTCCCATATCTCCTGCATTGCAGGTGGATGCTTTACCATTGCACCACCACTGTACTGAACTGTATTTCCTCATGCTCTCTCACCTCTGATTTTCTGTATGTTCCTTTCTCCATCCTTTCCACCTCTGTCCACCCACTTGCAAAGTTTTATCACATTCTCTCTTCTCTACTCATTTAGGCTAGTCAGTGTGATATCAAGAGCAGAGATGCTTTATTCACTCATATCTAATAGAGTAGTTTTACTCAAATATTTATTAATAAAAACTGAGATCTGACTTCAGTTATAGAATACACTGATCTTCTAATGGAAATATTTTTATCTGTGTAGCAGTTTTTTGCATCATTATAAACTAGTTGATTAGCAATTTTGATCTCTACATGTTGATCTCTTGTGAACTTGTTTAATAATCTATCTTCAAGAAATATATCCATATTCAGAGAGCTGACCAAATCAAGTGTTTTAGTTTGAGAGTCTGAAGTCAAATTTCAGGCCGTGCAGAATTTGTGGAAGGAAATCTGACCTTGGTTGGTTTTTGCCAACCAGTCAGTTATTCTTCTCATTTCGGCAACATTTTGACCTTACCTCCTAAGGGTTATTAAACTTTGGTAGTAGGCAGAATATCTCTCCAGTTAGTGTCTGAAGTGTCACCACTAGCTAATTATTCCCTTGTGTTTACACTGTCATATCCTTGAAACCCTCATTTGTAATTCCAGGTGTGGGTGACATGCTTAATGCTAATTTCTTCTCATGGCAAAATGGTTTTCACTTGATGATAAACATGATTCAGTGCCAGTGGAAGGGAAAAAAATCAATAAAAATGGTGATAGGATAGGAAAATTAATATTGCTGGATTTCAAAATAATCAATTACATTTTTTCTCACATTTGGCTTTACTTGTGTACACGTACCCCACAGCTTTTTAGCACACTGTACTGCTGGAGAGTTTGAAGAATTATCGAAATGTCAGCGCTGCGACTGCCTTCACTGATAACCTGACTCAGTGTTTTCAGTTGAGTTTGCAGTGACCACCAGGCAGTGTGGCTGTCTTTAGTCATGCAGACTGTATACTGAGCACCACTATGGGTGCCTTCTTTACACTGACTATAGATGCACTCCTAGTCTGCAGGGCTCTCCAAATGTAGAGCTGCCAGATATAATAAATGAAAACAGATGATGCTCGGGACTTCCTTGGTGGTCCAGTGGCTAAGTCTCTGCTCCCAATGCAGGGGAGTTGGATTCTATCCTTGGTCAAGGAATTAGATTCCACATGTTGCAATTAAAAGATTCCTGCATGCCACAATGAAAACTGAAGATCCTTCATGCTGCAACTAGGACCTGGCGCAGCTAGATCAATCAATCAATATATATTTTTAATATATATGTTTTTAAAAAAGATGATGTCCGTGCAATATTTGCAATGTGAAAAGTGAAAGTGTTAGTCACTCAGCTATGTCCAACTCTTTGCAATCTCCTGGATTGTAGCTGGCCATACTCCTCTATCCATGGGATTCTCCAGGCAAGAACACTGGAGTGGGTTGCCATGCCCTTCCCCAAGGGATCTTCCTGACCCAGGGATAGAATCTAGGTCTCCCACATTGCAGGCAGATTCTTTACCACCTGAGCCAGAAATTTATTTATCTCATATTCAGATTTAACTGGGCAGCCTGCATTTTAGCTAGTTACCCTACAGGGTGGGTGAAATGCTTAAAGATGTATGGGCACACTTTTGGTTGTCTCAATGACTAGAGAGTACAATTGGCAATTAGTGAATAAGGCTACTTATTCTAAATGTCCTGACATACCTACAATATTCTCCTATCATAAAGAATATTACTTTTCTGTTTAATTCTTCAAATGGTAATAGTTTCCCAGAGGAAAAACTCTACTTCATTCTAGAAATGAGAAAACTGAATATCAGAACTCATAAGGGGGTGACTGATTGAAATTAGTATAAAAAAGACTGTAGAGTATAATCGGTATGCCCAGGCTCAACTGTGTCACCACTGCCAATGGCCTACAGACATGAAGAATACCGAAGAGGGTAGGTGTGCCTACATTTTGCAGGAATTCTAGGGCACTCCGGTTTTCTGCACAAGTGTAAAGCAACTGGGACACACTGATGAGTTATAAACAGAAAAATATGTTATTTTACGCTTATATACTATATATTCTGGAGGAGGGAATGGCAACCCACTCCAGTAGTCCTGTCTGGAAAATTCCATGGACAGAGGAGCCTGGCGACCTACAGTCAACGGGGTTTCAAAGAGTCAGACATGACTGAGCAACTAACACACACAATATACTTATATGCCATACGTATGTTTCTAAGATATTTCTTAGAAAGTTTACAGTGCAGCATTGTGGATGAAAGGAAAAACAGAAGCCAGACTTAGAGAACGTCGTCAGCAAAATCCCTTGTAAGCTCAACATATTTTATTCTCCAAGTATTCCATTCTGCTTTCCTTGTAAGTTTCTGAAATGATGGTAGTGTTGTCTCACATTTCCCTTTATAACCCTGGTCCTGGTGATATGGTAGGTCTCCTCCTTGCATCTCTTTACTCTTCTAATCTCCACACTTGCTTCCTGTCTAAAAATGCCCTGCTTTGAATATCCATGCCTACTACACAGCCCTCTCCCTCTTGTTTCACTTGTCTACTGACCTCTAGGTCATTGGCCTTTATTCCAAGAACATTTTAAATCCTGGAACATTGTCATTTTCCCCAATAGTACCAGTCACAATTCACACTTATTTATTTATTGTTTCTTTCTTTCTTTCCAGTTACTTTACAATATTGTAGTGGAATCAGCCATTTATTTTAATATTGACACAAAACACCCTTTAAAAAAAATTCATTGCATCCAGTCATCTTATTCTGCAACTCACTCCATCACTCACTTTTGTTCTCTTGATCTTATCTTTTTTTTTTTTTTTATTATTGTTTTTGCCATACATTGTCATGATATCACCATGGGTTTACATATGCTTCCCCTCCGGGTCCCCCCTCCCTCCTCCCTCCCCCCCGGGAAATCTCGCTGCACCAGTCCCGAGCATCAATCCTGGGCTGGCGATTGATTAGACACATGACAATTAACATGCTTCAATGCCCTTCTCCCATCTCATCCCACCCTTACCCTCATCCACAAAGTCCACAAGTCTATTCTATACATCTGCGTTCCTTTTGTTGTCTCCCATGTTGGGTTCTCATTACTGTCTTTCTAAATTCCATATATATGTGTTAATATACTGTATTGTTGTTTTTGCTTCTGGCTTACTTCACTCTGGATAATGGGCTCCAGTTTCGTCCATCTGAGTAGAATTGCTTCAAATGAATTTTTTTTTAATGCTGAGTAATATTCCATTGTGTATATATACCACAGCTTTCTTATCCATTCGTCAGTTGATGGGCATCTAGGTTGCTTCCATGTCCTGGCTATTGTAAACAATGCAGCGATGAACATTGGGGTGCACGTGGCTCTTTCAATTCTGGTTTCCTCGGTGTATATGCCCAGCAGTGGGATTGCCGGGTCATATGGCAGGTCTATTTGCAGCTTTTTAAGGAACCTCCACACTGTTTTCCATAGTGGCTGTACTAGTTTGCATTCCCACCAACAGTGTAAGAGGGTTCCCTTTTCTCCACATCCTCTCCAGCATTTATTGCTTGTAGACTTTTGGATGGCAGCCATTCTGACTGGTGTAAAGTGGTACCTCATTGTAGTTTTGATTTGCATTTCTTAATTAAAAAGTGGGCCAAAGAACTTAACAGACATTTCTTGATCTTATCTTGATCAATGACTGAAGCTCTTCCATTGTCTTGATTTCTAGCCTCCAGGCTACAAGCACCTGCTCCCTCCTTTTCAGCTCACTTCCTCTAGTTATAAAACTCAAACAATCTATTGACCTTTACACTGAACTTAACCCCTCTCATATTCTCACATTCTTCCTTGGACAATATGGATTTCATGGCTGATACTTACAATAACTCTTTTGCATACTCCTTTCAACTCCTATGACCCTTTCTCTCTTTATGTTATCATTCACTTGCAAAAAACAAAAACAAAATAACTCTGGTTACTCTCTGCCAACTCTGAAACTGTAACAGGCTTGAAGAATGTCTCTGAAGGAAATCACTCACCCAGGCTTACTGATCTTACTGTCATCTCATGCCCACTACCATCGAATTGGCATTCAAGATTTTCTGGCAGTTTTAACATATCACTATCCCATTTACTCTTCCATTCACCTATAGGACTATTTAATGTCTTAACCTCACTCCTCAAAATGCAAACATGCTTTCCCCCTCTTTCAATCTTCTTGTTGACACATCATCATCTTACCATACCTCTGCCGTTTTGTCTGCTACAGGTGGACTGCCTGTGCTCCAATTTGAGACTGATTTGGGCACCAGATGGCATGCCTTCTTCTCTACTTTAGGTCATCACTCTGATATCTGGTTAAGTGCATCACCAATTTTTGATTCTTTAGTGGATTTTCTTACCAGCTTATACATGTCATTCATTTCAATAAAAAAATTCTTGACTTACATTTTCCTGCACACTATTTCACCCCCTCCTCCTTTGCCCCCCATTCATCCTTAGAGCAAAGATTCTGCAAGGATTGTTTTCTTCTTTCTACCCCAAATTTCTCTCTTCACATTCTCTTTTGAGCCCATTTTAATCAGATGTTTGTTCCCAACACTCTCATCAAACTGTCTTGGTAAATTCACCAAAGATATCCATTTTGCTAATCCAGTGGTCAGTTCTCAATTTTTGACCCATCAGTAGCAACTGAAACAGCATGTCATTCCTTCTTCTTTGAACTATTTCCTTTTCTTGGATTCCAGGCACCAGATTCTTTCAGTTTCCAACAGACTGCTTTTTCTCAGTCTCTTAGACTGATTCTCTTCCATCATCTCAAATTTTAAAATTGGTGTGCTACATGGTCTCATCCTCAGACCTCGTCTCTTTAATATTTATATTTTCACCCTAAGTAATATCCAGTCTCATGGCAAGAAAACCAATTATTAGCTGAAACTCCAATATTTTTATTTCCAGTCTCTCTTTTCCCCTCAACTCAAAACAGTCCATTTTCCACTCGACATTTCTACTTAGAAGCCTCATAGGCAACTCAGTATATTTTGGCCCAAACTCCTGAAAACCCTCACTTCCCACTGCTCCTCCTGTAGTTTTATCCATCACAGCAGACGTTCAACCAATGCAAACCTGTATGGCCATAAAGGTGTGTTGGCCTGCATTTATCCTGATTAATCAGTTCGTATGCCCTAACAGTTGTTAAGTATTTGGAACATCCCTCCTATGTAAAACATTATATACTTGGTGAATAAATTAATACATGGTTGGCATTTATCTTAAACGATTCTAAAGTTATTGAACTTTGATATCAGTGATCCAGGTAAATGCACTAAGCTATATTAAATACTCTATGAGGTTATACATATTTTTTCTTTGTTAAAGTAGATGTTTATTTAACTAATATAGGATTCTTAATCCTATTAATAATATGTTTTTAAATTAGAAATTGAGTCAGTAAAAAGTAAATCTAAAAGCCAACTGAGCAATTTTAAACCAAAATCTGCATCAGCTTGTATTTCAAACTCAGAGCTCATATTAATAGTTTGTTTACCAATTATATTATTAAGTCATTTGTCATTTAAAATAATTGATTTTTGAGAGAGTTGATCAATTCAAAGTCACCCAAAACCTAAATGTTTTTCTAATATCATATGAATATATTCTTATTCTCAAAGACGACAGAGAGTTAAATCCTTGCAAAGATCAGAAGTAATGTAATATGACACGGAGATCAATTTTTTATTTCTTTAAAATAACACATTAAGAATTCCCATTTATTAACTGGCCAGCCAACATCTAGACCTGACTGCAAGATTTAGTTTCAGCAAGTTAAAACAAAAAGCTAAATCTATCTCTCTTAAATGCCATGAAGCGTTGTAAAAATGTGAATTTAAAAATGAATTCCCTTAAGAGTTTTAAATCAAAGTTGAACAGTAATTATATTTTATTGCTTTTTTCATAGAGCAGCTTGTCAGAATGTCCAGTCTTTAATGTAGTTCAACCCACTATATTTGTATTGGAGTTACATGGAAGAATGGCACTATGAAAAATAGTGAACTTCTAAGGAATCTTTTATAATCCTGGCTCTAAAATGTCATCAGCATTTTTTCAGAGTCTGAAAAATAATCTTGGTTTTACTGATGATACACATATGACATTTATCCTGCCTGCATTGTAATCTCAGCCAGCTTCAAATAAGAAAAGAGCAATATAGTGACAAATGCAGTAATTGACATCTGGGTTTAGCAAGCAGAGAACAAGAAACATATGTTCACTATTAAGGCAGGATTTACCCGTTTGGATTTATTTTGACATTTGATTTCTGCTTAAAAAATAATATCGAAACTGGAGCCCATTATCCAGAGTGAAGTAAGCCAGAAGCAAAAACAACAATACAGTATATTAACACATATATATGGAATTTAGAAAGACAGTAATGAGAACCCAACATGGGAGACAACAAAAGGAACGCAGATGTATAGAATAGACTTGTGGACTTTGTGGATGAGGGTAAGGGTGGGATGAGATGGGAGAAGGGCATTGAAGCATGTTAATTGTCATGTGTCTAATCAATCGCCAGCCCAGGATTGATGCTCGGGACTGGTGCAGCGAGATTTCCCGGGGGGGAGGGAGGAGGGAGGGGGGACCCGGAGGGGAAGCACATGTAAACCCATGGTGATATCATAACAATGTATGGCTAAAACAATAATAAAAAAAAAATAAATAAATAAAAATAATGGCATTAGTATTTACAAAAAAAAAAAAAAAATAATATTGCTTTTGCTGTAAGTGATAGCATTCCTTATTTTAAGGGACTACTAGAAATAAGCAATAAGACTGAGAAGAGCTAAAAATCACAGTGAATATGGTTTGTAAAAGGTTTCAGACAACAGCTGTTGGTTTATCTCAGCTAAACTCCAATGTGGGAACACATTTGTTTAGGTACTGCAATCATTTACTCTAACTTTTATTGCATGTTTATATTGCCCTTTATAAAGATCTTACTTAGTTTACAACATAATTTAACTAAAAACAGAGCAAAATTTAAAGAAACAAAAGGAATTCCTGTTATCACAACTATCGTTTACTTGTGGAATGAAACTACACACATTGAAAGAACAAGAGAAGTTTATCAGTTTGAGAGATGGGAGTCAAGCTAAACAAGCAAACAGAAACCAAGTAGACAGAGGGCTAGGAGGTCCAAATTGGTGCTTGCAGCCTCATTAGAAGATAGTGGAATAGTGTGTACCTGTAGCGCTCATTTATGTCTGTTTTATCAACCAATTTGTGTGTGGAGAAGGGGAGTGGAGAGAAGAGAGAAGGAGAGGAGAGAACGATGGTCTGGGGGATTCATAGTTATTCCTCTATTTGAGTTGCTCTTGGTTTTACTGATGCCACACATATGTGTATCACTGGTAACTGATACGCATATGATACACATATATCTTGGGTTCAGATAAAACCTCCAGAGACATCTCTCCCATCTAACTTAACTGTGATACTTGAGACTGGACTTCAAAGCAGTCTTTTCATCTCATTTCCTTGACAAGAAAACAAGACTGCTTACAATTGAGTATGTCCCTGAAAGAGTGTATATTTTATTTTAGTAAGGTAAGGCCCAGTTTCATATTCAAGATGCACCTACTACTTTCTTTTCTCCTCCTTTTCCACTCACTGCCACCTATTATTTATATGTTTATGTCTGTATTTATCACCATATTATAAATTCATTGAGACTAAAGAATATACTGTATTATTTTAATCTTCCCAATTTGTTCTCTACAACCAATTTAAAGTTTTTAATCTAGAGTGTTATACATAGTAAGTGATCAGTAAAAATTTCAAAGCCTTTACAGAGTTACACACAATGATATAAAATACTTTTAAGTAGTTACAAATAAATGCTTCACATAACTAAAAAAGACTGCAATGTTTAATATATAGACATGATAGAATTATTTGTCTTTCCTACATTTCCATATATGAGAAGCAGCTATGGAAGAAGAAAAGTATTTTTATGAGGATTTTTCCAGGGTCAGAAATGAGGATAATCCTATCACAGAAGTATTTGGCAGAGATATTATAAATTTATTTTATAAATATTATAAATTAACTGTCTTATTAGAAGAAGAAAAAATATGTGTATGTAAATGAGTCCTCTAAGTTGTCCATATCACTTAAAATAATTATAATATTTATGTCACATCTCTGACTTTATAGATTTTAGTCTTTATGCAGATAGCTCTATTAAACCATATGAGAGAAGGGAAGAAATGCATCAATAATACAAAGTTTTTTAAAAATCTCAAAATAACATGATTTACTTTGGAGTTATTTATGTGATTTTTAGGCCAATAATGTTTATTTAGCTGCTCTTAAAATAAGTTTTCATTCCTTGGATATAAACAAACGGAAGCACACACCAGCATATGGAGACACTTAAGCTTTCACTGTGGTTAATCTATTTGAAGATAATTGAAAATTGACATTATACATCACAGAGAACCTGGGTGGTCCTTCAGGTCACACTGCTTATTAAGGCTAGTCAGCATCTGCTGATGTCCCTGTCAAATTATTAGTATTCTATCACTGTGCAATATGTATAATGAGGAATGGATCAGAGGCACAAAGTTCGCTGTTATTTAGTCGCTAAGTCATGTCTGATTCTTTGTGACCCTGTGGACTGTGGTCTTCCAAGCTCCTCTGTCCATGGGATTTTCTAGGCAAGAATACTGGAGTGGGTTGCCATTTCCTTCTCCAGGGTAATCTTCCCAACCCAGGGATTGAACCTGCGTCTCCTGCATTGCAGGTGGATTCTTTACCACTGAGCCACCAGGGAAACTCCCATAAAGTTCCTTAGCAATAAAGGAAAGAAAAACCCCATGTTTTTCTTGTGTGAAATTGTGAAAGTCTTAATGAAGTCCCGGAACATATCAACATAGACAGTATACGGACAAGGGTTGTAATTTTCTTAAAGCAGTGTGCATATCTGATTCAGCATTTGAATTCCTAGAGCAGAATTTCCCAAACCTGGTGGTATGTCAGAAACATGTGTGTGTGCTTAGTCTCTTCAGTCGTGTCTGACTCTTGGTGACCCTATGGACCTACAGCCCTCCAGGCTCCTCTGTCCATGGGATTCTCTAGGCAAGAATACTGGAGTGGGTTGTCATGCCCTCCTCCAGGGATCTTCCGAACCCAGGGATTAAAACCACATCTCTTATGTCTCCTGCATTGGTAGGCAGGTTCTTTACTGCTAGCACCACCTGGGAAGCCCATGTCAGGAACAGGTTTTTAAAAAACCACACAGATACCTAGCTAGATACAGTCATACCTTGGAGATATTGTAGGTTCAGTTTCAGAACACCATAATAAAGTGAATATAGCAATAAAGTTAGCCACACAAACTCTTTGGTTTCCTGGTGCATATAAAAGTGATGCTTATAATATACTATAGTCTATTAAGTAAGCAATAGCAATATTTCTTTAAAAAACATACATAAAAGAATGCTTTCATCTAAGCCTTTAGCAAATTGTAATCTTTTCAGTGGTGGAGGGTCTTCTCCTGATGTTGATGGTTGCTGACTAGTCAGGCTGAAGGTTGGGGTGGCTGCAGCAACTTCTTCAAATAAGATGACATGATGCCTCTTTGACAAATGATTTCTCTGTAGCAGACAACACTGTTTGATAGCGTTTATCCACAGAAGAATGTTTTTTAAAATTCCAGTCGATCTGCTCAAGCTGTGCTGTTGTTTTATCAACTAAGTTTATGTAATATTTGAAAGTTTTTGTTGTCATTTCAACAATATTTATGGCATCTTTACCAAGAGTGGATTCTACCTCAATAAACAAGTTGATTTGCTTATCCATAAGAAGCAACTCCTCTTCATCTGCTAAAGTTTCATCATAAGATTATAGCAATTCATTCCCATCTTCAGGCTTCACTTCCAAATCTAACTCTCTTGCTATTTATATCATACCTGTAGTTACTTCCCCCACTGAAGCCTTGAACCTTTCAAAGTCATCCATGAGGACTAGAATCAACTTCTAAACTGTGAATGTTGATATCTTGACCTCTTCCCATGAGTCATGAAATGTTCTTAATGGCATCTAGAATGGTGAATCCTTTCCAGGAGAGCTTCAATTGACTTTGCCCAGATCATCAGAGGAATCACTATCTACAGCAACTATAGCCTTAAAAAATGTTTTTCTGAAATATTAATGTTGGTGCAAATGTAATTGCAGTTTTTGCACTGTGGAAATTTGCTATTTGATATTGGAATGCATTCTTAATAAATGCAGTCATGTTATACATCATTTTAATGTGCATTTCTTGATTTATATTGTTTGCTAATGACTTATTACTTGCTGTTTATTTGATATTTATCTTAGACTATGGAAATGATGTTAAGGCAAAAAGCAAATCTGAGTGATTTTCTTCTTTGAATTCAAAATGGGTAGTAAAGCAGTGGAGACAACTTGCAAAAGCAACACATTTGGCCCAGGAACTGCTAATGAATATACAGTGTAGGGATGGTTCCAAAAGTTTTCCAAAGGAGATGAGAGCCTTGAAGACGAGGAGCACAGTGGCCAGCCATTGGAAGGTGACAATGAGCAACTGAGAGCATCATTGGAGCTGGTCCTCTTACAACTACATGAGAAGTTGCCAAAGAACTCAGCATCCACTGTTCTATGGTTGTTCGGCATTTGAAGCAAGTGGGAAAGGGGGAAAAGCTCAATAACTGGGTGCCTCATGAGCTGGCTGAAAATAAAAAAAAATCATCATTTTTAAGTGTTGTCAGCTCTTATTTTACACAACAATGAACCATTTTTCAATTGGATTGTGATGTGCGATGAAAAGTGGATTTTATATGACAGCTAGTTGTGACCAGCTCAGTGGCTAGACCGAGAAGAAGCTCCAAAGAACTTCCCAAAGCCAAACTTGCACCAATAAAAGGTCATGGCCACTGTTTGGTGATCTGCTGCCAGTCTGATCTACTACAGTTTTCTGAATGCAGCAAAACCATTACATCTGAGAGGTATGCTAAGCAAATCAATGAGATGAACGGAAAACCGCAACATCTACAGTTGGCATTTGTTAACAGAAAGGGCCCAGTTCTTCTCCACAACAACACCCAACTGCACATTACACAACCAATGCTTCAAAAATTGAATGAATTGGGTACAAAGTTCTGCCTCGTCCACCATATTCACCTGAGCTCTTGCCAACCGACTACCACTTCTTCAAGCATCTTGATAACTTTTCACAGGGAAAATGCTTCCACAACCAGCAGGAGGCAGAAAATGCTTTCCAAGAATTCATCAAATCCTGAAGCACAGATTTTTATGCTACAGGAATAAGCAAACTTCTCGTTCTCAAAAATGTGTTACTTGTAATGGTTGCTCTTTTGATTAATAAAGATGTATTCAAGTCTGGTTATGATGATTCATGGTCTGAAACCACAATTACTTTTGCATCAACCTAATAATAAGAACGGAAAGTCAAAAGTGCTCCTTGATCCATCGGCTGCACAATGGATGTTGTATCAGCAGGCATGAACAACATTAATCTTGTTGTCCGTATCCATTTAGTGCACTGAGTGAACAGTAATATTTCTTTTTTTTTTCTTCTCAGCAATAGCTCTTCAACAATGGGCTTAAAATATCCAGTAAACTATGTTGTAAACAGATGTGTAAACAGATGTCATCCAGGCTTTGTTGTTTCATTTATAGCCCAGAGGGCACAGTAGATTTAGCATACTGTTTGAGGGTCCTAGGTTTTTTGGAATTGCAAATGAACACTGGTTTCAACTTAAACACCAGCTGTATTAGTGTAATTACTCTCCCTTGACAAGAGAGTCAGCTTGAGCTTTGAAATTCTAAAGCCATGCCTTGACTTCTATCTGTGAAAGTCCTGCACAGCATCTTCATCCAAAGGAAGGGTGTTTTGTTTAAACCAAAAATCTGTTGTTTAGCATAGCCACCTTCATCAATTCTCCTAGCTAGATCTTCTGGATAATGTGCTGGGGCTTCTGTATCAGCACTTGGTGTTTCACCTTGCACTTTGAGGTTATAGAGACAACTTCTTTCCTTAAACCTCATGAACCAACCTCTGCTAGCTTCAGACTTTTCTTCTGCAGCTTCCTCACCTCTCTCAACCTTCATATAATTGAAGAGAGTTAAACCCTTGCTCTTTGTTTTAAGGGAATGTGTGGCTGGTTTGATTTTTCTATCCAGACCACGAAAACTTTCTCTTATCAGCAGTAAGGCTGTTTATATTTCTTGTGATTCATGTGCTCACTGGACTAGTACTTTTAATTTCCCTTGAGAACTTCTGCTTTGCATTCACAACTTGACTGAGTATTTGGTGCAAGAGCCTAGCTTTCAGACCATTTCATCTTTCAGTATGCCTTTCTCACTAAGCTTGATCATTTCTAGCTTTTGATTTAAAGTGTGAGATGTGCATCTCTTCTTTCCATTTGAACAATTAGAGGCCGTTGTAGGGATACTCATTGGCTAATTTCAATATTTTTGTGTCTCAGAGACTATATGGAGACCCAAGGATGGTGTTGGCAAGAGAGAGAGAGATGAAGGCAAGGCTAATCAGCAATGTGGACCAGTCAGAACACACAAAGGTTCAGAGTCTTACATAGGTCCAGTTTGCGGCACCCTCCCAAAACAAATAGTAATATCAAAGATCACTTGTCTCAGATCACCAAAACAAATATAATAATAGTCAGAAAGATTGAAACATTTTGAGAATTACCACAATGTGACACAAAGATATAAACTGAGCATATTCTGTTGGGAAAATGGCACCAATAGATTTGTTAAAGCAGGGTTGCCACAAGCTTCAATTTGTAAAAAAACATAATACCTGTGAATGGTAAATAAAGCAAAGTGTAATAAAATGGAGTATACCTGTATCTCCCTTTGCCTGTATGACCAGCATCTCTAAAGACTGGCCTCAGAACATACTTTTTAAAACCTCCCCATGAAACACTTGATCAGTAGGTACTATTTTGGTTTCTTGGTCAGAAAGTATACAATGTAGGCAATCAATAAACATTTGAGTGACAGAGACAGTAGATTTTGAAAGTATTAATAGGCTTTATTATTCCAGTCCTCAGATTTAATTTTTATTGATTTTATCTTTGTTAATCTAGCCCTATTTTATTTTGTAATATAGAAAGGACAACTAAGAAGCAGATGTATGATTTACATCTTAGCAAGGTATTTTCTTGTACTTCAAATACTCATTTTACAAAATTCAATTAAATTATTAGCATGGTGTTACTTTGTGAGAAACATACCCTTCATATTAGCTTGCTTTTGCTTGATACTATTATGGCACAAAAGAGGACTGCTGTCTTTGGAAGTCCAGGGATAAAAAGTGGTTGGCATAGTCTTACTTGGAGCATTTCTGGGATCTGTGATTTCACAGTAGTATCTCATGTTTGATGATATAAATATCTCTTTTTTTTTCCTCCTTTTTTTTTTCATTCAAATCCTAGATCTTAATTCATCCAAAACAAAAATAATGTGGTGCTTGATATTTCTTCAGCCTTGTTTTCCCTAAATATTGGCCAATAGTATTTAAGAATAGCACAAAACAAAATAAAAACATCTCTTCTTGGGGCCTTGTCAGTAGCACTTTAATTTAGCACAGTAGTAAATGTGAATGTGATGAAAACAGGCCTTCTGGTAGTTCAGTTCAGCTGTCTCAATGCAGCTGTGATCATGATGAGCTGTAACTCTATTCATTAAACCTTGTGGTGATAAACTTCACTTTGCAAGTCTTCTCTACCTGTATATGTCTGACTCCTTTACTTTTCCCCTCTCGTGACAGTCCTCTGCTAACAGTTCTCTGTGAACCCATTCTCTAGGCAGATATACTTAGGAAATCTCTGTTGTTGCCATATCAAGACAGATCTCAATATTTACCCTATTCATACCAGGACCAGAAATCAGAAGCCTCTTCACTTTGCACTCACTTGCCTCTGCTTAAATAAGCCAAAGCCTGACATTTTCAATAGTTACTAGATATCTTGTCAATTACCCTGAAAAGTCTTTAAAAAAGTCTTTAAAACTATCCAATCTGTAAGGCAGCCCTCAGCCTGAAAGATAACAATCCCATTCACAGTCCTCTCAGCATGATCCCTTACAGACAGGGGAATCCTGTGTCCTATCCATGTGTCATATCCTTGTCATATCCATGTGTCCTTCATTATGAAAAAGTGAATGGGCATGACCTTCAGAATGTCAGAGTTAGTAAGAACATTAAGATTTCAACACACTACATTCTTGAATATGCAAAAAGCATTTGAAGTCCAATGACATAAATTCAGTTGCCTTGATCCTATAGAACAGAAGCCTCTCTTATAACTTATTTCCTATTACTCATTGATTTGAGAACTAAATACTAAATATATTCAAAAGATATAAAATATAATTTATATTGAGTATGCTAGTATAATATTGGGTTGGCCAAAAACATTCTTTCAGTTTTTCTATAGGACTTACAGAAAAGTCCTAATGAATGTTTGGGCCATCTCAAACAGTTAAATTCATGCACATGCAAGATATCTACGTATATCATTTAGTATAGTATAGCTTTTCTATTGTCTAGTGCTCTTTCAACAATCATTTTACATCTTTATTTTCAGTTAGCCTATTATGTGGTTCTGTTTCCATGATGAACAGATACTGTTCACTTCTTTCTCTTTGTTCATAGCACATATATTACAGATATGCTTTGAGTGAGCTTTCTGAAGGGTAACATCATGACCCAGTGCACCAGTGATGCTCATCATTTAAAGCAGTGTTCCTGGCTTTAGCACTAGGTAACTAAGGAACTTGTCCTCAAGCTGGCAGGTAGCAAGATTCTCTAGACCATTCTTTACCAAGCCAGAGGTGTCTGGTCACAGAGTTCATGTGGGATTATACAGTGGGGTGAGAAAAAAAATCAAAGTTGCATTCAAATTTATTTTATAATATCATCCACAATTTCCCCCAAATTTTGTATTATTTTCTACAAATTTTAAAGCCTTTATTGCTTACTAGCATGGTACTTTATATATTAAAAATAAATTATATATTTGGGAGCATGCACTAAATTAAAATAAAACTGGTAAGAATAAGTTAGGAGACTGCTAGTACTTTTCAGATGCAAAGTTTCAGTCCCCTAGGTTTTACAAAACAACATAAATCCTATAGGTTAATATATGCTAATAATTCTGTTATTTTTCATTTAAAGTATTTGTTAAATATTGATGAGATTATAAGTGTGCTATCCATGGATAAAAATTAAGTGAATATAGTCATTGATTTCTTTAAGCTTCCAAACAAGAGAAAAACATGTAACCATAATGGATGCTTTGTCCTTGCAATTCCCCTTGTCTAGCACAACTTTTTCTCAGTTGCTATTTACTAACTTCTATTATGTTTGCCCTTTAACAACAACCTGAATGCCATACTCCCTGGGATGCCTTCTTTACTTCACTGGGAACTGGGTTAAGTATACCTCCTTAAGTGCTCAGGCACTTGTCCTTTGATACAAAACAGCATCTCCAGCTGAGCTACCAGCCTGGAAACAATATTGCAGCACAATATTCTTTAGTCCAGATTTGCTAAAAATCAATAATATAGTACGGTACCTTAATATCTACCAAATATCTGACCATGTCCAAACTGGAAAAAAAAAAGAGGAAAGATGACTAGACTATGAAACACGGTTCTCAAATATGTCATGGGGATTTCCCTCGTGATGCAGTGCATAAAAAAAAAAAAAATCTGTCTACCAATGCAGGGGACATAGGTTTGATCCCAGGTCTAGGAATATTTCACATGCTGCAGAACAACTAAGTCCATGCGTTTCAACTACTGAGCCTGAGCTCCAGAGCCTGTGAGTGGTGACAGCTACTGAGTCCACTGCCACATTGCTGAACTCTTAGTGGCTAGAGCCTGTGCGTCACAAGAAGAGAAGCCACCTCAATGGAAGCCCTTGTGCTGCAATGAATAGTAGCCCCTGCTCACCACAACTAGAGAAAGCCAGAGCAAAGCAGTGAAGACCCAGCAGAGCCAACAACAACACTGTCATGGATCAGAACACCCTGGAGGGCTTATTAAAACACACTGCTGTACCTCATCCCCAAAGTTTCTGATTTAGATTCTTATTGAGGATGAAGCTGATATTTTGCAGTCTCATAAATTTTCAGGTGATGTCCCAAGCACAGTCCAGAAATTGAGCTCTGAGAACCACTATTCTTAGGGACTGGTGATAGGGATTTAAAATTTTCTCATCGTGATCCTGACTACATGCAATCTAATACAATCATTATTGACAACTGTCTGTTAGGATGCTTATAATCTGAATTGTGGGATTTTTTTTAAAGTGGGTCTATTCATCAGCAAACCACAATATTACCCAACTAGGAGGTATGGCAATAAGCCAATATCCTGAATCAGCAAAGCTACAGTTAGGAAACAATTTTGAACATGTACATTAATATATTTTATTTTTAAATTTCAGTAAGGTTACCTTGATATATACTGACTTAATCTGCTATACAACATGTAACTAAAACAATTCACACTCTGACTGGAAAGTAATCTCATCTAATATCTTTCCTAAGTTCCACATGGAGAAGAAAAGTGATTGAATTGACAGCTGAGAAAAATAGGATTCTTTGGCACTTTAGTAAGTCCTAGTTATGGGGTCAGTTGTGGGAAGATTCTCTGGAGAAGAGAACAGCTACCTGTTCCAGTATTCTTGCCTGGAGAATTCCATGGACAGAGGGGCCTGGCAGGCTACAGTCCATGGGGTCACAAAGAGTTGGACACAACTGAGTGACTTTCCCTTTTATAGGGTTAGTTTAGTCCTCTTGTTACAATACCTTTAACTTCTGAAGTTCAAAGTCTCCATATTGTATGTTTCTTAGATCAAAGCATACCAAAGTGCTGCTAGGATTTAATCAAGACTGCAGAAAAATGATCAAATCACTATGCTGTACACCTGAAACTAATATAATATTGCAAGTCTACTATACTTCAATAAAAGGAAAAGAGACTAGAATCCAGGAGAAGTCTGTTAATGTCCTAATTGGATGGCATCACCGACTTGATGGACAGGAGTTTGAGTAAGCTCCGGGAGTTGGTGATGGACAGGGAAGCCTGGCTTGCTGCAGTCCATGGGGTCGCAAAGAGTCAGACACAACTGAGCGACTGAACTGAACTGAAAGGCTCTACTATCAGGGTGCCTGGATAGAGGAGAAGGAAATAGGAGGTTCTCATTGTTTTAATCAAGATATTCATCCTAGAAGCAGTCAATATAAGTGCTTCTTTTATATACTCACAACTCAATCAACAATAGACAGTTTACAAATGCTAATTACTGATGTAATTAAAAGCACTCTAAAATTTGGGAGAGAGGATGAAGAAGAGGTAGAGCTATTATATGTTCATCTTATGACATTTATAAATTTAAAAATTGCTTTTTTCTCTTCTTTTTATTGTATCTATAGGAGATGATAGATGTTAACTAAACCTATTGTAACCATTTCACAATACATGTAACTCAAGCCATCATGCTGAAAAACTTGGAAAAATGGACATTACTAATTAGTACACTGAATGTCAAAGATGAGATTTTATTCCTAAAAGTGGTAGCTTGTTGACTAGCATGATTAATATTATGCTCATTGGGACACTAAAGTTATTCCAGATATGTGGATTAGCTAAAGATATTCTGTAAGTAGTCGCCATTCTTTCATCAAAGGGCAGAAAGCTTAATAGACCTTGTACCTTTTACCCTTGGGCTTCCCTGTTTGTTCAGCAGTAGAATCTGCCTATAATGCAGGAGATGTGGGTTTGATTCCCTGGGTTGAGAAGATCCCTTAGAGAAGGAAATGGCTACTCAGTCCAGTATTCTTGCCTGGGAAATCCCAAGGACAAAACTGGTGGGCTTAACTCTGCCAGGTGATCAAAAGTGGGCTACAGTCTGTGGGATCACAAAGAATTGGACACAGCTTAGCAACTAAACAACAACAATAACCTTTTACCCTTAGTGATGATGTTCTAGATAAATCCCTAAAAGGTCCTATGTCTAACCAATAATCCCAGAGGATTCTATTAGCTTGGTACCTGCCTCTGTAACTTACATTTATCTCATAGTAACTTTTCATGCAAGATTGTGATAAGGATTTAATAGTAAAGGTAGCAATTGCTCTCTTGAATCCTCAGAAAGACCCATATCTTCTGTGTGCACATGTACATTGTATGTACATGTATATAGGGCAGGATCTTAAGAGTCCTTTTTTTTTTTTGATGCATATGACAGAAGGGAGCAAAACTGGGAAGTGGCATATCTTTTCATTTTCCAGCCTACTCAGAATCACTGGTGAGTAGTAGCAAAATTTCACCAAGAAATTCTTAAATACTTTTTCATATGGGAAGTGACCACAAACTTAGGTCCTCTGAAACAGCTCCCTATGAGAGACAAGGTTCGTTAGAACACAGGAGGGAGATGAGGAAGTAGAATGGCAGATGTCTCTGGAAGGGGAGGGATTGAGTGGGTGATGATTGCAGTTCTAAACTCCCATTTTTAGTGACAGTAGATTCAGTCATTTACTCTAGAGCTCCTAGTGAGAATAGCTTGGATAATTAGACAATTTGTTTCCAAACTGCTTGAAAGCATCACTATCTTGTTAGACAGCTAACAAGATAGTGAAGAATTACCAGACTAAAATCTGGGCAAGACAATTTTGGGGATGTGAACTTGGGTTTTGGCACAATTTTCTGCTGTAGGTGTGTGTTGAGATAGGTTGCAGCGGTGGAAGGCTGAGACATAGAATAGCACTTTTGATCACCTGGCAGAGTTAAGAGGAAAGGGAATGGAATCCAGAGCTGCCACATAATTTTCTGGTGAATCTGTCTTAACCTGGGTTTAGATCCAAACTGACTGCATTTAAGGAATAGGGTGAACCAGTAACAGTCCTGCACAAGAGCTACCATTCAGTTTCAAATACTCTGAATCCCTGCAACTGAATTTCTGCAACCCTAAATTGTTAATGTACTCACATATTATAATTCTCTAGATTAGAATGATAGTAACATAGGTGTCCAATTTATACAAGGGATGTTACAGTATAATATGTGGTCACTATAAAAAGGAAAAAGAAACAGCCTCACAACAGGACAAGACTACATGATTTAAAACTAGCAGAAACTTTAAAACAGAGAAATATACATACAGTGGGTCCCCATATTGGGGTTTTTAGGAAGATTTTAAATGACTATGCTTACCATTTTCAAACAAATAAAAGGGACAGATTTTTAGCAAAGAACTAAATCTGAAGAATATAATAACTGAAATAAAGAACTCAAAGAATGGACTCCACAGTATGTTGAACACAGGTGAGTCAATAAGTTAGAGGAAACAATTTAGAAACTAAGTTGCAGAGGACAAAGAATAAAACATACAGGAGTAAAGGCATGAGACATAGAGGGTACAGTGAGAAGGATTAACATATACATGATTAAAGTCCCAGAAAAGGAGGAGAGAGGGATTGGTATGAACAATACGTGAAGTGATTGTGACTGAGGGCTTTCCCAAAGTGATGAAAGAAATCATGGCGCAGATTCAAAAAGTGCTGAATCTCAAGCATCATCGGTAGAAACAAAGTCGTATCTGAGCAAACGAAAATGAAACTGCAAAAAACCACCAGTAAAAAGAACAATATTATAAAGAATAAAAACAACTTTTCAAAGAAACAACAGTTATAACAGATGGATTCTCAATAGAATCAATGAAAGCTAAAAGACAATGAAATGATAGCTTTAAAGTTTTTCAGAATAAAAATCATTGCTATCCAAATACCATAGTCAGCAAAAATATCCTTCAAGAATGTAGATAAAATAAAAACTTTTCAGACATATGCAAATACAGAGTTTTTCTTTCTTTCTTTTTTTTTGTAGCAGCAACTTCATATTTGGGGGAATAGTAGACAGTGTTCTTCAGGTAGAGGGGAAAAAATTCCAAGATGGAAATCCAGAGTTTATAGGAAGCAATGGAAATGATATATTTGAGTGATATTAAAGAGATACTAATTGCATAAAACAATAATAATAACTATTAAGTTTAGGGATATAGTATATTTTTGGTACAGCACATAAAACTCAAATGGGTTAAAGAGACTTAATCCATGGGTCTAGGAAAATTCACAGTGGAAATTTTATAAATATTTTGAAAGAATGATAAAGAAAATGTAATACTGAATATAAAAACTTATGGAGTATTATTAAAACTTGATTAGAAGAAAGGATTTAGAATTTTAAATGGGTAAGTGAGGATAGGTTGAAAATAAGCAATTAGCTATGTGAGGATGTTATTAATAGAAAGGGAGGAAAGGAAGGAAACAATAAAGATAAAAAATAAATGAAATAGTGAAATAATACAATAGAGAGGGTCAATAAATTTCAAGTTTCATTTTTTGCAAAGACTGCTAAGAATCATAATCCTCAGAAGTACTGATCAGGAAATGATATGTGTGAGAAATCCAAGAGTGAATATCTGTTCAGATCCTATAAATGTTTAAAAGATTATAATATGATATTATAAATAACTTTATGCCAACAGATTAGCACAAACTCCTAGAGAAATGGAGCCAAGAAGAAATAGAAAACATGAAATAACTTACAACTCAAACAAACTGAATCTCTGGACCTACATGACTACACATTGAAGAAATAAAACCAATTTTATAAAAACTTTTCCAGAGAGTAGGGGGTGTGGGGGGAAGCTATAACTCTTTGCAGCTAATATTATGAAGCCAGCATGTTCTTGATTCTGAAACCTGGTAATGACTTTGTAAGAAGGTAAAACTTCAGGCCAGTCTCTATCATAAACAAAGATGTAAACAAATGCTAAAGAAAAAAATGTTAAATCCACTAATACATAAAAAAGGATAATACATACAACCATGTGGAATTTACTTTAGTAAAGCAAACTTGTTTAAAATTAGAAAGTTCAGCAGTGTAATTCACTACATTAACACAATAAAGGAGAAAATCAGGATTATTGAATGGTCATTGATTAGCCCAATAGATTCAGGAAAAAAAAATTTGATAAATTTAAGCTTCACTGCAAAAACTATTACAGTCTAGGAATAAAGGAAACAAAATAATAAAGGGTACCTATAAAAAAGTACATACTTGAAAATGAAAGTCGCTCAGTCGTGTCCGACTCTTTGTGACCCCATGGACTATAGAGTCCATGGAATTCTCCAGGCCAGAATATTAGAGTGGGTTGCCTTTCCCTTCTCCAGGCGATCTTCCCAACTCAGGGATCGAACCCAGGTATCCCACATTGCAGGTGGATTCTTTACCAGCTGAGCCACAAGGGAAACCCAAGGATATTGGAGTGAGTAGCCTACTCTTCTCCAGTGGATCTTCCTGACCCAGGAATCCAACTGGAGTCTCCTGCATTGCAGGCAGATTCTTTATCAATGGAGCTATCAGGGAAGCCCATAAAAGCTTACATAATTAATGAGGAAATATTAGATGCTTCGTCCCTGGATTCAGGAATAACATAAGTATATCCACCATTACTATTTCAATTCAGTACATACTAGAAGCCCTAGAAAGTAGAAAATAGCAAGAAAAAGAAATGCATACAGAAATTTTGGAGCCTAGTGGCTCAGATGGTAAAGAATCTGCCTGCAATGCGGGAGGTCCAGGTTCGATCCCTGGATCATGAAGATCTCCTGGAGAAGGACATGGCAACCCACTCCAGTATTCTTGCCTGGAGAATTCCATGGACCCCCCTGTTTTTGACCCATTCAAAAAGTGTTGGATACGACTGAGGGACTAACACTTTTAACTTGTTCCATTAATATATAAATAAAAAACCTCTTGTTATCTGCAGATGATATAATCATAAATTGAAAATTCTGAAACAACATGGATGATTATACAGATGGTTATTAGAATTAAAAGTGAAGTTAGTAAGACTGTTGGGTAAGACATCAAAATATAAAATCAGTTCTATCTATATACTGGTGAAAAAGGATTTTTAAAAAGTACCATATCTGGTATAACAAAATATTTTTAAAACCTCTATGCATAGAACAATAAACTATTATTGAGAGAACATGCTAAAAATACTTAAATGGGTATATGACAATGGATTGAAAGATATTAAGATGCAATTTCAACTAAAACCCCGGTTGGTTTTTGCACAGAATTGACAAGATATCTTTAATTTGCACATGTGTTGAGTAAATATAGGACTGAAGATGGTATAAAGTATTTAAAAATATTCCCAGTAATGATATATAAAACAGTCCATATATCACATAAAAATATAAAAGTAAATTGTAACATACGTTTGCAACTTCATACGATCCATTTAATATCTGTTCCATGTAATGATTTAGATCTCTGAACCTTTTGTGATCTGAATTTGTAAAAGGTAAGTGCCACCAATGAGGAAACCTGTTTTAAAAGAAAAAAAGTATATTTTCATTAGTTTGAAAATTGATGTCTATATTTTAGCATTGTTCATGGAGTTATAGCTGCATCAGATGGAAAAGCCAATGAAAACATCTTTTATAAAACCAGAGAATGCATGATTAATTCTGAGAGTTTTATTAACATGGCTGTGGATATGTGCTATTTTAACCATCATTAATATTAACATTAATTTAATTTAGCACAGTAAACTAATATATTTTCCCTCTTACTGTATTTATGGCAGACCACACATTTTGTCTTTTAATACATGTGTGGGTTAATAAATACTTTCTGAAATTTAATGATTCATAATTTTCCCAAAAAGTCAGATGGTATTGTTGCTTCTGGGTTCACTAGAGACACTGCTACACTAGCTAAATTAAATATTTCACCAAGTGACATAGGCTTCCATCTGGTCTTAGTCTTTTGGAACAAAGTATCACTTTCCTTAGAGGTCTGATTTGCAGAATTTCCTCTTCACTATCTGATGATTCATCTTGATGGGCTGGACATTGATTATGACCAATTATTGGGTGGTATGTCCTGTTAAAGGCAACAGGTTTTGCTGCTTAAGGGCTTCCCTGGTAGCTCAGATGGCAAGGAATCTGCTTGCAATGCAGGAGACTCAGGTTTGCTTCTTGGGTCAGGAAGACCCCCTGGAGAAGGGAATAGCTACCCACTCCAGTATTCTTGCCTGGAGAATTCCATGGACAGGGGAACCTTGGCGGACTACAGTTCATGGATCACAAAGGGTCGGACACAACTGAGTGACTAACAGTTCAACTTTTCTGGTTAAATGCATCGTTTTAGGAACTATCTAGCAGCTACCTCTGACTGCAGTCTTGCTGTTTCCTCCTTCATCTTCTGCTTCTTTGGTCTAGACCTTCCCCTGGGCAAAGGAGCATGGGGGATGGCAAAGGGTTGTCAGCAAACACACCGAAGTACATGACAACTGCAGGACATCCTATCCATTGCTTCTTGTTGGAAATGTCACGGAAATCCAAAATAATATGCCTGTCTTTAAATAACTGATAGTTTACTTTTTTACTTTTGCAGTTCTAAGGCTTAAAGTATTAAAAGTTTTCATCCAGATTTAGTTACAAAAATTAGTATCATATATAACTAATCAAAGCACAGAAATACATTTGGTAAGTAGACAGATTTTGCTGGTTTTAAAAATATTAATTTGTTTATTTGTGGCTGAATTTTCTTTATCACTAGAATAAAATGGAGTTCAACATTAGTTCTATTCCATTTTTATAGATGGATGTACTAAAAAATATTGCATGTAAATAAATATATGAGAATTAAGGAATTCAGCTCCAGTAATGTCCTTCATTTATTTGAAATGCTTTTGAGTTATATGTCAAATATAACATAGTTAATACTTCTTGAAAATGATTTTTTAGGATATTTTATCTGATGGTGCTGACAAGTCCTCTCTCAATTCTGTTCACACAACAGATTAAGAAAAACCTGACCTGCAAACAGATTTAATATCCAGTTATTAGAATAATTCATTTTCTCAGTACCAATACTGGTATTTTGGTTTGCCCTTTATTTGAGCCTCAGAGACTTTTACCCCCGGGACAGTGTATCAACACAGAATCCTGGATGGCTGGGAGAAAAGCGATGGTGAAAGTAAGTGAGGGAAAGGAAATCAACCTTTCCCAAGTAGATGAGTTTTATTTTTATAATTTTATTCATTTATTTTTTGCTGCGCTGGGTCTTGGCTGCTGCGTGGGTTTTTCCTCTAGTTGTTGTGAGTGGGGGCTCCTCTCTAGCTGCAGTACGAGGGCTTCTCATTGCAGTGGCTCCTCTCATTGCAGAGCGCAGCCTCTAGGGCCTGTGTGCCTAAGTTGGTGCTGCTCCCAGGCTCCAGAGCGCAGGCGAAACACTTGTGGTGCACAGGCTTAGCTGCTCTGTGGCATGTGGGATCTTCCTGAACCAGGGATCAATCCTGTGCCTCCTGCATTGGCAGGTGGATTCTTTACCATTGAGCCACCAGGGAAGCCCTCAAGCAGATGACTTTAAAGAAGATGATTAATTTCAAGGAAGATTCCTATGTCTGTGTGTTCTCAGAAGGTACCAAGAAGTACAAACAGCCTGATTGGAAGACCACTGTTTTACAATACGTCTACTTTGAACTTTCTGACCATACTTTCTAGATTGGATTTACCCAATTTGCATAGAGCTTCTCTTAGTAAATTTAGGAGTCAGAGGAAATCTTGTCCTCATCCTTCATGTATATGCATTGCTATCAGCCTGAGCTCCACTGGGACTGTCAGCATACAAATATTGTTCAGGGCAAAAAGGACTAAATACCCCTCCCTTCCACATTTTGCTTGAATGGTTTTAAAACCAATTTAGGTCCCATTACCTGGCAGGAGTTGTTGAGCAAAGCAGAATCATAACTAAAGCTGAAAATCGAGACGAGGCACATGGAAAGAGATTACTGACACTTTAAAGTTTTACAGGTTATACTAATATGTATTGAGCAGAGAAAAGAGTAGGACAGAGACATTTTTGAAACCTACAGGAGTAGCCACTTACAGAAATGAACGAACATATTTCTAAATCATTAATAAGTAAGATACAATGGAAACCACTAATGTTGAATTCAGTATCTGTAGTTGGACTTTACATTTTTTTGGCCAGTATTTCCTTTCCCTTAGTTATCATATTAGATGTTTTTCAATAATTCTTATTAGTTTTCACAATGACATTCCTTCACTGTCAGTGTCTTACTCTGATGACTTTCTGATTTTTAAAGCATTTGTATTTCAAAATTTCTGAGATATCTGCAAGTATAGAGTTTAATGAATGTACACTGCTCAGTCTTCAATAATGCCCACTATCTTTCCATCCACTGGTGATGTTGCTTAGATTTATACTTTGGTAAGTGACTAAACCCTGAAAGTCTAATGAAAATCCACATGTCCCAAGTATATCAGGTCAAGTATGAACATTCCTATTATTTGAGGACCATTTACTCAAGAAAAATCCTGGTACATTTGGCTCTCCCTATCTGCAGGTTTGATATCTGCAGATTCAATCAACTGTAGATCAAACTATTAGGAAAAAATAATCCAGAAAGTTCCAAAATGCAAAATTTGAATTTGCTGCATGCCAGAAAATATTTACATAGTATTTACAACTATTTACATAGCATTTATATTGTATTAGATATTATAAGAAATCTAGATGTGATTTAAAGTAAGAGGAGACTTTAAAGTAAGAGGAGACTGTGGGTAGGTTATATGTAAACACTACTCCATCTTATGTGTAGGACTTGAGCATGCAAGGCTTTTGGTGTCTACAGGAGGGGATCCTAGAACCAATCCCTTGTGGATACCAAGAAACTACTCTGTAGATAACACTTGATATGCCTAAGTACAAATATAAATTCTAAGAAGTTCATTTTTAAAAAGTCAAGATATTCCACATACTCAAGTCTATAATCTAAATTTGGCTAGTTCTAAATGATGAATTTTAGAAGATTTATTTGATCAGAAGTTAGTTTGAATTATACCCTTTGTTTATGCTTAATATGTTTTTGCTATAACATGAACTGAAACAATAGCTCTCAAGACTGTAAAATGAAGATAATAACAAGTTAAATTTAGATAACCCAAGTTCAAGTTAATGTGTGTGCTCTGTGCTTAGTCGTGTCCCACTCTTGCGATCTCATAGACTGTAGCCTGCCAGGTTCCTCTGTCCATGGGATTCTCCAGGCAAGAACACTGGAGTGGGCTGCCATTTCCTTCTCCAGGGGATCAAGTCAATAATTAATAACAAAAATGAATTGATGTGAATAAATTTTACTTGTATACTAATTGATAACTTTCTCTTGTACAGCAAATAAATATATCAGAGCTTTTTGTTGCCATTATTTGCTGAAAGAGAAGATATATACAATTTCACTCTGCATTTTCAATTTCGTTTTAACAGAAAATTCTAGAAAAAGATTAAATTTAAAAACAGGCAAAGAAAACAATTTTACTGATAATTGATGAAAAATGAAATTGGTTCTGATTTTTTTTTGTCTATAACAACAATGCCTGAAAGCAGACAAAATTAAAAACCTTTTCTGTTTTATGAGACAAAAAGTTCCTTACTCTGAGAGCAATAGAGACTGCTTGGATAGATTCAGAGGAACTAGAATCAGAATGCTGTATTGTTCACAAATAGAAAATCCCATGGCCATAATTTCTCCTTATGTTCAAGGGAAAGTACTGAACGCAAAACCCTAGGAGGATAATCCTTACTCTGGGAGGGTCAGTGATGCGAACTGCTTTTGAAGTTGGCTGTGAAGTTTTGCAAACTGGTCAAATGACTTTTCTGTCAGGCTTGTCTCGTTGTTACTGTGAGTCACCTGGATTAGATACAGCTGCAGAAAATAAATAGACAAAATCAAAAGACGGCAGTATCAACCTTCAATACATTCTGAAATCTGGCTCCATGTAAACTAAACAAAACAAGAATTTATCTGCAAAAAAAAATCATCACAAAAGATAAGAGGTGCATTTTGTAAAGGCAAAATTACCTATAAACACATGGTATAGAAAGCTATCATAATCTTAGGTGCTGGGAACACACTGCCTAATTTCTGCTCTTCTTTCCTTGTGGACATTTTAATTAGTTCTTGATTTATAGTCAACCACAGGGCAGGAACTGTTCTCTTTGGTGATTCTCTACTAACAGCTCTGGTTGTTAATGATTTTTCCTTGGAACATCCACCTTAATGGCACTTCTACTCAAACTGTAACTGATTTTTCATATGCATAGTAAAAAAAAAAAAAAGCATGGTATCAAGAAGAATGTGTATAGTGAAGGAAAGTGGGAGATGCAGTCAAATGATACTTAAGTCAAGATGACAGTGTTGAAACTTACATGGCTGGTTTTCTTGCTGAACCCGAAGATTGTTGCTCTTTGGATTGACCTGCTTGCACCTGGCATAGAGGATTCCTGGGAAAACGTCTGTGAAGTCGATTTGGCAGGGCTTATGGCTGTCATTTGTGCAAGTGTGTGGATCAAGTTATTCAATTTCACAGGGAAGCACTCCAGACTTTCCTTTATTTTCCTAGAGAAATGAAAAAAGACAAGATAGTGAGTGATGTTCACCCTGAGTTGATCCATTTCACTTGAGTCATTTCCTTGTGTTAGATGTGGATGAAAAAGTCAAGGACCATTCCTATTGATTTGGAGTACAACTATTAATAGTAAACATTATTTTTATCAACTTCAAATTCATATCTTGAGCTGTTAGCAAATATAACAAAAACTTTCGTGGTGAAATATAAAACTAATTGCAATATTTCTATTTTGACTCCTTTAACTTCTTCAAAAAAGAAATTCTTTCAATTTCTATTTTTGTTGTTGTGCAGTACTATGTCATGTCCAACTCTTTGCATCCCCATGACTGTAGCATACCAGGCTCCTCTATCCTCTACTAACTCTTGGAGATTGCTCAAACTCATGTCCATTGAGTCTGTGATGCCATCCAACCATCTCGTCCTCTGTTGTCCCCTTCTCTTTCTGCCCTCAATCTTTCCCAGCATCAGGGTCTTTCCCAGTGAATCAGCTCTTCCCATCAGGTGGCCGAAACACTGGAGCTTCAGCTTCACCATCAGTCCTTCCAATGAATATTCAGGGTTGATTTCCTTTAGGATGGACTCGCTTGATCTCCTTGCAGTCCAAGGGACTCTCAAGAGTCTTCTTCAACACCACAGTTTAAATGCATCGGTACTTCAGTACTCAGCCTTCTTTATGGTCCAGCTCTCACATGCATACATGACTACTGGGAAAACCATAACGTTGACTAGGTGGACCTTTGTCAGCAAAGTGATGTCTCTGCTTTTTAATTCACTGTCTTCGATTGTCATAGCTTTTCTTTCAAGAAGCAAGTGTCTTCTAATTTCATGGCTGCAGTTACCATCTGCAGTGATTTTAGAGCCCAAGAAAATAAAGTCTGTCACTGTTTCCATTTTTCCCCCTTCTATTTGTCATGAAGTGAAGGGACTGGATGCCATGATCTTAGTTTTTTGAATGCTGAGTTTTAAACCAACTTTTTCACTCTCCCCTTTCAGCGTCATCAAGAGACTCTTTAATTCCTCTTTATTTTCAGCCATTGGAATGGTATCATCTGCATATTTGAGGCTGCTGATATTTTCCCCAGCAATCTTGATTCCAGCTTGTGCTTTTTACATGATGTACTCTGCATATAAGTTAAACAAGCAGGGTGACAATACACAGCCTTGATGTACTCTTTTCCTAATTTTGATCCAGTTCTCTGTTCCATGTGCAGTTCTAACTCTTGCTTCTTGATCCGCATACAGATTTCTCAGGAGACAGGTAATGTAGTCTCAGATTTTTGTATTCTATTTTTTAGGAATAATTTAAAACATCAATTTGTTTAAAATACTGAAACAATTCCAGAAGTTATATCTATCAAAACAGTGTGTATTCCAAGAAGCTCAACATCTATCTCTGAACTCTCTATGCTATTCCCTTCTTCTCCCTATACTTAAACATTTTTAAAAATTATGATTTAACTTTCCTTGTTTTATTTTCAAATATATTTGATTTCCTCTGTCAACTATTTTCTAAGAAGTTGTATACTATAATACTATATTTAATATACACATATGTTACATGAAATGCCTTCACTCTGGTCTTTATTTTTTGGTTTGGTTTTGGATCGTTTCTGCTTTATTATTATGATTATTTATATTTAAGAAGGTTTGCAATTGTGTCCTAATGGTATAATAAATATCTTCAGATAATACCCTTTATCCCCTGTGCCCTTTTTCTCCAGTATCTGATTGCAGTGTTATCCTTTTTTATCCCAGTTCATATAATAAAGCAATCTTTATGCCTACTCCACTTTCCTATTTCTCTCTCATTTTTTTTTACAGAGCTATTCTATCTATATCAAATGGTACCTATACTATGCATATTACACATTCCCTCTTCTAACTATCATTGAATATGATATGCTCCAGCAGTCCTATGTCACATCCCTCCATCATTTCGACTATCTGATGCTCATTTTCTGGCAAATTCCTCCAGAAGTGCTCAAGGAAGTAAGTTTCCGAGTTCTGGGTGTTGATAACAGTTTTTCTGTGGGCTTTATACAAAAGTCAGTTTTACTGGCTACAACATCTGTGGCTCATGTTTTCCTTTTTGGGGGTCATAAAAATATTATTTAATTTTCTTCTGGAATAAAGGATTATGACCCCAAACTCTTATGACAGACTGAACTTCTTTCCCTTACAAATGAATTGATCTTTTTGTCTAGATGCTTAAAGGAAGTTTTTTTTTCCCCTCAAATCTAATGCTTTCTCCAAATATATGTTTCAGGTTGGTTATTCTGGGTAACTTTCTCAATATGCAAAGTGGCCTTTCCATATGTAATTTCAAGTCTTTTCATTTTTCTGAAAACTTCTTGAATTATGATGTTAATATTTATTAAAATATTAAATATACAATTTAGTTTTGATATTGTTTTGATATATTACTTTGGTTTTCTTCTTCAGGGACTTTATTAAAGTATGTTTTATTTTCTATTTTTTGAGAGGTTTCATCATTTCATTTTTGAGTTTTCTCTAGTTATAATTTACATTGCTCCTTCATATCTTTATCATTTTCTTAATTTCTTTTAGCTCAATTTGAAATATAACAGTTTATCCCTTCTTTAGGAATGTCTTTCTGGCATACTTTCATTGAAGAAATTTTATTTACATCTTTCTTTTTTTTAAATTGCATTTCTTTTTTAAAAATTATAATTTTGTATGACATTCAGACATGATCTATGTTACTTATTCATTTTAAGATGAAATTAAACTTTCAGGAAGGAGTAGAGGGTTCTCAGGATCTTAAGCCCTCTTTTCTGTTGCTGTCACAGTGGTAGAAAAAAAGTACTGTTTCATACTTTCTGAGATATGCTGCTTTGGCTTGTCCCTTTGCCCTCAATTTTTTTTGGATTTTGTTTTTCCTTTGCTCCTACAATCTTTCTACTTTCATTTGGATTATACTTATAGCAGTTTGTCTTCAGCTTAGGACTTTTTCTAGGGAGGAAGTGCCAGTTACCTTTGAGAGTATATAGACTTCTCCAACCTTTTCAGATTTGCCATGGAACCCTTGCCCTTCCTTGTGAACTGGAGTGTGTAAAAGTCCTTCCCCGTTTCAGCTGCTTCATAGCTTATCAAATTGGCCCACTCAGCTTTCCAGTGAGTACCTGTGAGCTCTGTGGAGCCTTGTTCTCATATCCATCAGATAACCTGTGGCTTCCTTAGCTAACCTGTGGCTTCCTTAGCTTCCTCCTATAAGATGCTGTTACACAGGTCTTTTTTTTTTTTTACTTACAGAATATTGTTTTTATGGATATAAAAGCATTTATACTATAATAAACACATAATAGGAAATACACATAAAATATAAATAATAAAAATTAAACTATAGAGCAATGTATTTAATATACACTCAATAGTGTAGTGTCTGGCACATAACACAGGCACAAGGTATGGTAGCAATTATGAATATTAGTATCTAAAGACCTATATTAGTATCTGTAAATACTAAAATTTATAAAAAGATATTTATAAAGTATATTATCAAAGGTCCGTCTAGTCAAAGCTATGGTTTTTCCAGTAGTCATGTGTGGATATGAGAGTTGGACCATAAAGAAAGCTGAGCACTGAAGAATTGATGCTTTTGAACTGTGGTGTTGGAGAAGACTCTCAAGAGTCCATTAGAGAGCAAGGAGATCCAACCAGTAACTTAATGATCTGCCCTTCCCTGCTTGTTCTTAGGGATACCTTGTTACTCAACTGTTTTGGATACTGTCCACAGTTTTGGGGTCTTGCTACCCTATTTGATCTGTTTTATGAATTATGAAAGAAATTTCAGGTACACTGAAATATTTGCTTTTTTTAAAAAAAAAAAAAACTGTAATTCAAGCCGCAAAGTAATAAAATGTAAAAGGTTTGCCTCATCCTTCTTCCGTTACCACTCTCCTCCCCGCAAATAGCCAGTATGAACAGTTTGGTAGTCTTCTTTTGCGGTTCCTCCATACACTTGTGCAAACTAACAGACACACAGTCAAAGATGACACTCACACTATTTTTACTCTTGTTATATGCCAGGTGCATACTGGGATATACCACTGAGAAAACCAGACAGAAATGTCTCCCCTTATAAAGTTTCTATAATGTGAATATAAACTATCATGAAATAAACATAAAAATATAGGATTTGAGAAAGTAATATAAACCATAGAAGAAACTAAGATAGAAATTGGGGAGAGGGAACATGGGGTAGGAAACAGTTGCCATTTTAAGCAGGATGAAAGTGAAAGTGAAAGTCGCCCAGTCCTGTTCGCCTCTTTGTAGCCCATGGAATTCTCCAAGCCAGAATACTGGAGTGGGTAGCCTTTCCCTTCTCCAGGGGATCTTCCCAACCCAGGGATCAAACCCAGGTCTCTCACAATTGCAGGGGGACTTTTTACCAGCTGAGCCACAAAGTAAGTCCAAGAATACTGGAGTGGATGGCCTATTCCTTCTCCAGTGGATCTTCCGGACCCAGGGATTGAACCAGGGTCTCCTGCATTGCAGGCGGATTCTTAAACAGCTGAGCTACCAGGGAAGCCCCTTAAGCAGGATGGTCAGGGATAATCTCACCGAAAAGATGAGCGGAGTGATTTGACGAACTTAATTTGCCAAGAACATAGACCATGGGAATTTCTGTACAGAGAATATTCTAGAAAGAAACAACAGCTCATCCAGAAGCTCAGAGGTAGATGGATGATTGGTGCTTAACAGACAGCAAAAAACTGCAGTGTGGCTGACAGAGTGAGGAGGGGAAGAAAGGAATCAGGCAGATAAAGGGAGCATGTTTTTGTAAGAAGTTTGAAGTTGTGTGAGATGGAAGTAAGAAAGGCAAGAGTCAAAAATCACAATTATTTGAAATGTAATCTGCTTTTTTAACAGTAATATATTTTGGACATGAACTTGGGCGAACTTTGGGAGGTGGTGAGGGACAGAGAGGCCTGCCGCGCTGCAGTTCATGGGGTCACAGAGTCCGACATGACTTAGTGACTGAACAACAACAAACATATTTTGGAAGAAAAATTTTACAATAACTTGTGCATAGTAAGTAGCCCCCAAATATTTGTTGAATGAACAATCTCTCTATTTCAGAAAATAGAGTTAACTTTATTTTTTAAAAAATGTTTTATCTCAAAGTATAGATATACAACGATTAGTTTAACCATTTTTTTTTTCCATTGCAAAGACCATTCTTTCCTCACTGATTCAACTTTTGCCCAACACCAATGGTCTACATACATATAGGCTTGTTTTTGGCTTCTTCATTTGATTGCACTCGTCAATTTGTCTATCTGTGTGTTAATACTACATTTTCTTAAATAGCTAGAACTTATAATAAGTCTTGAAAATTCTTTTACCTTGTTCTTCTTTAGGTGTTTTTTTCCCCATGATTTTAGGTCCTTTGACCTCCTGAATATATTTTAGAATCAGCTTATCAAGTTTCTGTTGTTGTTAAGTTGCCCAATCATGTTTGACTCTTTGCGACCCCATGGACTGCAGCATGCCAGGTTTCCCTGTCCTTCACCATCTTCTGGAGTTCACCCAGTCCATGTCCAGGGAGTCAGTGATGCCATCCAACCATCTCATCATCTGACACCCTCTTCTCCTTCTGCCCTCAATCTTTCCCTGTATCAGGGACTTTTCCAATGAGTTGGCTGTTTGCATCAAATGACCAAAATATAGGAGCTTCAGCTTCAGCATCAGTCCTTCCAATGAGTATTCAGGGTTGATTTCCCTTAAGATTGACTGGTTTGATCTCTTTGCTGTCCAAGGGTCTTTCAGGATTCTTCTCCAGCACCACAGTTCAAAGGCATCAATTCTTTGGTGCTCAGCCTTTATAGTCCAGCTCTCACAACCGTACGTGACTACCGGGCAGACCATTGCCTTGACTGTACCGACTTTTGTGGTTTGTCATAGCTTTCCTGCCAAGAAGCAATCGTCTTCTGATTTTATGGCTGCAGTCACCATCCTCAGTGATTTTAGAGCCCAGGAAGAGGAAATCCATCACTGTTTCCACCTTTTCTCCTTCTATTTGTCATGAAGTAATGGGGCCATGATCTTTGTTTATTTTAATATTTAGTTTTAAGCCAGCTCTTTCACTCTCCTCCTTCACCCTCATCAAGAGACTCTTTGGTTCTTCCTCTTTGCTTTCTGCCATCAGAGTGGTATCATCCGCATATCTGAGGTTGTTGATGTTTTTTCCCCCCATCTTGATTCCAGCTTGCTTACCCATACACAAAATAAATGAACAATCGTTTGAGTGGCATTCATTAAACTATAAATTAATTTGGGGAGAATCAACATCTTCACAGTATTGAAACATACAACCACTAAACATGGCATATTTCTTTATTTAATTGAATCTTTCTGTACAATTTTAGAATTTTTTTCCTGTGGATATTTTGCATATCTTTTGTTAGATTTATCATAGCTTGTAAATTCTAGTTTTTTTCTAAATTTTAACTAATAACTGTTAATATATGAGTAGATTTTAAGTCATTATTTCTAACAATATACTGTATATTCTTTTGAAATTTGAATGGACACAGTCATGTTATATGAAAACAATAACTGTTTTCTGTTATCTTTTACATTACTAAGATTTCTAGTTTAATGTTAAATGAAAATAGTGATAGCAGACATTTTTGGTTTGTTTGATTATAGGGAAAGCTTTTAATGTTTTACCACTAAGCACAACATTTTCTGTAGTTTTTAGCTATAGGTTAAGGACATGTCCTTCTATTTTTAGAGAGTTAAAAAAATCGTGATTCTAAATTTTAATAACTGCATTTTCTGTATCTATTTAGGTGATCATATAAAGTTCCCCCTCTATTCTTTCACTACTGACTCTTGAATGTTTATCTTGTTAACTACTTACTGTACTAAATTAAAATTAAATTAAAAGAAAATTATCTGGAATTGCTTTATTATTCAAGTGGAAAATAACAATATAACAAATCTTACATATAGAGCTTTACTATAAACATAGAGGCATTATTATATTTTTCCTGACATTAATGACATTAATGCTTAAAATTTTTCACTTTAAAATACACGTTTATCCAAGTTTCCTTCTATTCTGAGCTTACTAAAATTTACAAGAGGAATAGATGTCAAATGTAATCAAACACTGGTTTTCTGCATTGGCGTCTATCAAAGTTATCATGCATTGATTTCTTTATGAAGAATCAGCCATGTCCTTGATGTTAAAAATATAAATCAATAATGTTTAATAATTTCCCCCTCATCTTCTATAAAACTTCAAGCCCATTTATCTTGTTCTGGTTTAAGGTTTTTTTAAAAAAAATCCAAATTTTTCCATTGTTATATATCCATCTTGGCCAACATTTGCTAAGAAAGTTAAAATATGACCCTGATCATTATTCATTTCCACAGTGTTCATTATTTCTAAAGATGTCCTTTGACTTTATGAATTTATGGGTAGGCAGTATAGGATAAAACATTCATTTCTCTTCTCATCAGCAGTTTAAAGACATGAAGACAATTAGTAAGAGTATAATACTAATCATGATTTATGGGGACCTTACAATTTATTCACTCATTCAACAAATATTTATTGAGCACATTTTATGGATTGGGATGGAAAGCTTTATGGTAACAGCATGTACTCACTTCTAATAAAGGTAGGACTATGAACCATCAATCTTGAGTTCTGATGTATTCATGCTCACATACTCTCAACACACATCCAGGCCTTATTCTTACATGTCCCAACAGTCAAGATGCAAGAGGACCAGTGGTGAAGGATGAACTCTTATGATAAACCTAGCGTTTAAGGCAACTTTCACCTAAATCCATCTCCAGTTTCTCAAGTGGCAGATTTAACAAGTCAGAATAAACTAGTGTTGTTAAATATGATGCAATTTAGGACTGGGGACCTCAGAGCAGAATTGGACATGACTGAGCAACTGTTGTCATGAAATTAAAAGGTGCTTTCTCCTTGGAGGAAAAGTTATGACCAACCTAGACAGCATATTAAAAAGCAGGGATGTTACTTTCACAACAAAGGTCCATCTAGTCAAGGCTATGGTTTTTCCAGTAGTCATGTATGGCTGTGAGAATTGGACTATAAAGAAAGCTGAGCACCAAAGAACTGATGCTTTTGAACTGTGATGTTGGAGAAGACTCTTGAGAGTCCCTTGGACTGCAAGGAGATCCAACCCGTCCATCCTAAAGGAAATCAGTCCTGAATATTTATTGAAAGGACTGATGCTGAAGCTGAAGCTCCAATACTTTGGCCACCTGATGTGAAGAACTCACTCACTTGAAAAGACCTTGATGCTGGGAAATATTGAGGGCAGGAGGAGAAGGGGATGACAGAGGATGAGATGGTTGGATGGCATCACTGGCTCAATGAGTTTGAGTAAACTCCGGGAGCTGGTGATGGACAGGGAGGCCCTTGGCGCTGCAGGGGTTGCAAGGAGTCAGACATGACTGAGCGACTGAACTGAACTGAACTGAGCAACTGAGCACAAGCCAATAGATTAGTATGGATTTCCTAGGTGGGATAAAAGCACTAAAACAACGCCCCTTTAGTTTTTATATAGAAATAACACTCAGAAAAAAAATTTAGTATTTCTTGGATCTAGGGAACATAGTCCAAAGGGGCATAAAATGAGATAAAATTTCTTAAGCTGTAGGTTCCATCTTAAACATATGTACAAATTCTTTTCTACTTCAGAACAGATGTACCTTTTTATGTAAGTATTTTAAATTGCTTATCATCAGAAACAACTGCTACTAATAGGTTTCCTAGCTATGTATGAATAGGCACTTGAGTTTATTAGTCTCAGAAAACTGTCAAATTCAGGTCTAATCTTTCATGTCAGGTTTTTTTTTTTCCTTCTCAGGTTAAATACTGTATTTTTTTAGCTCATATTTTTACTAATATAAATTTATATTAATAAATAAAGTGGCAAAAGTTTCTAATTGCTTCATAAACTACATTGGAGTAACCACTGAAGCATACGTGCGTATTTTGTCACTTAGTCATGTCCGACTTTTTGCGACCCCATGAACTGTGACCCGCCAGGCTCCTCTGTCCACAGGATTCTCCAGGCAAGAATACTAGAGTGGATTACATTTCCTTCTCCAGGGGGTCTTCCTCACTCAGGGTTTGAACCCAGGTCTCCTGCATTGCAAGCAGAGGCTTTACTGTCTGAGCTACTAGGGAAGGCCAACTATTGAAGGCCTAAAGGGGTAGTTTAGGTGACTGAGTGAAGGTTCTCAGGCAACAATTGATGGGAATTTCAAAAAACACATATTTCTACTGCTGAAGTTTGATATCATTTTGCTGTTTGATAGAACATAGATCTATTTTACTGGTCAATCCCTTTAATAGTCTCAGGGAAAACTTCTCAAATGACTTTTCTGGGAAGGAATTTGCACGAGAATGTCCTTATTTTATCATCAACACTGTAATTTTATCATATGTAAACAGTTTCAACTTATATTCTCCATGAAAAAATTTCTTCATCTAACTCTCAAGAAAATACACTATCATGATAATTCCTATTTCATTACAAATTTATATTGGACGAATAAGTATTCAAAAGTATTCAAAATATTTTTAACCAAAAAATTACCATTCTGAAATGAATTTAATTAATAATCGTTGCTGATGCAGTCTTGGTACACCATTTTTTAAAAAGAAATTCCTCTCTATGCACTTTTATTTTAAACAATTCAAGATTATCTGACATTAAAAAGAGAGCACTTGATGATTTTGGGGTATGTAGCATGTATGTATATTTGCGTGAAGATAAAAATTTAAGCTTCATGGTCTAACCTTGAAAAGTTAGATGCTAAAAATGGATATCTCATGTTAATCTCATATAGTTTTGATGGCATGGTACCCTAATTTGAGAAATATAGCTATAAACATTTAGGTTTTTTTCTCTCACTATGTTCTTTCAACTAATCCAAAGACACTCCAGTTAAAGCTCATCCATATTATCTGAGATTATCAATTTTCTATGTAGTTTTTTTCCCACATAATTTTGTTTAGAGTCGTGGGAAGAGCACCTATTATGCAATAAATCAGTTTTGTTCTCTTTTGAACTCACTTATCAGTTCTGCCTGTAATCTCAAGAAAGTCAGTTAGCTTTCACGAGACTCAGTTGTTACCATCTAGAAATATAGTTGATGACTAAAGCATGCCATCCCCTGGAACTATTGACAGAATCAAATGAAGTAACATATAAAAAGTTATTAGAAATAGAATGCAAAGTAGCTTCAGTCTTGTCTAACTCTTTGTGACCCCATGGACTGTAGCCTGCCAGGCTCCTCTGTCCATGGAATTTTCCAGCAAGAATACTGGAGTGGGTTGCCATGCCCTCCTCCAGAGGATCTTCCCTACCCAGTGATCAAACCCATATCTCTTATATCTCCTGTATTGGCAGGCAGGTTCTTTACTACTAGTGCCACTAGAGAAGCCTTATAAATTTTATTTAAGAAAGCTTACTACTAAATAAGTAAAAAAATGAATATATATATGAACCCAAAAGGCAGTAAACTACTAAGATAGATACAAGGGAAAACAAATGTACAGATTTATGGTTCTGTGGAAACTGACTTATGGTAGACTCTTGAAATCCTACAAAAGAGATGTTAGATAGGGATTAAAATGAGGCAACTTTAGAGTCTCTCATGTTTTTATCTTTTCTCCTACCTCATAGTTTAGAACTTGGCTTTAAGAATGAAAAACTGCTCTCCTCCAAGTCCAAGCCTCAAATCTTCAGAATTCATCTACAAGTGTTATGCAAATTTCATCAAAGGCACCCAATTGCATACAAACAAGAATTCCAGGCTCCATGGCTTTTAGTACAAGAAGTAATTCTTACATTTTCTTATGGAGGCTTCTTACAAAATTTAGCCAAATTAGAGCAAATGGAATTTAAAGAAATAGGGAAATAGAGATGGACTAGTCTTATGTATAACTACTTTGCCAGCATTCCAGGTTTCGATCCCCACCTTGCCCTAAAAGCCATTTTGTTTTTTATTGTAAAAGCTATCATATATGTGTGTTCAGTCACTCAGTCATATCCAATTCTTTTTGACCCCTTGGGCTGTAGCCCGCCAGGCTCTTCTGTCCATGGGATATTCCAGGCAGGAATACTGGAGTGGGTTCCATTTCCTACTCTAGGGGATTTTTCCTGACTCAGGAATCAAGCTTGAGTCTCCAGCATGGGCAGGCCGATACTTTACCACTGTGCCACTTGGAAAGCCCCTCTAAAAGCTGTCCTATCTACAGTTTAAAAAAATGGTAGTTTTAAAAATCAATTTAGTTCAGATTAGTTCTTACAATTACATTTTTTTTAAATGGAAGACTTTTTTGGGGAATTGCCAGTTTAATTTGCATTTCCCTTTGAATCTGCTTTCATAATTTAAGGAAAGCTGGAGGTCATAATTGTTAGTTCCTCTAATTCCTGTCTTTTATTTGTTTTTTCTTGTGAGCATTCATTTCTGAAGGTATCAACAGTTAAGCTAAGGCAAAAGAAAACTTTGACCCATATTTGTGGAATTCAGCAATCCACAAGATGACACCTGATGCAAAGAGCTGACTCATTGGAAAAGACCCTGATGTTGGCAAAGATTGAGGGCAGGGGGAGAAGGGGACGACAGAGGATGAGATGCTTGGATGGCATCACCAACTCAGTGGACATGAGTTTGAGCAAGCTCTGGAAGACAGCGAAGGACAGGGAAGCCTGGCGTGCTGCAGTCCATGGTCACAAAGAGTTGAACACGACTGAGCAACTGAACAATGAGATGACAATTTGCAAAGTCCTAAAAAAATAAAATCAAGAAACATTAATGACAAAAGAGCCCAGGGATCTGCATTCCTGTCCCATACTCTGTTTCTCAGTTTTGAGGAGAAACCAGGTAGAAAGCCATTGAACTATGTCTTGAGACATTTGAGCATAAGGAATCTTGTCTCACCTTATTAAGTTAGGTGTGCATGCTCAGTTGTGTTAGTCTCTTTACAACCCAATGGACTGCAGTCCACCAGGCTCCTCTGTCCATGCAATTCTCTAGGCAAGAATACTGGAGTGGGTTGCCATTTCCTACTCCAGGGTGTCTTCCTAACCCAGGGATTAAACCTGCATCTCCTGCATTAGCAGGTGGATTCTTATCACTGGTGCCACCTGGGAAGCCTACAGCCATGAAAAATAAACAAGAAGGAATGCTGGGGACGTTGGGGATTTCTGGCACTGTGTCTGCATATTTTGTCAGCTAAGGGACTCTGGCTCCTGTTTTTGTGATGTGAGGCCTGGGAGCACTCTTTCGGGATGTCGTCAACATTTTCAGCAGCTTCATGCTTGTACTTTGTTGGGACAGTCATTGTGCCTGTACTACCCAATGACCCCTCATTATTTAGATTGTTCCTTCTAAAGCCCAGAGTTCAGAGAAGAAGCTCCAGGCGGTTCTCTAAGGGGTGGCCCATGGTGAGAACACGAATGGACAACTGAATCCATGATGGCTTTACACAACGGACCCTGTCCGGTAGGAATAAAGGCCACTGGTTAAGTCAATTAGACAGTCTCGCTCTGGGATTTATATGAGAGAATACTGGCCAGTAGGCAAAGAGAAGTAGTATTTGCTAGGTAGAAATAAGCAGAAGAGAAGTTCTTCATTTTCAATAGAAACTGGCCAAGCGTATCAGTTTCTGGAGTTTGTTAGGTGACAGTGTGAGATGTATATTCTTCTTCCCAAAGGTACCAGATAGAATCTATTTCTTGCTATCAAAATACTCCACTGATGCAAATAATTGGTTATTTTAAAGTCTGGGGTTCTGTTTTGCTTTAAGCTGCCTTCAGTTTTAGCTGAAGAGCAGGAGATCTTATACTTACTAAACCAAAGAATCTGCGTGGCAGGCCAAATGGATTATCTGGGAGGACATGGAAAATGTTTTCTCATATTTCTGGAGGAGGAGATGGGTAAAGTGAAAAGCAGGATCTGCATGTAGGAGAGAAGGTAGGCTGGGAAATTTATGCTTGATGATCCCGGTCTGGCCTGTGAAATAGGCTGCCTGTTTCTAAAGGACAGCTCGCCTGAGGTTTGAGAGTGACTGAAAATTCTGAAATAACCCATTTGGATGGCACTTTAATGGATGGTTGCCTTTGTTGCCTAGCAGTGGGCTCGGCAGAGATACTACATGAGAGTATCAATTTGCAGGGACTGAGTCGTGATACTTTGCTGATTCTATTCAACAGAACGCAGCTGTAAGGGGAGTAAAACAAAAAAAAAAGTAAGGGAAGCAGAGAGAGGAGTTGGCAATGAGGTAAAAGATCTTTGTGGTTGGTAAACCAATTTTATTTTCATTTTTCTCTATATGCCATTGGTTGTAATATGATTTTTTAATGTCACACCTCCTCTGAAGCTCTTGTGATCGTTTCTCAACCCAGAATGTTTATACCCAAGAGTGAAGCAGGATCCTGTGTGGTTCATGAATAGAGTACGCCCTGAGAGACACAGGAAAAGCCATTTCTTTCTTTCAAGTCTCGAAGAGGGTCAAGAGGGGCAACCTCTTAATGCTAATACCGTAGTCAGGATGAGGGCACTTAAGGTATCCACCCATGCTGTGTCTCAGATGGCTTAGTCCTCATTCATGACCCAGATCTCTGAGTTTAGTAGTGGTGGTGGGAGAGGGTTGATTTTCATTTTAGTTTTATCTGTATCTTAGTAGAGATATCAGAATAAAAAGTGGCATAAAATGCTTCTAGCTTGTTAGAACAAAGAGAACAAGGGGTTTAAATATACCAGAGCTCTCATAAGTATACCCAAGTCAATGACACTCATTGAGGCACCAAGACCATTGTTGGATCCATTACTAAACTTGGTTTCCTTTTTGGTAAATTATGTGCTCTCTCATCGACACTTCAATTTTTTTTTTTTTATTGTTTTTGCCATACATTGTCATGATATCACCATGGGTTTACATATGCTTCCCCTCTGGAACCCCCCTCCCTCCTCCTTCCCCCCTGGGAAATCTCGCTGCACCAGTCCCGAGCATCAATCCTGGGCTGGCGATTGATTAGACACATGACAATTAACATGCTTCAATGCCCTTCTCCCATATCATCCCACCCTTACCCTCATCCACAAAGTCCACGAGTCTATTCTATACATCTGCGTTCCTTTTGTTGTCTCCCATGTTGGGTTCTCGTTACTGTCTTTCTAAACTTCAATTTTTCCTTAAGGTTTGATATTCATATAATGTCAGAAAACATAGCTGAAAATAATAGTATTATTTATGCAGACAAGTAAACAAGTACACAGAATTTTTTAAGGCTTCCTTATTGCTTTCAATTCACCAACCTGCTTTTATAAATTCACTCTATATGTTAAGCGTTAACAGAAGAATATTGTATAATTTCCTTTAAATTTTTAAATGTCTAAATAATAGAGTTTAAGTAAGCTTTTTAAGTGGTAAAGAATCATAGTCACATTCAATTCAAGGCTTCTTGAACCTTGATAATAGGTTCCTCAAAGTGCTGGATGGAAAGTGTGATAGGAAAGACCCTGAACATTTGATCTACAGATACCAACCAAGGAACTTAAAGGAGAGTTGAAAAGATAATCTCAAAGCATATTAAATCATATGTAAAAATAAAGGTACATAATTGAGATTTTAGGACAAAAGATACTACTGAGACAGGCTCTTGGAAATTAATGGGAGGGTGAGTCTCCTGGAGATTTCTCTGGGGAGAAAAGTAGAAAAAAATAGAGGTTCAAGGCATCTGGTAATGTGCCAAAAGTGGGAAGGCAGGTGGTAGTCTTGGCATCAGTAATCAAGTTATCCCATGGGAATCTCCCAGGCCAACCACTGTATCAGCATGTGTGTGTACTTCAGTCATGTCCAACTCTTTGTGACCCCATGGACTGTAGTCTGCCAGGCTCCTCGTCCATGGGATTTTCCAGGCAAGAATACTGGAGTGGGTTGCCAGTCCCTTCTCCAGGGTATCGTCTCAACCCAGGGATCAAACTGGCATTTCTTATATCTCTTGCATGGGCAGGTGGGTTCTTTACCACTAGCGCCACCATCCTGAACCAAACACCTGGGGGACACTCTGTACCCTAGCACAGTACAGAGCTAGAATAATAATTCTGGGAAGGACTTCAGTCCGCCAAAGCTCGGGGTATTCAGGAATAAAGATAGGTACCCAGGAAAGGTTACAATATCATCCTGCAGTCAGTGGGGGCTCCAACGAACCTCAAGAAAACTGTGGTCTGAATTATGAAGCAGTGCAACTCCAGTAGCCCTCACATGTGAGGGGAGCATCTGAGCACAGTAAAACATAAGACCCCACACTATGGGGCATGAGCCCCTGGATTCGAATCATGGCTTTGTCTCCTGTTGGCTGTATCCTTTGTCAAATCATTTTCTTTCTCTAGGGTCTCAATTTTCTGATCTAAAAATGTAGAGAAAAGTGATACTGCCTCATAGACTTGTCATAATGATTAAACAAGTTACTGTACGAAAATTACTTAGAACAAGGTTTGACATGTAAGAAGCACTGTATTAAATATTAGCTATTAGTATATGAGTTTTATACACTTGATGTTTCATATTAAAATTGTATTTTCTGTGAAGTTAAACTTTTTAATATATTTTAAGGGATTAGAGCTTGTTTCACATTCAGATACTTTCGGAAGTGGAAATAAGTCCTCTGCTTTACTTGGGAGAAATTGATTAAACCAACCAGCAGATTAACTTAGGTGATATACTGATAGTATATAATTCAGTAATAAATTAGGCATATCATGAAATAATACATGTTCTGTAGAGTTACAGAAGACTAGTCAGTATTAAAATAATCTGAAAAGACTTTGTGGATGACGTCCAGAGTCTCAAGGGATGGATAGGACTAAAAGTTAGATCAGACACCCTCCTCTTTTCTAGTAATTTTATGATTATTAGGGAGCCGTTTTTGATGAGTCTGTGCACACAAGTTAAAAAGACAAAGCAGGAATGAATACGTGCATGCTCAGTCATATCCAGTTCTTTGTGACTCCATGGACTGTAGCCTGCCAGGCTCCTGTGTTCATGGGATTTTCCAGGCAAGAGTACTGGAATGGGTTTCCATGTTCTCCTCAAGGGAATCTTCCCAACCCAGGGGAAGACTGAACTGGCATCTCCTGTATTGGCAGGTGGATTCTTTATCACTGAACCACCAGGGAAGACCTGCAGGACTGAATGTATATTGACAAATTGATCTATCATGACAAGAATTCATTTGGGAATAACAGAGGTGGTATGGATAAACCTCAATGAAGACAATCAAGTTTCTAAGGTCCTCAAAAGTAAGAGGTAGGAAATGGAAAGTCAAAGACAATTACTGAACAGAGTAATGATGTGCTCTGGTTTAGATGACCAGATGCATTTTAAGTCCACCAACGAGAACACGTTCTTGGCTATAAAGTTGTAGAAAAAAGTTTAGTTAACAAAATGTATCACATAACATCTGAAAGTGGGAAAATCAGCCTGGCGGAGAGATGCAGGCAGATAATGAGATCTAGCTCACTGCCAGAAATCTACTGGCTTCAGATCCACTTCCTTTGTTTGTTCAGGTCCTTTCAGCAGGAAGGGGAGATAAGTCAACATAGGCAAGCTCTCTCATCTCTACAATTCCATCTCTCACAGATCTGAATGTGTCAGATGAAGCTGGATGATGTGGAGGGATAAGACTCTGGCAGACAAAGCCTATTTACCTTTTTCCTATGGCCTCGTCCTGAAAGAACTTTCTTCATCTAATAGATAGTTCTTCCCTTTGTTCTAAACGGTAGCAGGGACTATCTGCGAACTGCAGCCTATAACTGCTTTGTTCAAGTATGACACAGCAAATGCAGGGTGGAGCACAATCATGTTTTTAACCTCCACTTTTGTGGCCCTCTCTCTGTTCCTCCCCCATCCTACCCTGTCTCACTGACATGCCAATCATTGTGCCTGCCCTCCTGCAGCCCACTTTAAAGAAGGGCATCCTAGTCAGATCCTGACAGAATAGCCTGAGGGGACTATTTTTGGTACCAGGTGAACCAATACATCTTGGATGGAGTTAACTGTAGCAAGGTCAGCAGCTTGAGTGAAAGGCTGATTCCTGTTCATGAGGTCCCCAGAGCTGCCCTCAACACAAATCTGGACGGACCTTCCAGGCCCTGTGATAGACCTTCTGTTCTTCCTGAGGCAGGCAGTTAGCCAGTTCTTCCTTGGGATTTCTCATTAGTCCCTTGCTCCCACTAATTGAGGCAACTTGAGAGTCCCTCATCCTTGAAACTGAGGATCTGAAACACCTCTTCCAGTCTTCAAGCTAGTGTCTTTGGCTACAGTCAACTGTCAACTAATATTTGTAGTTTTCTAAGTGGCACTTAGAAGTGAACTCCTTATTGCCAGATTCAGACTTAAATTAAAGAAAGTGGGGAAAATCACTAAACCATTCAGGTATGACCTAAATCAAATCCCTTATAGATTATACAATGGAAGTGAGAAATAGATTTAAGGGACTAGATCTGATAGACAGAGTGCCTGATGAACTATGGACAGATGTTTGTGACATTGTACAGGAGACATGATCAAGACCATGCCCAAGAAAAAGAAATACAAAAAAGCAAAATGGCTGTCTGAGGAGGCCTTACAAATAGCTGTGAAAAGAAGAGAAGTGAAAAGCAAAGGAGAAAAGGAAAGATTCCCATTTGAATGCAGAATTCAAAAGAATAGCAAGGAGAGATAAGATAGCCTTCCTCAGTGATCAATGCAAAGAAATAGAGGAAAACAACAGAATGGGAAAGACTAGAGATCTCTTCAAGAATATTAGAGACACCAAGGGAACATTTCATGCAAAGATGGGCTCAATAAAGGACAGAAATGGTATGGACCTGACAGAAGCAGCAGATATTAAGAAGAGGTGGCAAGAATACACAGAAGAACTGTACAAAAAAAAATCTTCACGACCCAGTTAATCACGATGGTGTGATCATTCACCTAGAGCCAGACATCCTGGAATGTGAAGTCAAGTGGGCCTTAGGAAGCATCACTATGAAAGAAGCTAGTGGAGGTGATGGAATCTCAGGTGAGCTATTTCAAATCCTAAAAGATGATGCTGTGAAAGTGCTGCACTCAATATGTCAGCAAATTTGGAAAACTCAGCAGTGGCCACAGGACTGGAAAAGGTCAGTTTTCATTCCAATCTCAAAGAAAGGCAACGCCAAAGAATGCTCAGACTCCCACACAATTGCACTCATTTCACACGCTAGTAAAGTAATGCTCAAAATTCTCCAAGCCAGGCTTCAGCAATATGTGAACCGTGAACTTCCAGATGTTCAAGCGGGTTTTAGAAAAGGCTGAGGAACCAGAAGTCAAATTGGCAATATCTTTTGGATCATTGAAAAAGCAAGAGAGTTCCAGAAAAACATCTATTTCTGCTTTATTGATTATGCGAAAGCCTTTGACTGTGTGGATCACGATACACTGTGGAAAATTCTTCAAGAGATGGGAATACCAGATCACCTGACCTGCCTCTTGAGAAACCTGTATGCAGGCAGGAAGCAACAGCAAGAACAGGACAGTATTCTCATTTGCATATTTATTGTCAGAATAAATAAATAAACTATAAGGGCTCTTCCAGCTCTAATATTCTGTCATATTCCTACCACTCAACCACAAGAGCAGCCTATCCATTAAAGTTCCTGAAACAGAGATTCCTTGCAAAAGTGAAATTCTCTGAGTGTTTTGGACATACATTCCGGTAACTCCCCCTAATCCCTTGGAATGGAGTGAGATTCTACACTATACATTCTGTTAAAAGGAGAGAAAAATAATACCTGTGTGGGAAAGATTTTACTATCAGTAGTATTGTCTTTAAAAAGACAGAGCATGTATTCATTAAAAAAGTACAATTTGTGTTTACTAACTGCCAGTTGAAAATATTAGAATATTAAAAAATAGACTCAAATAAGATTCAGTATTGGGCCTCCCATGTAGTTCAGTGGTAAAGGATCTCTCTGCCAATGCAGGGAATGCAGGAGATGCAGGTTTGATCCCTGGGTTGGGAAGAACCCCTGGAGGAGGAAATGGCAACCCAGTCCAGTGTTTTTTCGGAGAAAATCTCATGGACAGTGGAGACTGGTGGGCTATACAGTCTATGGGATTGCAAAGAGTTGGACACAGCAGTGACTGAATACACACACAAGACTCAATATTAAGAAATGATAGGAAAGAGCACTGTATTTCCCTTCTGAAAATGTTTACTAGGATAATGATTACAGCTAACATTTATGGAGCATCTAAAATCTGCTATCAGTTTTGCTATCCTTTCAAAAATTAAAGTTCAAAAGATTTTTGTATTATAAAATGAACCACCCATTTGACAGATTTTGAATCTAGCTGATAATTAGTATATTGTGCCCAGACTCTTACCTTGTTATTCACTAGCGTTTTCCCAGACTTGCTTAATAAAAACTAGATTAACAACAGAAGATAGTCGCCAAATATTCCAACATTTGTATTGTCTTAGAGATGAAAGTAGTGAGTCCATATCTCATCATAAATCTTTTTCCAAATTGTTTTTCAGGACATAGTTCAAGTAGAACAACCGATTTATTTCTGTCAGCTCTCTGACCTCTTTATTGAGTAATGTGTTGCATGAAGAGGCTGTTTAGCAAACAATAGCTTTCGCTACAGAAACGCTGACTAAGGCCTCCTGCTAGACAGTCTGCGTTGCTGCTTTTCTGTCCCTGGGGTAAGACACAAGCTTGTTGTGGAAATGACAGCTTTATACCCCTGACTGTTCACCCTAAGATCATCTCAAATGTGAGATGTGTCTGTACCCAAGAATACATGCACACTCATACATTCACGGCTAGTCTTACTTGGTAAAATGACTTGTTGCTTCCAGGTCTGTATCTTGTGGACGAAGATTATTATACACATATTTCAGGTCTTGGATTCCACTTAGCTCTGGCAGTCCTGCATGTAACATCTTAGCAAAACAAAAACACACAAACAAAACAAACAAACAAAATCTCAATAAATGTAAACAAAATCTAAATTCTTGTCTTCTGTAGAAGAGGTATGTTCAGCAAGAGACAATAGAAATAATAAGAGCTCTAGTGTCCAAATTTCTGGATCCATGATTTAAAATTTAAATGAACTTGAAAAAGGCTCTTCACCTCTTTGAATTTCCATTTTCTCCTTTTTAAAGTGGATATAAAAATACCCAACATGTTCTGGGAGAATCAACTAGTAATGATTAAGAAAGAGCTATACATATAAATTGTATAAATTGTAACACAAAAGTTATATCACAATACCTATTTTTAAGAAGAAAAACTTAATCCCTCCAAACATGTAAGTGAAGTATCCATGTCAAATGGTGTGTAAGGAAGGAAAAAAACTCATCTTTCTGTTGTTTAATTTTATGCCCCATTCCTTTGGTTTTTAATCTTATGTTCTTTCATGAGTCAATGACTCTTACTATAAGAACACATTTTTTCCTAGTTAAGTGGTGACTGAATTTATTGAAAAAATATTAAAGCAATGAAACAAAGATTAAACCACACAAAGTTTCAGGTGTTTTTTTTTGTTTGTTTGTTTTGCCAAACTTTGGAAAAATGCTTTGTTTAAATTATAGTGTAGATTGAAGGGGTAATACTCTCTTTAGTTATAGGCAAACATCTTAGAAAAAATTAGATCTTTCAGATAAATGTGAGCTCTGAGAAAAAAAGAGTGTCATCAGTATCTCATGACTAAAATAAATTACTTCCTGCTCTGGAATAGAGGAAGGGAAGTTAAGAACAGTTGTCGGAGGTTGAGAACCATGTTGTTGATCCTAAAAATAAAAAGCTGAGGAACTTCTTTGAAGGTCCAGTGGTTAAGGCTTTGCCTTCCAATAAAGGGGGTGCAAGTTTGATCCCTGGTTAGGAAGATAATATCGCATACCCTTGTAGCCAAAATACCAAAACATAAAACAGGAACAATATTGTAACACATTCAATAAAGACTTTAAAAAGGGTCCACATCAAAAAAAATCTTAAAAAAAATGAACTGAGAATGTGGCTATGGAGGATGGCTGAAGTTGTGACTGACTTGATGAAGTTCAAGTGAAAAAAAATGGATCTGAAATTATTTTCCCTTCCTACTCTTTCCACACAGGCTGAGGGACCAGCATAAATAGATGGACAGAGGAGAGCAAGATGTCTTCCATTTGTTCACAGACAGAGATCCAAGATATATTTCAGGAACATTGGGTATCCTGTGGGTGAGTGACAAGAGATGGGGCTGAAAAGGCAAGGAATGTGGGATGTTCTAGCAACAGGAAATATTCTGTACTTTATCCTAAAGGCAAGGAAAGCTCCTTTCATGTTTATATATGAGCATAAAAAGAATGTTTTTGAGAAAGATCATCATGGTTACATGTGAAAAATAAAGTGGGGTCAAATAAGAGGCTAGATTGGAGACTGTTGAGGAACGAAGAAAAGTTACTAGAGTTTAAATATACCTAGGGGATAGCATTGAGAAAACTAGGTGGTTGACTGGATATATTTGGTGGACTGGGTGGGGCCTAAACCACAAATACAGATTTGGGGGTTATTAGCATACAAATAATTGAACCCATGGGAATGCATTAGGTTGTCCTGGGAAGTTGTTAGTTATCTTTCCTCGTGGAGGATCCAGCATCTTAAATTCACAATACCTAAAGTTTAGCAAATTTTCTTCTCCTATAAACTCATCCTCCTGTTTCTTATTTCATATCTCACTGCCACCATTGTCCAAATAACAAGAAGTGAACGTGTTAATCACTCAGTTGAGTCTCTTTGCGACTCCATGGACTGCAGCCCATCAGGCTCCTCTGTCCATGGCATTCTCCAGGAAAGAATACTGGAGTGGGAAGCCATTCCCCTCTTCAGGGGATCTTCCTGACCCAGGGCTCACACCCAGGTCTCCCACATTGCAGACAGATTCTTTACAGTCTGAGACACCAGGGAAGCCCATAGTAACAAGAAATTCATATCTTATTTGAGTTTCTCTTCTTCCTGATTCCCAGTGACAACCCTCCACTGCAATTATTGTTCCAGCTCAGCTCCCCATCTTCATTTGCTTAGATAACTTGAAAAGCTTTTTTTCTGTCTCTTCAATCCTTATCTCTCTAATTACATTATTTCTAAATTATCTGTCTAAAATCCAAGCTACATGGATTTTATTTACTTATTTATTTATTATTGGTTTTGCCATACAATGACATGAAACTGCCATGGGTTTACATATGCTCCCCCTCCAGAATCCCCCTCCCTCCTCCCTCTCTCCTCCCTCCCCCCGGGAAATCTCGGTGCCCCAGCCCCGAGCATCAATCCTGGGCTGGCGATTGATTTCACATATGATAATTAACATGTTTCAATGCCATTCTCCCATATCATCCCACCCTTGCCCTCATTTTAGTATGATGGTACTTCCTTCATCAAAAACAAAGAAACTTCTTGGTTCTCAGATGGGTATATCTCAGGTGGCTAAGTCCAAAATTTTCATCCTGGTCATAAATGACTTTCTTAATCTAACTGTGATCTAACACTTCAACCTTACTATCTACATAGGCCTCCACCTGTGCCACAGACTAGGTGCACTTGATCACCTCCATTTCTAACACATGTCATGCCCACAGTCCAGTCTTTAAGCCTTCACACATACTTATAATTTTCTTTCAGTCAGGATTTCTTTCCTCTTTTCCCTTGTCTATTGAAATTCTTTTTGAAGGCTCATCTCAAATACTTCTTCCTCCTTGAAAGCACCAAAGATGCTCTTGATAAGATTTCATAATTTGCTATTTTGGTTACAACTCTTTCAAAGAACAATTGCTGCCTAGCTTTAACTACATTTTGTTTGAGTGTATGTTTGTCACATTAGATTTTAAGTTCTTTGAAAATAGAAATGAAGTGTTTAGTCCAGTTGAATTGTTTATATTGCTTAACATGGTGCTTTGTAGTTAGAACTTAATGAATGTCTGAATTAATGAATGCATGAGTGAATGAAAAAATATCTGACCCCATGAGGCATTGAACACCTATAGATAGAACTTCAGTCCCAACTAATAAACTTAAAATCAACTATAGGGTGATACATTGCCAGGAGCAACTAAAGCCTAGATTAGGTTCTATCAGTTCTGTACTTAAGAGTTACAGAGACATATGTGCGCTTATTGTGACAGTCAGTGTCCCCCTTTAATACACTATGACTGTCTGCTATGAACACCTACATCTGAATTCCTTTCTAGTTTCTCTGAATATTCTGAATTCACAAATGCTCATTTAGGACTCTGTCAAACATTTCCTTGGGAAGTAGACCTTATACTTACCCCTTCCTACACACGCACGCACACACACACAGACCACACCAGTGGTCTTCCAAGTGCAGATGGCTTCAGATCCAAATTCTCTCCCTTTCATGTGGCTGATTAAAGGAAGCAAGTGCTAACTTTACCCTTGCTGATGGGCTTCATTCCTTAGAAAGAGGGCTTTTAGTGTTGCAACTCTGCACATGAGAGTTAGGATGGTCTCAAACTTGGGTCCACTTAGCCAGGTCTGTTCACTGAACCACAGAAATGTGATTCAAGTGCCTGCCAGCTTAGATTACATGGGTCAAAACTTTAGTTGGGCTTCCCCGGTGGGCTCAGTGGTAAAGAATCCACCTACAATGCAGAAGATGTGGGTTAGGTCCTGGGATTGGGAAGATCCCCTGGAGCAAGAAATGGCAACCCATTCCAGTATTCTTGCCTGGGAAATCTCAGGGAAAGAAGAACCTGGTAGGCTAAAGTTCATGGGGCCCCAAGAATTGGACATGACTTAGTGAGTAAATCACCAACAATTACCTTAATTGGGGCAATAAGAAAGAGAAAGGGTGGCTAGTACAGATAAACAGATAAGTTCCTTCTTAAAACATGGGTACATTAAACATTTTTTTAAAATTCTGTGTTTCTACAACTGAGTCCAAATCTATCTTGATAGTTATGCTTCAGAAAGCAAACACTCTTTGCCACCACATAGAGAAATTAGAAAGATTTCAGCTGGGAAATACTGGATATAAAAATGGGTGTGATAAACATTTTAAACTGGGTGAATGGTCCCTACGTTCTTTGGGAGCTTTCCATAATGACTGCTATTGATTTTTTAATAAGAGAAAAGCTGATGAAATACAGGCTTTTATGTTAGTGAATTCAGCCAGCAACACTCTTGGGTCTCTACAGATGTTTTGCTTTTAAGCAAGATGGGAATTTCATGGATTATTTTCCCCCAGCTTTTCCCAGGGGTAAACAAAAAGGACTGTGAATATCTGGAAACGGGCTGTTCTCTACCAAGGATGAGCAATGAACTCGACAGCAGAAACCAATGTTTGCGTCTCATAATCCTTTGTTATTGACCATTCACGGAGGGCAGAATTTATGACCCGTGTTAAGTACTTCTCAAGTCGTAACTAGGTTATAGCACAGTAGATGAAATTCTTTTTGAGTAAGTTAACACAGAAAGAGTCATTTGAGAGAGTTGAGGGAAACATAGATTACACACAGAGGTAGAAAGTAACCCAAAAGGAGTCCATGTGTAGGCCAGAACTGGAATGGGAAAAGAAAGAGCTTGGGGTGAAGAGAATGGGATTGATATATACACACTACTATACATAAAATAGATAACTAGTAAGACTGTACTGCATAGCAAAGGGAACTCTATTCAATACTCTGTGGTGACCTAGATGGGAAGGAAATCCAAAAAAGGGTGAAAAGTCAGTGTTAGTCGTTCAGTTGTGTCTGACTCGTTGTGACCCCATGGACTGCAGCCCACTAGGTTCCTCTGTCCATGAGATTCTCCAGGCAAGAATACTTGAGTGAGTTCCATTCCCTTCTCCAAGGATCTTCTCTGCCCAAGGATCGAACCCCAGTCTCCCACATTGCAGGTACATTCTTTACCATTTCAGCCACTAGGGATGCCCCCCAAAAATGTCAGCAGAGTGTACATATGTATATATATAGCTGACTCACTTTGCTGTACAGCAGAAATTAATACAACATTGTTAATCAACTATACTACAATTAGAAAACAAACAAACTCCAGAGCATGGCACTGGTACTGAAGTTCTTCTGACAATGGATACTTCTTTTTCCAGACTATAAATTCTGTGGGGACAGAAATTCTGTTCATCCCTTTACAGATATATCTCCAGGGCCTAGCACAGTGACATAGATGCAGCCAATCTTCATCAAATATTTGTTGAGTGATAGAATAAATAACTAAATGCTGTAAAACAATCTTCTGTACATTTAAATTTGGTCTTTATTTTATAAGAAGCTCTACCAGAGATGACATGGTCTTGAAACCTTTACTGATGCTTTGTTTATCTATAGAACCCCATAAGAAAGAAATGTGAAGAGCAGAGAATCAAGTGGTAAGTAATCAGAAACAGAGATATACCATCGCTGTTCTACACATGTGTGTGGGGTCACAAAAGAGCTGGAGACAACTTAGTGACTAAATAACAACAACATTCATTTGTCTAATTGGTCCGTTTCCCAGGTGGGGCTCAGTGGTAAACAATCAGCCTGCCAATGCAGGAGACATGGGTTCAATCTCTGGGTCAGGAAGATTCCCTTGGAGCAGGAAATGGAAACCCACTCCAGTATTCTTCCCTGTAAAATTCCATGAACACAGGAGCCTGGCACCAGCCTGGGGTTGCAGAGTTGAACACGACTGAGCGCACATACACACAGACTAATTGGCCCACATTGCATCTGATCTCTGTTTCAATTTCTGTAAAAGTCTAAATCTAAGATTATAAAATTAATCTGAATTAGTATCATCCACTGCCAACTTTTCTTCCTTAGCCTACAAGTCACATGTGAATAATTAAAACAGAGATTTTTTTTGCAAATACTACTTACCAGAATCCTTCAATGTCTGATTTTAATGTTATTTTATGAAAAATATTTGACTATTTAAATAAAATATCACATATCTACTTCTTTAGATGAAATAACATTGTATATACTCTTTAATGACTATTTAATATATTATGACTCACATGCTAAAAGTTTTCTTTTTAGGTAAGTGGAAATGTTTATTAAACAAAAGAAAAAATTCCACCAATACCTTTTAAAATCTTGTTGTTCTTTTTTTGTCCTTCTAAAGGCTGTTCTTTCACATTATTTTAACATGTTTGTCATTCAGCATAATTTTACTGTCATCTGAGAATCAGTATTAAATGATATTTGTCCTTTTCTGCTTTGGGTTTATTTTTGAAATGTCTGTGACTGGTGGAAGCAGTTGTTAGGATATGGTACTCAGTCTTAGTAGGAAGTTAACTTAAAGCATTTTAGATATTTAGAAATGCTGGGTACCTAATTTGCCTGTGTACTTGAATTTTGTCTTCCTTATTCAATTGAAAATTTTAAGACTGACAAGATCTCATACGTTAATGTTTTCTCCACCGTTTCTGGCATATAGTAAGTACTTAAGAGTTTATGTATTCATGAGTTAGACCCTATTAGAGTGCAAACGATATCATCTGGATATTTACTATGAAATGGAGCCAAGGTCATAGACTCAGTCCTTGTAGAGTTTTACCTGCGGTGTGAATACAATGAACTACAAACCATCTCATGATTGTAATATGACCTAATAGAATTGGGAGATAGAATAAAATTCTACCAGTATGAACCACTGGCTAGTACTGGAAAGTCAGTTTGACTCTGAAGATGAACAGAACCATATATATCCAGTTTACATGTAAAGTAACCAAAGTGTCTTTCTATATGAAGGATTACATGTTTATAGAATATTTAGAAATCCATATCTTCAAGACGGAGAGGAAAGAAGTAAGGTCCATATGTTGTTTGAAAAGTGAAACAAGAATCAAAATTCAATCTTCACTGCAAGGTCAACATTTATTTAGTATTATGCAATAGAACTTTTCTGCTATGATGGAAATGTTTTATATTTGTGCTGCCCAATATGGTACCACTAGCTAGAAGTGGCTGGTGAGGGAAATGTGAAATTTCAAGTGAAATGTGGTTAGTGAGACTAAGGAGCTGAATTTAAATTTTATTCAATGCTAATTAAATTTAAATAACCAAGTGATTAGGGGATACTGTCTGGACAATGCTCTTAAAGGTTAACAAAGATCTAGTGTAATAACTGGATCCCACTATAGGACAGGTACTGTGCTGTTTATATTAATTATCTAATAGGGCTATTATGAAGTGTAAATCAATTAGCACACAGAAGGCACTTAGCATAAACGCTCATACAAAATATTCAGCATTAGATAATTTATTTATCAGCTCTACAAGGTATATGCTTGTAGATACCTTTATTTAATAGATGAAGAAATAAGAGTCTGACTGGAGTAAGTAATATATGCTGAGGAATATAGCCAGTAAGAGGCCAACTTAGAATTCAAACCCAGGAATTCAAACCTACCCTTAACAGCATCTAGTAGAACTGTCATCTGATGGCTCTAAACCAGCTTTTTAAAAATTTATTTATTTTTAATTGAAGGATGGGGAAACAATGGAAACAATAAGAGACTTTGTATTTTTGGACTCCAAAATCACTGTAGATAGTGACTGCACCCATGAAATTAAAAGATGCTTGCTCCTTGGAAGAAAAGCTATGACCAATCTTGACAGCTTATTAAAAAACAGAAACATTATTTTGCCAACAAAGGTCCATCTAGTCCAAGCTATGGTTTTTTCAGTAGTCATGTACGGATGTGAGAGCTGGACTATAAAGAAAGCTGAGCACCGAAGAACTGATGCTTTTGAACTGTGGTGTTGGAGAAGACTCTTGAGAGTCCCCTGGACTGCAAGGAGATCCAACCAGTCAATTCTAAAGGAAATCAGTCCAGAATATTCATTGGAAGGATTGATGCTGAAGCTGAAGCTCCAATACTTTGGCCACCTGATGCAAAGAGTTGGTTCATTAGGAAACATCCTGATGCTGGGAAAAATTGAAGGCAGGAGGAGAAAGGGACGACAGAAGATGAGATGGTTGGATGGCATCACCGACTTAATGAACATGAGTTTGAGTGAGCTCTGGGAGTTGGTGATGGATAGGGAAGCCTGGTGTGCTGCAGTCCAGGGAGTCGCAGAGTCGGACATGACTGAGTGATTGAACTAAACTGAACTGAATTGAAAGATAATCACTTTACAGAATTTTGTTGCTTTCTGCCTCAACATGAATCAGTCACAGGTATACATATATACCCTCCCTTTTGAAACTTCCTCCAGTCTCTCTCCCCATTCCACCCCTCTAGGTTGATACAGAGCACTGTTTGAGTATCCTGAGACATATAGCAAATTCCCACTGGCTCTCTATTTTACACATGATAATGTAAGTTTCCACATTACTCTCTCCATACAGTTCATCCTAAACCAGTTATTTTTGATGATTGTACTGATTCCAACATCATGCTGATATACAAAAGATGTATGTATCTCCTACAATTTGCTGCAGTTATTACCATATATGTATGTGCCCATAGGAACCACCACATTTCCCTTCCAGGAGATATTTCTATCAGATCCCTCTCCTCTCACCCTGACATTTGGTTGGTCCCCTGGACAGTGGAATGAAACATTAAAAATTCCTCTGTTGGTCAACAGAGAGCACCCAGGACTATGATGCACAGACTCAAATGTGCTATTCTAGAGTCAAGTTGCTAGCAAGTTATCTTACATTTTTGATTCAGTTTCTTCATCTGGAAAATAAGCAAGTGATCAAAGGGATTGGGAGGGAAACCAGGAAAAATCCTTGCTTGTTCTACATCATTGGGTTGCCATAATGTGAAAATGAGATAGTATTTTTAAAATACTTTGAAAAAACCCTAAAGCACTATGCAACTGATATAATATACTAAATTACTGTCCTTGATCTTTGATCAAAATATACTGAGACAACCCCTGAATATATCAATATTATTGTGAAGAGAAAAGTTTGAGACAATGACTGTGAACTGTTATGAATTATTAAGAAATGTATTGGTAAGCTGTACAATGGTACTTTTAGTTTGTTCATTCCATTCCATTTTGAATAGCTCTTTGGGGAACTCCAAACCATTAGCAAAGATAGATGACTGAAAGAGAGAAATAAGTGAAGCTTATTATTTCTGTTAATTCCCCAAAGGACTTACCATTTCTAGCAGGTTCAAGAGCAGCCGGCTGTGTCTTCTGACAATATTATAAGCTCGACAGCAAAGTTCCACAAAATCTTGAAAATTCTGTGGGTTTTTCCCACCCTCTGTAATAAAGTACTCCATCTCTGAAGTAAAAATAAAAGGGGCTCGGTCCCTATAAGCAAAAAAAAAAAGCAAGAACAACCATAAGCAGGAAGAGAAATGGTTGGTAGAATCAAATTAGGCAGTTACAACAACTTATTTCCATTTGAAATGTTTTGTTATTTTTCTCTCCACTCTAATGGATGAACCTCCTTCAGTGTAAGATGGTTAGAGAAACTTGCTAATTATAGGCTTAGAATAATGTAACTGAGCTGTAACAGAGAAGGAAGGGCAAGTTATTTTACAAAGTTGACCTATACTGTCTCAATAGTAATTTCAAGTTGTTTTTGATGTGACTATTATCCATTAAAGTTAATATAGGGAATGTGATTTTACAGAAAATAGGTTTATTGCTAAAGTATGAAATGATAAAAGAGATCATGTTTTTAACCTCATGGTACTTTTTTTCTTTTTTTAAATGGTCTTCCTTGATGGCTCAGATGGTAAAGAATTGGCCTGCAATGAGAGAGACTCAGGTTCGATCCCTGGATTGGGAAGATACCCTGGAGAAGGGAATGGCAACCCACTCCAGTATTCTTCCCTGGAGAATTCCATGAACAGAGGAGCCTGGTGGGCTATAATCTATGGGAAGACTGAGTGACTAACATTTTGTTTCACTCTCAACAACTTGAGGAGCATTATTTACAACAGCCAAGATATGGAAGCAACCTAAGTGTCCATCAATATACAAATGGATAAAGAAGATGTAACATATATATACACACATATATATATATACATTATATATATATAATGAAATGTTATTTAGCCATAGAAAAGAATGAAATCTTGCCATTTTCAACAACATGGATGGCTCTAGAAGGCATCATCCTAAATGAAATGAGTCAGAGAAAGACACATAGTATATGATTTCATTCACATGTAGATTCTAAAAAACAAACACAACAAAACATAAACAGATTCATAGAATCAAAGAACAAACTGGGGTTGCCAGAGGGGAGAGAGATGGAGGAATCAGTGAAATAGGTGGAGGAGACTGAGAGGTAGAAACTTCCTGTTACAAAATAAATAAGTCATAGGGACATAATGTACAGCATAGGGAATATAGTCAATAATACTGCAATAACTTTGTATGGACACAGATGGTAACTGCACTTATTGTGTTGATCATTTGTAATGCAGAAAAATATTGAATCCCATGTTCTACAGCTGAAATGAATGCTGACATTGTAAGTCAACTATAGTTCAGAAAAAAAAAAAGCTAAGATATGCATGACAAATTCTTTCAGAAGGTAATCTGTGAAAAAAACAGATGTTACCAATTCATTGTGATATGCTTAGTAAGGGAAAAAGAGGTAGCTATATTTCATTTTGTACTAGGTGTAATAAAAATATTGGTCAGAAAGGAGGAAATACAACTAGACACTGTTAGTATGGGGTTGCAAAAAATCGGACATGACTTGGCGACTGAACAACAATACCTAGCTATTAGAATTGCTGTGAGGACTAAGAACGTATATACGCAAAGGCCTGACACAGACAGAGCTACACATTTGTAAACGGCTATGAGAGGTTCATGCAGAGGGCACAGACTGTAGCCTTGCCAGCTAGGCTTCTGGTCATATTCAGCCACCTACTAGTTCTGCAACCCTGAACTTGGCCTCTGAGTGTCTCAATCTCTTCCTCTGTAAAATGGGAATAAGAGTACCTGACTCCTTGGATAGTTGAGAGGATTAAATGAGTGAAAGTACTTAAAACATAGCTTGGCATATAGTAAACACTCAATAATTTTAAATACTGTTCTTAGTTTCCAAACTAATAAAACTGTTCTTGGAGCTGAACCTAGTCATAGCTAAATCTCTCTTTCTCTTCAAAAATTCCATGTGTGAGATCCCATCTATCCTTCAATGTTTAATTTACTTCCAGCTTCTCCATGTGATCTCTTTGGCTGCATAAGCTCTTAAGTGGATATTTGAATTTGGTAGCATTTTTTATAAATCATTCAACCATGGGGTAATCACTACAGCTAACATTTTAGTGAAGTTTAGCAATATCTTAGACTTCTATAAGCAGAAAAAACCCTTAATTTTACATATAAAAATCTTCTAATTCTTTTTTCTTACTCTCTATAGTATATTTACTATATTGAGTGAAGTTTTTGAAATAATTTTGAAAGAGTCTCAAACTTTACAACTTCCTGAAATTTTCCTTTTTAGTGTGATAGATATGCGTTTCTCTTTGATAGAGAAAAATATGTCTGACCAAATTGATTTCTCTTGGAAAGTTTTTTAGTTATGCTTAAGTTCATGTGATAACATATCTCAAATATGCAAAAGAAACATATACAAATTAGAGAAAATATTAGAGAAAGAAACTAAAAAAAAAGAACTGAAAGTGAACTGAAAGATGAACTCCCCAAATTGGTAGGTATCCAGCATGCTACTGGAGATCAGAGGAGAAATAACTCCATAAAGAATGAAGGGACGGAGCCAAAGCAAAAACAGCACCCAGTTGTGGATGTGACTGGTGATAGAAGCAAGGTCTGATGCTGTAAAGAGCAATAGTGCATAGGAACATGGAATGTCAGGTCCATGAATCAAAGCAAATAGGAAGTGGTCAAACAGGAGATGGCAAGAGTGAACATCGACATTCTAGGAATCAGCGAACTAAGATGGACTGGAATGGGTGAATTTAACTCAGATGACCATTATATCTACTACTGTGGGAAGGAATCTCTTAGAAGAAAAGGAGTAGCCATCATAGTCAACAAGAGTCCAAAATGCAATACTTGCATGCAATCTCAAAAATGACAGAATGATCTCTGTTGCTTTCCAAGGCAAACCATTTAATATCATGGTAATCCAAGTCTATGCCCTGAACAGTAATGCTGAAGAAGCTGAAGTTGAATGGTTCTATGAAGACCTACAAGACCAAATTCAGATTGAAATTGAAGAAAGTAGGGAAAACCACTAGACTATTCAGGTATGACCTCAATCAAATCCCTTGAAATTATACAGTGGAAGTGATAAATAGATTCAAGAGATTAGATCTGATAGACAGAGTGCCTGATGAACTATGGACAGAGGTTAGTGACATTGTACAGGAGACAGTGATCAACACCATGCCCAAGAAAAAGAAATGCAAAAAGGCAAAATGGTTGTCCGAGGAGGTCTTACAAATAGCTGAGAAAGAAAAGATGAGAAAGGCAAAGGAGAAGAGGAAAGATATACCTATTTGAATGCAGAATTCCAAAGAATAGCAAGGAGAGATAAGAAAGCCTTCCTCAGTGATCAGTGCAAAGAAACAGAGGAAAATAATAGAATGGGAAAGGCTAGAGATCTTTTCAAAAATATTAGAGATACCAAGGGAACATTTCATGGAAAGATGGGCACAATAAAGGACAGAAATGGTATGGACCTGACAGAAGCAGAAGATATTAAGAAGAGGTGGCAAGAATACACAGAACAACTGTACAAAAAAGATCTTCAAGACCTAGATAACCATGATGGTGTGATCACTCACCTAGAGCCAGACTTCATGGAATGTGAAGTCAAGCGGGCCTTAGGAAGCATCACTATTAACAAAGCTAGTGGAGGTGATGGAATCTCAGTTGAGCTATTTCAAATCCTGAAAGATGATGCTGTGAAAGTGCTGCACTCAATATGTCAGCAAATTTGGAAAACTTAGCAGTGGCCACAGGACTGGAAAAGGTCAGTTTTCATTCCAATCCCAAAGAAAGGCAATGCCAAAGAATGCTCAAACTACTGCACAATTGCACTCATCTCACACGCTAGCAAAGTAATGCTCAAAATTCTCCAAGCCAGGCTTCAACAATACGTGAACCGTGAACTTCCAGATGTTGAAGCTGGTTTTAGAAAAGGCTGAGGAACCAGAGATCAAATTGCCAATATCTTTTGGATCATCAAAAAGGCAAGAGAGTTCCAGAAAAATATCTACTTATGTTTTATTGACTATGCCAAAGCCTTTGACTGTGTGGACCACCACAAACTGTGGAAAATTCTTAGAGATGGGAATACCAGACCACCTGACCTGCCTCCTGAGAAATCTGTATGCAGTCAAAGAGCAACAGTTAAAACTGGACATGGAACAACAGACTGGTTCCAAATCAGGAAAAGAGTATGTCAAAGCTGTATACTGTCACCCTGTTTATTTAACATATAGGCAGAGTACATCATGAGAAATGCTGGGCTGGAGGAAGCACAAGATTGGCTGGAATCAAGATTGCCGGGAGAAATATTAATAACCTCAGATGTGCAGATGACACCACCCTTATGGCAGAAAGTGAAGAACTGAAAAGCCTCTTGATGGAAGTGAAAGAAGAGAGTGAAAAAGTTAGCTCAATACTCAACATGCAGAAAACTAAGAACATGGCATCTGGTCCTATCACTTCATGGCAAATGGGTGAGGAAACAGTGACAGACTTTTTCTTTTTGGGCTCCACATTCACTGCAGATGGTGACTGCAGCCATGAAATTAAAAGACGCTTGCTCCATGGAAGGAAAGTGATGACCAACCTAGACAGCATATTAAAAAGCAGAGACATTACTTTGCCAACAAAGGTCCATCTAGTGAAAGCTATGGTTTTCCTGTAGTCATGTATGGATGTGAGAGTTGGACTATAAAGAAAGCTGAGTGCCAAAGAATTAATGCTTTTGAACTGGGGTTTTGGAGAAGACTCTTGAGAGTCTCTTGGACTGAAAGGAGATCCAACCAGTCCATCCTTAAGGAAATCAGTCCTGAATATTCTTTGGATGGTCTGATCTGAAGCTGAAACTCTGATACTTTGGCCACCTGATGTGAAAAACTGACTCACTGTAGAAAACCCTGATGCTGGGAAAGACTGAAGGCAGGAGGAGAAGGGGATGGCAGAGGATGAGATGGTTGGATGGCATCACCAACTCAGTGCACATGAGTTTGGGTAAACTCCAGGAGTTGGTGATGGACAGGGAGGCCTGGCATGCTGCAGTCCATGGGCTTGCACAGAGTCATACACAACTGAGCTGAACTAATATAAACTAAAAGTAATATTGAAGAACCTAATTTTAGCTATGTTTTAATATTATGATAGTCTAAACTGTAGTATCTTTTCTATATGATTTGCATGGATCATTTCTGAGCAATTTTAAAATATAATGTAGAATTGACTACGATTTTTCTATAAACAGAAGGAAGCCTCACATATGTAACAGAATGCTATCGCAGCCCGACAAGCTGTAGGTATTGTAGCTGGGCTGTGATTTATCAGTCTACTCAAATGTTACCACAATCCCAGTTGCAGAATTAATGTATTGGAGCCTGTGTCTGAAGTTAAAGCAATATTTACAAGTCTGAGATATAAATTGGTTGTGGCAAGAGGGACAATTGGAAACTGTTTGATCTCTTAGAGTCTATACTATACTGCATTCTGAATCATATGTTGGAAATCTCTCACTTATAGCTGTACATATAAACCAGAAATTCCTTATTATGACTACCCTTTTTTTTTTCTTTTCCAGATAAGTGGTTTTACTATTACCTGCCTAAGCCCTAACTATTTGTGCTTCTGTACCTTTTACTTGTATAGTTTGCCATTTCTGGATATGTTTCTCTTTCTCTCTTAATATCCTTATACTAAGAGATCAGGATCAAGTTTTTTTAATAGGTTTTCTCTAATTAACCTTTCCCTTGCTGATTTCTCCTTGCTCTGCCTTATCCTTTTGCTTAGTCCTATAGCTAAAATATTTTATTTTTTATAGCCTCTAGTAATCTAATGAATTTCCCCCAATGATCTGTAGGATTTTCAAGGGGACATGAAGTATTTTATTTTTCCTTTATATTTTTTTAATATCTCATTGTTACTTACAATGAATGCAATAGTAAATAAAGACAAGCTCACACAGTGAAGAGCTTAGATGATTTAACATTTATGTGGGAAGACGGTGTGAACAAACTTATTTTTATGATTCTGTCATTTTGTTGTCAAATTTAATCTTTTATTAACTTATGATCAGTCTTTCCCTGAAATTATTATTCTGTAAAAATGCTGGGAGTATTTTGTATAAATTTTCAATATAGGTAGGAAGTAAGTAGTAGTTTAAAAATGCACATATACTTGGGAAATTTAAGGATATTTCTCTTATAAATAGATACTAATTACCGAGACAGATTCTCTTGGTATGAGAAATGGTAGGACGATTAATAATTTGCTTTTTGTTATTACTTATGCATAAGCTTTCCTTTTAACTGTACTGTAGATATAAGCTCCTTGTATCAGGCCACTAGAATACCAAGGTCATCATCATTAACTATATAGAGATTCTTACTGCACTGAGGGTACACAGAGATTTAGGAAATGTCTCTGACCTGCAGGCTCCCAGGTGGCTAAGTGGTAAAGAATCCACCTGCCAGTGCAGGAGACACAAGTTCAATCCCTGGGTTGGGAAGAACCTCTGGAGAAGGAAATGGCAACCTGCTCCAGTATTCCTGCCTAGAGAACTCCAGAGACAAAGGAGCCGGGTGGGCTACATCATGGGGTCTCAAAGAGTCGGACACGACTTAGCGACTGAGCAAGCCTGCACACTCTGCTCCGTGGGTGACTTCAATCTAGCTAGAGAGGCATGCATCTAAAATGTTAGGATATTATAGGTATTTATCAACAAATATTTTATAGGCATTTATAATAGATATATTGAAGGCTTATAGGTAGGTGAAGGTTAAAGATTTTAAAAACCAATACCCTAAAAGCAATGAAAATTTACTGAATAATAATAATAGTTTTTGAAAAGATCTTTCCAGCTGTAATATGGAAAAGAAGGTAAAACAGGGAGGGTGTATGTGGGCAGATCAGGTAAGTGGTGTTTGCAGAAGGTTTTGATTAGATATGAGAATTGTTTAGATTAGAATTGTGGCATGCAGATACAGAGAAGTGTGTGAGTATGTGTGTGCTTAGTCGTGTCCAACTCTTTGCAACTCCATGGACTGTAGCCTGCTAGTCTCCTCTGCCCGTGGAATTCTCCAGGCAAGAATATGGGAATGGGTTGCCACTGGGGGATCTTCCTGACCCAGGGATTGAATGCAGGTCTCTGGCATTGCAGGCAGATTCTTTACCATCTCAGCCACCAGGGAAATACCTAGATATAGTGAGGTGGAGAGAATTGGTGGCTCAGATAGTAAAGCATCTGCTCTAATGCGGGAGACCTGGGTTCGATCCTGGGTTGTGAAGATCTCTTGGAGAAGGCAATGGCAACCCACTCCAGTACTCTTGCTTGGAAAATCCCATGGACGGAGGAGCCTGGTAGGCTATAGTCCATGGGGTCGCAGAGCCGGACACGACTTCACTTTCACTTTCTTTCTTTGAAGCAAAAACAATCAAGAGGACTTCATGATGGTTAAAATGGAAGTGAAAAGAAGAGCTAAGAAGAACTTCATATCTTTGGCTTGTGAATCGGGGAAGGTGACAGCACGACATTCAGAGTGGGCTCGGCTTTGAGCAAGTTAGCTGGAGACTTACAAGAACAGAGGATAATGAGGTGTTGCAACACTTAACTTTTAGACCACAAAGAAAGGATGTAAAGTGGAAGTAAAATTTTGTGACTTTTGGGAAGACTGAATAGGCATATTTTTCCTTATTCCTCCCACTAAGTACACAAAACCCCTTGGAAATTATATATAAAACAAACATAAAGTGAAAGTGAAGTCGCCCAGTCATGTCCAACTCTTTGCGACCCCATGCACTGTAGCCCACCAGGCTCCTCCATCCATGGGATTCTCCAGGCAAGAATACTGGAGTGGGTTTCCATTTCCTTCTCCAGAGGATCTTCCCAACCCAGGGTTGGAACCTGTGTCTCCTATGTCTCCTGCATTGGCAGAAGGGTTCTTAACCACTAGCACCACTTGAGCCCAAATAATGTTGGGTTTAGCACAATGAAGGTCACTGATTTGATCAAATAATGAAGAATAAAACCAGGGTGAAGTGGGGAATGGGAGGCAAGAAATGTAGATCAGGAGTTTAGATACCTCTTTCATGAAATTTGTGAAGGTGAGCAAAATGCATGGAAATGGGTTTGAGGCAAGGTCATTTAAACTTTGGAGAAATAAGCATATTTAACAATATTACTTAAAAGAGAGAGGGAATTCTGTGGAGATCCAAAGGTTAGGACCTTGTACTTTCACTGCTGTGAAGTGTGAAAGTGTTAGTTACTCAATCGTGTCTGACGTTTTGCGACCCCATGGATTATAGCTTGTCAGGCTCCTCTGTCCATGGGATTCTCCAGGCTAGAATACTGGAGTGGGTTGCCATGCCCTCCTCCAAGGGATCTTCCTGACCCAGGGATTGAACCCACATTTCCCGCTTTGCAGGTGGATTCTTTACTGTCTGAGCCCCCAGGGAAGCGGTGGCACAGGTTCAATTCCTGGTTGGTCGCACAGTGTGGTCAATATGTAAATAGACATATAGGAGAGGAATGCAGGGAAGTATGAGTTCTTGGTAGTATAATGCAGCAGTCCCTAGCCTTTCTGGTACCAGGGACTGGTTTCGTGGATGACAATTTTTCCATGGATGGGGGTGGAGGTGGTTTTGGGATGATTCAAGTGCATTACATTTGTTGTGCACTTTATTTCTACTATTACATCAGCCCCAACTCAGATCATCAGGCATCAGGTCCACTATAATGTATGTAAGGTGAGACGGAGATGGCTCTAAAGCACAGATGGAGGGACTGGCTTTGGAAAGGAAAAACAAATTGTTTTGATGCAGATATAAATTTCTGAGTTTTGTATTGAGTACAAAAACAGGCTCTGTTCTGTTTCCCTTTTTCTTTTTATTTTTTCCACAATGAAGTAGGAGATGTGGCTGTCTGTGTAAAATAAGGAGTAGTAAACAGCGGGTTGGAGAGACTGGAGGTTTATCCTGCAAGGATAAGTATGGTAGGATTGCTGGACCATGTGGATGGCCCATTGGAAACCAAGAACATCTGCCCTGTTGTGCTGAGGCTTTCCTGTAGTGCAAAACTGCTGTCAGTAGCCCTGGCAGTGGAGACCACCCTATTCTGAAATACAGTGTTAATGAAATGGGCCAAGCATGCCAACTGCAATGGTTGCGCCCTGAAAAGGCTGTGGTGCAGTCTCCTTAAAATGAGCATTCCTCCATTTATTGAACCGTTCCTTAAACAAATAGGTACATACTTGAAAAATGAATGATGTTGGATTTTAAAGTGTCAAACACATAACCTACTTGAGGACACAATTCACCAAAGCAACTTCCTCAGATGTGAATTATGCAATCTAAATATTAATAGTACCACTGGGCTTCATCCCAATGGTTCAGAGTGGTCTTTGGCCATACCAAGTTCAAAAAACAGTCCCTGCTGACCTCAGAAAATTAGAGTAACATCAGTTGAGCACTTAATTTCTATTACATTAGTGACCCTGTTAGATTTTTTTTTAATATAAGAAAAAAAAGGGTGAGCAATTATGCCTGAGGTTTCATTCATAAAAGAGCATACTGCCCATAGATGAGAGAGTGGCCCTGCTGCAGTCACACTTGGTCAAGGGTTTGAATGCCTCTTACCATACAACCATCTTGTAACACATTTGATCATAGTTGCTAAGGACATACATTTAATATATATAATGGCCATAAATGCAGGATAACTATGTCATCTGGTACTAACTAAAGAAACAGCCAACTTTCCCCAGTGCTGAAGAGGAAACAGTGTGTTGGAATTACAGAGAAACAGAATTACCAGATTCCTACATGGCACCCTCCCAAGGGTCCCACTACCCACTGTCCAGGACTCTGGACAAATTATAATGATGAAGACTTCTATCTTAGTTCTTGATTCATAAATCAGGGAAAATAACAGTCACTTCCCCAAAGACTTTTGTAAGAATTAACTAAGCTAATGCATATCAAGTACTGACAAGTCTTTAAAGGGTAATTTTGAATCTCTCCTTTAGAATCTGCTCCCTACTACTGGATGACATAGGACCACACTGAGAAGCAATGCTTTCTACCACTCCCAGTGATATCTCACAGCAATTTGAGAAAAGCTATGTGGTTCAGTACTGATGACGGAGGCAGGGAATATGAAGTGTGGGTTGGAAAGAAAGAGAACTCAAGCAAGGATTCATGGTGGTAGAATTTGTATGCTATACTCTGTGGACATAGTTTTAATTTCCTTTTATAGGATGAACGTGTGAAAATGTTAGTCACTCAGTCATGTCTGACTCTTTGAGTACCCTTGGACTGTAGCCCACCAGGCTCCTCTGTCCATGGAATTCTCTAGGCAAGAAATACTGTAGTTGTACCCATTCCCTTCTGCAAGAGATCTTCCTGACCGAGGGACTGAACTGGGGTCTTCTGCATTGCAGGTGGATTCTTTACCATCTGAGCTACTGGGGAAGCCCTTCTATAGGATAGTTCATCTAGTATTTACTTGAGAAACTGATAAAGCCAGTAAGTGGATACATACAAAAGGACATATACAAGTTTGAAAGGCTCCAGTGTTGAATACATGTTTGTACACTGCACTGAAATGTGGGACTCAGTAATGAGGCACATTTTATTTCTATTCCTGAAATTATTATTACTAGTTTCATGAATTAAAAATGTTTTTGTCCCCAGGAAGTATCATCGACACATTAAAACATATTGTTTTAAAGATTTTTAGAAGCTCCAGACTGCCATCATGGTGGATGGTGATCTTAGCACACAAATAAGTGGGGAATGTTTCAGCCTACACTTTCCCTGATATCACAAGCGACCTACATTTCAGAGAGCACATTCTGCTGCACCGAACACAAAGAACACAAGTCTCTTGTCTCATATCCATGGGTTAATTGAGAAGGCAGATTTGGCATCTCCATTGGAAAGGAGAGCACCTTGTATAATTAGACAGCACAAGAAACCTCATTTGTACAATATAATAAGAACAGAAGGGTACATGTACCATCACAAAAAGAACATTTAAAGTCTTGGGAGATCTCCAAGTTCTCAGCAATTATTAACTAAGGAGACCCTCACCAATAATCTCTTAAGTGTAAAATAAAGTTTTCCCTCCACTAACCTCTTTTATAACTCACTGTGGGTCCTAAGTTAGACTCTGGGAGGTCCCTGATCTTTAACTGCTTAATAACTTTAGATACTGACTCTGGAGTTCCTCCTAGGCTCAGACACTACATTTCACTTCTTTGAAAATGGTAATTAAAACAGCTACCTCTTCCAATTATCAGTCCTACTTTTCTAAGTATGATATTTTGAGAGTGAGTTTATAGTAGGTTGGGATTGTATGGGGCGTCCCAGGTGGCACTAGTTATAAAGATTCCACCTGCCAGTGCAGGAGACAAAAAGACATGGGTTCCATTCCTGGGGCAGGAAGATCCCCTGGAGAAGGGCATGGCAACTTATTCCAGTATTCTTGCCTAGAGAATCCCCATGGACAGAGGGGCCTGGTATACTACAGTCCATGGCTTTGCATAGCGTGAGACATGACTGAAGCGACTTAGCACACATGCAGGATTTTATGAAAATGGGAAGAAAATGGTCAGCTTATCCAAATCCTCACATTTTGCCCCCTTAAGCTTGAGTTCAAGGTAAAGTGCACAGTTATGCTTTACATGGAATTCCAGTGTCTGCTTGGAATAGAAATCAGTCTGGATATAAAAAAAAAGATTATTTATACTATGATGCTTGGGTGACAATGATCCAATTACGTTTAAAAATCAGGTTAAAGGATAAAACTGAGAATAGCCCAAATTAACTCTGAAAACATTCCAGTCACTCCTAAAGTTACCATATGCATGATCAAAATTTAGGTATCAAACTTGAACTGGACCTTTTACCTCTTACTAAAGAGTTTAACACCAGGAGCGTCTCCCCGAGCACAGAAGCAGGTACTGTTTCTTCATTTGGGGATCAGATAAAGTTCTAATACCTGGCTCAAGTTTAGGATATATATTTAGTCTTTCTTTAAAAACTAGACTCAGACTCAGGACTATGAGACGTTTTTATTGACAAGCACATTGTACTTTGGATGACTGAGGAATCAGCACCCATGTCTTCCATCTTAAACATGCTTTGTTCTCATTGGTGCATGAAGGCAGGATCCTTACAGTATTTATTCTCTCTCTACCCTTCTCTTCTTCCCTCTTTCATTTTGTTCCTTTTATTCCCTCTTTGTCACAAACTTTTCTTCCTTTCTCAAGCACTCTTCACTGTTTTCATCTGACAATCTACAAGTTTCTCTTTGAAAAAAACTCATAGTTGGTTGGTTTGGTTTTGGCTTTCTTGTTTTTTTTGCTTATTTTATTTTTTTCTTTTAATTATTTTTTTCTTTTTCTTTTTTTTAATTGAAGGTTAATTGCTTTACAGAATTTTGTTGTTTTCTGTCAAACCTCAACATGAATCAGCCACAGGTATACATATATCCCCTCCCTTTTGAAACTCTCTCCCATGTCCCTCCCCATCTCACCCCTCTAGGTTGATACTGAGCCCCTGTTTGAGTTTTCTGAGACATATAGCAAATGCTCATTGGCTACCTATTTTACACATGATTATGTAAGTTTCCATGTTACTCTCTCCATACTTCTCACCCTCTCCTCTCCTCTCCCCATGCCATAAGTCTATTCTCTATGTCTGTTTCTCCACAGCTGCCCTGTAAATAAGTTCTTCAGTAACATTTTTATAGATTCTGTATATGAGAATTAGAATACAATATTTATCTTTCTTTTTCTGACTCACTTCACTCTGTATGATAGGTTCTAGGTTCTTCCACCTCATCAGAACTGACTCAAATGTGTTCCTTTTTATGGCTGAGTAATATTCCATTGTGTATATGTACCACAACTTCTTTATCCATTCATCTGTCAATAGACATCTAAGTTGCTTCCATGTTCTAGCTATTGTAAATAGTGATGCAATGAACAACAGGATACATGTGTATTTTTCAATTTTGGTTTCCTCAGGGTATATGCCCAGGAGTGGGATTGCTGAGTTATATGGTGGTTTTATTCCTAGTTTTTTAAGGAATCGCCATACTGTCTTCCACAGAGGCTATATCAATTTACATTCCCACCAACAGTGCAAGAGTGTTCCCTTTTCTCCACACCCTCTCCAGCATTTATTGTTTGTAGACATTTTGGTGATGGCCATTCTGACCAGTGTGAGGTGATACCTCACTGTGGTTTTGATTTGCATTTCTCTAATAATGAGCGATGTTGAGCATCTTTTCATGTGTTTGTTAGCCATCTGTATGTCTTCTTTGGAGAAATGTCTGTTTAGGTCTTTTTCCTACTCTTGATTGGGTTGTTTGTTTTTCTGGCATTGAGTTGTATGAGCTGCTTGTATATTTTGGAAATTAATCCTTTCTCAGTTGTTTCACTTACTATTATTTTCTCCCATTCTGAAGGTTTTCTTTTTACGTTGCTTATAGTTTCCTTTGCTGTGCAAAATCTTGTTGTTTTTATTTCCATTACTCAAAGAGGTGGGTCACAGAGGATCTTGCTTTGATTTATGTCATCGAGTGTTCTGCCTATGTTTTCCTCTAAGAGTTTTATAGTTTCTGGTCTTACATTTAGGTCTTTAATCGATTTTGAGTTTATCTTTGTGTATGGCGTTAGGAAGTGCTCTAATCTTCTACATGTAACTGTTCAGTTTTCCCAGCACCATTTATTGAAGAGGCTGTCTTTGCCCCATTGTATATTCTTGCCTCCTTTGTCAAAAATAAGGTACCCATAGATGCATGGGTTTATTTCTGGGCTTTCTATCTTGTTTCATTAGTCTATATTTCTGTTTCTGTGCCAGTACCATACTGTCCTGATTACCATAGCTTTGTAGTGTAATTTAAAGTCAAGAAGGTTGATTTCTCCAGCTCCATTCTTTTTTCTCAAGATTGCTTTGGCTATTTGGGGTCTTTTGTGTCTATATATGAACTGTAAAATTTTGTTCTAGTTCTGTGTAAAATGCCATTGGTAATTTGATAAGGATTGTATTGAATCTGTATATTATGTTTAGTAGTATAGTCATTTTCACAGGATTGATTCTTCTTACCCAGGAACATGGAATATCTCTTTATCTGTTTACATTATCTTTGATTTCTTTTATCAGTGTCTTGTGATTTTCTGTGTACCATTCTTTTGTCTCCTCGGGTAAGTTTATTCCTAGATATTTAATTCATTTTGTTGCAATGGTGAATGAGGTTGATTCCTTAATTGCTCTTTCTGATTTTTAATTGTTAGTATATAGAAATGCAAGTGATCTCTGTGTACTGATTTTGTCTCCTGCAACTTTGCTAAATTCACTGCTTAGCTCTAATAATTTTCTGGTACTATATTCAGGGTTTTCTATGTAAAGTATCGTGTTACCTGCAAACAGTGAGAGATTTACTTCTTTTGTGATCTGGATCTCTTTTATTTCTTTTTCTTCTCTGATTGCCATAGCTAGTACTTCCAGAACTATGTTGAATAATAGTGGTGAAAGTGGACACCCTTGTCTTATTCCTGATCTTAGAGGGAATGCTTTCAGTTTTTCATCATTGAGAATAATGTTTGCTATAGGCTTATCATATATGGCCTTTACTATGTTGAGGTAGGTTCCTTCTATACCCATTTTTTGAAGAATTTTAATCATAAATGGATGTTTAATTTGGTCAAAGGCTTTTTCTGCATCTGTTGAGATGATAATATGATTTTTATCTTTCAATTTGTTAATATGGTGTACCACATTGATTGAATTGCATGTATTGAATAATCCTTGCATTCCTGGAATAAATCCAGCTTGATCATGGTGCATGAGATTTTTGATGTGTTACTGAATTCTGTTTGCTAAAATTTTGTTGAGGATTTTTGCATCTATGTTCATCAGTGATATTGGCCTGTAGTTTTCTTTTCTGTGTGTTGTCTTTGTCTGGTTTTGGTATTAGGCTGATGGTGGCCTTGTAGAATTAGTTTGGAAGTGTTTCTTCCTCTGCAATTTTTTGAAAGAGTTTTAAAAGGATAGGCATTAGCTCTTCTCTAAATGTAGGATAGAATTCTCTTGTGAAGCCATCTGGACCTGGGCTTTTGTTTTTTGGGAGATTTTTGATCACAGCTTCAAATTTCAGTGCTTATAATTGGGTTGTTCATAATTTCTATTTCTTCCTGATTCAGTCTTGGAAGACTGAACTTCTCTAAGAATCTGTCCATTTCTTCCAGGTAATCCATTTTATTGCCATATAGTTTTTCATAATAGTCTCTTATAAGCCTTTGTATTTCTGCATTGTCTATTGTAGCCTCTCCTTTTTCATTTCTAATTTTGTTGATTTGATTCTTCTCTCTTTTTTACTTGATGAATTTGGCTAGGGGCTTGTAAATTTTGCTTATATTCTCAAAGAACCAGTTTTTAGTTTTATTAATATTTACTATTGTTTCTTTCATTTCTTTTTCATTTATTTTTTTTCGGTTCTTTTTGTTTCCTTCTACTGTTTTTTTTTTTTTTTGATTCTCCTTTTTCCAGCTTTTCTAGGTGTAAAGTTAGATTGTCTATTTGATGTTTTCCTTATTTCTTGAGGTAAGATTGTATTTCTATAAACTTCCTTTTTAGGACTGCTTTTGCTGCATCCCATGGGTTTTGAGTTGTCATGTTTTCATTGTCATTTGTTTGTAGAAATTTTTTGATTTTTCTTTTGATTTCTTCAGTAACCTGTTGGTTATTCAATAATGTGTTGCTTAATCTCCATATGTTTGTGTTTCTTACAGTTTTTTTCTTGTAATTTATATTCAGTCTGATAGCACTGTGGTCAGAGAAGATGCCTGATACTATTTCAATTTTCAAATTTACTGAGGTTTGATTTGTGACTCAAGATGTGGTCTATCCCGGAGAATGTTCCATGTGTACTTGAGAAGAAGGTGTACTCTTCTGCATTTGGATGGAATATCCTAAAGATATCAATGAGATCCATCTCATCTAATGTGTCATTTAAAGTTTGTGTTTCCTTATTAATTTTCTGCTTTGATGATCTGTTCACTGGTGTGAGTGGGGTGTTAAAGTCTCATACTATTACTGTGTTACTGTCAATTTCTCCTTTTATGTCTGTTAGTGTTTGTCTTATGTACTGAGGTGCTCCTATGTTGGGTGCATAGGTATTTACAATTGTTATGTCTTCCTCTTGGATTGATTCCTTGATCATTACATAGTGTCCCTCCTTATCTCTTATAATATTTATTTTAAGGTCTATTTTGTCTGATATGAGGATTGCTATTCCAGCTTTCTTTTGCTTCCCATTTGCATAGAATATATTTTTCCCTCCTCTCACTGTCTGTCTATAAGTGTCTTTAGGTCTGAAGTGGGTTTCTTGTAGACAGCATATACATGGGTCTTATTTTTGTATCCATTCAGCCTGGCTGTGTCTTTTGGTTTTAGCATTTAATCCATTTACATTTAAAGTAATTAATGATACATGTGTTCCTATTGCCATTTTCTAATTGTTTGGGGATCATTTTGCATATCTTCTATCTTCTCTTGTATTTCTTGACTATATAAGTCCATTTAACATTTGTTGTAAAGCTGGTTTGGTGGTACTGAATTCTCTTAACTTTTTATTGTCTCAAAAGCTTGTTATTTCTCCATCAATTTTGAATGAGATCCTTGCCAGGAACAGTAATCTTGGTTGTAGATTTTTCCCATTCAGTACTTTAAATATATCCTGCCATTCCCTTCTGGCCTGCAGAGTTTCTGCTGAAAGATCAGCTGTTGAGCATATGGGGTTTCCCTTATATGTTACTTGCTGCTTCTCCCTTGCTGCTTTTAATATTCTTTCTCTGTGTTAGTCTTTGTTAGTTTGATTAATGTGTTTCTTCTTGGGTTTATCCTGTACGGGACTCTTCATGCCTCTTGAACTTGATTGACTATTTCCTTTTCCATGTTGGAGGAATTTTCAACTAAAATCTCTTCAAAATTTTTCTCATACTCTTTCTTTTTCTTTTCTTCTTCTGGGACCCCATAATTAGAATGTTGCTGCATTTGATATTGTCCCAGAGGTCTCTGAGACTATCCTCAGTTCTTTTCATTCTTTTTACTTTATTCTGGTCTTCAGAAGTTACTTCCACATTTTTATCTTCCAGCTCACTGACTTGTTTTCTGCTTCAGATATTCTGCTATTGATTCCTTTTGGAGCATTTTAATTTCAGTAATTGTGTTGTTTGTCTCTGCATGTTTAATTCTTTAATTCTTCTAGGTATTTCTTAATTGATTCTTTCATTTTCTCTGTTTTGTTTTCAAGGTTTTTGATCATCTTTACTATCATTATTCTGAATTCTTTTTCAGGTAATTTTCCCATTTCCTCTTCATTTATTTGGACTTCTGTGTTTCTAGTTTGTGCCTTCATTTGTGCAGTATTTCTCTGCCTTTTCAGTTTTTTTTTCTTTTTAAGTTATTGTATTTGAGGTCTCCTTTTCCCAGGCTTTGAGGAAAGTTGAATTCTTTCCTTGAAGAAGGTTGAATTCTTTCTTCTTTTTGATTTCTGCCCTCCTAAGGTTGGTCCAGTGGTTTGTGTGAGCTTCATATAGGGTGAGATTTGTGCTGAGTTTTTATTTGTTTGTTTTGCCTCTGATGGGCAAGGCTGAGTGAGGTGGTACTCCTGTCTGCTGATGGTTTGGTTTGTATTTTTGTTTGTTGTTTAGATGAGGCATCCTGCATAGGGTGCTACTGGTGGTTGGGTGATGCCAGGTCTTGTATTCCAGTGGTTTTCTTTGTGTGAGTTCTCACTATTTGATGCCCCCTAGGGTTAGTTATCTCGTAGTCTAGGGTCTTGGAGTCAGTGCTCCCACTCCAAAGGCTCAAGGCTTGATCTTGAGGTTTGCGTGGGTCTGTGTATTCTTTTGCAGTGGTCGGGTACTCCTGTCTGCTCTCAGCTGTTGTTCTGCATGCACTTTTGTGTCTGAAGATGTATTCCTGATGTATCCGTGGGGAGATGTAGTCCATGTACACCTCCACCTCCACCATCATGTTTTCTCTCTTTATTTTTAATTTGAGTATAATTGCTTTACAATGTTGTGTTAGTTTGTCATAACAACAACGTGAATCAGCCGTAAGTATACGTATGTCCCCTTCCTCTTAAATCTCCCTCCCACCTCCCACTCCATCCCACCCCTCTAGGTTGTCGCCGAGCACTGGGTTGAATTCCCTGTCTTATACAGCAACTTCCCACTAGCTATCTGTTTTACACATGGTAAAGTATATGTTTCAATGCTACTCTCTCAATTTGTCCCACCGTCTCCTTCCCTTGCTGTGCCCACAAGTCTGGTGTCCATGTCTGCATCTCTATTTCTGCCCTGCATATAGTTTCATCAGTACAATTGCAGATTTTAGGATGATGGCTACTCTCATTGGTATGAGGTGATACCTTGTAGTTTTGATTTGAATTTCTGTAATAAAGAGCAATATTGAGCATTTTTTTCATAAGAATGTTTTTTAACTTTTCACGGGAGGGAGGTAAATAAAAGGAATTTACTCAAATGAAAGCCAATGATGAAACATAGTGAAATGATAAAATGAAGTAAAAGAGGGAGAATCAGCTGTGAGACAATAAGAGTGACAAAACAAACTTAATTTCTTGAAATAGTGAGAGAGCTTTGAAAAATCCAAAGGTCTATTCAAATGCTAGGTGGAGTTTACCTTGGATTGATTTTTTTGGCTAGATAAGGCTTTTGTCAAACTTACAGTTTACCAATTTTTTTTTCAGTTATTTCACTGTGGTAAAATACACACAACATAAAATACAGTCTTACCCATTGTTAAGTGTACAGTTCAGTGGTATTAAGAATATTCATAATGTTCTATGACCGTCAACGCCATTCACCTCCATAATTCTTTTCATCTCTTAAAAGTGCAACTCTATACCCTTTAAACAATGACTCCTCATTTACCCTCCCCACAGCTTCTGGCTGTGGGGCTCCCGCCACCATTGCCTTACTTTCTGTATCTATGAATCTATGATCTGAACTACTCTAAGTATATCATGAAAGTGGAATCATACACTCACTTGTGTGGTTTTTTTTAAATTTTAAATTTATTTATTTTTTAGTTGAAGTATAATTGCTTTACAGAATTGTGTTGGTTTCTGCCTGGCTCACTTGTGATTTTGAGAGTGGCTTATTTCACTCAGCATAATGTCCTCAAGACTCTTCAATGTTGTAGCATGTGTCAGAATTTTCTCTTTAAAGAACTCTGTATTCTGCTTATCCATTCATCTGTTGATGGACATTTGGATTGCTTCTCCATTTCAGTTATTGTGAATAATGCTGTTATAAACATGGTTGTACAAATATCTCTTTGCTGCTCTGCTTTCAGTTCTTTTGGGTATATTCCCAGAAGTAGAATTGCTGGATCATATGGTAATTCCATTTTTTATTTTATGAGGAACAGCCAGAAGGTTTTCCACAGTTGTTGCATTGTTTTACATTCTCACTGACATTTCCACACATCCTTGTCAAGAACTTATTTTCTGTTTTTTGATAGTAGCCATCCTAAATGGATATGAGGTAGTAGTATGTATCATATTTTGAGTCTCATTCCCCAGACTCCCACATGGAAAGTGACCATCAGGTAAAATCCCTTGGTAAATTTCCAGTTGGAATAAGAGAATATGGCAAGTTCTTCACAATTTAATCTTCAGAAAAAGTGTAATTGCTCAGGTCAAGGAAAGTAAAATGTATGGTATTTTTGCAGTGATTTTCCAGTTAACCAAAACTGAGCCTCTGCTAAATGTCAGGCATTAGCTAGGTGCTTAAGATACAAAAGTGTACTCATAGCACTTACAGTTGGAGAGGTATTGGAAAGTGTGTTTTTCTTCTCAAAAGTTCAGGTGAAATTGAAGCCTGCTTTGGGTTAAAGGAATCAGAATCTTTCTTAAGAAACAATTTTGTGAATAACAGACCAGTGAAACTCACCTAATTTCAAAGAACACTAAGATAGTAATTAAAACATGCAGGAGATCATTAATATCCATATAGCATGTGGATTACTGTGAATATTGTACTAAACCACAGACTGAAGTAGACAAAAATTAATCTTTTAATCTGCTCAGGGAGTTTTTTCCCCTAAAGATAGTTAAATTGAGGATATTTAGAATATAAATAATATAATACTCAAATTAGAACTGAGATATTAAACATTTTAAAATTTAGTGGTAATTAAATATTGAAGATAATGTCAAAATGATTATAGGTACAGATAATTTTTATGACTAATATTGAGAAAATTCTGGGATCAATTATATTAAGTGATTGCTAATCTGCTGGGATAAAACATGAAAACTGGGTCTAAATCATGTTGTAAAAAGATATATATATATATATATACACACACATACATACATATATTTTATCACCCAGGTGTATATATTTTAATAGGAAAAAAAAACAGAATTTGACTTTTGTTGAGTTCTCAAATGATTTTTCATCTGTTTTAATAGATGATTTATGTCCTAGAGTGTGGTGGTAAATATTTAATAACCTGCTCACTCATTTTTTCTAAGGAAAAAAAAAGCTCTGATTTGCGACATTTGCCAAATTTCCATGATCTATATTCTCCCACCATGGCTGATTTCAGGCTACCAGTGGAATGTCACTGAAATGTGGTTTTGAGAAGAAATACACATAGTAGGCTCTTTCAAGCCAGTATGAGCCAGTTCCCATACATCTTGGCTCCTGTCTTAAATTACATCAGAAGCCAAGAATGACTTGGTGAAAAGCATCATAAGCTGAATAAACCTGACAAATAGTGTAATCTATTCTTTCAGGCAGCAAGCTTCAAAGTCAGAGAACTAAAAGAACTAACAGTTCAATTTATGAATTTCAAACACATCCTTTAAAGAGTACCAAATAAGATACTTAGCTTCCTGATGACTCAATTGGTAAAGAGTCTGCCTGCAATGTGGAAGACCCAGGTTTGATCCCTGGATGTGGAAGATGCCCTAGAGAAGGAAATGACAACCCACTCCAGTATTCTTGCCTGGAGAATTCCATTGACAGAGGAGCCTGGCAGGCTGCAGTCCATGGGGTCACCAAGAGTCAGATATGACTGAGTAAATAACACATATTCACGATATTTAGGTAAGTTTAAACAAAAAGAAACAATAATTACCTAATGATGCAACCTAATTTCTTGTCACTTCATTTGGAATATTCACATTATTATTAATTCCAACAAACATTTATAGATGCCTCGCTCAGTTTGAGGAACTCTTCTAAGCGCTTTACATGTATCAATTACTTTAATCTTCAAACCAAATCTATTTTATAGCTGATTAAACTGAGGCACAGAGAAGGCATGTGTTTAAGATCAGATCATTAGTAAATGATAAGCGTTTTATTTTTGTTGTTGTTGTTGTTGTTTTTAAAGCAAAACCTATCTTCAGGGTATAAGACTAACTACTGCTCATATGGCATCTTAAAATTATCTAGAAATAAGGCTGCAAGAGGTTTTCCAAGGTGGTACTAGTGGTAAAGAATCTGTCTGTCAATGCAGGAGACTTAAGAGACACAAGTTTGATCCCTGGGTCAGGAAGATCTCCTGAAGGTGGGCAACCCACTCCAGTATTCTTGCCTGGAGAAACCCAGTGACAGAGGAGCCTGGTGGGTTACCTCCACAGGGTCTCAAAGATTTGGACACAACTGAAGTGACTTAGCATACATGCATAAGGCTGCAAGAAAGACTTCATGGAAGTCCAGCATTACCAAAGTGAAAAATCATATGGACTGGAAATAATAGTCCAAAAAAAAAAAAAGCATGAAACAGTGAATTAGGAGAGCAATAAACATCACCAATAAAGGCCTTCCTTAATTTCCCCTCCTCTGTAAGAGAGTCACCATCAAGAAATCATTGAGTGGAAATTTAGAGTTTATTACAATAATAATTTTATGCAATGGAAAAATTACTATATAGAAATAACTGTTACATAGCAACTTTGAAAAATTGTGGATGCATTATTTGTTAACCATTTTAATTTGAATCTTTGTGAGAGAAAATAAAGAAATGAACAAAATAATTAAGCAATATTTCAAAAGAAAAACCAACTGGTTTCAGAAAGTTGGTGAAATCTCATTGTTTTCACTGTGGTGATTTAGCCATTTTTTTCTCCCAGAATCATTAAGTAATGCTGGGGCTAACCAGTCCTGCAATTTAATCTGCCTGTGTAAATCCTCTTTATCTAATCTCATAATTAAAACCAACTCTATAGAACTGCTTTTTAATGTACAGGATGTGAAATTCTTCAAATTCATAACTGAGCTGTAATTTTTTTTTTTCCTTCTTCATAGTTAGAAAATCTACAGAAACCTCAGATTTGGTCTATTGGAGATAGGTTTTCCAGATTTCTGGAAAACTGAATTCAGAACAGTGGTTCAGGGACACCTGAGTGAAGACTCCTAAGGAGTGTTGCTGGGCTGACTCGCATAATTCAAGAATCAGAAGAACCTGATGTTTATAAACATTTCTTAAACAGAATCACACAGATGGTTAGTGTGAGATGCTCTGGAATGATGATGTAAGCATGAATATTAAAGGGCAATGGCACAGCAAGAAATCCGTTTATTTCTTGAGACTTCTCTGGTGGTCCAGTGGTTGAGACTCTGTGCCCCCAATGCAGGAGCACAGGTTCAATTCCTGGTTAGAGAACTAAGGTCCTGCATGCTTCAGGGTATGGTAAAAAACAACAACAAAAAAGTCCTTCATTTTTCAAGATTGTATTTTTATGGAGAATATCACTTCATTACTGTTTCCTTTTAAGGAAACCAAGGGAAAATCTCTCCTCAGCTTCAATTTATTTGTGTCTGCTTTGTTGGACTGTTAATTTCTGTATCCTTGGCTAAGAGTTAAATCTGCAACAAAGGGAAGGATTTTATGTGATTTCTTTTTGTCAACTCCATTCCCATTCACAACTGGAAACTGTACTCTTTTACGCGAGGTTAAGTAACTGTCTTATGAAGTAAAATCAGTTAAGGTATGGGGTTAGTGACACTTTGTAAACCATAAAAAGTCACACGAATACTTTCCTTCTCCATGTTTTTAAGGAGTAGACAAATAGGAGAAACATGCGTTCTGGGGTACATATGCTCTTTTTTCCCTGTGGTTACAGCATTTTATGTAAAGGAGTATGATCCTAGCTTATTGCTGATTATTACTGGGACATTTATATGGCCTTGCTAGGCTACAAGAGATTAGGATAGTCATAGAGCATGATTTACAAACCTGGCTTTGTACACTAGAGAATGTTTATTAATATGTCTAGTATTAAGAAGATAGGTGTAGTTAGGTTTTGCTCTAGAGATCAGTTATATAATATAACAATAAACACATGTATCTCAGGGGGATTCAGAGGCCTTCTTTATAAGAGACCTTTGTTCACCTAGCAACCAAGAGCAACCAACAGACTTAGGATTGAAGAAGTTGGCTGCTTAATGAAACAACATTCAAGTGAACTCCAGAAACAACTGAAAGAGATGTGGAAGGAAATTACTGGATGCTGCCTATGATTCAGGGCTTCCCAGGTGGCTCAGTCGTAAAGAATCTTCTTGCCAAGCAGGAGATGCGGGGTCTATTCCTGGGTCAGGAAGATCCCCTGGAGAAGGAAATAGCAACCAACTCCAGTTCTTGCCTGGAAAATCCCATGGACAATTTTTGCCTGGGTAATCCCCATTGTGGGCCACTACAGGGTTACTAAAGAATCAGACATGACTTAGTGGCTAAGCAGCAGCAGCAGCTATAATTCAAAATATTAATCTATACAGAGTGATAGTGAGTAGGCATAGTTCAGTTTAATCATTAAAGAAACTCAAGGCATATATTAATACTTCTCTGGTGGTCCAGTTAAGAATCAACTGGTGGTTAAGAATCCACCTGCCAGTGCAGAGGACATGAGTTCAACCTCTGCTTGGGGAAGATTCCACGTGCCTCAGAGCGACTAAGCCCCTGCATCACAACTACTGAGCCTGCAATGAGAAACCCATGCACTGCAGTGAAGAGTAGCCCCTACTCATGCAACTAGAGAAAGCCTGTGTGTAGCAAGGAAGACTCAGGAGACCAAAAAGAGAAAAATGGGGCAGAAGTGTCAGTATCAAGAAAGAAATCTAAAGAGACGTTGCCAATGAGCCTAACATAGTCACTGGTGGAGATAAAATCCTGCAAACAATAATCCACATGGGTCACAATGCTCCTGTCGGCCTCCTCAGCAGGTGCCCAGTGATCAATAATCTCAAGGAAAGACAGTGCCAATTTCATTTTCTTTCATCCAGCTAATAATTATTGAATGGCTGAGGGCTGACCTGTGAATAGTTTATTGGCTGACTAATTCAGCAAGGACTTTCCTGGTCGCTCAGCAGTAAAAAGTCCACCTGCCAATGCAGGAGATGAGACTCCTCTGGAGTGGACTCAACTCCTCTGGAGTGGACTCAACCCACTCCAGTATTCTTGCCTGGAGGATCTCATGGACAGAAGAGCCTGGCGGGACCCTATAGTCCATGGAGTCGAAAGAGTCAGACATGACTTTGTGGCTAAACAACAATTCAGCAAATGGTATTAAGAACCTATCATAAGTAAGGTTCTCTGCTGGGGACATTTTCATGATCTCCTTAGTGACTGCATTAAGAAAAAAACTGTCCCACTTCAGAAGCAGCAGTAGCAGTAAACCAACAAACGGGGCTCCACCTCTTTTGAAGACCCTGATATATACCTCTGACACAGCACTCACCCTATTGTTTAGTAACTTGTTCTTTGCCTTCTATGTTTCCCCAACTGAATTTTTTTCTGTATAACTGGAATAACTTTGTGCATATTTTTCCCACCCCGTGGTCAACACAGATGCTTGTCAAATAAATGAATAAAGGTTAACCTGAATTCTCAGTGGATGAGGTACATACGTACTAAGTTGCTTCAGTTGTGCCCATCTCTTTGCAACCCTATGGACTGTAGCCCACCAGGTTCCTCTGTCCATGGGATCCTCTAGGCAAGAATACTGGAGTGGGTTGCCATGCCCTCCTCCAGGGGACCTTCCTGACACAGGGATCGAACCTACATCTCTTATGTCTCCTCCACTGACAGGCAGATTCTTTACCACTAGTGCCACCTGAGAAGCCCCCAGTGGACAATACAGCACAATAAAGATGTCACAATTTTAATGTAATCTTAAAATTTCTAGGAAAGAGTGGATCTTAGGGAAAGTGTTACATGAGTAAATTATGTAATATGCTTGAAGCTGTTAATAAACATTTGTCTTTCATAAGCCAGGCATCCCTCCTCTGTGATGTTCTAATTTTCTATACATTTATCTTTCCCCTCACCACATTTTTGATAATTATTTATGTGTCAGTCTTCCCAGTATTCTAAAGACAGAGTAAGCACCACTGAGGTGGTTGTGGCTCAGTTTTGAAAGAATCTGCCTGTAATGCGGGAGACCTGGGTTTGATCCCTGGGTTGGGAAGATCCCCTGGAGAAGGGAAAGGCTACCCATTCCAGTATTCTGGCTTGGAGAAGTCCATGGACTGTATAGTCCCTGGGGTTGCAAACAGTTGAGCAAACACAACTGAGTGACTTTCACTTCACTTCACTTTCCAGTATGCTAAAGACAGAGTAAGCACCACTGAGGTGGTAACTATATATTATTCATCTTTGTATTCCCAAGGTTTATCACAGTCCTTCACACATAGACCATTCAAAAGATGTTTAAGGAATACATGAGTATGTGGTGAATTTTCCTGAGCTCATTAATTACAGAAGGCAATGTTTTGAAAGTAATAAAAAGTGAAACAACTCCATTTGTAGGCCTTCAGAAAATAGGAGCTATCAGTTTGTAAGAATTGAACCTTATTATGTAGTTTATATTGGCATTTTAATACCAGATTATGACCATCTGGTGAAAATTCATCTTGTAATATTGTAGGAGACATTTTTATGTCCTCTGTTGAGGAACTGTTTTTAGCTAAAAGTGACTGATGGGTCTTTGGAATGGTCTGGTACTATTTCTACTTTAATATGAAGTTATCTTTGTAAAGTAAGGGACTTTTAGTCTAAGACTTCTAGTTCCGTTGCCTCCAGCTCAAATAAAATAAAACTAAAATCTGTTTATTCACCAGTCTTTTCCATGTCAGTAGATGATATAATTATTTGCAAAGAACAAAAATCCAAGTCATCCTTGAATGCTTTCCTTACTTCTTATACCCACCAGGCCTGTTTTCCCCTCCTGTTAATGATTGACAATGCCCAGTCAATTAGTAGGTCTTGTGGCTCAGATTCCAAAATGTGTTCGGAATCTTCTTTACCATTAAGGTCTTGCCTTAACTATTGTAATCGTCTGCTAACTACTTCCATTATTTCACAGGACAGCAGGAGAGAGCTTTGAATTCCACTGAGATCCATCAATGGTTGCCTCTGAACGTTAAGTAAAGCCACCCTCTACACCATGTCTTCAATGCCCTACTTGATCTGGGCTCCACCAAACTCTTCATCTTTCTTCCCTACCACGCACCTCTCTTTATCCCATCTCCAGGCCCCAAGATCTTCTTCTTGTCTTTAGAACACTGTTATTTTGATGTCCTCTCTTTCAGGAATACTCTTCTCATATCTCCACAAGGGTATCACTCACTATACAGCTGCCTCTCATTTCTTCCAGGAAGCCTCTCTAAAATATTGGATTGGCCAAAAAATTTACTCAGGTTTCTTACAATGTTATGGAAAAACCTGAGTGAACTTTTTGGCCAACACAAATAGCATTCCTTGGGCAGTTAACTTTCTATCCCAATTCTCAGCTTTTGTTTCTTAGTAAGAAATGAAACCCCTCATTTCCCTGTGTTATCTTCTTTGATGTCTGTTATCTCTACTAGAAAGAGGTCAGGGTTTGTATTTGCCTCGACCACTGTTGTATCCTTAGAGTCTTGAATGGTAGTTGCTTACTGAATATTTTTGGAATGATTCAAGCCTGATTTAGTCAGGAAGTGGGCTCATTTTAAGTGTGCTCATGTAGACCAGGGGGGTAATCGCTATGGGCAAGATACCAGCTGTATTGAGACCATGAACTCTGTCCTCACTGTCCATTCGAAGCTTATAAGAAAGTGAAAAGACCATGTTTCAAACAATTCAGACCAAAACAGGAATAGGATCCTGTGAGAGAAGGCCAATTTAATTCACTTACAATTTGAGGAAACCTAATTTGTTCCATTAGGGCTTCCCAGGTGGCTCGCTAGTAAAGAATCTGCCTGCCAATGCAGGAGACACAGGAGGCAAGGCTTTGATCCCTGGGTCAGGAAGATCTCCTAGAGTAGGAAATGGCAACCTGCTCCAGTATTCTTGCCTGTCCATGGAAAATTCCATGGACAGAGGAGCCTGGAGGGCTACAGTCCTTGGGGTCACAAAGAGTTGGACATGACTGAGTGACTGTGTGCGCATGCTCCGGCACACACACATACACAATTTGTTCCATTAATAATCTATTGAGAAAACTCTTCCCTTCAATATTACTAGCTATATAATTATGTTTATGTTATCTTAGGGGATTTGAGAAATGCGGAGTAACGCATCTGCTGGGTTTCAGTGCTGTTACATGTTATAGATCACTTCAGGAGACTGCTTAATTACTACAATAAACATGATTTGAGCACTGACCTTTTTACCCCTCCAAATGTTTGTGCATGACCCAGGAATTTTCCAAAGTCGATATGAAACATGTGGCCCGACTTTGTCAGCATGATATTGTCATTGTGTCGGTCGCAGACTCCCAGGACGAATGTTGCCACACACCAGCCAGCACAGGAGTAGAAAAAGTTCCTTAAGACCTAATCAGTTGAAAAACAGTAACACAAAAGTAATAAAAACACAAATGAGCAAACGCAGAGGTAATGGTGAAAGTATGATAGAAAACAGAATTATATCATCTGGAACCAATTCTACATCTCAGTTGAGAAGATATGATTAGATGGTTGGTTCTTGATATGCTACAGAAGAAGGTGAAGCAGTCTGTTCTTTGGCTTAATGAATGTTTTTGTTGAAATGGGAAAAAATATCTTTCATTCAATTAAAGCCAATATTCATAGTTTATTCATAATGTGATTTTTTATTGTTAACAGTTGCACAAGATTGGATGACTTTTTTCAAGGTAAAAGAAGAAGGAACAATATGATTCCATATTGCCTAGTCCTATAAAAATTTAAAATATCAGTTTTTTAATATTTGAAGCTTTTACACAAAATAAACTATATTGAGATGTCTGATCCCTTACAAATATATCATCCAGTTAATGCCCCCAAAGGTTTGATACAGTATATACCTGTGCGGGTGGAAGCAGGTTCCATTAAGTCAGTTGTGGCTTACGTTTCTCTAATGAACACAGGTTTCTTGCCCAAATTCCTCTTTATACAAAACAGTTGTCTCCTGGGTATACATTTTGATGGGTGATGCGACGATGAGTGTAACCATGGTACAACCACGACTGACAGGCTGAGCCACATGTATGGACCTCCTCAGCTAGTGTGGTTGACCCTTGGGAAGGGAAGTCTATGTGGCTGGACTACATGCTGGGTCAGTTCCAGGTGTCCAAGTGCCTTAATTCATCTATCTCAATTTTCTTTACTTATAAAGATAATAAAATATGCCTTTCACATGGTACTTATGAACATTAAATGTATGTGGAAACACCTCAAACAATACAACCTCAGGGTTTGTGTCTAACTCGAGTTTCAATTTTGGGAATGGGTAAAAAATAGATTCAAGAAATTTCATCTAATGCTTTGTTATTTGAACTCCCAAACCTGCATTTTGCTGTATTCCATGGCTCAGCTGGTAAAGAATCTGCCTGCAATGCAGGAGACCTGGGTTTGATCCCTGGGTTGGGAAGATTCCCTGGAGAAGGGAAAGGCTACCCACTCCAGTATTCTGGCCTGGAGAATTCCATGGACTGTATAGGCCATGGGGTTGCAAAGAGTCAGACACAACTGAGCGACTTTCACTGACTCAATCTCATAGAAGTCTGGAGTGGATTAAATCTTGGGTCTCTCTTTCCTGTCCCAGGCCAACTAGGGTGTCCAAACCTCCTAGTCTGCCCTGGACTGAGGAGTTTCCTAGAATGAGGGATGTGTAGGGCTCACGATGGCTCTGAACAAATCTGATGCTGGCCCATATTGCATCTTTGTGTGAATCAGCATAAAGATGTCCCTACCTCTGTAGGGGACCTAGCTGTACCAGCTCATGCTTTGGCAAGTGGGACAAGACCTGGCTCTAGTCAACTCATTCTTTCATCTGGGAGCCCTGGTTGAGGGCAGAATCTGAACACTGTACACTGCAGGCTAGATGCCAAGGTAAAATGGGAAAAATGTTTGTGGTCAAATGGAATATTACATTTTGTAAATTCTGAGATATAAAAAATGAAAACTCTATTATGCATTCTGAAAACATTAAAAGAATAAGGCATAAGAAAAGGGAACTTGGCAGAAGAAAATACACTGCAAAGGAAGGAGGGGGATTTATAGAAATTATAGATTGTGAACAAATAGGCAGAGGTAACTTAGAGAAGGTAGTTTCAAGAAGCATCATCTCATGTGAGATTGCTATAAGGGAAGCAGCTAAGTCTCTACTGATAGCCCAGAATTTCTACCCAGAGGAAAAACCAAACACAGAAATTTTTTACTGAGTTAATATACCAGGTCCCTTGGACTGCAAGAAGATCAAACCAGTCAATTCTAAAGGAAATCAACTCTGAATATTCACTGGTAGGACTGATGCTGAAGCTGAAGGTCCAAATCTTTGGCCACCTAATGCAAAGAGCTGCCTCATTGGAAAAGACCCTCGTGCTGGGAAAGATTGAAGGCAGGAGGAGAAGGGTGTGGCAAAGGATGAGATGGTTAGATAGCATCACCAATTCAATGGACACGAATTTGAGCAAACTCCAGGAGACAGTGAAGGACAGGGAAGTATAGCATATGGCAGCCCATAGGGTCAAAAAGAGTCAGACACGACTTAACGATTGAACAATGAAAACAATATACCATTTAAACTGTGTTGTTATTACTAGGCTGATGACTGAGTGAATTAGAACTCAAGATAACTCAATTTATTTTTTCATAAATCAGAGTATCTAATGAGCCAGTGTGTATCCTTATTTAAGTATATATAAAATTAGCTACAGAAGGACAAACCTTTTCATAATCCACCTTTAAAGGGTTGTGCTGACTAAACCATTTTTTGATTGTATTTTCTTTCAGGGGTCCTATTGGTCCAAAACGGCGATGGATTTTTGCTAAGGTCACAGCATCAGGCACCATCTGCACCAACCCTGGGTAATAAAAAAGAGATTATGGAAACAGCTCTTTCTGTGCAGGATGAAGGATTCTTAGGAAACACATCTTGATCTAGCTAATGACAACAACAGTTGCTAGCATGTCTTGGATTACCCCCTCACCCCACTTTTTTTCTTTTTTCAAATTTTCTTTTCTGAAAGAGTCTTACCTAGATGATAGTATTCCTTCTAATTTTTCCTAAACCCTGGGGAGTGATGAGGCTACTCATGTTTGGTCAGATGTATCAGAAGCATCTATTTTTACTAGATGCTTAGATGTTCCATTAAAACAATAGTAGAGAGTCAATCTAGATGGTCTCCCAGAAACCTCACTAAGTCAACAGAGTAGTGAATTAATTAATGTATGGCTTGTGCATTCCTTTACAGTTTAAAGGAAGACATTTAAACTTGTATAACAAGCACATTTATGATATAAGTGAATCAAATATAATCTACATGACAAATATTTCAAATATATTATAAAATCAATGTTCAGGTTAATAAAAGCTTCACTTACCAGTTTCACTTCTAGGAGTGAACAAAGTAACCCTGCAGTAAACATGTACAGAGCCACCTGCTCCTTCCTTTTCAGTCAATATTAAAGGGAAGCTGTGATAACTTTTAAGGGAGCATACACTGATTGAACTTCAATAGGACCTTTGACCCACTAACCATCAAGGCTTCTTTTCACTGTGTTCCTAAGGCTATTGGAATGTAAATATTTTCAAACCTTCTGGTTTTTATTCTGTACAGAACAGCAATTTAAACCCAGTATTTAAAATTCGCCTAGGAATAATGCCCCCAAAACAATCTGTAATCTACAGTTCTGTAAATAAAGTCATTGAAAGAAATTAGAGTTGAGAATTTCTCATTTCCACAATCTTTGACAGCTGCATGAGTTGCAAACACAAATGCCCAAAGGGATCAGGGACATAAATGTAACTATATGAAAAGAGAGATAGTTTTAAAAATTGACTGTATCATGTCTGCCTTAAAAATATTCAAATTCAACAACAGAGTAGATCATAATAATGGTAGGCAGAACACTTCTCTGTGTTGGATTTGGCCAGTGGCAGCTGGTTGTAGCTTTCATCTGTCTCTCTCTCTCTCTTTTTTTTTTTTTTTTTGCAGCTCTAATCTCTTAATATTCAGTAGCCCAGCCAGGGGTGACCATTAGGCATCTACATTGCTGGATCAGAGAGAAACTTAAAACATGGAGAGTGGGACTAGAATGCTGCAAAAAATAACATATTAAAATCAATTTGTTGAAAACAAAAAAAGAAGGACACGTAACACCCCAAAGATAAATCCTGGTCATATCTTTAATATCATTTCTCCCTCCCTGCCTAACAGTATTTGGCTCTTATGCAGGTATTCCCTTGCTTATAGAGATAGTGAATGTAAACTTAACATTTGATAGTAATATAATTACTTTGGAAGCGGTAATAGCATTCCTTTTTCCGACCCTGAAATTTTCCTTCATTCTCCCAGTTCCTCCGTTTATCACTTTCTAACAGAAAACCATGGCACCTGGTTCCATGGTGCTTCATCGCTACCTCGCATTTGTTGTTGTTCAGTCACTGAGTTGTGTCTGACTTTGCGACCCCAGGGACTATAGCCCATCAGGCTCCTCTATCATTTCCGAGGCAAGCATACTAGACTGGATTACCATTTCCTTCTCCAGGAGATCTTCCTGACCTAGGAATCAAACCTGCATCTCCTGCATTGGCAAGCAATTCTTTACCACTGAGCCAGCAGGGAAGGCCCTATGCATCTGAGCACACCCCAGACTAGGACGCAGATTAGTGCATCCCTTAGAGAATGGTACTGTAGCAAAGTCAATTATGCTTCAGACCTCATTTGTCTTCAGGGAGTTAACCATTGCTAAATCCCAAGTCATTTATCGTAAGTCTTTCATTGCTGACTACCTGGAAAACTTTGTACCTCATTTATAACAATCATGGTGGCTAAATTTTGCCCATTAATTAAAACCATAATTTACATTTTTATACATTTTAAGCTTCTGTGTATTATACACCTTTTAAACACTTGTAGCATAATTCTGTGCACACTGGGTAACATGTGTGGCTCCAATCCCATAGTTCTGTAATACAGCATTTCTCAAAATTTCATGCCCACGTGTTTTGCCTGAGGATCTTGTCAAAATGTAGGTTATGGTTCAGTAGGGTGGAGGTGGGGCCTGAGATTCTGAATTTCTAACAAGTTCTCAAGTGATGTCATGTTGCTGGTCCATAGATCACACTTTAAGTAGCAAGGTTCTTAGGGAGAAAACTTTTTAAGATGGTATCATACAAGGTGTGCATGCATGGTTAGTCACTAAATCGTGTCTGACTCTTTGCAACCCTATGGACTGTAGCCTGCCAGGTTCTTCTGCCATGGGATTTCTCAGGCAATAATAACGGAGCGGGTTTCCATTTCCTTCTCCAGGGGATCTTCCTAACTCAGGGATTGAACTCATGTCTCCTGCATTGGTAGATGGGTTCTTTACCACTGAGCCACCAGGGAAGCCCCCATCATACTAGGTAGTGGTTCGCAAAAAAAGGTGCTTGAGAAACACCAGAGCAGCTTTTTGTAATCATTGGGACTGCGCCTCTCCACCTTCCATTCCCCTCTCCACCCCTGCCCAGTGGAGAGCTTGATTTAGTAACTTGGCTGGATCGTAGATGTAACTGCTCCAATTTTCCTAAGTAATTTTTATCCCATCAAATCTGGAGCAAACTTGGAGCAATGAAATAAATCCTAAAGAAATTTTATCTGCTCTGATAATCTCTCCCAAAGTCCCTACAGCACCATATACCAAGCAGTCATGAGAATTAACAATAATGTTGATAAAGTTATATTAACTTGTGACCTGGAGTATACTCTCCTTAAGACCAACAGCCCTGTTTAGGTCGTTTTAGTATTCTCTATCTTACTTTGTGACAGGTGTCCCCAGTGGTTCAGCAGTAAAGAATCTGACTGCAATGCAGTAGACGTAGGAGACATGGGTTCAATCCCTGTGTCAGGAAGATCCCCCGGAGAAGGGATGGCAACCTACTCCAGTATTCTTGCTTGGAGAATGCCATGGACAAAGGAGCCTGGCAGGCAAAGTGTCACAAAGCGTAGGATACTAGGGACTTAGCACACATGCATGTTACTTTGTGACATTTCTTGAAAACAGTAGACATTCAATAACCCTTGGAACCTGATGCAAAATGGAACCTAAAGGCCTAAAAATATTGGTAGATAGTTGGGAAGAATTACTTGTTTGCCTAATTATATCTGTAACTTTGGGCAAGTCTAGAGTTATTTTTGCTGAATTATTTTATGAACATTAAAAGTTTTAGTCTCCATTACATTCCTATGATTGTAAACAGAGAAACAAGGAGATGGAATTGAATTCCACTGAAGTTATTGCTATATTCAATTTCTAAACAAAAAGTAATCCGTGTGACATCAAGAAGCTCAGCTTGGCTCATCTAAGCCTTGGCTCATTCTTACCCTTTCAACATATTAGGATATGAAAGAATTAGGTCATCTATGTGAGAAAAGGGAGAATAAAACTGAAGGAATAAGAATCTCTGAGTAGCAGTAATAAAAGACTTTCAGGATTTAGAACTTTAGAAGTTCAGGAGTGGTATACTTGGCATTAAAACAAGGGCACTATTATTAGAATCAAAATAATTGGGCATTTTCACTTGTAACAGTAACCCTGAACTATATAGCTGCAAGTAAACTAGGAGATGCTTCCATGTTTAGCCTCTAAAACCTTGAATCTCAGTTGGATGGGCGACTGAGCCTAGTGATGGGACCCCAGGAACTGGAGGATGCCTGGAGGTAGTAACAGTTTTTCTTTTAAGATGATGGGTTTAAATTGTAGTTCTGTCTGAATTAAACACACACACAGACATAATTCTAGGTCCCTTTTCCAATTCTATGATTATTTTATCCCTTTGTTTATGCAGATATATTTTCTATAGTGCTGCTGACAAGTGCTCAGTTTTGTCTGACTCTTTGCAACCCCATGGACTGTAGCCTTGCCAAGCTCCTCTGTCCGTGGGATTTTCCAGGCAAAATGGAGTGGGTTGCCATTTCCTTCTCCAGAAGATCTTCTCAACCCATGGATTGAACTTGGGTCTCTTGTGTCTGCTGTACTGGCAGAAGATTCCTTAGCACTAGTATCACCTGGGAAGCCCATATCATCTATATTTCATACCAATTATTTAAATGAAATTTTAAGTGGGAATGGCCACATGTAAAAAAATTATGATACCTTAGAAATTATTTCTTCAATTTAGCATGATTGTAATTAAGTACAACTTTTACTTCTGATGTCTGCTTATTTGTGTGGATCCTCAACATTTTATTTTCATTGAAAATGTGTGTGTATATAATTATATTTCCACATTAATGTCTTGGCTTTTGTAAAGAGAAATGCTGAAGTAAGTTCAAAGTTTGTATATAGATCATTTTTGATTGTTGGTATCACAGTTTACTCAAAAATCTTTCAGAAATTAAGTGCATGTTTATAACTTACTTAGAATTTTCAGAACTCCTTTAAGTGTTTGCAACTTTGTAAATTTTGTCTTAATTGGAAACAACTGTAAGTTTTATGAATATGCAGACTTTTCTATTGTCATCTTAAAAAAGAGAAAAAATATGAATTATTAATGCAAATAATCCTTAAAGATGTCCAAAAGAATATTACATTTGAGTTGTCAGAGTCCTGATTAATATTTAGAAGGACATTATGCTTTATATAAATCATCTTTGTTTATTGTCTTTGAAACGAATTCTTTTTTTTTTTTAAATAAGAATGACTATGTTTGGGGCTTCCCAGGTGGTGCTAGTGGTAAAGAACCCACCTGCCAAAGCAGAAGACATAGGAGATGCAGGTTCAATCCCTGGGTTGGGAAGATCCTCTGGAGGAGGAGGAAACGGCAACCCACTCCAGTATCCTAGCCTGGAGAATCCCATGGACAGAGAAGCCTGGCGGGCTACAGTCCACGGGGTCACAAAGAATCAGACAGGACTAAAGTGACTTTAGTCACTTGATGATATTAAATCATCTTGGCTTATTGTTTTTGAAACTAATTCTTTGTAAAAAAAAAAAAAAAGAAGAATGACTATGTGTAGTTCTTTGGATTTTAAAATTTGTCATCTAAAGTGAAATTGTAGAAAGTCTGAGGGCATATTACCAATAAATGTATGAGATAGATAATGTAAGTCAACTAGCTTCCTAATCTATACTGACCTTGGCCTTTTCCCGTGGACAGACATCTGTAAATGATCATTTGCATATCCAGGCCCTCCTGCAGCCAAATATTGTCCATCACTTGAATAATCTGCAGAACAAGCATATCCTGACGGAGATCATCTCCAGCCTGTTAGAAACAAAATTATAGACTCTCAGTTTCTCCTTGAATTCCACTGAAAGTTTTCAACAACAGTATATATCATTTCCTTCCCTGAATAACTTTCTAGCCTGACTTAGGGTGGTTTCAGTTGTTCTGCTAGCACTAAGAGTACACTGTGTTTCTGACAGAAGATCAAAGATACTAAGAACTTTCTTTTAAATGATTATAGAAGCTTTAGCCATCAAATTAGTAGTGTCTTGGAATGTTGTTCCCTGATAACAATCTTTCAATTTACAATCCATGTACAGCTTTTTAACCTCGAAGTCAGCTGAAGAGAGGCTAGACAAACGTTCACCCAAATTTCAAACTCAGCCAAGTGACATCTCTTTTTCAAAGGGAAATATACTTGATATGCTACAAGTTTATACACTGATATACAGTTAGATTACCTGGAGCTTCTTGACTGGGAGTATAAATAGCACATATATGATTCATCAGACTTTGACTCACTGGCTTCTCTTACTTTGAAGGCAGTTACAAAGTTTTCAGAATAAATGGTCTTTGATAACAAGAAATCATAAAGGGGTGATTTTCTAGCACAGGTGAAGGAAATGGAAAATGTCCAAAGGGAAAGGACAGTTCTATGCTGTTAACTACTAAGAGGTTCAGTTTTGAAAATGCTTTCTAAATTATATGCAGAAGACTGTGCCACGAGGAGATTTTGTGTGTTTCTTTTTCCTTCACCAAAAATGCAGTGCTCGGGGAACTCTTAATGCTTGAGGTTACACAGATCACAGCAAAAATATGGGTGTACTAATAAGTGTGATCCCTAAACTAGTCAGAATTGAACACAAATTCCACTCTGAGACCTCGTTTTCTGGTTTGGCTGAGCCGTTTAACATATTAATCGGATGACTGGCAAATGTTTCCTTTATTCCTACCGAACAGTGTGTAACTTTTTACTCTACTGTCCCATGGGATTCATGATAAAGACTGATATGGCCCATATTTATGTTTTATTTAAAAAGAAGATAACAACCCAAATTGCTAAAATAAGCAAGTGCTCACTAAAAAGAATTTTATGTTAAATAATATCATTTGAGTTGCAGCTAATTTTGATTCAAATTTAATATGGAGGCCAAAAGAAGACTCTCTCACTAGAAACTTACCACAATTCTGATTTCTGTACTACTCAAAAGTGATCATATAATTTCATTTATTGAAACAAACCTCCCGGAGTTTTGCACTAAAGATTCATTGACTTTGAGCCAGTAATGTTGGATTTATTGCCAATCATAGTTTGGCATGTACTATAATTCTGTGAAAATGTGGGATCAAAAATAACTGGCCTCTTCTGTGCTGTTGCCGGAGGAATAGAGCTATACTAATTTATTTTTCTGAGTAATAAATCAATAGTCCTATCTATGGGATCAATTTGATGTTTCAGGAGAGCTACTGTACCTTAAAAATGACACTGATGTTTTTGCCCATTGGACTGGCATTAATGAAAGAAATCTTTAACGGCAAAGCATTAGATGTGAAATACGAACATGCCTACAGGACAAAAGCAAGAGAAGTATGGTGAGCAAAATAAAGTAAAAAGAACAGTTTTAAATCATGGCCCCAGCAGAATCTGTTACATGAGCAAATGTAACACATATGAATAATATTTACACTTTGAAACAAAGAAACATATTCATTAAAAAAAGACTTCAGTCTACCAACCAAAGCCTTCATTTGTAAACTAAAAAGCCAGCTTTTCAGCAGGATGTAAATCTTCAAGGACATTTTTTCCTCACTGAGCAGTAATGGTGTGTAGGGGGTTTAAATAAACTAAGTAGTATGTAGGTATTGTGCTTTTGCTGGTTGGTTAATATCTAAAAGATGAAACAGCTATTAAAAAAGTTATTTACTTTTCATTCTTTCTGCCCAACAGCACATTTTAAGGAAACATGGATACAGAGTCAAGAAATACCTGAATACAAATTTGGACTCTGATACAGAGGGAAGTGGGCTTCTCAGGTGGCTCTAGTGGTAAGGAACCTGCCGCTAATCCAGGAGACATAAGAGATGTGGGCTTGATCCCTGGGTTGGAAAGATCCCCTGGAGGAGGGCATGGCAACCCACTCCAGTATTCTTGCCTGGAGAATCACTTGGACAGAGGAGCCTGACAGGATACAACCCACAGGGTTGCAGAGTCAGACATGATTGGAGTGACTTAGCATGTACCCACAGTGTGAAGTAAGCCATAAAGAAAAACAAAGATTTTGTATTAACACATACATATTGAATCTAGCCAATCCATCCTAAAGGAAATCATTCCTGAATATTCATTGGAAGGACTGATGTTGAAGCTGAAACTCCAATACTTTGGCCACCTGATGTGAAGAACTGACTCATTTGAAACGACCCTGATGCTGGGAAAGATTGAAGGCAGGAGGAGAAGAGGATAACAGAGGATGAGATGGTTGGATGGCATCACCGACTCAATGGACATGAGTTTGAGCAAGCTCTGGGAGTTGGTGATGGGCAGGGAAGCCTGGCGTGCTGCAGTCCATGGAATTGCAGAGTCAGACACGACTGAGTGACTGGACTGAACTGATGGAATCTAGAAAAATGGTTCTGATGAACCTTTTGGCAGGGCAGGAATAGAGATGCAGTTGTTGAGAATGGACCTGCGGACACAGTAAAGGAGGAAGAGGGTAGAGTAGGAAAGCATAGCACTGATATATATACTATCACATGTAAAACAGATAGCTAGTGAGAAGTTTCTGTATAACAGAGAACAGGGCTCAGCATGGTGCTCTGTGACAACACAGAGGCTGGGAAGCAGAGGTGGGAGGGAGGCTCAACAATAGTATGTATGTTGCTGTTGTTGTTGTTTAGTTTCTGAGTGATGTCCAACTCTTTGTGACCCCATGGACAGTAGCCCTCCAGGCTCCTTTGTTCATGGGATTTTCAGGCAGGAATACTGGAGTAGGTTGCCATTTCCTTCTGTAGGCAATCTACCTGACCTAGGGATCAAACCTGTGTCTCCTGCTTGGCAGGCAAATTCTTTAGTACTCAGCCAACTTGGAAGCCTGAATACACACACACACACACACACACACACACACACACACATGCACATCAGTTCAGTTCAGTTGCTCAGTGGTGTCCGACTCTTTGCGACCCCATGACTGTAGCATGCCAGGCCTCCCTGTCCATCACCAACTCCCAGAGTTTACTCAAACTCATGTCCAATGAGTAGGTGATGTCATCCAACCATCTCATACTCTGCTGTCCCCTTCTCCTCCTGCCTTCAACCTTTCCCAGTATCAGGGTCTTTTCCAAGGAGTCAGTTCTTTGCATCAGGTGGCCAAAGTATTGGAGTTTCAGCTTCAGCATCAGTCCTTTCAGTGAATATTCAAGACTGATTTGCTTTAGGATGGTCTGGTTGGATCTCCTTGCAATCCAAGGGATACTCAAGAGTCTTCTCCAACATTACAGTTCAAAAGAATCAATTCTTCAGTGCTCAGCTTTCTTTATAGTCCAACTCTCACATCCATACATGACTACTGGAAAAATCATAACTTTGACTAAATGGACCTTTGTTGACAAAGTAATGTCTCTGCTTTTTAATATGCTGTCCAGGTTGGTCATAATTTTTCTTCCAAGGAGCAAGTGTCTTTTAATTTCCTGGTTGCAGTCACCATCTGCAGTTATTTTGGCACCCAAAAAATAGTCTCTCACTGTTTCCATTGTTTCCTCCATTTATTTGCCATGAAGTGATGGGACCGGATTTCATGATCTTAGTTTTCTGAATGTTGAGTTTTAAGCCAAGTTTTTCACTCTCTTTCACTTTCATCAAGAGGCTCTTTAGTTCTTCACTTTCAGCCATAAGGGTGGTGTCATCTGCATAATGGTGGTGTCATCTGCATATCTGAGGTTACTGATGTTTCTCCCAGGAATCTTGATTTCAGCTTGTGCTTCATCCAGCCTGGCATTTCACATGATGTACTCTGTATATAAGTTAAGTAAAGTGGGCTGAAAATAATACAGCCTTGAAAATATACAGCCTTGACGAAGTCTATTCCTGCTCTGAAAACAGTTTGGTGTTCCAGGTCCAGTTCTAACTGTTGCTTCTTGACCAACATACAGATTTCTCAGAAGGCAGGTCAGGTGGTCTGGTATTCCCATTTCTTGAAGAATTTTCTACAGTTTGTTGTGACCCACACAAAGGCTTTGGTGTAGTCAATAAAGTAGAAGTAGATGTTTTACTGGAACTCTCTTGCCTTTTTGATGATCCAAAAGATATTGGCAATTTGATCTCTGGTTCCTCTGCCTTTTCTAAATCCACCTTGAACATGTGAAAGTTCATGGTTCACGTATTGTTGAAGACTGACTTAGAGAATTTTGAGCATTACTTTGCTAGTGTGTGAGATGAGTGCAATTGTGCAGTAGTTTGAGCATTCTTTGGCATTGTCTTTTCTTTAGGATTGGAATGAAAACTGACCTTTTCCAGTCCTGTGGCCACTGCTGAGTTTTCCAAATTTGTTGGCATATTGAGTGCAGCACTTTCACAGCATCATCTTTCAGGATTTGAAATAGCTCAACTAGAATTCTATCACCTCCATTAGCTTTGTTGATAGTGATGCCTCCTAAGGGCCACTTGACTTCCCATTCCAGGATGTCTGGCTCTAGGTGAGTGATCACACTATCATGGTTATCTGGGTCATGAAGATCTTTCTTATACAGTTCTTCTGTATATTCTTGCCACCTCTTCTTAATATCTTCTGCTTCTGTTAGGTCCATACCATTTCTGTCCTATATTGTGCCCATTTTTGCATGAAATGTTCCCTTGGTATCTGTAATTTTCTTGAAGAGCTCTCTAGTCTTTCCCATTCTAATATTTTCCTTCATTTATTTTTAAATTAATTTATTTTTTATTGAATGATAATTGCTCTACAGAATTTTGCTGTTTTCTATCAAACCTCAACATGAATCAGCTACTGGTATACATATATACCTTCCCTTTTGAAACTTCCTCCCATTTCCCTCCCCATCCCACCCCCCTAGGTTGATACAGAGCTCCTATTTGAGTTTCCTGAGCCATATCGAATTCCCGTTAGCTATCTATTTTACACATGGTAATGTAAGTTTCCATGTTACTCTCTCCATACATCTCACCCTCTCCTTACCCTCCCCATGTCCATCAGTCTATTCTCTATGTCTGTTTCTCCATTGTTGCCCTGTAAATAAATTCTTCAGTACCATTTTTCTAGATTCTATATATATATGTGTTAGAATACAGTATTTGTCTTTCTCTTTCAGACTCACTTCACTCTATATAACAGGTTCTAGGTTCATCCACATCATTAGAACTGACTCAAACGTGTTCCTTTTTATGGCTGAGTAATATTCCATTGTGTATATATACCACAACTCCTTTATCCATTTATCTTTATCCATTTAGATGTCGATGGGCATCTAGGTTGCATCTATGTTCTACCTATTGGAAACAGTGCTGCAATGAATAATGGGATACATGTGTCTTTTTAAATATTGGTTTCCTCAGGGTATATGCCTAGAAGTAGGATTGCTGAGTCAAATGGTGGTTTTTTCCCTAGCTTTTAAAGGAATCTCCATACCATCTTCCATAGTGGCTGTATCAATTTACATTCCCACCAACAGTGCAAGAGTGTTACCTTTGCTCCACACCCTCTCCAGCATTCATTGTTTGTAGACTTTTTGATAATGGCCATTCTGATCGGTGTGAGGTGGTATCTCACTGTGGTTTTGATTTCCATTTCTTTAATAATGAGTGATGTTGAGCATTGTTTCCCATGTTTGTTAGCCATCTGTATGTCTTCTTTGGCAAAATGTCTGTTTAGGTCTTTTTCCCACTTTTTGATTGGGTTGTTTGTTTTTCTGGCATCTGATTGTATGAGCTACTTGTATATTTTGGAAATTAATCCTTTGTCAGTAGTTTCATTTGCTATTATTTTTTTCTGTTCTGAGGGTTTTTTTTCACCTTGCTTATAGTTTCCTTTGCTGTTGAAAAGCTTTTAAATTTAATCAGGATCCACTTGTTTACTTTTGTTTTTATTTCCATTTCTCTAGGAGGTGGGTCATAGAGGATCTTGCTTTGATTTATGTCAACGAGTGTTCTGTCTATGTTTTCCTCTAAGAGTTTCATAGTTTCTGGTCTTACATTTAGTTCTTTAACCCATTTTGAGTTTAGCTCTGTGTATGGTGTAAGGAAGTGTTCTAATTTCATCCTTTTATATAAGCACCATTTACTGAAGATACAGTCTTTGCCCCATTGTATATTCTTGCATCCTTAGTCAAAAATAAGGTACCCATAGGTTTATGGGTTTATCTGTGGGCCTCAGTTTTGTTCCATTGGTCTACTTGTCTGTTTTTGTGCCAGTATCATAGTGTCTTGATGACTGTATCTTTGTAGTGTAACCTGAAGTCAGGAAGGCTGATTCCGCCAGCTGCATTCTTCTTTCTCAAGACTACTTTGGCTATTTGGGGTCTTTTGTGTTTCCATACGAATTGTGAAAGTTTTTGTTCTAGTTTTGTGAAAAATGCATTGGTAATTTGATAGAGATTGCATTTAACCTTAGATTGCGTTTGGTAGTATAGTCATTTTCACAATGTTGATTCTTCCTACCCAGGAACATGGAATATCTCTCCATCTGTTTATGTCATCTTTTATTTCTTTCATTAGTATCTTGTAATTTTCTGTGTACAGTTCTTTTGTCCCCTTAGGTAAGTTTATTCCTAGATATTTAATTCTCTCTGTTGAAATGGTGGATGGGATTGATTCCTTAATTGCTCTTTGTGATTTTTCATTGTTAGTATATAGAATTGCAAGTGATTTCTGTGTATTGATTTTGTATCCTGCCACTTTGCTAAATTCACTGATTAGTTCTAGTAATTTTCTGAAACTATCCTTAGAGTTTTCTATGTATCATATCATGTCATCTGCAAATGATGAGAGCTTTACTTCTTCTTTTCTGATCTGGATTCATTTTATCTCTTTTTCTTCTCTGATTGCTGTAGTTGGGACTTCCAGAAATACATCGAATAACAGTGGTAAAAGTGGACACCCTTGTCTTGTTGCTGATCTTAGGGGGAATGCTTTCAGTTTTTCACCATTGAGAATAATGTTTGCTGTAGGCTTATCATATATGGCCTTTACGATGTTGAGGTAGGTTCCTTCTATGCCCATTTTTTTTAAAGAGTTTTAATCATAAATAGGTGCTGACTTTTGTCAAAGGGTCTTTCTGCATCTACTGAGATGATCATATGGTTTGTCTTTCAATTTATTAATATGGTGTATCACATTGATTGATTTCCATATATTGAAGAATCTTTGCATCCCTGAAATAAATCCAGCTTGATCATAGTGTATGAGCTTTTTGATGTGTTGCTGAATTCTTTTTGTTAAAATTTTGTTGAGGACTTTGCATCTATGTTCATCAGTGATATTGGCCTGTAGTTTTCTTTTCTTGTATTGTCTTTTTCTGGTTTTGGTATCCGTGATTTTGGCATGAGTTTGGAAGTGTTCCTTCCTCTGCAATTTTTTGAAAGGGCTTTAAAAGGATAGACATTAGCTTTTCTTTAAATGTTTGATAGAATTCTTCTGTGAAGCCATCTGGTCCTGGGCTTTTGTTTTTGGGGAGATTTTTTATCACAGCTTCAATATCATTGCTTGGAATTGGGATGTTCAAAGTTTCTATTTTTTCCTGATTCAGTTTTGGAAGACTGAACTTTTCTAAGAATCTGTCCATTTATTCCAGGTTATCTATTTTATTACCATATAGTTGTTCATAATAGTCTCTTATAGGCCTTTGTATTTTTGCATTGTCTGTTGTAACCTCTCCTTTTTCATTTCTGATTTTGTTGATTTGGTTCTTCTCTCTCTTTTTCTTGATGAGTCTGGCTAAGACTTTATCAGTTTTGTTTATCTTCTCAAAGAATCAGCTTTTAGTTTTATTAATCTCTACTACTGTTTCTTTCATTTCCTTTTCATTTATTTCTTCTCGGATCTTTATGATTTCTTTCCTTCTACTAATTTCAGGTTTTTTTTTTTCTTCTTCTTTTTCCAGTTGCTTTAGGTATAAAGTTAGGTTATCTATTTAATGTTTTCCTTGTTTCTCGAGGTAGGATTGTATTGCAATAAACTACCCTCTTAGAACCACTTTTGCTGCTTACCATGGGTTTTGAGTTGTCATGTTCTCATTATCATTTGTTTCTAGAAATTTTTTGATTTCCCTTTTGATTTCTTCATTAATCTGTGGTTATTTAGAAATGTGTTGTTTAATCTCCATGTGTTTGTGTTTCTTAGAATTTTTTTCTTATAATTAATATCTAGTCTCATAGTGTTGTGATCAGAGAAGATGCTTGATATGATTTCAATTTTCTTAAATATACTGAGCTTTGATTTGTGACCCAAGATGTGGTCTAACCCGGAGAATGTTCCATGTGCACTTGAAAAGAAGGTGCATTCTTTTGCATTTGGATGGACTGTCCTGAAGATATCAATGAGATCCATCTTATCTAATGTATCATGTAAACACAAGTGAAGACTTTTGTTTCCTTATTAATTTTCTGTTTTGATGATCTGTCCATTGGTGTGAGTGGGGGTTAGAGTCTCCTACTATTACTGTGTTCCTGTCAATTTCTCCTTTTATGTCTGTTCATGTTTGTCTTATGTATTGAGGTGCTCCTATGTTAGGTGTATAGATATTTACAATTGTATGTCTTCCTTTTGGATTGATCCCTTGATCATTATGTACTGTCCTTCCTTATCTCTTATAATCTTCTTTATTTTAAGGTTTATTTTGTCTGGCATGAGGATGGCTAGCCCAGCTTTCTTTTGCTTCTCATTTGCATGGAATATATTTTTCCGTCCTCTCACTTTCAGTCTATATGTGTCTTTAGGTCTGAAGTGGGTTTCTTGCAGACAGCATATATATAGGTCTTGTTTTTTATCCATTAAGCCAGTCTGTGTCTTTTGGTTTTAGCATTTAATCCACTTACATTTAAAGTAATTATATATATATTTATATATATATATATATATTCCTATTGCCATTTTCTAATTGTTTGGGATTGATTTTGTAGATCTTTTTCCTTCTCTTGTATTTCTTGACTATATAAGTCCATTTACATTTGTTGTAAAGCTGGTTTCATGGTATTGAATTCTCTTAACGTTTTCGTGTCTGAAAAGCTTTTTATTTCTCCATCAATTTTCAATGAGATCCTTGGTGGGTACAGTATCTTGGTTTTAGATTTTTTCTTTTTAGTACTTTAAATATATCCTGCCATTCCCTTCTGGCTTGCACAGTTTCTGCTGAAAGATCAGCTGTTAAGTATATGGGGTTTCCTTTGTATGTTACTTGTTGCTTCTCCCTTGGTACTTTTAATATTCTTTCTTTGTGTTTAGTCTTTGTTAGTTTGATTAGTTTGTGTCTTGGTGTGTTTCTTCTTGGGTTTATCCTGTATGGGACTCTTTGCTCCTCTTGGACTTGATTGGTTATTTCCTTTTTCATGTTGGGGAAATTTTCAACTATAATCTCTTCAAAAATTTTCCCATACTGTTTCTTTCTCTCTTCTTCTTCTGGACCCCTATAATTTGAATGTTGGTGCATTTGATATTGTCCCAGAGGTCTCTGAGACTACCCTCAGTTCTTTTCATTCTTTTTACTTTATTCTGGTCTTCAGAAATTATTTTCACCATTTTTTCTTCCAGCTCACTGATTTGTTCTTCTGCTTCAACTATTCTGCTATTGATTTCTTCCAGAGTATTTTTAATTTCAGTAATTGTGCTGTTTGTCTCTGTATGCTTATTCTTTAATTCTTCTAGGTCTTTGTTAATTGATTCTTTCATTTTCTCTGTTTTGTTTTCAGGGTTTTTGATCATATTTACTATCATTATTCTGAATTCTTTTTCAGGTAATTTTCCTATTTCCTTTTCATTTTTAAGTAACTGTATTTAAGGTCTTCTCTTCCCAGGCTTTGAGGAAAGTTGAATTTTTTCCTTGCAGAAGGTTGAATTCTTTCTTCATTTTGATTTCTGCCCTCCTAAGGTTGGTCAGATATGCAGATGACTCAGATATGCAGACAACACCACCCTTATGGCAGAAAGTGAAGAGGAACTAAAAAGCTTCTTGCTGAAAGAGAAAGAGGAGAGTGAAAAAGTTGGCTTAAGGCTCACATTCAGAAAACTAAGATCATGGCATCCAGTTCCAGCACTTCATGGGAAATAGATGAGGAAACAGTGGAAACAGTGTCAGACTTTTACTTTTTTGGGCTCCAAAATCACTGCAGATGGTGACTGCAGCCGTGAAATCAAAAGACGCTTACTCTTTGGAAGGAAACTTATGGCCAACCTGGATAGCGTATTGAAAAGCCGAGACATTAATTTGCCAACAAAGGTTCGTCTAGTCAAGGCTATGGCTTTTCCAGTAGTCATGCATGGATGTGAGAGTTGGACAGTGAAAAAGGCTGAGTGCAGAAGAATTGATGCTTTTGAACTGTGGTGTTGGAGAAGACTCTTGAGAGTCCCTTGGACTGCAAGGAGATCCAACCAGTCCATCTTAAAGAAGATCAGTCCTGGGTGTTCATTGGAAGGACTGATGTTGAAGCTGAAACTCCAGTACTTTGGCCACCTCATGTGAAGAGTTGACTCAATGGAAAAGACCCTGATGCTGCGAAGGATTGGGGGCAGGAGGAGAAGGGGACGACAGAGGATGAGATGGCTGGATGGCATTACTAACTCGATAGACATGGGTTTGGGTAGACTCCGGGAGTTGGTGATGGACAGGGAGGCCTGGCGTGCTGCGGTTCATGGGGTTGCAAATAGTTGGACACGACTGAGCAACTGTACTGAACTGATCTGAACTGAAGGTTGGTCAGTGGTTTGTGTGAGCTTCATGTAGGCTGAGATTTGTGCTGAGTTTTTGTTTGTTTGTTTTTCCTCTGATGGGCAAGGCTAAGTGAGGTGGTACTTCTGTCTGCTGCTAATTTTTTTTTTTTCTTGTTGTTTAGATGAGGCATCCTGCACTGGGTGCTACTGGTGGTTGGGTGATGCCCAGTCTTGTATTCCAGTGGTTTCCTTTGTGTGAGTTCTCACTATTTGATTCTCCCTGGGTTAGTCCTTCTGGTAGTCTAGAGTCTTGGAGTCAGTGCTCTCACTCCAAAGGCTCGGGGTTTGATCTCTGTTGTGGCACATCCTATTTATGTGATGAGCTGCCTATGCCTGTTAGTGGCTCAACAACCTGGTTATTTAGTTATTTTAGAGCTCTCAGTCCACCTCCTTGATTTATTGCCCTGGGAAATAGCAATACATGCCAAGACCAGAGTATAGTGTCTGACTGTGAGGCCACGCCTGTGGTTCTGCACAACTCGGCACAGTGTGCATTTCCCCTGATCTCAGAACACAGGTCCCATGCATTTTCCTCTATTTCTTTGCATTGATCACTGAGGAAGGCTTTCTTATCTCTCCTTGCTATTTTTTTGAACTCCATTCAAATGGGTATATCTTTCCTTTTCTTCTTTGCCTTTATCTTCTCTCCTTTTTTCAGCTATTTGTAAGGCCTCTTCAGACAACCATTTTGACTTTTCTTTTTCTTGGGGATGGTCTTGATCACTGCCTCTTGTACACTGTCACGAACCTCCATTCATAGTTCTTCAGGCACTCAATTAGATCTAATCCCTTGAATCTATTTGTCACTTCCACTATTTAATCATAATGGATTTTATTTAGGTGATACCTGAATGGTCTAGTGGTTTTCCCTATTTTCTTCAATATATGTCTCAATTTGGCAATAAGGAGTTCATGATCTGAGCCACAGCCAGCTCCTGGTGTTTTGTTTTTGTATCTATGTACATTTATGGCTGATTCACATTGCTTTATGGCAGAAACCAACACAATGTTGCAAAGGAATTATTCTCCAATTAAATTAAAAAATTTGGGCTCTGTAACTTATCAATTGTAACACCTTGGACAAATTACTTAAATGTTTTTGCATGTATATTAGTTGCTCAGTTGTGTCCGACTCATTATCCCTATTTCACATTGGGATAAATGTTTGTATCCTAATGTAATATAAGGATAAAAATCCTACCTCATACAGTTTTATAATAGGTATATGAACTAATGGATATAAAATAGCTTTTATAATGTCTGATATTAATCAAGTACTTCAAAAAGATTAATGCAGTTTTTTCTCTTTTTGTTAATGAACATTTTATCTTTACAAAAAACAGTACAACATATATTTCCTGTTCTCATGTTTTTCAATTATACTTTACATTTTTATCTTTAGCTAAAGCTGAACAATATCATAAACAATATTGACTGCTTTCCATTATTTTCCTTTTATGTGCTTACAATTGTTCGAGTGCTAAAGGCTATATGTTTTCAGGTTATTAGACAGTTCATGTTGACACTGAAGAATTAAATCAATACTAAAAGGAAAAGGATTTGATACTTTCAACTTATCAACTTAGTAAAAATATGACATCAATACATTTTGAAGGATTGGTTTGAATGTCATATTTCTGAGAAGTCTGAAATCAGTGGAAGAGAGGAAAGTATCTATTTCTTAATCTATGGATGTAAATATAACATAATCCCCAAGCAAACAGAAACCCCACTGAATCAATTTGAGTTTTACAGTGAAAGGATGAGGCTACTTGTTAAGTAATGAATTCTTGCTGCAACAATCAGTCAATCAGCTAACATATGACCTTCTGTCATGGTATTCAATTAAGGAAACCCTGTATTGGGCCACAGTCTAGACCAGTGGTTCTCAAATTCTCCTCATTCAACTCTGGGGATGAGAGGGGTTGGGGGAGGTGATGAAGTCTTTTAGGTATGCCAAGTTCAGGGAGGAGACAAAGGGCTAAGAGAGACTGAGCCCCTCTTTGTAATTACATCACTGAGAATGTGCTTTCATTGTTTCATATTTTGGTTTTCAGATGCAGTCTGTTTTTTTAGAGTTACAACAAAAATACCATACACTTGACAACCAGTATGCACAAACCACTATCTATATGCAAATAGAAAGAGGCACCATATCTACTTCTGAAAGAGCCTGCAAAAAGTTGGTATGAAAGTATTCACACATGCATTAAGTCAAAAATAATTTACAAGGCAATGTAACATAGTTGAATGAGGAAGCATTTGAAGAAAAGAGTATTTCAGAGATGAACTGAATTTGAAGATTGTGAAAGACATAGATTAGTAAACAGGTGAAAGAAAAGGTTTGCTAGATAGGAAAAGGCAAACAAAGGCACCTCAGAGTAGAAGTTAAAAGTGGATTGGGAAGGCCATAACCAAGAGCCAGGAAAGAATAAATCAAAATCTTGGAGGATAGTTTATAAAAATGATGAGATAAAGGAGCTGGAATAGAGAAAGATAAGAAAGGTTATAATAGGGAAAGGATGATACGACTTCTCTTGTTGTAAAGTAAACACTGCTGAAATAGATTTAAAACAGATTTTTGAAAGGAAAAGAAACCTATTAGTAAATGAAGTCTGGTCTGTACTTTCCCAGGAGTAGAGAAGGACTGCAGTAAGTTATTCCCACTCTCTTATTCAATCCATCCACTACTGAAACTGGAAATGGTCCATTGTGATTAGTGGTTCAAATGAGAGGTAGGAGTGAGAATTTTTACAAAGAAAGCTTAGCCAAGCCTAAGAAGACTTTTGCTCTCTGTCTTGAAGGGCCATGTTTTAGGAAACGGATTGGGCCAGGCCTGAGTGCTTCTCCCTAGTGTAGTTAACTGATGATGATTAAACTAGAATGCTGACTGTGTATGCAGGCTTTCCCATGCTCTCTCATTCACGGGACTTCTCTCCAGAGTGACTTCTGACTCACGATGAGCTCAGGATTGCCTTTTCCACCATCACTGCCTTTATCAGCTTTCTCCCCAGATGGGCTCTCTGATCTCCTAGAGGACTGGTGATATAACCAAAGACCCTCCCATACTCATTATTAGGTCCACAAGGCTTCTAACCTGTGTGAATTCTGTGATATATAATGAGGTGTGAGTCTCAACTGTGCATTTTCCACATTTTTTGTGCTTTTGCTGGTGTGAAGTCTGTAATATAAAGTAAGATATTTACTAAACGCCATGCTATGCCACATTCAAAAGGCTTTTCTCTGGCGTGAATTTGCTCACAATCAACAAGTTTAGAGGTCTGACTGAAGGCTTTTCTACCCTGCCAACATATATGTGCTTGCTCCCTGGCATGGGGAACCCAGCGTCAAGTTAGTCTGACATTGACTGTCTTACTAGACACTGGGTTTACTCTGACTCAAGGCCTTACAACATTCCTTACACTTGTAAGACTTCTCCCCAGTGTGAACTTTCTGGTGGTCAGTAAGATTTCTATCAGAACAGAGAGCATTCCCACATTCATTTCAACATAACGTTTGTCACCTGTGTGAAGTGCCTGGTGCTGTAAAAAAGGTTCTACTCTGAATGAAGGCCTCCCACACTCATGATATTCTGAAGACTTTTCCCCAAAAAGGGCTGTCTGATGTGCCTCTGAGGGAATGAGGGAGTGAAGGCTTTTCATGTTCGCCACCTTGATGAGGTTTCTCCCTGTTTAGTATTTATTGAGATGGGAGGAGTGGCAACAAGTCTCCTCACACTCCCATTCATAGAATCTGTCCCTTCAGTGGGTGCTCAGATGAACCACTGAGGGGTTTCCCTAAAGCTCTTAACATACTCATTACGTTCCCAGAGGTTCTTACAAGTATGGATTCCCTGATGGTCAACCAGATGTGGGATCTGACTAGAATTTCTGCTGCATTTATGCCACTTTCAGAGGTGATATGTGTCCCTTCAGATCTCCTCGTTGTTCAGTAGGACTGAGAAGAGACTAAAACGTCCTGTAGGTGAGAGCATCGCCTGCCACCTTCCCTGTTCACTGCTGTACACACAGCACAGCTGACCAGAGCATATGGCTCCACTTGGGGCACTTGCCAGCCTCAGGAAAAGTGCTGATGGCAGCGGGCTGCTGTAGGGGAGGAGCGTGGCCCCAGCCACAGCATTTAGGGTGCTGACTGCTGGTCTAGTGGGGACCTTGGCGTGGCAAGTTCAAGGCCTGCACAAGCCATAACTGATATGTAATTTTAATTGAAAAAAATCTTCCTACCCCTTAAACAATAACAACAAATCAAGAAGACAGAAATAAAAAATAACATCTGACCTTCACTGTCTCCATTGTTCTTTCTATATATTGCTCATGTGGCTGCTCAAATGACCTAGTTATTTATGTAGAAAACTTCCTTTTCATTTCAAAAACTGTTGACTGGACCTAACTGCTTTTTGATTGTAGTGCTAGAAAAATATATTACTACTAATAACCAAAAAAAAGATACACTGTTTTTGAAATATCGAGTTTCCATGTATCTTTAGCATCAATCAGTGTATACTGCTCATAATAAAAATGTTACACATTTTTTAAAAATGAGTGATGATTTGGATTTTAGCTTTGAAAAGACATCTCAGCTTATGGAATTGATGCCTTGTTTTGTTTCTGTTCAAAATACATCTATGCAGTATATTAAGAAAGTTTGTAGGGTGTCTTTGTAGCAGAAAAGTTGTCAAGGTGACAGCATTAAGTTTTTAAAAATATGTTTTCTGTTCATGCATTGTGTGGGTGTGTGCGTGCTCAGTCGCGTCCAATCCTTTGCGAAGCCATGGACTGTATCTCTCCAGGTTCCCCTGTCCATGGGATTTCCCAGGCAAGAATACCAGAGTGGTTTGCCATTTCCTTCCCCAAGGGATCTTCCTGACTTAGGGATCAAACCTGAGTCTCTTGCGTCTCCTGCGCAGCAGGCAGATTCTTCACCACTGTACTACCTGGGAAGCCCTCTTCTACTCTCATACTAATGGTCTAATTTTTCCCTTAATTATTAAATTTATTTCCTTGACTGTATTAAGACTACAGTTATGTAACATTTACTGTGCATGTATGAAAATTTAATCTCTCTTTATTTCTAAATGTCACTTATCAACCCTTTTTAATAGAGTCTTCTAGTCTTGGACTTTGGAGAAAGAAAATAATAAAGCTCATAGAGAAAAAATAATGATTCTAAGTCAGACAAGGGTGACTGATAGAGACTTGGCAGAGAAGGGGTTTTTGAGTTCAGTGATGCTGAGAAGTGCTTTCCGGGCATGAGTAAAATCGCAAAATATATCACATAGCATCATGACTTATGAACATCAATGAATTTTAAATTGAATGAAAACTGAGATGTTATAGCTAATGATACACTCATCTCCTAGGCAAGGGTGCACACGTAATCTAAATAAGCATGAAATTATACCAGCCTGCATGGGGTCACCAAATCACCAGTTTTGATTAAGTCAAGAAATCAATTTAAATAAGGAGTATCTTTATTTTTTTCATTGAACTGAAAGTCTGCTTCTATTAATAAACCAACGAAATAGCTGATGCGGTTAATGTGATCCCAACTGGTCACAGTGCATCAATCAAATAGAGTATGCAGTTTGGATGAGATTCAATTAATTTTTCTTAAATAATTATAATAACAATTCACAAATTGTTTTTGCCATTTCAAAACCATCCAGTGAACTAAAAATACAGAATAAAAATACTCATCTTATCTACTGAATACTTTGACTTACATCACCATCAATCCCCTGTACGCATAGGGCAGGGTTCAGAGGGAGGTGACAGGTCTTTGTACACCGAAAGAATTCTTCTAGTCTGCCAAGCTCCTTCTTCAGGACCTCCTGTGAAACATCATTAGAAAAAGCATTTTTGAAACTGTAAAGAACTTGACTTTCCCTTCAAGTTATACGTTTCTTGTATTGATTATATAAACTTGTTACTTTAGGGGTTACACACTTGGATGCTTTGGGTCAGTGGGTGATGTAGCTGCATATGAGGAGGCAACAGGCTAAAGACAAGAGGGAGTCCTAGAAAAACTGAAGGGTAAAGATCGAATGCCCTTTCTGAAGCACTTAAAATTAAAAACAAAAGCAAAACAAAGTACTGTTCTGCTCGAACAAAACATGATGCATTGGGCTTTACCTGTGACCCAGCAACTTGCAAACCCTGCTTTAAGGAATTATTAACATGATCCATGTATCATAATTTCCTGAAATCTTAGTTTGTAACTCATTAAGATTTACACTTGATATTAATAGTACATTTTTGAAAAAAATTTACATAGAGTAGGAGCAATAATGACAAAAAAGATAATTACGGACAATTGACAAATGTCAGAAACGGTAACACATATGAACAAATAGTTTCCTAAATGCCAGTGGGTGTGTTTCTGATACTTCACTTACTCCCTTCCACAGTCCTCTGCACACGTGGAAGGTCAGAGACCAAGCAACACCTTTAGCATTATGTAGCCCCTGAGAGGTAGAGAACAGACTTGGGTATCAAGGGGGAACTGAGGGGGTGGGATGAATTGGGAGATTGTGATTGACATACATACACTATTACGTATAAAACAGAAAACTAATGAGAGCCTACTGTTCAGCACAGGGAACTCTACTCAGTGCTCTGTGGTGACCTATATGGGAAGGAACTCCAAAAAAGAGGGGACACATGTATACATGTAATTGATTCACTTTGCTGTAGAGAAAAAACTAACACAGCATTGTAAAGCAACTATACTCCAGTAAAAAAAAAAGAAGAAGAAGAATTGTATATTCCCTGTCATAAAGAGGGAAAAATACTGATAATTTAAAAATAAAACAACTTTTGACCTCCTTTGAAAACTCTTTGAAGTGCATTTCTACAAATGAGGATATCAGATTAATGATGCTTGACTAACCCTCAAGAGTTTCTCAGCTCTGACTCCTGGCTCATGGTCAAAGAGCAGCTCCCAGAATCCAGAAAAACAAGGAGGAGAAATGGGGCAAAGTTCCACAATGAGATTCTTTTTGTCTGTCCTCTTTGTCTTTTCTACACCTGGATTTGCCTGAAGAGCATCACAGAGGGGAACCTCTGCTCTCTCTAACTAAAATCTCTTTACTGCATATAGTTAGGTTTAATTGGGCTTTAAAAAAAATAGAAAAAAAAAGGTTAGAGTAACTTGTGAAAAATTATAAATTTTTCCCCCACTTCCCTCTTTTTTCTCTTCCTGTTTTCACATGAAGAGGTATTCTCACAAGAGCAGCCAGTCAAGGTGAGAGAAATGCATTTATATGAGAAGATGATGTATCACTTTGGAACTTGATGCAAATTGGTCAAAAAAGGCACTGTACTGACTGTAGTATGCATCATCAATACACAAGGGACTTTAAAATAAAAGAAATAAAGACCAAACTTATACACAAAGTTTGTAAATTTTAAACCAAATTTATTTTACTTGTGCTCAACTTTTAGTTTACTGTTAGACCATAACTAATGAGTTTGAAATAACATGGAGAAGTCATAGAAATATTTTTTGCATTGCTTATCATGTTGTGTGCCTTAAGGCTCTTCTCTGCATCCAGAGATTATGTGCCTCCCATTTAAAAATAAATTCCATGCTTCTGCTTTTTATTTTCCATTTTTTTTCTACGTACGTGAAGTACCATAGCTGCTGGCATTACTACCAAATGAAGCGATTTCCAGTAAGAAAAATTTTGTGCCAGGAAAGAGTTCTGGGACACTTTGCCTCCTACTATTTTCATATCATCTTGTTGAAAACTCTTGCTGATTTTAAACAATGGGTGGAGAGAGACCATGAGCTCCCTTGAGGCAAGATTCATGGTTTAGTCATCTTTCTATCCTTAACTCCTAGACCACAGTAAGTACTTGTTATTGAATGGTATTCTTAATCCAATGAATGGAAGTTCACTATCTCTCTACATCTAGAATGTGAACTTAAGAGAATCTACTTAATGGTCTATAACAGTGAAGGGAAACATCACTAATGAAGGGAACTAGTAATGCAGACAATTAAAAAGAGCAAGTGTTCTTCCATTAGATCAAGAAAAAGAACAGCCAGGTCCTTTATTATAATCAGTGATGAAAGACGTACAATATTTTTACTACCATCCACGGATGTTAATATGAAAGTCTTACTATCCACACCACTATTGATTTGTTTCATGTATTTGATTTTATTTGCTGTGGCAAAAAAAAATGCCTTTAAAAATGTAACTTTGATTAGTGCAGACTTAGAAAAATTTAGACCAAAATTTTGTCCCTTGGACAATGGTGTTTAAAAAGTCCCATTTGTGTACTTCTTCTCTAAGTCTGAATTGTGCTTCCATTCTGAGGAAATTACTTCATCTGGTCATTTTAGTCAAATTGCCTTGAAATTGGTCTCTTGTCAGGTACTGTTTGTACAACATGGCTATTTAAATTAAAAAACCATGTCCTGGTGATCGATATTATCATTAACATTAGGATAGTAAATTGACAAAAAAATACTTAATCAAAAGAATTGATTGAAGTGTCTTGTGACTAAGTGGCAGTCAAGGAATGTACTTTCCATGTTATGAAATGCAAACTTAATTGAACCATAATGAAAAAGAAAACAAAACTTCATTACATGAACATTGATGCCCCAACAAACCTGTCTTTGAGGGTCACTAGCAGTCTTGACTTTTTCCCCAATGTCTCCTAGAATCTTGATAAGTTTCTGCTCCTTGGAAAACTCATCCCTCAGGGCTTTTCCTGCACAGAACTGGAGTGCAGCCAATAGCTTCTGATACCAGCTTTTAAAATAAGCTTCATTCTGTGCATCCTTTAGCAGCCTGAAGGAAAGGGAGAAAAAGAATTCTTGTATCTAAAGCTGATTTTTTTTAAACACCTCCAGCAGGAAAAATAAGTGCGTTTCAGACTAATCTGTGTGAGGGCTTTGGGCAGTTTAACAGCCTAGAATGAGGAAAATGTTTATTTGTTGCCAGTCGTCAAGTTTCATCTGATAGTTAATGAGATTCTGAGAGTGAAAAATCAATAAGAGACCTACTATTCCTCATTTCAGTTCACGATGCACTTTTTCTTCTTTTAGGCTTCTTAAGTTCTACGACAAATAACTTACCATAAGAGCATATTTTTGACTTATTAAAATACAAAGTTTTTAAAATTGTATTTAATAGTCACTATACTTAATAGCGACTCAACCATCAACTCCATGTTTTTTTTTTTTTTTCTTGAGCAGATAATGTCCCCACACTGTCATATTATCTATATATTGCTCTTTGTTTCATCATTTCCCCTTGATTACCTGGAGGAAGATACCATAAAGGCAAGTACATGGTGCTTTTTTGTTGTTTTGTTTTGCTTTCAGGTATTTCTGGATTCAAATCTCAGCCCTACAACTTCCAAGTAACTTAGGCTACTTACTTAAGCTGGTTGAGGTTAAAAAAAAAAAAAAGTAATATGTCTGAACCTATAGAATTATACAGAATATAGAAAAGTTAATGTGATTTTAATTCAAAAGTGCTTAGCTCAAAATATGTACTAGTCAGTAAAAAAAGCATTAGTTCAGCTGTATCTTGGAGTTTCCCCAAGCCAACTTCTGTCACTGGCAGTCTGCTTGTGTCATGAACACGGGAGGCACAGAACAAAACAGGGGAAGGACACTTCGCTAGATAATGGAACAGTGACAATTACTGGATTACTCTTTCTGCCATGTGACAATTTCTACTTCCTTGAAACTAATTCCAGTATGCTTCAACTTTACTTTTTATTATGCCCTAAAACACTGAAGTTAAAAAGACTGATTCCTTTAAATGTTAACCTCTCTTTGATTGACTCTTTAATTCTTAACTTGTCTCTAGTCTTCTCTTCTGAAAAAAAAAAAATTATCATCAGGGAACTAGAAGAAAGTTATGAGAATGGAATGCTGAAAAAAATTTAAATGCCTAGAAGCCAAAATATTAATATATATAGATGTTTCATTTTGCATTCCTAATTTTGCATCTCTGCTCACTATGTATTGTGCTACAGAGATTCTAAGAAACACATTATTTTCATTTGTTGTATGTTCTCTGTTCCTACACATTTAAGATAAAAAATTAATTGAATGAATCTGCTTTTTTTTTAAGGAAATGGCTTTCTCCCTTGTCATTTTTACGAAGCCAACGTATCTTCTCGCACCTCTTTTACTTTTGCAAAGGAAACATAAACCAAGTGGAATAATAGTTCTTATTTTTGAAAAGCATGAAAAAAAACCTCAAGGGGCTAAAGATGTATTGATGAAAATATAATCTATTGATACTTATATTTTCAATGTAAGGAGAATAACAGAAAATGGAAGTTTCCTACCTACTCCTTTAGTGAGATTTTGAGATGTTAGACATAATAAATGAATCACGTCATTATTTGAAGGCTCTAGGAAACTGAGAGTTGTATGAATGTGAATTGGAAAGCCTCAAATGAAAGCATCCACATTTAAAACTTCAAGATATTTTCTGCAGAGTGTATACCATAGAGGGGCTTCCCCAGTGGCTCAGTGGTAAAGAATTTACCTTCAATGCAGGAGACGGAGACACAGGTTCTATCCCTGTATGGGGAAGATTCCCTGCAGGAGGGCATGGCACCCCAGTAATCTTGCCTGAAGAATCCCATGGACAGAGGAACCTGGTGGGCTATAGTCTATGGGGTTGCAAAGAGTCAGAAATGACTGAGTCAACTGAGCATGTATCCATGTATACCTCAGAGATTTTCACAGTAATTTGAGGACTTCAGTAATATACAGTTGTATAGGCTACTTAGTTTTCAGTGAGATAAGGAAGTGATGGGTAGAATATTTCTATATCCCATATCAATGTTTGCCAACACTTCCATACATTTTAAATACTGAGTCACTTGTTTTAAAAGATATTATTTTTTAAAGCTTTTAGAACATAAATATAACTCTATTACCACCTGACTGTTACATACATGATGAAAGGTTATTCTGCACAGATGAAGTCAACTTTTTACTGAAATAATTAAAAAGAAGATATATTTTAGGAATAGGAGTGTGGTCATAGGAATTGTCAAAATTGTATTGCTTGTATCCAAAATACTCTTAACCGACTTGATGGACATGAGTTTGAGTAAGCTCTGGGAGTTGGTGATGGACAGGGAAGCCTGGTGTGCTGCAGTCCCCAAGGTTGCAAAGAGTTGGACATGGCTGAGCGACTGAACTGAACTGAATTCTTATTCTATTAGAAGTCTATTTGCTTCTCTCATAAGCACTGGTTCAAAGAGGGGGGGAAGAAATCAGTCTAACTCATTGTTCGAAATAAAACAGAGCAGGGACTTCCCTGGCGGCCCAGTGGTTAAGATTCTGCCTTCCACTGCAGGGTGTGTGAGTTCAATTATTAGTTGGGGAACTAAGATCCCATTTGCCTCATGGTGAAAAACTAAAAAACATAAAGCAGAAGCAATATTGTAACAAATTCAATAAAGACTTAAAAAATGGTCCATCAAAAAAAATCCTTAAAATTAAATAAAAAATAAAATAGAGCAGGGGAGATTTGTAGAGAGATTATGTGACTGTGCTTTAAAAATTTTTAAGTGAAGAAAACTCAGTGTATTTTACTGTGATTATTTTCCTTACAGAACATGTCTCATTCAAACTTTCATTTCTCCCATGATGACATGGTCTCCTGGTACAAGCTCTATGGGCTTTTAGTCAACTTGTAAGTATTTTTTACAGAGTGCAGAATTGAAATGAAAGTGTGTTGTATAATGATCCTGAGAGGTCAATTAGTCTATCCCTTTGTTGTCAGGGACAATTATTTTAACTAAAGAGAGAAATTAACATGTACTTTAATTTTAATCTATTCAGAGAAAGCTGACTATTCTGAGTGGAGGGTTACATAATTCTGTGTCAATGACCTTCACCAGCAGGAAGTGGCAAGCCCTTCATGTGATATTTTTTACCTGCTGCTTCTGTTTGTAAGACTGGAAAACAACTGGTCACTTTCCCTTGAGAATTACAGAAACACTTTTCACAAGACATTGTCACTGGGAAAAGCAGAACTGCTTATGCCAAATTAAAAAAAAATTCTTTGTGGTTTTGATTTGCATTTCTCTGATAATGAGTGATGTTGAGCATCTTTTCATGTGTGAGGTACCACTTTACACCAGTCAGAATGGCTGCCATCCAAAAGTCTACAAGCAATAAATGCTGGAGAGGATGTGGAGAAAAGGGAACCCTCTTACACTGTTGGTGGGAATGCAAACTAGTACAGCCACTATGGAAAACAGTGTGGAGATTCCTTAAAAAACTGCAAATAGACCTGCCATGTGACCCAGCAATCCCACTGCTGGGCATACACACCGAGGAAACCAGAATTGAAAGAGCCACGTGTACCCCAATGTTCATCGCTGCATTGTTTACAATAGCCAGGACATGGAAGCAACCTAGATGCCTATCAACTGACAAATGGATAAGCTGTGGTACATATACACAATGGAATATTACTCAGCATTAAAAAAAAAATTCATTTGAATCAGTTCTACTCAGGTGGACGGAACTGGAGCCTATTATCCAGAGTGAAGTAAGCCAGAAGGAAAAACAACAATATAGTATACTAATGCATATATATGGAATTTAGAAAGATGGTAACGAGAACCCTGCATGCGAGACAGCAAAAGTAATGCAGATGTATAGAACAGACTCGTGGACTCTGTGGAAGAGGGCAAAGGTGGGATGATATGGGAGAATGGCACTGAAACATGTTAATTATCATATGTGAAATCAATCGCCAGCCCAGGGTCGATGCTTGGGGCTGGGGCCCGGCGTCGCCCGTGGGGGGGGGAATGGGAGGGGGGGGGGGGGGGGGGTTCTGGAGGGGGAGCATATCTAAACCCATGGTGGTTTCATGTCATTGTATGGCAAAACCAACACAATAAAGTAAAGAAAATTAAAAAAAAAATTCTTTTTAAAGTTCAGGTCAAAGGATTGAGAAATAGGAAATAAGACTTGGTGCTGAAAGACTGGGTTTTTAAGATGCAGGCAATGTGACCACAAATAAACTATGAGGTAAACCTCAAAATGTCAGAGACCTGTTTATCCCAAGGCAAGCGAGATATAGCAGCAGTTCAATTTGATATTGCTTTTTATGTGTGTCTTATGGACTCTAAGTAATGACAACATTAAAATGAGAACACATGCATAAAATCCAGCTGATTAAAGGTTTTGGTAGTGTTGAGAATGAGAGGCAAAAACAAGAAGAGAAGCAAACATAACCCAGGTGACAGAGCATACTTGTTCTGGGATGTCATAAAGGCATTTGCCTAAGTTAAGGCGATAGTGGTGGACTCAGATACAGAAACCCCAGCAGCATGAAATGGAGATTTTCCTTGGAAATTAGAGTGTTTCTCCATTTCTTCATGCCCATCATGCTTCTGATCACATGGTGAGTGACTTGCTGGCGGTCCAGGAAAAGGACAGCTAGTTCTCATTTCATCAGTCTACCAGCAGGACAGAACAGGCTAATCATATCAACTCAGCTCTCCTTGCCTCATGACTCCCTTTGGTGTAGGTCTTAATTTTAGTTCTCAATAGCATGATATCCTAATCAGATGGTAAAGAATCTGCCTGCAATGCAGGAGACTCAGATTTGATCCCTGGGTCAGGAAGATCTCCTGGAAAAGGGAATGGCAACACACTCCAGTATTCTTGCCTGGAGAATTCCATGGACAGAGGAGCCTGGTAGGCTATAGTCCATGGGGTCACAAGGAGTCAGACATGAATGAATGTATGAAATACACACCCACGTGTGTATTTCCTGTGAGGGAGGAGAGGGAACAACATTCAGAAGAAAACTGAACTACACAATGAAGATGAATGGTTTCAGATCACTCCAGGACCTCCCCTTCCCATTGCCTCTATTGGTTTTTACTTTAGGTGTGGTTCAGGGCTGTGCTCCTAGACCAGGTCTTAGTGAGCATGGCTGGATTTTAGAATGTGACTTCTTCAAATGTATTTATAACCCTGGGACATATAAAGGCTGAAATCCAATATTTGATATGGAATTATTAACTATAAGTTTATAACAGTTTGTTAAAAAGTAAAAAGTAACGTTCCTTTTTAGTCTTTATAACTTTATTTTACTTCTCATTGGTTGAGAGATTTATTTAATATTTCCCTAAACTGAGGTACTTGATACATTTTATTGTCTTGCAAACATAACTGTTTCCTATTGCCAGTTCATTTCTAGAATATTGATTCGCTCTTTCAGAAATATAGCACCAAACCTCTTTTGAATTTTGCACACAGGGAGCATTACATGGTCCAAATCTGCTGAAATGTAATTTCTAATCAATAGTTACTTTGCAACATACATTTGTCTATAAGCCACTTTGAAACAACAAGAAAATAAAACTATTAAAAGGGAATAAATTCAGAAGATAATGAAATCCATATTCTGGAGATTGTATACATTTTTAGAACACTTAAATATATGAAAAGAGCCCCTAAGGTATGAACTGACTTAATTTTATCCCCTCCAAAGCAGTGTGTTCAGAATGTCATATGTTCATACTTATAATCTTTCCACTGTGTTCACACTGTGTAGTAGATTTGATTATTTTTCCCAATGCCATGCTTTCTTCTCTGAAGCTTACACAACTACACTCCTTGCTCTGTGACTTCCAGTGTCTTCCCAGAGGCAACATCTACTTTTCCACCCCATGTCAGGATTGGCCTTGTAACTTGCTTAAGTCAGTATAGGCTATGACTGGATAAAATGTGTGCCCAAGTACAGGTAGATGCTTTAAATGTACTATCATGGATTGGTTTGCCATCTTGTACTTCTACTTTCTGCCATGAGAACAGCACGTCCCTGCTGGGGTTGGGGGTGAGGAATGGGGGTGTTCCTTCAGTGCTGGAATGAGAAGACAATGCTGAGCGGAGCTGAGCACTGCTGCGTGGAGTCCAGGGTGGCCTAGCAGAGATATAGAAGTCTGCAGCCCATGTGGTACATAAGTGAGAAATAAATCTGTTGCTATAAGCCACTGAAACTGTGGGGCTATTTGTTGATATGGTGAAAACTAATGAATATGCCAATTTTATAGTCTTTCTTTTCCCTTTTTCCTTGCTTTTGTTTTCATTTGTTTGTTTGTATTGCTTTTAGAATATGGAGCATATCTATTTTTTAATCTCTCCAATGTTAGCCCTAAGGATAGTCTCGGGGCAAATCTAATTAATGAAAATAAACAAAGGAGGCAAGTCTGGTGAAATAAATGGGTGATCAATTTGAGTACACTATTTTAGGTTAAAAAATTATAAAAGTTATAAAAATGACTTTCTTTTATGGGTCATTCAGTCATTCAGTCGCTCAGTTGTGTCTGATTCTTTGTGACCCCATGGACTGCAGCATGCCAGGCTTCCCTGTCTATCACCAACTCCCAGAGCTCGCTCAAACTCATGTCCATTGAGTCAGTGATGCCATCCAAACCATCTCATCTCTGTCGTCCCTTTCTCTTCCTTCCTTCAGTCTTTCCCATCACGGTCTTTTCTAATGAGTCAGTTCTTTGATCAGGTGGCCAAAGTATTGGAGCTTCAGCTTCAGCATCAGTCATCAATGAATATTCAGGACTGATTTCCTTTAGAACTGACTGGTTTGATTTTATGGATCATAAAAAGCCCAAAAGAGTATTTCAAAAATGATTTGATATGGTTCATTTGGACATGTATATTCTGTTATAGTGCTAGAATTTTATTGTTATTTTATTACTACTAACATACTTTTTGACTCATTTAGGAGTATGAAAAGGCCTAGGTACCATCTGCTGTATTGTCCAGCCCAAGTGTCTGAGTATCTACTAGGAGATTCTCTCTGAGTAAAAGTGTACCAATGAGTGCAACAGGGCAATGACAAAATCCTTTGATTTATATAACACAGGACTAGAGAAACTTAACACACTACTAGATGAAGGGTCTGATGGTTGAGGGCAGTGAGGGAGACAGTACACCTAGCCGTTTGAGAAACTGAGCTCTGCTAATGGTGATAGCTGGAAGAAAGCAATGGCTGAATAGGGAGGGTTTTGGAGGAGAAAGCATCTATCTATATTAGCATGCTTAGTGGAACTTGCTTTATTGCTCTGGAGTTTGTGATCAAGACCTAAGATTGAAGGAAAGAGTCAACAGTTATCCTGTACTTTAACAATAGCCAAAGAAGTGACTGGAAGTCAGAGAACTCTACAGGGTTTATTGGGAGAGGGCCAAAATGGCTATGACACACCAAGTGCCATCTCTCCTCCTGGGCTTTATATTTTCAAGTGGGGTTAAAGGAAAGGGGCTGTTTGAGAGTCATGAGTCATCAGCTTAGTGAGGGACAGAGTGGATCTGCTACTGCCACCCATCCCTGCAAAGTCTAGTGAGGAGGGAAGTTCAAGGATAGCCATTTATTCAGACACGTGCAAGAATGGGAGACTACTGCCTCATTCCCAGGTTAAATGTCTGTGCTAAAAGAAGATTTGCTGATTTTCCCTGGGGATGTCAATAGGGAAGAGAGTGCAATGCCAGGATGGAAAAACAGGATAGCGAAGGAGCAGTCTATACTTCTGCATCCTAACTAGCAAAGCAAGGATGTGTGACTTTCTCAAGGTTCAGATAAACACATGGCCGGTAATTAAATGTGATCCCACTCCTTGTGTTGTTTCATCAGTCATGTCTGGCTCTTTGCAATCCCATGGACTGTAGCCTACCAGGCTCCACTGTCCATGGAATTCTCCAGGCAAGAATACTGGAATGGCTAGCCATTCCCTTCTCCAGGGGATCTTGCCCATCCAGGGATTGAGCTTGAGTCTCCCACATTGCAGGTAGATTCTTTACCACGTGAGCCACCAAAGGCACAGCCAAAGGAAAATCTCCTAATGGGAAATCCTGCAAGGCTGGAACTCACTCAGATGAAGGAGCCAGCTTTGACACTGAATGCACAGTGGGCCTTGATGGAGAATGACAGACCACAGACAGAAACTGTGCTTTCTTGCCTTAATGAGTGTGAAGGTCACTCTTTCACTTTTCCCCCCACTCCAAATCAAGACAAGTGAGAACTAGAAGGCAGAGAGAAGAGGAGTGAAACAGCAGGTAATGTTCTCCACCCCCCACATCCCCCAAGCTAAAACTTGGAGGTGCTAGAGAATAAGGGGGAGGTATATGCCAAATTGGAGAAGAAAATTAAGTTTTAAATTGGACAAAACTGGTGAAGAGTTTTGTTTTGTTTTGTTTTTTTTCCTATCTAAAAGTGACCTAGGAAACTGCGGAATCTACCCTGGCTTTAATTAAGAAATGTGAACGGGAAGAGTAGAATTTCCAAAACAATAAAAAAGTTTTATCGGAGACCTACCAATACCAGGCTCAGCCAGCTTAAAGAAAACTAGGCAAGGCAGTTAAACATCTTTGAGTCAGTGCAGAACTTCAGGAAATGCGCTGGCTGCACTGCATGAGAGAAAAAGTCTCAAAATGCAGAGTAAAAACTGGGGAATCTTGTCCCTTAATTTTCTGAGAATTGGTTGAGATTTCTCTCTTTGCCTTTCTTCGTTCCCTTGCAGCCACTGACTTCTCTTTTAGAGCACTGCTGATTTTGGCTTCTTTTGTGGATGACTGTCGTGAAGCACAGAATTGTATTCAAGAAATCAAAGTTGTTTCATCAAGAAATAGGATGTTAATACTTCATATATGTGTGTGCGTGTGAAGTTGCTCAGTCGTGTCTGACTCTTTGCGACACCATGGATTGTAGCCTACCAGGCTCCTCCGTCCATGGGATTTTTCAGGCAAGAATACTGGAGTGGGATGCCATTTCCTTCTCCAGAGTATCTTCCCCACCCATGGATCAAACTCGGGTCTCCCACATTGTAGGCAGAGGCTTTACCATCTGAGCTACCAGGGAAGTCACACATATGTGTGTACATATAGGTATGTATTTACTACTATAATTGATATTTTATCATCATATAAAAGTCTTTTAATAGTTATGGCCAGTTGCATAGTTAATTATAAGCTTAAATGGTATTTTTCTGAGCAAAAGTTAGCTATAAAGGATACCCAGTTTATGTACACACTTATAGTCAGGATGACGCTTACACAGCAGTGTTGCCTTCTTAGGATCATCTGGAAGCTATGAAGGAAAGAAAGAAAAAAAAAAAAATCATGCTGAGCAGGTAAGTTCCCCTGAGTAGATTTTTGAATCTATAATTAGAAATCAGAGCCCTTTCTGCTCATCTTGCTGAGGGACACGGTCAACTTGGGAGATGTTAGTGCTGTTGTTTAGTAGCTAAGTTGTGTCGGACTCTTTGTGACCCCAAGGCTTACAGGCCGCCAGGTTCCTCTCTCCATGGGACTTTCCGTGTCAGAATGCTGGAGGGGGTTGCCATTTCCTTCTCCAGGGAATCTTCCCAACCTAGGGATAGAGCTCATGTCTCCTGCTTGGCAGGTGGATTCACTGAGCCACCTGGAAAACCCAACTTGGGAGATGAAGGTAAGTAAATAAAACTCTTTCCAATCCACTCACAGGTATTCCTATGTTCACATGTTTAACATACTGAACGATGTGGTGTCAGAGAGTAGAAACTCTGTCATCCTCCTCTCATTCCACACACTTTCTGCTTTAGCGTTACTTTATTCTAATCACTTTCCTTAATTGATCACCAAGCTGTGAATGGCTATCAGTGACCTCTCTTGCTCCCCACTATTGTACTCCATCTGTGATTACTAATCCTAAAACAAAACAGGAGGAATTTTGGCCCTGGGCACACTTTAGAATACTAGCTAGCCTTCGATGAGGCCCTCCTGTATTACATTTCCCTTTTCTCTCATTCTGGCTTTCTCCCATCCCTGACCCCCAAGATTTGTCCTGCGTGTGCTGCTCTTCCTTTGCCAGAAAGTACCTAGTCCTGCTCTCCCCTGTTGTGTCCTGGGGTCCCCATTATTCCTTGTTTTTCTTACTCCAAATACATTATCTCTCACTTCAAATTACACTCATATTTTTAGAGAATAATATCACATTAGTGTAGAACTGAACTGCACTTTGAGATAATCCTTCCCACCCATCACATTTATTAGGTGAGGAAATGGGAAGATTAAGGGACTTGCCTAAGATCCTTATGACAAGAACACTGTGTTCTTAACAGGCTCTTTTCACAGCACCACAGTTTGTGTCTGTTATGGACCAGATGTTTGTGTCTCCCCAAAATTTGTATATTTAAGCTCTAACTCTAAACGGGATGATACTGGAGGTGGGACCTTTGGGAGGTGATTAAGCTTAGATAAGGTCATGAGAGTGGAGTAATACAATTAGATTACTGCCTTTATAAGGAGACTGGAGCTCTGCCAAGTGAGGACACTGAGAAGGCATCCAGTGTTCATCCAAGAGCCAGGAAGAGGATACTTATGGGGGACTGAAATTGGCCAGCACCTCAATCTTGGACTTCCCAGCCTCCAGACTGTGAGAAATAAATTCATGTTGTTTAAGGCACACAGTCTGTGTTATTTTTTAAATGCAGCAGCCTGAACTGATTAACACAGTGTCCTAAAAACCATTAAAACACAATGTGGAAGACGATTTTATGCTTGCATCACCTCTGGCAAGAAACTTAATGCTTTAGCTGTTCACTTTCCTACTCTGTAAAATGCTGGAGTTTGTGAGGTTCTGTTAAGATACCTTCCAGCTCTAGGGCTCCATGACTTTAATACTCAATTAACTTTCCCAAAATCTACACCAGTCATTTCCTAAGGATTTCGGGTAGCTCTGTTAGGTAATCCTCACAAGCGCTCCAAGTAACGTGATTCCCTCCATTTTACAGCAGATATTAAAGTTTACAAAGATCCAATAACTTGCCCAAAGTTATTGGATAATTGGGTGACAATGCCCAAAGTCACTCAATCTGTAGACCGGGGATTCAAATGCAAGCGTATCAGACTCCAGAGCCCTTGTTCTTCATCATCACCTTGTATCACCATCTTGTGATATCCTAACACGGGTACCAGCTGATGATTTACTCTGAGACTAATAACGATGGCTCAGTGGGTAAAGAATCCACATGCAGTGCAGGAAACACAGTAGGCGCAGGTTTGATCCCCAGGTTGGGAAGATTCCCTGGAGGAGGAGATGGCAACCCACTCCAGTATTCTTGCCTTAAGAAAAATCCCATGGAGAGAGGAGCCTGGTGAGCTACGGTCTATGGAATTGCAGAGAGTCAGACACGACTGAGCACAGGCACGGAATACACAATCGAAGAATTCTCTTCTTGCCGCTTTCTAATTATGTTTTTCTTTAACATCTTTCTCTTCCTCACTGTTTTGTAACCCTCAGAAGTCTCATGCTCTCCAGGTTGACTTCTTTCTTTCCAAAGTTCCTCATTTAATTTTGTCCTGCTACGTGTAAGCTCTCTGTCAAAAACCACCAAACAATGTTAATATTTTCCTTTCTGCTTCTATTAATAACTTTTTTGAACTTTTAAAGAAGAGCTTGTTAACCTATTTTCATGTGAAATACTTACAAGCAGGAATACTTTTCTCTCCCCTACCTAGTCAGTAAAAAGAATATGATATGTGGATCTACTTGGATAATGCAAGAAATACACTCACCTATGCTCTATCCTTCCTCACTTGAGAAAGCAAGACCAACATCACAATTTCAAAGGATTTGGACTTTCGTGGTTTATTTATACAAGTGGTGGTGCTGGGTGAGGCTAGCTAGGAGAGTGGAGGGAAAAGATGCTGAATTGAAAATAACGCTCATTGCACTTGGGAACCTAAAAATCCTGATGAATTGTGTGGACACAACCTGTGTGCCTTGAGCTACCCACCTTAACTGGAGCTGTGGTTCCAAATAAATGCCAAGCTGTGGCAGAAGAGAAATGGAGAGTCATTACTGACAGCACATGTGCCAAAATAAAATAAATTCTACTTGACATATAATTAGTGTTCAAATCCATACCTGTGGAGTTTTAAACTATTCCAAAGATGTCTACATTTTCCCTTACTTATATTTAAAATATGGTTCTTAACTGAGTTCCTAAACTCAGCCTTTTTATTTTCTTTTTCTATATATATATATATATTTTTTTTTTCTGAATACATGTATAGTTACTTTAAAGGCCACGTAAGCACCTTTTTCATAAAGCTTCCTTCACAAAAATTTTTTAACGGCAAAGCAATTCCTTTGCTATATGAATGTTTCATAAGAACAGCAACCTAATAATAAAAATCCTCTTTACCACTCAGCCTTTTGTTCTTGCATAGCCCTCTGGTGAAAGTTGGATAATCATTATATTGTGCAGTGAGCAAGTCATGTGTTTGAACACAGCCGGAGGGGCCGGTTTACAAGGCTAAAGGCAAAGCTGGCTTTGAAATACCCTCCTTCCCCAGAACCCAAACACATCAGAACCCCAGTTTCAAGTCACAGCTGGGGCGGTTGCTTCACCCTTCATCCTTCAGAGGCACAAACAGCGTGGTTTATTCTGTGAGGGTATTAAAGGTTCCCTGGGAGGCTATCTGTAAGATTTGGAGCTGTGTTTGATGTCCTGAGAAAATTTCTGGGACATTCTTACTCAGCTTCATGAAAGAGCGTGTTCCCTGAAGTCGGCAAGCACTGTTTAATCCTTTTCCTTTTGGAAATTCAATAAAGACTTAGAGGTGTTCCAGGAGGTATCCACAACCTACCTGGTTAATTTTCTGTTGATTTAGTTGATGTTGTTGTTGTTTTGTTGCTGTGGTTCAGGTTGTACTTGCCAGGAAGGGATAACTGTCCTGTCCACCATACTGTATGATTGTGGGAAGAGTATTAAGCCTATTCCATCTTTCATGCTCTCTATATGCACAAGTAACTTAGAGGTTCCAACCTTAGTCTTCCCATTTCTAAAATGATAGTAATGAGTGTCCTGTCATCAGATCTATGTGTCTGTTATGGACTGAATTGTGTTCCCTGAATTCTTATGTGGAAGCGCTAACTCCCAATGTCGCTGTCTTTGGAGACAGGCCTTTAAGGAAGTAACTAAGATTAAATGGGGTCATAAGAGTGTGGACTTAATTCAGGAGGACTAGAGTTTGTATAAGAAGAGGAAGAGATGCCAGGTAAGTGTTCACACAGAAAAATGGCCATGTGAGGACCTGATGAGAAGGTGGGCTGTCTGGAAGTCAGAAAGTCTGTTTTTAGCTCTTACCAGTAACCAATGCTTAAGTACCTTGATCTTGGACTTCCAGTCTCCAGAACTGGGAGAAATTTAATTTTTAATGTTCTAGCCACCTAGTCTCTGGTACTCTGATTTGGTAGCCCTAGCAGACTGTAAGACAGTTTCCAATCTAGAAGTCATTTTTCCAATTCAGACCTACATGCTCATCTGTCTACAAGATATGATTCTCGAATTTTCTTAAGGCATCTTAACCTTGAGGGTGAAGAAATCAAGAAATGATAGTCGCTCAGTTGTGTCTGACTCTTTGCAACCCCCTGAACTGCAGCCCACCAGGATCCTCTGTCCATGGAATTCTCCAGGCAAGAATACTAGAGTGGGTTGCCATACCTTCCTCCAGGCAATCTTCCCAACCCAGGGGTCAAACACAGGTCTTCTGCAATGAAGGCAGACTTTTTACTATCTTAACCATTACATGACTAACTTCATCATTATTCCTTCCAATGCCTACTTGTTTACCTGAATTACTTATCTCCACAAAGAGAATGGCCAGCCGTCCATCATCCAAACTAAAAATCAGACATAATTCTTCTCTCACCCTCATCTCAACATCAAATCTGTTACCATGTTTCATTATGTTTACCATTTAAGTAGCTCTCAAATCTAATTCCTTCTCTCTGCCCCAACTGACAGCATTTAATCGAGGTCTTAATTTCTTGAATGTATTACCTTAATCTGCTGGTACTTGATTTTCCTACCACCTGCATTTTTTACTTTTTTTCTACCTCAAATCAGTTCTTTTTACTTAGTCTAATAAGTCCTGTTCTAAAAGTCTTGTGATTAAAAGCCATATAGCCTCATATGGGATAAAATATAAAATCCTTAGTATGAACAGACAGGGCACTTAATGGTTTAGCTCCTCCACATCTTAAAGGCTTGTCTCTGATTCCCATTCATGTTTTTCCATTCCCAAACACAAAGTGCTACTTATAATAAGCTGTACCTTCTGTTTTCACAGGTTCGAATGCTTTTGCACTGCACCAACCCTTGTGTCTGAAATAATATTTCAATATGCCAATATCTGTTGGTCCTTTAACATTTAACTTAATTGGCATATTTTCTAAAAAAGCCTTTCTTAATTTTTTTTCCAATCTTGGGCATGTGTTCGGTCTTCTCTCTATAAGGATGAAGTATTTTCCCATACCCATTATTCCTGTAACACTACCTGGTTTTTTTTTTTATGGTGTTTTAATCACTTACTTTTTTAATCTCTCTCCTGTTAGATTTTAAGTTCTTTTCTCAATTTAATTTTATTGCGGTTGAACGTTTCTAATGGTGACAGCAGCCAGTCAGTGTGCTAGTGCTGTCACTTCAGTCCTGTCCAACTCTTTGAGACCATAAACTGCAGCCTGCCAGGTTCCTCTGCCCATGGATTCTCCAGGCAGGAATCCTGGGGTGGGTTGCCATTTCCTCCTCCAGGAGACTCTACAGAGTATTATACAGTCATATTCACAAAAGTACAACCATGTATAGAAGATACATTTACATGAAAGTGTACACTGAACGTGTGAACTAACTTATGTGATTAGTTATGAGAACACATATTCTCATCTTTGAAGGGTTGCGACTTGAAGGTTCAAACGGAAGGGACTTACTGTTCTTAATTAGATGGACTTAGCTGAGGGGGCTCATATAGAAGGTGCATCACTGGGAAAGTGATGCACTAAAAGGCAGGTGATCTATAGGGAAGATATCTTGCAAAGCACTTTTCTATTAGATAAGCCATGCCATTATAGAATTGGAATTTCCTATATCTCAGAGGAAAAAAAATATAAATGTAAACATCTGTTTCTGCCTTATTGACTATTCCAAAGCCTTTGATTGTGTGAATCATGATAAACTGTGGAAAATTCTGAAAGAGATGGGAATACCAGACCACCTGACCTGCCTCTTAAGAAACCTGTATGCAGGTCAGGAAGCAACAGTTAGAACTGGACATGGAACAACAAGCTGGTTCCAAATAGGAAAAAGAGTATGTCAAGGCTGTATATTGTCACCCTGCTTATTTAACTTATATGCAGAGTACATCATGAGAAACGATGGGCTGGAAGAAGCACAAGCTGGAATCAAGATTGCCAGGAGAAATATCAATAACCTCAGATATGCAGATGACACCACCCTTATGGCAGAAAGTGAAGAAGAAATGAAGAGCCTCTTGATGAAAGTGAAAGAGGAGAGTGAAAAAGTTGGCTTAAGGCTCAACATTAAGAAAACTAAGATCATGGCATCCAGTCCTATCACTTCATGGCAAATAGATGGGGAAACAGTGGAAATAGTGGCTGACTATTTTTTTGAAGGCTCCAAAATCACTGCAGATGGTGCTTGCAGCCATGAAATTAAAATACGCTTATTCCTTGGAAGGAAAGTTATGAGCAACCTACACAGCATTTTGAAAAGCTGGACATTACTTTGTCAACAAAGGTCCATCTAGCCAAGGCTGTGGTTTTTCCAGTAGTCATATATGGATGTGAGAGTTGGACTATAAGGAAAGCTGAGCACTGAAGAATTGATACTTTTAAACTGTGGTGTTGGAGAAGACTCTTTCTTTTTTTTAAAATTTTCTTTACATTATTGTGTTGGTTTTGCCATACATTGACATGAATCCTGTCAATGTATGGAGAAGACTCTTGAGAGTCCCTTGGACTGCAAGGAGATCAAACCAGTCCATCCTAAAGGAAATCAGTCCTGAATATTCTTTGGAAGGACTGATGCTGAAGCTCCAATTCTTTGGCCACCTGATGCAAAGATCTGACTCATTGGAACAGACCCTGATGCTGAGTAAGATTGAAAGCAGGAGGAGAAGGGGACAACAGAGGATGAATGAGCTGGTTGGATGACAACACTGACTCAAAGGATGTGAGTTTGAGTAAACTCTGGGAGTTCGTGATGGACAGGGAGGCCTGGTATGATGCAGTCCATGGGGTCACAAAGAGTCAGACATGACTGAGCCACTGAACTGAACTGAACTGAACCTGTTTATCTAGTAAGCTTTTCAAAAAAGAAACTCCATAGGTGAATTAAGCATGCATGCATATTTTTAAAGATAATATAAAATGAAATATCAGAAAATAATATAATAAAGCAAACATGGAAAGGAGAAAAGGATAGAGGGAAAAGAGAGAGAGAAGAGAATGATTTGGGAGGTAAAGAAAATTTGGGGGAAAATGGATTATTAAAAAGAATTTAAATGGGTCAAGGGGTTAAACTGGAGAAGGAAATGGCAACCCACTCCAGTATTCTTGCCTGAGAAATACCATGGACAGAGGAGCCTGGCGGGCTACAGTTCATGGGGTCACAAAGAGTCGGACATGACTTAGCGACTAAAACAACAAAAACAAAGAGTTAAATAAATGATACCCTTCCATAGGATAAAAGTCAGAGTAATATATGTAATAGCTTGTTTAAATAAAACCTCAACTACAATCTGAAATGTGATTATAAAAATGTATAGTATAATTTGAGCAAATTCAGCATGTCTTTGAAAAGGTCATGGTTAAAATAAAGCAACTTGCTGCCATTAATTACCTAGTTTATGAAAGTATTTCCAAGAAAACTTCCCCTTCTCTCCTTCCCCTGTGGGGTTTTTTTCCTTTATTTCCCATAAGAAATTATTATTTCCATTTTATGCAGAGTCAAAAGCACCACTGCACTGATATCAAAGAAGCTATACACTACTTTGTAGGTAAGAGCTTCCTTGTCAGAAATGAACCTCTGAGGCAGCTCCAATTTAGGATCAGTAGTTTAGGGACTGAGAGGGACAGAAGAGCCTCTGGTCACATTTTCACACGAAGCACATTTAATTCTGATTTGGGAAGAAAGTTTGAAAATACAACACAAAGGCTTTATCTGAATACTTGATTGAAACAATATGGGTATATGATCAAAGAACATACTCAACAGTTTTTAGAGTCCTTTTTGCGGAAAAGATGGATTACAGGTTTAGTATGTTATAATTTCAGGGAAATAAAACCACGTTGGCTTTTTTTCTCTCCTTAAGATACATTCTAGTCATTGGTTTATTTTGTGCATTATTTACCTTTAACCAATGAAATTAAGCCCCTCAATTTCACATCAATACTGATGTGTTCTGGTTGTTAAGTATATGGCTTTTTTGTTCACAGCAGCATGGGTGAGATTACAGTATATTTTAAAAAAGTAATTCACAGAAGCACTTATAATCATTATTTTTTATGAAACTCAGTCCTTGAGAAATCAATTGTGAATCACAAAGGTTGGAAATTCTTTTTAATCACAGAATATTATTGCTCAAAGATCATAAGGTACAACAATTAATCACAATGTATTACTTACAGTCAATAATGGCAGAAGATGTCGTAGGAACTATTTGTTCCCTGTAGTCTCATAATCCATGACCTTACACTGTTCAGATTGTCTGCTTTGCTTGACATAGTTGAGAATTTTTTGAAAACTTCTCTATTAATGAACTTCAAACAAGCAGGATTTTAAGGCTCTGGCTGGGGAGAGCATTCCAGAATCAACAAGGAAGCCAATCAAGGATAAAATTTTGAAATAAGAAACACTGCTCCCTTGGTCCCATGCTTCTTGGTTTTAGAAGTAAGCACTTTATGTGTTGAATTTCCTACCAGAATAATAGAATGATGCCAGGAAAAGATCCTAAGAATAGGAATAGAATCAATTATTTGAAGCAGTGTCTCTGTATTTGAAATCTGTTTGCCAGCATTGAGTAAACTGACATAGTCATAACTTGTTTGACTGAACTGGCAAATTAGTGAATAACTGGGCAGTTTAGTTTATAATATCAAGTCATTTTTATATGGCTTCCCATCTTTCAGCATTTCAAAAATAGGACACTATGAATGACAATGTAAGGTCATTTAGTACTTGCTCTTCTAGAACATGGTAAGCTTCAAAAGTGACTCAGTAAAAATAGTAATGAAAGGTAAAATGAAGAGCTCTGTTGATTGTGTTTTCTTTTTGAGAACTGTGTTCTTGCATTATCGTATTATTTCTATTAAATCAGGAACATACAAAGTGAAAAAAAGAGGTTATTAATTCTATTTGTGTCAAATGTTAATACTTTATTCATGTGTGATTGAATTAGAAGTTTGCAACAGATGAAGGTTAGGGAAGGGTAATGTTGATTATCTGACTCTGGGGTCATTTTAAAAGAGTTTTCTCCTTTCTGTGTTGGAGTAAATTGGTTTGCTATTGACTTTTCCCCATGTGCTAGTTCTTGAACATTTCAAGTTTCTCTAAATAAATTTATCCATCCATTCAGTCATCATGTCAGCCAATAAATGTTTAAGCTTCATGAAAGCACTAACATTTTTCTATTATCTTCATAAAATAGCTTTTTATTAGTTAACTGGTTAAATTTATTGTTAAGTGTTACAAGCTTGGATTTATGTAAAACATTTATAGAAATAAAATACAACCAATACAACTATGTATCCTGCTGGTGGCTCAATGTTAAAGAATCCACTTACAACGTGGAAGATCTGTGTTTGATCCCTGGGTTACAAATATACCATAAGGGAGGGCATGGCACCCACTCCAGTATTCTTGCCTAGAGAATCCCCATGGACAGAGGAGCCTCACGGGCTACAGCCCATGGGGTCGCAAAGGAGTCAGACATGACTGAGTGACTAAGCATAGTACAACTATGCATTTTAGATATTGTGGTATGGTATAAGATTTCATTTATAAAAGAGTTCTACAAATAAGCTTGAAACCAATACTTTGATATCAGCCCTGAAGATAATTGGTGTGGGAAGCAGAAATTAAAATATTTCAAGATGGAATGTAATAATGTTTAAGAATATTAGTCCTGTCTTTATTAACATTTTTGTTTTTAAAGAAGTTCATTAAGCCCTCTATTTCTCTGTCTAATTCCACTGTTTATGATTAAAATTTCACTTGGTTTCATGTTCACAAGAGAAGTCCATAATAATAAATTGTGTTCTTTCTATTCTTAATGTAGATCTGAAATATGATCACTTTCATCACTATTACCTTAATTCAAATTTGGACTATTTGAACTGTTCTGCCTATTTTCATCTTTACATCTCCACTGTTTTCTCCAACCACAATGCATGTGCACACATTTACACATAAACACCTACAAAATCTATTCACCACACAATAGCCATGAAGCTTTTAAACTAAACCAGTTCATATCCTTCCCTGTTCAAAACCCATCAAGGGATTTCTACCTTATCCATAATAAAATCCAAAATTCTTGCCATGGCTTATGATCATCTGACTTCTACCGAGCACTGTCGCCTCACTTCCAACTACCTACTCACTCTGCTGGGCCACTAGGCTTTCTCCAGTACAACAAAGCAGTCCCAACCCTCATTCCTAAGGGTCCTCCTCAGGCATGCAAATGGATCCCGCCTTCATTTCATTTGAATGCTTATGAAATATCTTACTATCCTTACCAGCAATATCCTGAACACTGTTCTATTTGTGCTAATAACAACTGTCACCACTTGACATCATAAAACATCACATATTTATTTGTATTTTTTTTCTTTCTTAGTACGGACACCCCCAAAGGCATAAATTTCATTCTGTTCACTGATACACTTCAGCGACTAGGAAGTATTCAATAAAGATTAAATGAATGACTAGATAACTAAATGAATGTGTGTGCCCATTCTCTTATCTTGCTTATGTGGACTAACTCCAAAATAAGCCATAGAAATAATGCTTACTTACTATTTTACATTATTTAATCCTGGACTATCTTCACAATTCCCACACGGTGATTTTCTCCATATGTTAATTCAAGGTTAAAGCAACTAGATTTCAAAATTTTATAAACATTGATCCTTCTAAGATTATTTTCAGTCTAATTCTATGACAAGTGATTTTTAAATTGTATAATTCTTCAAAGACAGTGTATGATAAATATCATGCAGCAACAATACTTATCATAATTTATCCTGAGTGGCCCTTCCATTTTTTGGTTTATTTTACAAAGCGACAATAGTCATAGGAGTGTTTGGAATCACACTGTTCAAATCCCAGGTTCAATAGTTATTAGCTGAATAACTCTGGGCAAGTCACTTAGTTTCTCTAAGACCAATTTTCTTTATCTGGAAAGAGAGGATATTAATATAGTCTGTTTTATAGTAACACGTATTTCTGTAATGTGAATTACTCATGTAAGATTAGCATATGGGGGAATGATGTTAGCATAATGCAGAAGTTGCTTTGGTTCATAAGCTATTTTTTCCAGCATATTAATAATATTTTGTTCCACTAAGAAGTAGCAACTTAATGTCATGTACAGCAAAAGAGTTGAAAACAATAAACCGAGGAAAAATAACAGTAGTATTTTCATAGTTTCCAATAGTATTCAAGTTCTCAGTTCAAAGTGGGTACAAACTTTCTCATGAAAGAACTTTATACTTGCTTCTATCAAGGTAAATTTTATCTTTTACTTTTAAGTTAAGCTTTGCTGCTCAGGGCTACCTGGCCCCAGTCAGGGAATACTGGGGCAAGGCCCTAGCAGCTGCCTGCACCATTTGTCCCGAGGATCTTTCCTACAAGATTCCCTAACATGGCACCAGCTGCCTCAGGGCTTGGCAGTTGAATCTAGGAACTGACAAATTACCCATTGACAGACTCGATTTTGTAGGGTAAGTTACTGCAGTGTGCACACTGGGAACATATTTCCCCTTCAATGTGGGCTTTTCCTTTAGGGAACAAGCCAATTTGATTGGGGTACCCTGTTGGGAAGGGGAATTGTTGTTGGACTGTCCCTGAGCTGAAACTGGGTTCACTGGAGAACTAGTTCTTGTGGCGGTAAGCCTATCTTAGTTGGAATTAACTCATCTGTTTTTAAAATTTATTTATATGAGTTGGGAATCAATTCAGTTGGAACCAGTTTATTGGGGAACTAGTTCTTGTGGGGGTAGGTCTACCCTGGTTGGAATTAGTTCTTTGGTTTGTAGGGTAAGTTTGGAGTTGGGAACCAATTTGTTAGTGTATCAATGCTGCAATTTTTTTTGTGGAATTTTTTGTATTGGACTTGAATACATCGTTTGTGCTGTGGTATGGTCATACTTATAAAAATGGGAAGTATTCCATCAATTAATGGGAATTACTCTATCTATCTTGAAGGAGAGTGCTTTTGGACATATACTGGACAAATGGGATATGGATAAATGGATACTGGATATAACTATAAGCCTATAACTGATTATGCTATTGTAATAGGGTGGAACCCAATATATGTTAGACTCAGAAGAGCAATGGCCCCTGAATGGCTCACTCAACTATTATGCAATCTCACAGTTAGAAGTGTTTTGCAAAAGAGCAGGGAAAAGAGCTGAGATACCACAGGTAGAAGCATTCATGCTATTTCATCAGGAGAAAAAGGAGTCAGAGGACTACCACCTTATGGTGCGGAGATCTGAGAGAAAACCCAGTGGGACACCTAGACAGAAGAGCTTAAGCAAAATTCAGGGGATAAAAACCAACTGAGGATCCAGCAGTTTCTAGAAAGAATTTATCAAATTTATAGATGTTACACAGATACAGACCCTGAGCACCCTGAGAATATAAGGATGATAAATATGACCTTCATCAGGCAAAGTGCCCCAGAGATTAACAGCAGGGAACAAGGAGAGAAGTAAGGAGATGAGAAACAGAATGCAGCTTTTCTGGTAGCAGCTTGTAAAGCCAGTAACCAAATGAGGGCTTAGGCTCAGTGGTAAAGAATCCGCCTGCCAGTGTAGATCCCTGGGTCAGGAAGATCCCCTGGAGAATGGAATGGCAACCCACTCCAGTACTCTTGCCTGGAAAATTCCATGGACAGAGGAGCCTGGTGGGCTACAGTCCAGGGGGTCGCAAAGAGTCGGATACGACCTAGCACACATGTAATCGTACTTTGCATTTCTTTATATATTAGGAATCTAACATCTTTCAAACTGACCTGGTATTTATTACTCAGATTGTTATTGTTTTGCCTGGTTCTCTAACAATAATGTTCACAGAAATGTTGAATAGTCAGCCTCAACACTTTCCCCCATAATCCCTACTTCCTTTCAGTAGGTGATTCTGCAGAATGTGAATTTTCTTTAGGAATATATATGGCCATGGTGAGGATTATGTGAGATAATCCATATGAAATTTACTAGAGTGTCTGGCACCTACTAAATATTTAAAAAAGAATGCCTGTTGCACACTCTTAATATGTATGTATGTGTATGTGGGTGATAGGATGAATAAATCTTGTTGAGAGACTACTAAATTGTTAAACTGGAGATGCATATATAAGTAATGATTTATAGTATGCAAACTGCTTCTAGTAATGGTATTAAAAATATATTTTAAAATTGATCACTGCTTCTGTTTTGGGTAATGCAGCAGTTTAAGTAACCTGACCAAGTTTATTGCAAAAGAAAATCCCAAATGCTAGATTACAATTAAAATATTTATTTTAAAATGTATTACATGCATGGGTGAGCCAGCAGGAAGGTAAAGATTCCTCAGATGTCAAAAAAATAAGAGAAGGCAGAAATGTGGAGACATAAATAGGACTCAGAAGCCAGATTTTGCCTGGCATTTGCTGAACTTAAGCAACAAGGACTTTTATTTTTCACATGGGGTGATAAGGAACAAGGGTTTTGTACCCTGAGAAGAGGGATTTAATAAGTGATTTACCCATAAATCTTGGAGCTCAAAGGGATAGGCCTTTAGTGTAGGAGTGAGCTGAAATCAATTAGACATTTCCAAAGCACTTCAAGGAAAATTAACTTTCTGAAAATGTGGTGCTGGGTGGAGAATTCTTTTGGCTCCCATCTGGGTTTATATCTCATACATATCATACCCAAGTGTTCAAAAACTCCTTCAGCAAATAACTTAGCTGACATCATTCTGTATTGACAGAGCTCTCAGGCACAGAGCAGAAGCAAATGCAAATCTTCTTTGAAGGAACCTACATTCATCCAGGCAGGGCTTCTGTGGTGGCTCAGATGGGAAAGAATTTGCCTGCAATGTAGGAGACCTGGGTTCGATCCCTGGGTTGGGAAGATCCCCTGAAGAAGGGTATGGGGAATCCACTCCAGTATTCTTGCCTGGAGAATTTCATGTACAGAGGAGCCTGGCAGGCTACAGTCTATGGGGTAGCAAAGAGTTGGACAGGACTGAGGGACTAACCCTTTCACTTTCACTCTCACTTTTATCCAGGCAGGCCTCATACCATTGGATAAAAATTCCTATAGGTAAGTTTCCAGAAAATATGAGCTCTCAATCAAATACTCTAGGGGCTTCCCGGGTGGCACTAGGGGAAAAGAACATGTCTACCAATGCAGGAGACACAAGAGACGCTGGTTTGATTCCCTAGGTTCCGAAGATCCCTTGGAGAAGGGAATGGCAACCCACTCCAGTATTTTTGCCTGGAGAATCCCATGGACAGAGAAGCCTGGTGGGCTACAATCCATGGGGTCACACAGAGTCAGACATGACTGAAGTGAGACCACATGCATGATCAAACACCTCAATATACGTAAGGAAATAGGACGCTATGAATCAGAGTCAGCATCAATAAAACACACAAAAATTAGACCCATACTGTCAGATAATTTTTCACTCCACAATTTCACAGTTTATGATTTGTTAATGCAGATAATTCTGGGGAAGTTAATAATGGAACTGAGTACACTGCAAAGTGTCAAATTCTGAGATCAGACCTGTTACTGACTCTGACATGAGAAGAAGGGAAAGCAAGTGGGCAAGGAGGAAGTGGGACCAGGTAAAGGGCAGAGCAGAGAGGCTGGAGTAGCAAAGAGCCCTTATGATCATCATCAACTTGCATATTGTCAGCTCTGAAATCATCAATGAACTCATTCAGGGCTAACATAAAGGGGTTTGAGGAAGGAAGACATTGAGTCTCTCTGGGTTTCAGTTTTTTCACTTGTACAATGAGAGACTAGGTCATAAAGACATCTAAGGTCTTCTCATTTCTTACATTCTATGCCTCTGTGATTCCACAAACACAAAAACTGTCTTAAATACCTTGGGTTGCACCTGAGAATAAAAGCTGCTAGACTACCTGTACTCATTAAATACCATTCAAATTATGAACACCTGCATCAGAAACACAACCAACATATAATCTCCAGTGCAGTCCACGGGTGACTAATTAAGGAGCATTCATCCCCTCTGGTAAACATTTAGAAAGAATCCTCTCTGTTGCCTATGCCAAATTTATCTGTGAGAGGAGAAACCTGGACTGAAATATTAAAGAGAAAATATTTTATTATGGGGCAGCAGTGGTGAAAAAAAAATTTTGCAGCATTTTACTCAAATACTGATCTGTCATTGTAAAAGAGATAATGCTTTGGTTTCTTGCTGCATTATGTTTGATTTCCCTTAGATATGGTGGACTTCCTTGGTGGCTCAGACAGTAAAGAATCTGCTTGCAATGCAGGAGTCCCAGGTTCAATCCCCAGGCTGGGAAGATACTTGGAGAAGGGAATGGTAACCCACTCCAGTATTCTTGCCTGGAGAATTCCACGGACAGAGGAGACCAGTGGGCTACAGTCCATGAGGTTGTACTGAGTCGGATAAGACTGAGCCATATGCTATTAAAAACTGTTGTGCACTACTATAAGTATGCTTGAAAATCACATGATGAAAGAAATTATTCTGAATCTTATCAAATTTGGATATGTAAGGTATACTGTGAAAATGAATAGGTAAAGCAAATCTTAGGACTCTAAAAGAATGATAGAAATCAGACCACAGGAATCAATGTTGATGATGGTGAATATTAACAATAATTAAATTGAGTCAAAATCTAGTATATCCTTATCAATTACTGAATTTTTCCATGCTGATTGGAAAAACATTATCTTTAAGCACAGTTGATAAAGGCTGTGGTATTCTTGTACATGTAATGATTCTATGCCAAAAGAACATTTTATAAATGATAGTATTTATTTATTCATTTAAAAGCTGTTTCCAAATCATTGAAAATAATGTGATGCTGGATAATTTAGTTCTATTGGTAAAGAGAATAGATTTTATTGTTGGTAAACAAGTTGGCCTTTAGAAAACAGCCAATATCATGTGTTGAAATGAGGCCAATTTAATCAGTGAGAGGAAATTCCTAAGCCAGAAATTCAACTTGCAAAAAAATAAATAAATGACATTACTTGGGGGGAAAAAAAACACACACACACACTCACAGAAGATCCACATTTGTGACTTCTCTTTTAAACTTGGTTAAGTTTTTAGATTTTCTCACAGCTTAAAACAGAAATTCAGTTGTTTCATTCAGCTTTCCCAAGGGTACTGGTTTAGATTTCACAATTATCAGTTCCTTTTGACTTATCCTCTGTCAGTGATCTCTAAAACAGGCCTAAATTATAGTGGAGACAAAGCAAGCAGAAGGGAATGAGAGGGAAAAGGACTGCGTACTTGATTTCACTCTAGTTTATTCTAGTATCAGTTATAATATGCATGCCATATCTCTAAGGGAAAGTCATATTTGTTGTTGTTGTATCATAGTTCTCCACAGTATATTATTTACCTTTTGCAAAAGGGCTGTGTTTCATTTGAATACTGTCTCTGAGTGGCCAATATTCTGTAGACCATTTATGGAGTGTAATATTAGAATTACATCTCTTCGGCCTTTTCTAAGGATTCTTTAATGTACTGTGGGTTAAACTAAAGGCTATGCAGGGAGGACATTAAGGTAATTCCCTTTGGTAAGCTGAATAATATACTCCTTTTGTCCATTATATCTGTGGCTTTATCCCCAGAAACTGTGAATGTGTTACCTTAATTGGTAAAAGGGATTTATGATTAAAGATTTTGAGATGGAGAGATTATTCTGGATTATCTGGCTGCTACTGCTGCTAAGTCACTTCAGTTGTGTCTGACTCTGTGCGACCCCACAGACGGCAGCCTACCAGGCTCTTCTGTCCCTGGGATTCTCCAGGCAAGAACACTGGAGTGGGTTGCCACTTCCTTCTCCAATGCATGAGAATGAAAAGTGAAAGTGAAGTCGCTCAGTCGTGTCCGACTCTTTGTGACCCCATGGATTTCAGCCTACCAGGCTCCTCCGTCCATCAGAGTTTCCAGGCAAGAGTACTGGAGTGGGGTGCCATTGCCTTCTCTGGATTATCTGGCTGGACCCACTGTAACCAGAGGGTCTTTACAAAAGGGAGGTTGGAGGGTCAGAGTAAAAAGAAGGAGATATGATGGAAACAGAGGTCAGAGTGAGGCCACTGCTAGAAAAGACTCCTGAGTCAAGGAATGTGGGCAGCCTCTAGAAGCTGGAAAAGGTAAGGAGGTAGTTCCTTCCCTAGAGCCTCTGGAAGAAACAGAGCTCAGCTAATTCCTTGACTTTAGCCTGATAAGACCCATTTTCTGAATTTAATGTCCAGAACTAAGTTGTTGGTAATTTGTTACAGCAGCAATAGTAAATTAATACATTTTCTATAGGGCCTTACTGAGAAATGGAATTCTTTGCAATGCAAGTTGTATACCGTGCCTTGTAAAATAAATATACCATTCAAAAAATTAACAGATACTAAATAAAATGAACAGAAAACCATACCCAACTTCCTTTAGAATGTGATTACCTCAGTAGTTAGAATTTATTACCAAACCAGTTGATTTTATTATCAAACCAGAGTGCAAGAAAAGGTGAGGATCCAGGAAACAGCTATTTTTGTGTACTGCTAGTGAATGTGTAGCAAACAAAAATGGCTGATGCCTGGATCCTCACCTATACTTGCACTCTGGTTTGATAATAAAGTTAACTAGTTTGATAATCAAGTCTATTCTTGGGTCGGGAAAATCCTCTGGAGAAGGGATAGGCTACTCACTCCAGTATTCTTGAGCTTCCCTTGTGGCTCAGCTGGTAAAGAATCTACCTGCAATGCAGGAGACCTGGGTTTGATTCCTGGGTTGGGAAGACCCCCTGGAGAAGGGAAAGGCCACCCACTCCAGTCTTCTGGCTTGGAGAAATCCATGGACTGTATAGTCCATGGGGTCGCAAAGAGTTGGACATGACTGAGCAACTTTCATTTCATTCACAGTGAATGTGTAAGTTCGCACAATCTTACTTAATAGAGGGCATTTGACAATGGAGATCAAAAGAAGTATAAACACTTAACAATTTCTATTCCAGCAATTCAACTCCTGAAAAGTAGCCTAGTGAAATACCAAAGCCCTATGCAACTACTTAAGCACAAGGAAGTCTATTTAAATGTGACTAGGTAATTATAGGAAACAATCTGAATTTCTGATAAGTTCAGTTCAGTTCAGTCGCTCAGTTGTGTCCGACTCTTTGAGACCCCATGAACCACAGCACATCAGGCCTCCCTGTCCATCACCAACTCCCGGAGTTTATCCAAACTCATGTTCATTGAGTCAGTGATGCCATCCAACCATCCCATCCTCTGTCATCCCCTTCTCCTCCTGCCCTCAATCTTTCCCAGCATCAGGGCTTTTGTAAATGAGGCAACTCTTCACATTAGATGGCCAAAGTATTGGAGTTTCAGCTTCAACATCAGTCCTTCCAATGAATACCCAGGACTGATTTCCTTTAGGATGGACTGGTGTGATCTCCTTGCAGTCCAAGGGACTCTCAAGAGTCTTCTCCAACACCACAATTCAAAAGCATCAATTTTTCGGCACTCAGCTTTCTTTACAGTCCAACTCTCACATCCACACATGATTACTGGAAAAACCATAGGCTTAACTAGATAGACCTTTGTTAACAAAGTAATGTCTCTGCTTTTCAATAAGCTGTCTAGGTTGGTCATAACTTTCCTTCTAAGACGTAAGCCTCTTTTAATTTCATGGCTGCAATCACCATCTGCAGTGATTTTGGAGCCCAAAATCATAAAGTGAGCCACTATTACCACTGTTTCCCCATCTATTTGCTATGAAGTGATGGGACTGGATGCCGTGACCTTAGTTTTTTGAACGTTGAGCCTTAAGCCAACTCTTTCACGTTCCTCTTTCACTTTCCTCAAGGGGCTCTTTAGTTCTTCTTCACTTTCTGCCATAAAGGTGGTATCATCTGCATATCTAAGGTTACTGATATTTCTCCTAGCAATCTTGATTCAACTTGTGCTTCCTCCAGCCCAGCATTTCTCAAGATGTACTCTGCATATAAGTTAAATAAACAGGGTAACAATATTCAGCCTTGATGTACTCCTTTTTCTATTTGGAACCAGTCTGTTGTTCCATGTCCAGTTTTAACTGTTGCTTCCTGACTTGCATACAGGTTTCTTAAGAGGCAGGTTAGGTGGTCTGGTATTCCCATCTCTTTCAGAATTTTCCACGGTTTATTGTGATTCACACAGTCAAAGGCTTTGGCATAGTCAATAAAGCAGAAGTAGATGTTTTTCTGGAACTCTCTTACTTTTTCAATGATCCATCAGATGTTGGCAATTTGATCTCTGGTTCCTCTGCCTTTTCTAAATCCAGCTTGAACATTTGGAAGTTCACAGTTCACGTATTGCTGAAGCCTGACTTGGAGAATTTTGAGCATTACTTTACCAGTGTGTGAGATGAGTGCAATTGTGTGGTAGTTCAAGCATTCTTTGGCATTGCCTTTCTTTGCGATTGGAATGAAAACTGACCTTTTCCAGTCCTGTGGCCACTGCTGAGTTTTCCAAATTTGCTGACATATTGAGTGCAGCACTTTCATAGCATTATCTTTTAGGATTTGAAATAGCTCAACTGGAATTCCATCACCTCCACTATCTTTGATTGTAGTAATGCTTCCTAAGGCCCACTTGACTTCACATTCCAGGATGTCTGGCTCTAGGTGAGTGATCACACCATTGTGATTATCTGGGTCGTGAAGATCTTTTTTGTACAGTTCTTCTGTGTATTCTTGCCATCTGATAATAGGGAGTTAACTAACTATAGCATAAAAATTAATGATATGATATTAGAATAAATAAATTGTATTAATTAACAACAGAATATTTGTCAGCTGTAAAAATAACACTATGAAAGTGCAATTATTTTTGGAAAGATGCTCAGGGCAAGTTGTATTTTTAAAATAACACTATGGACAACACAATATATATAATATAATATCATTTTATAGTATATATAATACACACAGATTATGCACATACATACACACAATCATGAAGTTTAGGAGAGTATCTGCCAGCAAGGCCTACTGATAGCTAACACTTACATATCACAACTGACTTGCATCATCTATTCTAGGCATTCTACACACCTTATTTGACCTTCACACCAAACCTAGAGAGTAAATGCTATTATTAGTCTCTATTTTACACTGAGGAAATCAAGCTTAAGAAGGTTTAATTTGTTAAAAGTGATATAAATAGTGAGTGGGAGATCCGGTAATCAATGTACAGGCTTCCCTGGTGGCTCAGTGGTAAGGAATCCTCCTGCCAAGCAGGAGATGCAGGTTTGATCCCTGGGTCGGGAAGATCCCCTGGAGAAGAAAATGGCAACCCCCTCCAGTATTCTTGCGTGGACAGAATCTCATGAACAGAGGAGCTTGGGGGGCTATAGTCCATGGAGTTACAAAGAGTCAGACACGATTCAGCAACTAAAACAACAACAGTGATGTACCGAATTTATGCACCTAAGCAACAGGGGCCAGCCTTAAAATGCTGGGATTAGTGACGTTTGAAAAAGTACTTTTGCGGATCTAGATTTTGTAGTTTTGATATAACAACAATAAAAATAGTAACAAAAATTAAGATATATTGAGTGCTTTAATTATTCCAGTCATTGTGCTAAATGCTTTATATGCATGATCTCAATTAATCCTAACTAATAACTTACAATATTACAATATTAATTACAATATTACAAATAGGAAAAGGAGTACGTCAAGGCTGCATATTTTCATGCTGCTTATTTAACTTATATGCAGAGTACATCATCAGAAACGCTGGGATGGCAGAAGCACAAGCTGGAATTAAGATTGCCGGGAGAAATATCAATAACCTCAGATATGCTGATGATGCCACCCATATGGCAGAAAGTGAAGAAAAGCCTCTTGATGAAAGAGGAGAGTGAAAAAGTTGGCCTAAAGCTCAACATTCAGAAAACTAAGATCATGGCATCTGGTCTCATCACTTCACAGCAAATAGATGGGGAAACAGTGGAAAGAGTGGCAGACTTTATTTTTCTGGGCTCCAAAATCACTGTGGATGTTGACTGGAGCCATGAAATTGAAAGAGGCTTACTCCTTAGAAGGAAAGTTATGACCAACCTAGACAGCATATTAAAAAGCAGAGACATTACTTTGTCAACAATGGTCTGTCTGGTCAAGCCTATGATTTTTCCAGTAGTCATGTCTGGATGTGAGAGTTGAACTATAAAGAAAGCTGAGCACCAAAGAACTGATGCTTTTGAACTATGGTGTTGGAGAAGACTCTTGAGAGTCCCTTGGACTGCAAGGAGATCCAACCAGTCCATCCTAAAGGAGATCAGTCCTGAGTGTTCCTCGGAAGGACTGATGTTGAAGCTGAAACTCCAATACTTTGGCCACCTGATGCAAAGAGCTGACTCATTGGAAAAGACCCTGATACTAGGAAGGATTGGGGGCAGGAGGAGAAGGAGATGACAGAGATTGAGATGGTTGGATTGCATCACCGAATCGATGGACACGAGTTTGGATAAGCTCTGGGAGTTGGTGTTGGACAGGCAGGCCTGGCGTGCTGTGGTTCATGGGGTCTCAAAGAGTCAGACAGGACTGAGTGACTGAACTGAACTGAAATGAACAACTTACAAGGCAATATTTCTAATCATTCTGTTTTGCATAGTAAGTAACTAAATCTCAGAGAGGTGAAGGTACATTTTACAATCACACAACTACTGAGTGTCAGATGGAAGTTCACATTACCTGAACTTAAAAACCACGCTGTTTTTAACTACGGTCATGCTGCCTGAATAAACTTAACACTGTAGAAAAATTCATCGAAAGAAAAGAAACCCTCCCTTTCTGGCCTTGGGTTCAGAGAACTTCAACATGCCATCTGATATGACTTAATAACAGCAATTCTCTACACATTATAGACTTAGTTATATTGAGTATATTTCATTAAAGAGTTCAATTTAGGCACAGGTTAAATACTCAAAGGACTGGAAATGAATCTTAATATAACTAATGTACTTTCAATATTAAATCCAAGTAGTGAGATTTGAATTTAATTGTTTCTAACAGTAAAGATACCCACTACATAATATAAAGGAATGAAGCAGTATACACATTCATAGGGATCAATATCTAAATAGTAGAAATTAATCTCTCACAGTTTTTCATGGACATTTCCTTGAGGCTTCTGCTGTAGTAAAAGGAAGTTTTCAACAAAATAACTGCTTCCTAACATAGGTTACAGGCTTCCCTAGGGGCTCAGATGGTAAAGAATTTTTCTGCAGTGGGGGAGACCCAGATTTGATCCTTGTGTCAGGAAAATCCCCTGGAGAAAGGAAGGGCTACCCACTCCAGTATTCTTGCCTGGAGAATGCCATGGACAGAGGAGCCTGGTGGGCTACAGTCCATAAGGTCACAAAAAGTTGGACACAAATGAGAGACTAACACTTTCAATGTAGGCTAGCTACTCCATTAGTTAGCTCCTTATGTAGGTTGGTCTCTTCCTTTTTCTAAATGCCTTAGAATTAGGCTAAGACAACTCATCTTGGACTGACCTGTGCCAAGCAAACACTTCAACAAACCCAGGAATCAAACCCAGGTATGCTACACTGCAGGCGGATTCTTTATCAACTGAGCTATCAGGGAAGCCCGATATAATTAATTACTGAGATCTAAATTACAAGTTTTAAGGATTGTCTGAGATGTACTTATATATTAAAAAAACAAAACAGAACAAAACTAGCTGAGTGTTTCCAGATGATAAACTTCTTCAAACTCTCCTTCGCTGAGGATTCTTTTTCTCAGATTTTAATGAGAATGACAGCTGATAGGCTACAAACTTAGTGTATTAAAACAATGATCATAGATTAGCTATGGATAATGAGTGTGAGCATGGTGTGACTGGGTAGTCTGTTCAGGATATCCCAAAGCTGAAATCAATGCATTGGCCAGATTAAGTACTCTTCTGGAGGCTCTGGGGAAAAATTTGGTTCCAAGCTCATTCAGATTTCCATTTCCTCAGTGGCTCTCAGCTGGGTGTCACTCCTTTAATGTAGAGGTCGTTATCACTTCCTCGCACATGGTCTCCTGCCATCTTCAAAGTCAGCTACAGAGCATCTCCTCACATCGATTCCCTCTCACACTTGGAATTTTTGTAGTAGCTTTATCTTCTGCCAGCTAAAGGAAACTCTGCTTATAACGGTTCAGCTGACTAGTCAGGCCCACACAGGGTAATTTCTCTTGCCATATACAGACGGACCTCATTTTATTAAGCTTTTCCTTATAGTGCTTCCCCAATACTGCATTTTTTTTTTTTAACAAATCAAAGATTTGTGGCAACCTGACTTTGGCACCATTTTTACAACAGCATTTGCTCACTTTGTATCTGTGTCACATTTTGGTAATTCTCATATAATATTTCAAACTTCTTCATTTCATAATTTTACCATGAATATCACTATTTTCATTCTTATTGAAAGTTTCAAATAAAAAATCTGGCCTTTCATTAAAAAAATTTAATACATCTTATTCTTATTTTATAGAGATTGAAAACTTTTATAGAGTCAACACAGATAGACACATTACAAAGAAGGAGCATCTGGGACCCTATGCTTGTGACTTATAGAACTGGGGAAATTTTTTGGAACAGGATGAAGACACATAAATTTTCTAAAATCAGTGATGTATGTGGTTTAGACAGGTAGGAACAGGATTACACAGAAATGAGGCCAATGATAGTAACACTGAAGAATGAGCTGTATTAGTAGTGTACATAATAGCATAATTTCCTGACGGCCACTAAAGCAGAACTGTTAAACTATTTTTCTGTATTGACCTGATAATAAGGGCCTACACTGCATTCAAATTTGTTTTTTATATTGTTTCAGTTACCATCATAAATATAAATAAAAGTAGATTCAGAAAGAAAGAAAGAGGTAATATGTAATGCTGCAGAATCAAGCAAAAGGATTTAACTATTCTCTATTGATACTAATCTTTCTTACTTTCACATTTATCTAATAACTTCCTATGCACAAGCCACAAAGGAAAATATAATATGTATATCTTCATCCTATCCATTTTTCAAGGCTCCATTTTTGTCTTGTCTCCTTCCAGCCAATTTCTCTACTCCAATCCACCCTCATTGCTCCTTTTCCTTAGTTTCAATTTTATTCTCATTTCACATTGAAATGCTTTGGAAGTAACCACTTTGCAATGGCTTCAAGGATGCTGGTTTTGTCTCTCAGGAATACAAAGCCTTAAAAATGGAAAATGGCTGTGCAAAGAGGATGGACTGTAAAATAACAGAGGTACAGGTGTACAGGCTCAAACCCAGCTCTGTGTCACTAGCAGCATGGCCTTGAACAAATGATTTAACCTGTTAAAAGCTTAATTTCTTCCTAAACTTGCATATAGCTTTCTTTAAATCTTTGACTAGTAAACAATGGCCTGTGTTGAGTTCTTCTTGAGGACAAATCCTCTGTGTAACTGCCCTATAACTCAATGACGGGCACACCTGAAACCTCAAGGGCTTCCCTGGGTGCTCAGCAGTAAAGAATCTGCCTACAATGCAGGAGACCCAGGTTCAATCCCTGGGTTGGGAAGGTCTCCTTGAGGCATGGCAACCCACTCCAGTATTCTTGCCTGGAGAATCCCATGGACAGAGGAGCCTGGTGAGCTACAGTCCATGAGGTCGCAAAGAGTCAGAGATGACTGAAGCTACTGAGCATGCACGCATGCTGAAACTTCATTCAAGATTTCTGGGCCACTTCTGGGAAGTGGTTTAAAACAGAATGGTGAAGAAAAAATGGCATAAGGCAAATGTCTCTGACATATTATGAATGGAACTGTAAAGTCCTTAAATAAAAAAGGTATCAGGAAGATTTTGAACTTGACTGCAATTCAAACTCAGCAATTCAAGAAAAAAAGATGACCTATTCACTGTTATTTACATTGACGCCATTCCTGATTCTTCCCCATTCCCTCATACCTCAGGTGGGAGGCATCTTCTGATATGTTTCCCAATGATGCCCTTCTCCTGGTGTCCATGCCCCTGGGGGATCCTCCCCTTGAGTGTTGGCTGAAGCTAGTGACTTGCTCCCAATTGACAGAATATGGCAAAGATGACAGGATGTCACTTCTGTGATTACACTACAAAACTCTGACTTTGTGTTGCTGGTATTTTCTCTGGCTATTCTCGTATTCTCCCTCTGATGAAGAGGGTCTCCTGGTCAAGAACCAAATCTTGTCAAATATTAGTTTGAGTCAACATGGAAGTCAATTCTGTTCCAGCCAAATCTTGAGATGACTGTGGATCTCAGGTTGACATGTTATTATAGCCTCTTGAGAAAGAAATCTTGAAGCAAAATAAATAGCTATGCTCTGCCTGAATTCCTGATCCACAGAAAAAGTGAGGTGATAAATATGTTTTTTTTCAGCCAGTAAGTTGTTTGGGTAATTTGTTATCCAGTCCCTGATGCTGGGAAAGATTGAGGGCAGAAGGAAAATAAGGTCTCAGAGGATGAGATGGCTGGACGGCATCACCGATGCAATGGGCAAGCTCTGGGAGATGGTGAGGGACAGGGAGGCCTGGTGTGCTACAGTCCGTGGGGTTACATACAGCTGGACATGACTGGGCAACTGAACAACGACATCAGATAATGAATTCATCAGTAAATTGTTATCGACTCTATGTTCACATTTAGAATAGAAAATTCTGTTAATAAAATTTCCTGAATTCTAAATTCAAAATTAGAATATAACCTTACCAATTTACTGCTACCACCTTTATCTAATACAGTTTCTTACCTGAACCTCTTAAGAACATGTGACTTCTCTGCTTTTGCCTTTTCTCCCTTATTTACTTCAAAACGGCAGGCACAATGATCCCGTTAATGGAGTCTACTCTAAGTCAGATACTCAACCACCTTACAGAGACCTATAAAGGCTTGCCTGGTTTGTTTCTTCTTCCTGGGCACACCTAGCACAATCACACCAGCTTCTTAGACTTCCCTACCATGCCATTATCACACTCTGATACTCGTCATCAGCTTTTGAAGACCCTGCATTTTGCTTTCTCAGCATAGAATGTCCTGCACCCAACAACTTCATGGCTGGTTCCCTCAAATACCTTACTCTACTGTCTTCTTCTTAGAGAGGTCTTCCTTGGACACCCCAGTAAAACTGCAACTTCTCAACATAGTTACTGGTTTTATTTCCATTTTAGTGTTAATCACAATAGAATATTTTATATAATTTATTTATCTTGTTTATTATCTGTCTCATCCACTAGCATATAAGCCCCATGAGGGCAGAGAGTTTTAATATGTTTATTATTATTTCCAGCATATGCAACAGTGCTTAACATATAGTAGGCATTCATTAAATAAATGAATGAATGAATATTATCAATTTGTACTTGCTAGAAGAAATTAGTACAAAAACTGTTTTGAAGAGAGCATGTGTATTATGTAAGTATGCAATGACATTTTTGTGATACTTAAGACCACAAGGAGCTTTACATTAATAAGCTAAGCAGTGGGGTGGAATTAAGCCAACTTTTGGTTCTTCTTAACAAACAGGAGTAAACCTTGGCAAGGAATACTCCCAACCACAGACAACTGACAACATTCAAACTAGGCATTGAGTCAGAACACTAATTAAAATTTACATTTAAAAGCTAATTGACTGGTGTTCACTTGCAAAAATTATTTCAATAGTAAATCACTTCCTCTTTACTTTTTTTAATTAAAGAGAATAAAACAAGGACGACAGAAAGTCGCTCTTTGTGGCTTCACAATTATTTTTCAGAAACAACACCTGAAAGAACATTCCTAAAGGCACTTTCCAATTTTTAATACTGCCATTAATTCAAGATAAGAGTGTCACTTTGAAATATTATATTGAACTTGAGACCCAACTTCAACACTCAGGACCTATAGGCAAGTATTAAAACCACAGGTCTCAAAACTTTTTAATTATTCATTTCTCATATAGAAAAAATTGTAGAGCTGCTCTCAGATATATATATATATATATTTATTTAAAAGAGACACCAACATAAAATCACAAGTTACCTGCATATTCTCCCATATAAATGTTATATTATAAAACATAAAAGATATATTAGAATAAAATAAATTAGTATTTAAAATTAATTTTAATTCCATCACATATGTTAACTAAAATGCATTTTTTGCTCTTTCTAAACACAGTTACTAACACTACTTGGTGACAATTATATTAGTAACCATTCTACTCTATATTTTAAGGTCTTGGCTTATCACTTTATGCTACCAAGGCCTAGATTCAATATTTGGTTTACTTGGTTTTATTACTGGGAAAAGCCCATCACAAAGATGCATAGATACAAGTAGGAGAAAGGCCTCAGAGTCTGCCCTGTCATTAGGTGTATTTAATTATAATAATTTTTAATAATACTATCTAATAGCTAAGCAAACATTTTTTAAAATTTTGCTAGAAATTTTTATTATTACCTACTAGTTGTTCTTAAAAGCTAGTGGAAGTTTTTGCACTATCATACTCTTAACATCTTTATTGGAAGATTTTAATACAAGTTAGAATTTTCTATCCCCAAGTTTTAAAAGTACACAGATATGAGATATTTTGCAGGTCATCCTTTTACATAATTTTTGGCAACAAATCCACTTGCTTATGAAAACATATCCTAACCAACATAACATTTTCAAAATACTTCCTCTTAGCACATTAACAAAAATGACATTTGATTTTCCATTACTTTAAAAAATTACCTTTATCTTGAAGGAGCACATGAAATTCAGTATATGTATGTATGTATGTGTGTGTGTGTCTGTGTATGTTTACTTTAAGAAAATATCTGCCAAGTAGCATCCTAGACATCACAGAAAAAGCTGAAAATTTGGAATTCATAGCTTATATATGAAATTACACAACTCACTCTTATGTTTGCCAACTTTTAAAAGTGTTCCATCATGAGATAGCCACCGTCTGTCTGGACCGTCTGTCTAGACAGAAATTCTTCGTGGTTACTTCCTGTATTATTACAAAGAATTGTAATGATAGGATTCTGCCTTTCAAAATAACATATATCTACTTAGCCAGGCACAAGCAAAAAGTGCCATGGGCAATTGCTGTACATTGTGGAATATGTAGTAAGAGAACATGAATCACCTGACACCTGAGTCAAAGGAGGGTACCAATGACTACCTTCATATTAACTGCAACTATTACTGCAATATGTAGTTCAATATCTGTATTTAATCACTGAAAAAAGGTGGAAGACCAGGGAGCCTTGGGAGGAAACTTAAAAAATTTAAGATCCCGACCTACAAGGAGATATTAATATAATTTGCATCTTCTAAACAAAACAATTTCATTCAACTCCATCTGCTCTTTATTCCATATATGTACTATTAAATAGTAAAAACATCTAACAATCAAATGAGAAAAAGAAAAAACAAGACAAAGAAAAGAAGGCCTTTGGAACCCAGTAGACTAAATAGAATGTACTTTCACTGCTATATTTAGAATGGAAAACCAACAAAATCCTACTGTATTGCACAGGGAACTCTGCTCAATGTTACATGGCAGACTAGATGGCAGGGGAGTCTTGGGGAGAAAGGATACATGTATATGTATGGCTGAGTTCCTTCACTGTTCACCTGAAACTATCACAACATTGTTAATCAGCTAAACACCAATAAAAAATAAAAAGTTTAAAATAAAATTAAAAAATAGAGTATACTTTATTTTGAATAAAGACTATCTTAATATATATATTCTCTGGAAGTTAACATAAACCTTTCTGAATATGATGATTTATGGTATAGGGTTTATGATAATTAAATATTTACTTTTGCTCATTCCAATATTAATTGAAACAAAACAGCACCAAAACCTAGCTTCTTCTCTGTAACAGTCAGGGTCCAAAAGGGGAAAAATGTCCATTTAAATAATTTGAGGAGTGTGTTATGAAGAAGATATGGGAGGGATGATGAGAAACTACCTTGAACAGCTAATAAGTGGGGCCACTAATAGTGGGATTGTTAACAGTCTTAGGCCTGAGGTGTGGGAACAGTTATAGGACCTCAGCAGAGAGTCAGTACCACACAAGGAGCAGTGAAGACATGGCCAACTGAAGGAGAGCTTCACAGATAGAGGCAGGGAATAAATATATACCCCGACTACACTTCCTTCTTTTCCTGAAATATCCTGCTGAATCTATTCATTGGCTATTGTCCGCCAAAGGCAAAAGAGACTCTGGAAGCTGACCATGAAGGTTAGCCTTCTAGGGCAGAGAGCAGGGTGAAGAGTGGAGAGTGGGTCTAAAGAGGCAAACATAAGACACAAGGCCAGATCTTTTTCAATTTTATTCCCTTCTGTTAGATAAAACAGTTAAATGACAGACTGGCACTAAATTCTATTTTTTAAAAACTGTATGTAAAAAAGATATGAGATCAATTGAAAGTATGGAGAGATTATACAGTCTGTTGCTGCGGCCCTAAAACATGACTAATTATAGGCTTTTAAAAAATTACTTCTTTTACCATTTTGAATAAGTAATATTTCTACGTTACAAAATTCAAAATTATAAATGGGACTAGAGTGAAACTGTCTACAAGTCTCCTTTCCTTGTACTCGTTTTCCCTCCTTACACAAAACCATGGCTCCTAGTTTCTTTCCTGAACCAAACAGAATTTTTTCCATGTGCTTGCAGTCAAGAATAAGTATATAAATATATATTTCTTACTTTTTACAAGTATTGTAGCATATACAAAGAATGTGCATTCCTTTTGAAATGTAGTAATACATCTTTAGACAGTTTTAAATCAATACATAGAGTGTTTTCTATAGTGCGTGCGTGCGTGCTAAGTCGCTTCAGTCATGTCCGACTCTTTGCTACCCCATGGACTGTAGCCCACTTGGCTCCTCTGTCCTTGGGATTCTCCAGGCAAGAATACTGGAGATCTTCCTGACCCAGGGACTGAACCAGCATCTCTTGCATCACAGGCAGATTTTTTATTGCTGAACCAAAAAGGAAGCCCTGTTACAAGAATTTGTTTGCATGAGTGGAACAGAACCTCCTTTATTAGTTTTCTATCGATGAGTATTTATTTCTGCTTTTTTTCTTACAACAAAATCTACAGTGAATATTATCATATACACATCATTTTTACACCTTCTACTATATTTATAACAGGACTTAAAAGGAAAATTGTTTTGTTAAAAGCACATTCAAAATTTTAAATTATACAGATACAGAAATCTCCATAAAAGTGATAACCATTAAACTTCCAGCTACAGTCTGAGAGTCTGTTTTTCTACATTTTCACCAGCTGAGTGCCACCAAATTTTTTGTTTTTACTAATTTGACAGGTTAAAATGACAAATGATTTGATTTTAATTTCTACTATTATGACTTAGGTTGGACAATGATCCATTGTCAACTAGGGACCAAATATATTTGTTTTTTATTGGATTACTTGTTTACATCCTGTAACCATTTTTATGGATTGGGAAGAGCTCTATATTCCTTAAGAAAATAAGTTATTTGCCACTGAAAAGAGTGGGTTTATAAAACACTTTGATTTATTAAAAAGTGTTTTTCTACTTAAAAGAAATTCTATATTTTGTTATAGAAATTTTATGGTCTCTCTTTCTTTTACCCTCTTTCTCTTTGCCTTATAAATCTTTGATGTACTCAGAATTTATTTCAGGGAATTGTATAACTTATGGGTCCAGCTTTTTATCACACAGTTGGTTATACAAGCACTACTGACTGAATGATCTATCTTTCCTCCACTGATCTAAAATTCTTTTTATTAAAAATAAATCTACTAAATTATTAAAGACAATTTGGTATACATCTGGACCTTCAAATCTCTTTCACTAATCTTTTTTATTGCAATCTTTGTTTTTTTTGGTTTTGGCAGTACTATACGGTTTTTATTATGGATAATGATTCATTTTGATCATAAATGTACCAAAATGATTAAAAAAATCCACTGTGCTGAAAAGTGTTCATGAATATATCGAACCTAGAATATAACTTGAATGAGTTATTTGGATTTTGGATGAAACAAGTGGACTCAGATAAGTACTTTTAATAAAAATAAAAAAAATAAAAACTGTGCTGAATGAAAGGTCAAATCAATTCAGGAACACTGAAAATCATAAAAGAAAGATTAGCCATCATTTGTCACTATCATCAGCAGTGGCAATAGAAATATCCTTGTATTGACTGTTATATGGAGGACCTGGCCATCATTATACCCATTCTACATTGTGAAAATCGAGGTCAGGAGAATTTAAGATTTGGCAGCTAGGAAATACCAGAACCACCACACCACCACAATTAAAATATTTATGAGCATTTGCTACATGTATTGGGCTAAGCATAAGTATTCATAAGGTGCAGGCCTATATACAAGACTAAAACATAAATTATCAAATGATTGATAAAGACAAAATGTGATATAGGATTTCAGCAGAGTTAGAAATTCTCGAGATTGGGGTTGTTCAAGCAAGACAATATTTTTATATTAATAGGTGGGACTGTTAAAGATGATGACTCCAGAAGTAAAGATCATGACTCAAGAGGTCGTTCCAAGGAGTGGAATTGAAGATCAAACATAATGTTATAGAAGGAAGATATTTGGAGAATAGGTGTATAGATTTTATCAAAATGGGAGAGCTTTTACATCCATTACTTCATTTATGTATTCATTTTGTAAGAGCATAGTGCTTTGGTACTTTCTGATGGACAAGATGATAACTGGTATTTATTTCTCATCAAAGGAAATACATTCAAAAACATAGGAGAGTTAGGAATAGGAGTCAAGCCTAGTGTGAACATCTGCATAGTTATATAATGTTTCATGAACTAGGAAAGCTGAAGTGGCAACTGTGCAAATAAACAGCTCTTGGGTGGCCAGGGGAGGTCATTACGTTCTAAAATGTTTTCCATCCAAAGTTTGCGGTCCTATTAAAACAATCCTTGGATCTTTCTTATGCCTGTGCTAGCATGCCTGTGTGCTCAGTTGCTCAGTCATGTCTGATTCTTTGAGACTCCATGGACTGTAGCCTGCCAGACTCCTTTGTCCATGGAATTTTCCAGGCAAGAATACAGGAGTGCGTTGCCATGCCCTCCTCCAGGGGATCTTCCCAACCCAGGGACTGAACCTGTCTCAGGTACCTCCTGAACTGGCAGGCAGATTCCTTACCACTTAGCCATCTTTCTTATGCATAAATGATTGGAAATGACTGTACATAAATTATTGGATCGTAAGAGATTAAGAATAGACTTTAGTAGTTATACATTTTGATTTAGCAATTCTTCATTTTCTTATTATAATCATTATACAATGTAATTTACTTTGCCATGAAATGATTTTCTGTTCATTCTGCTTCTGATTTTATTCTCGTCTTTAACCACAATTTCAACTTTTTACAGTAGCATTTTTACTCCAACATACAGAAGAATTTTCCAGTGCTTATGGAAACAAAAGGGTAAACAGGTTCTTCAGAGGCTCCTTTACTTAAATTAAACAAGAAACAGTCCAATACATGTTTTCTTTATTTCCTATGTGCTGTGTAATGAACAGAAATGCTTTCCCAAACCATAACAGCACATGAAATAAAAAGGAAAATATATTCATATAACATTGAAAAGAGATAAAAATATTAAATATGTAAGTATGTGTTCTGCTTAGTCGCTCAGATGTGTCTGGCTCTTTGTGACCCTGTGGACTGTAGCCTGCCAGGCTCCTCTGTCCATGGGGATTCCTCCAGGCTAGAATACTGGAATGGGTTGCCATGCCCTCCTCCAGGGGATCTTCCTAACCCACGGTGGATTCTGTACCGTCTGAGCTGTAAGTATACATTTCCTTTTATTCGGGCTTCCCAGGTGGTACCCACCTGGGAATGAATCCACCTGCCAATGGCAAGAGACACAGGAGACCAGGTTCCATCCCTGGGTTAGGAAGATTCCCTGCAGTAGGAAATGGCAACCTGCTCCAGTATCCGTGCCTGGAAAATTCCATGAACAGAGGAACCTGGAGGGTTTCAGTCATGGGGTAGCACAGAGTCAGACCCAACTGAGCGTGCACACACACATGGGGAATACACACACATACATACATATGCAAACAAACACTCAGAAATAGCACAACACAGAGAGAAATTACTCTATTGATTTCTGATACTAATTCTATTTCTTAAATTGTGAGATCAGCTTCCAGGAACTCATTCCAAACTAAAAATTAACACATTGACCATGGAGAGAAACTTGTAGCCTGCTTTATTGAGTTCTAACTCCTATTTGAAAATTGTAGGTACAAAAGGACATAGCTTTTCTTCTCATTTTAAAAGAAGTACTCCTAGATAATTTAATCAGTTGTGAAGGTTGTTGGTAAGAGCTGAAGAATTATAATGCAGTAACTTGGTACTCTTTCTTTCCTAAAATGAGCCTAGTTTCAGAAAGTTAATCTGGCCACTCTTTTCTCATTTCAGCTTGTGTCTTTCTATGAGGTTCTTGGAATCTACTCAGATTATCCTTATCCATAGCCTCTTCGAAACAGTGTGAAAACTATACTTTTAAGAATTCATTTTCTAAGCTTGCTTAATCCTGAAGACTTTGTTATTTTCCATTCCCTTAATAGTTACTGTGGTTATCTTACAATTATTGTGATATTCCTTTATAAATGTTCTTATATTGTTTCAGATTAAATTGCTTGTTTATACTTATTATTTTAAGAAAGAATGTAAACTTTGAGGACAGATAGTTATTACATTTTTTAAATTGGTCCACTGCATATTTTAATAGTGCTCCACACTGACTTCCATGGTGGCTCAGATGGTAAAGTGTCTGCCTACCACTTTACCAAGAGACCTGGGTTCGATCACTGGGTGGGGAAGGTCCTCTGGAGAAGGAAATAGCAACTCACTCCAGTAGTCTTGCCTGGAAAGTCCTGTGGGAGGAGCCTGGTGGGCTACAGTCCATGGGGTCACAAAGAGTCAGACATGACTGAGCGACTTCACTTCACTTCACTTCCACACTCAGAATCATTAAACTCTCTCTGAGTGAGATGAAAACAGTTGTTTCTCACAGCCTGGGGGTTAATACTGTCAGTTAAATCAAAGCAATCATAACCATTCATTTTAATATCGTTTTCATTGAAATGTTATTATGCTAAAATGTGGCTCAGTGGTAAAAGAATCCCCCTGTCAAGGCAGGAGACTCAGGAGATGCAAGGTCCATCTCTGGGATGGGAAGATCCCCTGGAAGAGGGAACGGCTACCCATTCCAGTATTCTTGCCTGGCAACTCCCATGGACAGAGGAACCTGGAGGGCTACAGTTCATGGGTTGGCAAAAGAGCTGGACAAGACTTAGCAACAGAGCACACACAAGCATGCTAAAATGTATCACACCTTAAATCCTAATTTGATGTTTCTAAATTGGTAGAGTCCAAACCTTAAATGCTGCTGATAGGTGGTCAAAAATTTTTTTTGCTCCTTAATGGAGCCTGGTATTCAGTCCCACTACTGAATTAAAATCTTGTTTACTTAAAGTTTTACATTTTCATAGCTTCATTTGAATAATAAAATGCACAGGCAGAAGTAGGAGATTAAAAGAAAACAAAGCTTAAAGTACAGTTAAGTCAGGAGTTGAAGTAGAGCAATCTGTATCACTGCACTTGGCACTCACGTCTCTAGAATCTGCATTTGTCTTTAGCACACTGTTCTCGGACCTTTCGTCATCATCTGCTCTACTAGTTTGTCCTTTGCTGTATCACTGGAAAATCTTGGACTTCTCCTATTATTATATATGATTTTAGAGTTTGTGGCATAGAAAAAATAAATGGGCCCAGAGACAGTATTTTTGCAAATGAGGAGTTGAATGAATGAACAAGCAAACTAAGCATTCTGGGAAATTAGAATTTTGAATTCTAGTCCTAGATAATAGGTAATTATTTAACATAGGTTAGAAATTCAATAAAGAATAGTGTCATTGGAGGAGTGAAGGTTCATATATTAATTGAAATAAATGTATCAACTAGACATTCATGACCCTACCACAAACCTTTTTATCTTTGAATAAGTTATTTAGCTTTTTGGAGGCTTAATTTTTTCATGTATAAAAATAACACCTACTTTGCAGATAGAATAGCCATAGAGTTGTCAGGTTTAGCAAATGAGGGTACAAGAAAACTAGTTAAATTTACTGAATTTCAGATAAATATTTTTCAGCCTAAATATGCCATAAAGACAGCATGACATACTTGTACTAAAGACTACTTATTATTTGAAATTCAAATTTAACTGTATATTTTGCATGACCTCTGGCAATCCTACTTGTTGATGACATATTGAGCACTTGGTACTTGGTACATACCATGTGCAGGGTAAAAAGTGGTGAAGGTACTGGCTGATCACACTTCTGTGATTGTGAGAGACAATGAAGTTTAATTAGTGTTAAGAGTGGGAGCTCTGCAGTCAGACTGCCTGATTCAAACCTCCTTCTCCAACTTAACAGTTTAGCGTATTACTTAACATCTCAATTTTCTTATCTGTAAAATAGAGATAATAATAGCATCTCATGATGGGTGTGGATTAAATGAGTTGATACTGGTAAAATATTTAACATAGTGCAAAGACTTAGCCACTGAACTGCAACAACAGATACCATCAATATAAGCCCTGGATACATGCTTGTTGTGTCTTGTGGTTTTGGGCAAATCACAGACCCACTTTGCCTGGAACTGAGGGGTTTTCTGGAACATGAGATTTTGAGTGCAAAAACCCAGACAATTCAGGACGAACAGAGAAATGTAATTTATGGTTTTAGCCAGGGAAACAGAACACACAAATATGAGACTACATAGGAGTTAAATAATAATAATAATAATAACAATAACAGATATAATATCATTGTCATCATCAAAAAATAATAACAGCAATTCATGTGTTAAGGACACTGATTATATTTTATATTTACCAGCTCTTGACTAAAATAATTCAAGGAAATCATGTTGAATTGGTTACTTTTAGGCATGATTAAACCTTTGCCTTCAAGGAGCTATCAGAAAGACAGACTTTATACAGACTTTAAACAATTAATTTCCAGACAATTTGATAAGTAACATAAACAGGACGTCTCTGGGAATCCAGAGAAAGGCTTAACTGACTCTAGCAAAGAATGGAGAAGATTTAGAGAAGATATTTAAACTGTGTGTTGAGAAATGCCAAGGAGTTTTCCAGGCAAAAAGAGAAGAAAAGCATTTTAGTATCTTCAGACAGTAAAGAGATGTGAAGGTAGTGATCTCTCCAGGCAGCAGCAAGCATGTTGGCATGGTCCAACCATCAGAGTATAGAATAAATAGTAGAAAATGAGACGAAAAAGATGCAAGCGAAGGACCAGATGCAAAGGGCTTATGTATCAGCTATATGTGTCTACAGTATAAAATGAAAAGTTAAATTAAATATGATGCAAAGGAAAAGTACAGATAGGAAAGACGGACCTAGAGTGAAGTTAGTATTAGAATTCAGGCTACAAGCTCATGCTTAAAGGTCAGCCCCAAGGTGTGTATACTCTCAAAGGGGAGTAATGACATCTAATGAATGTTTACTATGTGCCAAGCACTATTAATATCAGACTTTCTCGCATCTTCAGTTTCAAGTCTAGAAAAGATCATTCAAAAATTATTTTAGCTGTACAAATTAATATTTATTTTATTAACTTTTAAATTTAAAGAGTCCATTTTCCTTAAGGTTTTAAGGTCAGTTTATATACTGTTAGACTTTATTTTTGGGGGCTCCAAAACTCACTGCAGATGGTGACTGCAGCCATGAAATTAAAAGACTTTTACTCCTTAGAAGGAAAGTGATGACCAATCTAGAAGGTCTGTCTAGTCAAGGCTATGGTTTTTCCATTGGTCATGTATGGATATGAAAGTTGGACTATAAAGAAAGCTGAGCACACAAGAATTGATGCTTTTGAACTGTGGTGTTGGAGAAGACTCTTGAGAGTCCCTTGGACTGCAAGGAGATCCAACCAGTCCACCTTAAAGGAGATCAGTCCTGGGTGTTCCTCGGAAGGACTAATGTTGAGGCTGAAACTCCAATACTTTGGCCACCTGATGCAAAGAGCTGACTCATTGGAAAAGACCCTGATGCTGGGAAAGACTGGGGGCAGGAAGAGAAGGGGACGACAGAGGATGAGATGGCTGGATGGCATCACCGACACAATGGATATGAGTTTGGGTAAATTCTGGGAGTGGGTGATGGACAGAGAGGCCTGGCGTGCTGTGACTCATGGGGTCGCAAAGAGTCGGACATGACTGAGTGACTGAACTGAACTGACTGATATATCTTATACTATTTATAAATGTAATTAATTTTAATAATCACTTTTGGTGGGGAGTGGGTGGTGTATCTTTGATTAATGTTTTCCTAGTTAGAAATCTAATGCTCTCAAACATTTTGAACTTCATGTATAAATTTAGTATATTTAATGTTCTTTTAATAGCTCCAGTAATCTGTCTTGAGAGAGAAAATGTTCTCAATATAGCTTATACATAATATCATAAATTTGGTGTGCTATTTACTCAAATATTTCATATTATTTATATAGTACCATTTCAACCTAAAAATCGCAAGCCTATTTGATTACTTGGCTAATCCGTAACTCTAAAGGCCACATTCTCTTATTTGAAAAAATTACAATGGCATAAACACGCAAGTATTGATATTATTACAGTATAATTCTCTCAAGTATTTCCACATCTAATGATAAATCTAAGGATTAAATGATGCTTTCTTTTTTTCTGGCTGCACCACATGGTTTGTGGAATCTTAGTTCCCCAACTAAGTCACTCAGTCCTCAGTCCTGAGCATTGTTTTGCTCAGGCTCCTCTGTTCATGAGATTTTTCTAAGCAAGGATACCGGAGTGGATCTCCATTTCCTGTTCCAAGTTCTCCAGCCAGATAAGGATTGAATCCTGGCCCTTAGCAGTGAAAGCTAGGAGTCCTCTAAACTACTGGACCACCAGGGATTCCTGATATTTTCTTTCTTTTTTTTTTTTTTAATTTTTTTAATTATTTTTTTAAATTGTTTTTGCCATACATTGTCATGATATCACCATGGGTTTACATATGCTTCCCCTCCGGAACCCCCCTCCCTCCTCCCTCCCCCCCCCGGGAAATCTCGCTGCACCAGCCCCGAGCATCAATCCTGGGCTGGCGATTGATTAGACATATGAAAATTAACATGCTTCAATGCCCTTCTCCCATATCATCCACCCTTACCCTCATCCACAAAGTCCACGAGTCTATTCTATACATCTGCGTTCCTTTTGCTGTCTCCTATGTTGGGTTCTCGTTACCGTCTTTCTAAATTCCATATATATGCGTTAATATACTGTATTGTTGTTTTTGCTTCTGGCTTACTTCACTCTGGATAATGGGCTCCAGTTTCGTCCATCTGAGTAGAATTGCTTTAAATGAATTTTTTTTTAATGCTGAGTAATATTCCATTGTGTATATGTACCACAGCTTTCTTATCCATTAGTCAGTTGATGGGCATCTAGGTTGCTTCCATGTCCTGGCTAATGTAAACAATGCAGCGATGAACATTGGGGTACACGTGGCTCTTTCAATTCTGGTTTCCTCGGTGTATATGCCCAGCAGTGGGATTGCTGGGTCACTGATATTTTCTTAAATGTATCAAAATCTTGATAATTGTTGAAACCTGGGGACAGTGTATGTGTGGGGGGCTAGGTTATGGTACTATTTTCTCTAGTTTTGTAAGTATTTGAACATTTTTAAAGCAAACAAAAAAATTAAAATGCTTTGTCATTAATGATGCAAACAATCTTGGAGTATGTTTCTAAACAATTTTTGTGTTGCTTTCTCAGCTTGATGAGATTTCCTAACTACCAGAGTGGCTTCTGGGTAGAACACTGGCCAGTTGATGCTTGGTTTGTAACTTCTAGGTCAACACCTTCCAATTGAGGGAGTCTTTCAACCCATGTTCTAGGTTCACATTAGAAATTACATCATTTTTCAGACTGACATTGGCATTCTACTACATCCTCTCATACTTGCCCCTTCCTGCCCTCCCAGATCCCTACCCAACCTTCACCTTGGCTCCCACAAGCTGCTCTGTCACTTAAATAAATTTTGCTTTTCTCTGGCCCTTAAAATATTTGAAGGACTTTCCTTCTGGCTCCAATGACTGCTACTGATGAAACCAAGAAGGGCCCCTTAGTGCCCTCCTGGGTACAAAAGTCTTTCTGAGAGTCCCCTGTTTCTTGTTTGTAGGGAGAAGGCTTCAGCCTCCTAGACCTTCTGAGTTTCAAATGGCAGATTTGAACAGTTACTACTGGGGGAAGGGAGGGAATGCAGAAATACAGGACGAACAGGCAAAAAACTGTGCAGCAGGGTCTTGGTTCCTCCTTGGGATATATGAAACAACATATCTCTGAGTTCTTCTGGAGGAACTAAAGCACCCACCCAGGCAGAGGACAGTAACTTCTGGCCGAGCACGATTCCTGGAGCACCATACTGTTGTTGTTGTTTAGTCGTGCCCGACTCATTTGCAATCCCATGGGCTGTAAGCTGCCAGGCTCCTCTGTCCATGGGATCCTCCAGGTAAGAAGACTGAAACGCGTTGCCATCCCCTTCTCCAGGGGATCTTCCTGATCCAGGGACTGAACCCACATCCCTTATATCTCCTGCTGCAGGCCGGGATCTTTACCACTAGTGGCACCTGGAAAGCCCTGAATATGCACATGTGTGTGTGTGTGGTAGTCGCTCAGTCATGTCCAACTCTTTGCAATCCCATGGACCACAGCCCACCAGGTTCCTCTGTCCATGGGCTTCTCCAGCCAAGGATATTGGAGTGGTTTGCCATTTCCTCCTCCAGATTATGCACATACCCTTACTTAAAACTTTCCCTGGTCCAGCTTGTACTTCTCACGGTCTATAGACTCCTTTCTATGCAGTCTGTGCCAACTGCAGGGATTTAATCTGTTGCTCCTGTCAGTTCCAAAGTGGTTCCCTCTGCTTATTTTAGCATCTTCTGTTTGCTGGTCTCTTCAGTGTGATTATCATATGTGAAATCAATCGCCAGCCCAGGGCTGATGCTCGGGGCTGGTGCACCAAGATGACCCAGGGGGAGGGAATCGGGAGGGAAGAGGGAGGGGGGTTTGGAGGGGGAGCATATGTAAACCCGTGGTGGTTTCATGTCAATGTATGGCAAAACCAACACAATCAGTAAAGAAAATTTAAATAAATAAATAAATAAATAAATCCTCTGGTGGAATAAAGCAAAAAAAGAAAAAAAACTTTCCCAACTCTGCTGTTGAAGAAGACACTGCTTTGGGAAAGATCCCTAGTGTTCTCCTTGCTTGCTGCAAATAATAAATTCTTCCTTCTCCTGATCTCTGGCTTGGTTGTGTCGTTTGGCTTGACACACACCAAGAGGTGAACCCAGTTTTGGGATAACATTCTGTACATAAACCTTCCATTTCCTTGCCTTTCTCTTTGCCTTTTTTTTTTTTTGTGGCTATACTGCCCAGCATGCAGGATCATTGTTCCCTGACCAGGGGATGGAACCCGCATCCCCTGTGTTGAGCCAGAGGAGTCTAAACCACTGGACCCCTCGGGAAATCCCTTCTTGCCTCTCTTGCTTGATGATATGTTCTGATAAACAATATTTCTGGTTAAATCCAGATCTCCACATATTTCTTGGACACGGATAAAAACACACAAGCATGCCTGTTGTCCTTTTGAATTAAAAGCAGTGATTTCAAGTGATCTCACTCTTCATATCTTCAATACCAATTGCCCCATTCAAAAATGTTCTTGTTTCCTTCATTTCATAAGTATCACTGCATCTAGCCCCCTACCTGTTCCCATCTACTTTTCATTTATTTTTCTGTTACTTTGTATCAACTCAGTGTATTAATCCTCTTGTGCCACAGATTCTGCTCCTTATCATTACTCACTGACGATGCATCAGAAAATTTACCAGTTTTGTCTCATTAATGTTGCTCTATTAGTTTATCCTCTCAGTATATATAAAAGTGGTCTTCCAAAGGTGGCAGTAGTGGTAAAGAACATGACTGCCAATGCAGGAGACATAAGAGATGCAGGTTTGATCCCTGGGTTGGGAAGATCTCCTGGAAGAGGGCATGGCAACCCACTCCAGTATTCTTGCCTGGAGAATCCCATGGACAGAGGAGTCTGGCGGGCTATAGTCCATGGGGTCATAAAGAGTTGAACATGATTGAAGTGACAGTATATACACATATAAAAAAGCTGCTATTCCTCACATTCTAAAAACAAACCCACTGCTCATTTTCATGATCCCAATTCTCTTTCCATTCCCAATAAAACAACCCAAATCATCATCTATGATGCCTACAAAGGTCCGTCTAGAAAAGCTGTGGTTTTTCCAGTAGTCATGTATGGATGTGAGAGTTGGACTATAAAGAAAGCTGAGTGCCAAAGATTTGATGCTTTTGAACTGTGGTGTTGGAGAAGACTCTTGAGAGTCCCTTGGACTGCAAGGAGATCCAACCAGTCCATCCTAAAGGAAATCAGTCCTGAATATTCATTGGAAGGACTGATGTTGAAACTGAAATTCCAATACTTTGGCCACCTGATGCGAAGAGCTGACTCACTTGGAAAGACCCTGATGCTGGGAAAGATTGAAGGTGGGAGGAGAAGGGGACAACAGAGGACAAGATGGTTGGATGGCATCACCAACTCGATGGACATGAGTTTGATTAAGCTGCAGGAGTTGGTGATGGACAGGGAAGCCTTGGCGTTCTGCAGTTCATGGGGTTGCAGAGTCAGATGGCTGAGAGACTGAACTGGCTGATCTCCTCTTCCGTTATCTCTTGAATCTATTCCTATCAGGCTTTTATCTCCACTGTACTGCAAATTGCTTTTTCAGTGACCTGCAGTGACCTCCACGGTGCTACTCTGATCTCAGAGCTACTTAACCTATTAGCAGTCCTTGACAAAGCTGATCATACCAGTTTTATTTCTATACTTTCTTTATTTAGAAATAACATTGCAGGATTCCATGCTCACTTGGCTTATCTTTTACATCTTTGCTTCTGCTTCTTTTTAGTCTTTATTTCTGCTTCTGCCCTATCTTTTTGACTTTTAAATGTTGGCTTGACCATGAAATATTTGGACTTTGCCTTTCTATCTGTTTTCATTTTACCACCACATCATCTGTGCTAATAGTTTTAAATCTCATCTTTTGTGTTGATAAATCCATTTTTTTATCTGTAGCACAGATAAAGATGTCCAATAGTAATTTCAGATTTTAATAGGTCCAGATTGATGTTTCGACATCTATTTCCTACCCTTAGAAATAAACACTCCTAAAACTATTCTTTCAGCTATTCAAGCAACAACCTTGATATCATAATTTAATTGATTCTCTTATACTTCTCATTCATCAGAAAATTCTGCTGGCTTTAATTTAAAAAATGAATCCAGAATTTAACCATTTCTCACTTCTTTTACTATTATATCCTAGACTAAGACACTATAATCTCTCACCTGGATCATGCATTAGCCTCCTAACTGGCTTTCTTGTTCTTACCATTACTTTTCCTCAGCTGATTTTTAACCCAGCATACAGAGTAATTCTGTTAAAATAAAAATCAAATCATGTCTTTCATTTTCTCTGAACCCTCTAATGACTTTTCATTTAGATTAAAGCTAGTATTCTCATAATGCTGCAGCGAATTTTATATAACTTGTCCCCATCTTCACCTTTTTCCCAGCTGATCTCATTTCCTACTATTCTTCCCCCTGTACAAGTTAATTCAGCCACACTGGCCTCATTGTTTATTCTCTAACACCCCAAATACACTTTGCATTTGCCATTTCCTCTTCCTGATATCTTCTTCCTTTACATACTTAAATAATCCATTCTTATACTTCACTTTGTCTTCTTCCAGATACCACCTTTTTAATAAAGCCTTTCCTTCCTTGTTGTTCAGTCATCAAGTCATGTCCAACTCTTTGTGACCCCACGGACTGCAGCATGATTAAAGTGTTAGTTGCTTCAGTCAGGCCCAACTCTTTGCGACCCTATGGACTGTAGTCCACCAGGCTATCTGTCCATGGGACTCTTCAGGCAAGAATACTGGAGTGGGTAGCCTTTCCCTTCTCCAGGGGATCTTCCCAATCTTGGGATTAAATCCAGCTTTCCGGCTACTCTACCCTAAAACTGTAACTCCTTTGACTCCTGTATCTCTTGATTGTTTCATTTTTCTCCCTAAATCATATCAATACCCTATAACTATGTATCTTATTTCTCTCAAATGCTACATAAGGAAGGGCAGGTATTTTTGTATGTTTTATCCACTGCTGTATCCCTGAAGATGACAACATAACCTAGCTCATGGAAGGTGCTTGTGTGCTTACCCACTCAGTTGTGTCCAACTCATTGCTAGCCAAGGACTGTAGCCTGCCAGGCTCATGTGTCCATGGGGATTCTCCAGGCTAGAATACTGGAGTGGGTTGTCTTGCCCTCCTCCAACGGATTGTCCCAACCCAGGGATCAAACCGAGGTCTCCTCATTGCAGGCAGATTCTTTACCATCTGAGCGACCAGGGAAGCCCAAGAATACTGGAGTGATAGCCTATCCCTTTTCCAGGGGAACTTCCTGACGCAGGAATCAAACCAGGATCTCCAGCATTGCAGGTGGTTCTTTACCAGCTGAGCTACCTGGGAAGTCCATGGAATGTGCTTCAGTTCAGTTCAGTTCAGTTCAGTCACTCAGTTGTGTCCGACTCTTTGCAAACCAGGCCTCCCTGTCCATCACCAACTCCCAGAGTCTAGCCAAACCCATGTCCATCGAGTCGATGATGCCATCCAGCAATCGTATCCTCTGTGGTCCCCTTCTCCTCCTGTCCCCAATCCTCCCCAGCATCAGGGTCTTTTCCAATGAATCAACCCTTCACATTGGGTCTTTTCCAATGAGTCAACCCTTCCAAAGTATTGGAGTTTCAGCTTCACCATTAGTCCTTCCAAGGAACAGCCAGGACTGATTTCCTTTAGGATGGACTGGTTGGATCTCCTTGTAGTCCAAGGGACTCTCAAGAATCTTCCAACACCACAGTTCAAAAGCATCAGTTCTTCAGTGCTCAGCTTTCTTCACAGTCCAACTCTCCCATCCATACGTGATTACTGGAAAAACCATGGCCTTGACTAGATGGACCTTTGCTGGCAAAGTAATGTCTCTGCTTTTCAATATGCTATCTAGGTTGGTCATCACTTTCCTTCCAAGGAATAAGCATCTTTTAATTTCATGGCTGAAGTCACCATCTGCAGTGATTTTGGAGCCCCCCAAAATAAAGTCTGACACGGTTTCCATTGTTTCCCCATCTCGTTGCCATGAAGTGATGGGACCAGATGCTGTGACCTTAGTTTTCTGAATGTTGAGCTTTAAGCCAACTTTTTCACTCTCCTCTTTCACTTTCATCAAGAGGCTTTTTATTTCTTCTTCACTTTCTGTCATAAGGGTGGTGTCATCTGCATATCTAAGGTTATTGATATTTCTCCCTGCAATCTTGATTCCAGCTTGTGCTTCTTCCAGCCCACCATTTCTCATGATATACTCTGCATATAAGTTAAATAGGCAAGGTTACAATATGCAGCCTTGACGTACTCCTTTTCCTATTTGGAACCAGTCTGTTGTTCCATGTCCAGTTCTAACTGTTGCTTCCTGACCTGCATACAGGTTTCTCAAGAGGCAGGTCAGGTGGTCTGGTATTCCCATCTCTTTCAGAATTTTCCACAGTTTATTGTGATCCACACAGTCAAAAGCTTTGGCATGGTCAATACAGCAGAAATAGATGTTTTTCTGGAACTCTCTTGGTTTTTTGATGATCCAGCAGATGTTGGCAATTTGATCTCTGGTTCCTCTGCTTTTTCTAAAAGCAGCTTGAACATCTGGAAGTTCACGGCAGCAGAGAGGAGCTACCCCATGTCCAAAGAATGGCAGCTGCATAGGCGCAGGAGGGCGGAGAGGAGCTACTCCATGTCCAAGGTCAGCAGGGGCGGCCATGAGGAGATTACCCCCATCAAAGGTAAGGAGCAGCAGCTGCACTTTGCTGGAGCAGCCGTGAAGAGATACCCCACGTCCAAGGTAGGAGAAACCCAAGTAAGATGGTAGGTGTTGCGAGAGGACATCAGAGGGCAGACACACTGAAACTATAATCACAGAAAAGTAGTCAATCTGATCACACAGACCACAGCTCTGTCTAACTCAATGAAACTAAGCCATGCCATGTAGGGCCACCCCAAGACAGACTGGTGATGGTGGAGAGGTCTGACAGAACATGGTCCACTGGAGAAGGGAATGGCAAACCACTTCAGTATTCTTGCCTTGAGAACAGTATGAACAGTATGAAAAGGCAAAAAGATAGGACACTGAAAGATGAACTCCCCAGGTCAGTAGGTGCCCACTATGCTACTGGAGATCAGTGGGGAAATAACTCCAGGAAGAATGAAGGGATGGAGCCAAAGCATAAACAATACCCAGCTGTGGATGTGACTGGTGATAGATGCAAGTCCGATGCTGTAAAGAGCAATATTGCATAGGAACCTGAAATGTTAGGTCCATGAGTCAAGGAAAATTGGAATGTGCTTAATAAATACCTATTTAATGAGTAAATCTTCCTATGGGATAGGATAACATCTCTTATAGATATAAGCCTGACACTGGTTGGATTTTCTGTATCACAAAGCTCTCCATCTCTTTCATCCCAAATCTGATCCCACAACAACCCTCTGAAAGTAAATGATATTCTCATTTACCTGAGAAAAACTGGTCTCATAAAATTTAAGTACCTTGTTGGAAGTCAGATACCTAGTAAATAGTAGAACCAAGTTTTGCATCCAGGTATAGTGAGGTAGATCCTAAACTATTAACCATTACCCTGTGAGTTAAGAGAACCTACAATTTTATATGTTAAATACAAACTGCATGTCTTGGAGAAGCACAAGCTTTCCTGCTATAGATAATAAAATTGAATTTATCTTGTGGGTCATTCTATATTATAGGATGAATGAGTTTGATCTTTGTCTTACAGACACTGCTGAATCATTGAATTGGGTAGATGAAATAATAAACAACAGCATTATTAGTATGGAAATGATGATGTTCTAAGTTAAGGGTTTAATGGAGATGGAGAAGATGGTACTGATTCATATTTCTTATGTTAACTTGGTAGATACAGTGGGTGATGGAGAAAATTAACCCAGATATAGAAATGAGTGGCTAGAAAAACTGATAGGAAAGTAAGTCAACTCTGTGTGGTTTGATGAGACTAAAGAACCAGTGAAGGTCAGGAGGGGAGTTTCTATTGACACTGTACTCTAAGTTTAGTATTTGTGGTAAAGTCAAAATGTAAAAAGACTAATACATTAGATGTCTAAGTTTAAAATTTCAGATGAAGTGCCATTCTCGGTGATGACAAGATTAAATATGTAGCCATGGAAAGGAGTTACTGAAGTGTGAAGTTGCTAAATTTTACTGGTGAAAAGGAGGTCAATCTGTGAATGTCCTCAGATTCCTTTGTCTGTTAAATTTCTCTGAAACTAAACGATGCACATATTGCCAACTTTTTCTGACACTGAGAATGTTTCTAGATGCTTTTTCCAACAGCTCTCTAAACTAATTTGTATATACATTGATTTTCCTGGCCCCACATCCAAATTCTACTATTAAACTTCAATTATAAACTTGAATTGAAAAAAAAAAAACCAAAGAACAATGGTAGGAGTAAGGAGTCAAATATCAATAATCCAAGCTCTAAATTCAACACAGTTATTAATTAGTGATATAACCTTGGAAACTGTAATTTTATGTTTCTAAATAAATTCCTATGTTTTCTAAATGACTCAAAAATACATCCTTAGATGTGCTAAATATACATCTTGATATATATGATCTCAATCCATTTGAACAACTATTAGGCATAATTGTGTTTCTTTTTACAGATTATGAAAAAGATGAAGGAAATTAAGTAATTTTTCTGAGAGCATTTAGCTAGTAGAGACCTGAGTTGGAATTTCTATTATGTTTTCCTCCAAATCTTGTTCTCTTACTATTACATTATTCTGCCTTTTATTGTTATTATCTTTTATAATATTTACATGGCTTGGTGGATCATAATGGATGAGACTCAGGTCAATTTCTAGCTCTTCCACTTAGTAGCTTTGCATATTTTGCCTTTTGAGAACTATGTTTTTCATTTGAAAAGTGGAGATAACAGAGTTCTCTGAATTAATGAAAGAGTATCTGAAATAACTAGTATATTATCTAGTGCTAATCATACCATGTCTACCAGAAGGCAATGCTGTCCTGACAAGAAAAAGTACTGAAAACAGAGAGTTGGGTGATTAGAATTTTTAGCAATACTCTTCAAGACAGAGCCATACCAGAGCTGATAAACTATAGTATTCTAGACTTCATAGCAACGAAGGGATAGTAAAATATTCCTAAAAATCATCCAAGATGCCATCTCATCACCAATTAAGTTCATGAAGTTCCTTGATCCTGGGAAAGTGTTCATTGGACACGTGACACAACTATTCCCAAGAAAAAGTAACTGCGCATGAACAATACCAAATTTGGTTTCATAATTCAATCAGAGGGTTTAAAAATCATTGAATAAAATGTTTATAACTATTCTGTTGAGAGAATAGAGTTGAAAAATAACTCTGGCATCTATAGTAACTGCTTGGATTAGCTAACAGGGAAGCTAATGGTTGAACAAAACACATTACTTAAACTATGTTTATTATAATTTGTTTATATTTTCTGTTCCTTTCACAAAATAGCTAAAATTATGTATATAATAGACACTCAATTAAAACTTGGGGAACAGATATATGAATGAAACAGATATATAAGTGAAAGAATGGATGACTAACATAACACTCTTTTTCTCAGTAGACTTCTTATGTACTTTTCTCTCTCTGTTCCCTGAAGTCCACTGGTCCACTGCTTCAGCTGCCCCCATGACAACTAGAAGGTAAAGCTCTAGACTGAATTCTGTGATATGTGCAGAGTCCTCAGTCAATTTTTGTTGACATAAAAATTTGAGACTCTCTAAAAGTAATGGTAAGTTTTACTTGGAAGAAAGTAATAGAAATTTCATCATTTTGGCAACTGAATGACATTTAGAGTATCTTAGAAAACATATATACACAGTGCCCAATATAAAAAGGAAAGTGATGCATACATTAGGATTCCTCCATTTAACAATTTCAGATGACTAAACTCAAGTTAAGATAGACCAATAATTTAACATTCTGTCAAGAGTGGTTAGTGTATCAGGCAGACTGTCATATCTGAAGACAAACACTATTTGTGTAAGCTGTTCACTCATCTTTGGTCAAAAATGAATCAAACATGCCAAAATAAGAACAAGAATTCTAAGTTATTAAACATGACAAATATTTGATTGAAATACCCAGGTCTAGATTTTGTTGCAAATAAAAGCAATACATACGGAGCTCTTTAGAGGAAAATAAAGTAAATGCCTTTCTGTTGTAACTACAATAATTGTACACAGATTAAGTAGAAAACTGAACTAGAAAAACAGCAAAAAACCCTCCATTCAACCTTTTCAAAGAGTGATCTTTTGATGAGCAAAGATAGAAAGTAAAATAGGGCCTGAAAAGAAAGGACTTATTCACTAACTGATACAAAACAAAAAGAACTAAGAATCTTCACAGCCCAGAAAAAAGAACAAAAAATTGGAGAATACAGGAGTCAGCAAAAGTCATAAACTCTTCAGTAATTCCAGAAATCTCACAGAAAGTGTCAATACAGAAGATTATATTTAAAAGACTGTAATTGGCTATTTAGCAATGTTTGCCCCTAAAACACTTCTTGCCAAATCACTAGATACAATCTTTCATTTTCAATCAGGGCTTTAAGAAACAGCATAGTTAAAGTCATTAAAAGCACCTCACACTGTGGACTCAATCAGTATTAACACCTGATACCTCTTCAAAAAATGTATTCCAGACTACCATACTTTTCTGTAAGTCATTTAACTCAACAAATATGATTATTAGAATACCAATAGCCAACTCTATACATTTAGCATAATATGATTTGTGCAGATTGCCTGCTGTTGTAAGTACAGTAGTTAAGATAATCTGTTGGCAGCACCAATGTATGTGATGTGATTATTTTTAAAATTCATTCAACAAATATTTATTAAGCACCAATGATTCTACTTTCTGCCATAAGGGTGGTGAAAGTGAAGAACTAAAGAGCCTCTTGAAAGTGAAAGAGGAGAGTTGAAAAAGCTGGCTTAAAACTCAACATTCAGAAAACTAAGATCATGGCATCCGGTCCCATCACTTAATGGCAAATAGATGGGAAAAAAATGGAAACAGTGAGAGACTTTACTTTCCTGGGCTCCAAAATCACTGCAGATGGGGACTGCAGCCATGCAATTAAAAGGCACTTGCTCCTTGGAAGAAAAGCTATGACAAACCTAGGCAGCATATTAAAAAGCAGAGACATTACTTTGCCTACAAAGGTTCGTCTAGTCAAAGCTATCTTGTAGTCATGTAGGGATGTGAAAGTTGGACCAAAAAGAAAGCTGAGTGCTGAAGAATTGATGCTTTTGAACAGGGGTGTTGGAGAAGACTCTTGAGAGTTCCTTGGACTACAAGGAGATCCAATCAGTCCATCCTAAAAGAAATCAGTCCTGAATATTCATTGGAAGGACTGATGCTAAAGCTGAAGCCCCAATACTCTGGCCACCTGATGTGAAGAACTGACTCATCAGAAAAGACCTTGATGCTGGGAAAGATTGAAGGCAGGAGGAGAAAGAGTGACAGAGGATGAGATGGCTGAATGGCATCACTGACTCGATGGACATGAGTTTGAGCAACCTCTGGGACTTGGCGATGAACAGGGAGGCCTGTGGTGCTGCAGTCCATGGGGTTGCAAAGAGTCGGACATGACTGAGCTACTGAACTGAACTGAACTGAATGATTCTACTATATGCAACGTTCTGTGTTTGGAGAGATGATCAAGACAGAACCTCTCAGTACAAAAAGGGAACAGAGGGTTTTATCTACACCAAATCTATTTCCCTCTTTCTATCTGAGTAAAGAATCTGATTTTGTTCAGATATGAAAATCTTCAAGAGAGATGAATAGTTTGGGGATAGATTCTCAATATTCTAAATCAACTGGGTAAGTCAACTCATTTAATTGCCATCTAATCAAGTAACTGGTTCAGGATGACACGCAACCCAATTCTGGAAAATGATACAGGAAGTTAACTCTGCTATGAAGTTAACAGAAAACTTTTTTTGTTGGAGAAAGATCGGTCCTTTTCCTTTTGCTGCATGGTGCCATGTATGCATGTGACACCAATTCTGGCAGTCTTCTTGTAACTATGATAAGAAATGGACTAGAGACCAGTCAACACGCTAAGGGTGACAGAGCAGAAAGGTCACAGAAACTGAGTTTATTACAAAGTCAGCAAGCTTCTGCAATAATAAACTCCATAACCACTCGACAAGCAAAGTGTCCGACAAGCAAACTGTGAGATAATTAGTTTTTCACATCATTTCAACCATGTGAATCAAAATTTTCTGTTACTTGCAGCCCAAAGTATCTTCAAGAAAAGGAAAATAATGAAGTAAACAAAAGTATGCATGCTTCCCAGGTGGCTCAGTGGTAAAGATTCTGCCTGCCAATGCAGGAGACACAGGAGACTCAGGTTCGCTCTCTGGATTGGAAGATCCCCTGGAGTAGGAAATAGCAACTTGATCTAGTATTCTTGCCTGGAAAATTCCATGGACAGAGGAGTCTAGTGGGCTACAGTCTGTAGGATCTCACAGAATCAGACATAACTGAGGTGAATGAGCATGCACCCAGCCTGCCTTCCTACACGAGCTGACAGTGGGCGGGGCCTTCTTATTGACTTCCCATGTATGAAATACAATCCAGAGTGTATGTGCTACTTCTAGACCTGGCAGCTAAAAATATCTTAGACGTGATGCTCTGATTCTCTCTTTTTCTGAGTCCAATGCCATCAACGTGATGATATGCTCCTCTTATTCCCTGTCATTAATCCAGATATTTTTCCTGATCTTCGTTAAAATCCAACAAAAATCAAGCAGTATAATGCTGTTTTTCAAGGTCTTAACCCAAATCTCCAGCATAAACTATGGCAGAGAGGGGCTAATACTATTATAAGGGAACCCGATGACTATCTAAGGAAGCAATGATATAATTGCATGTAGTTATAATGAAAAATTGCAAGATACTGGATTAGAAAGTTTAGTTCCCAAATGTCAGATGTCTGAGTTCCACTAATTGAGGTCAGTACATATATACAAAATGTTCCTTTTTACAGCTCTTTACTTATTTAACAAAATGGAAGAATATCAAGGAAAAATGATTTAAACTAGGAATAAATTTAAGGTGGAGCTCGGTGCCTGTTTTGGCATTGATCTATGGTAGACCTTTGTATCAGCCTTCTCTCGTAGCTCAGGTGGTAAAGAATCTGCCTGCAATGTGGGAGACCTGGGTTTGATCCCTGGGTTGGGACGATCCCCTGGAGGAGGGCATGGCAACCCACTCCAGTATTCTTGCGAGGAAAATTCCATGGACAGAGGAGCCTAGTGGGCTACAGTCCAGGGGGTCGCATCAGATTCTATTTTCATATATATTTAATAGGAGTAATAAGACAAATTATATTAGAAAATAACTTTAAATTTATATTCTGCTTTTTAAATAAATCTTTTTATTAAAGGATCTACATATAACCTTTATCATATAAAACAGACAAGAAACAATTATTCTTATTTTTGACCTTAACTAGAAAACTGTGCTAATGAGTTTTACAGGTTATTATGTAAAATGTCAACATTTTCACAAATAACTGTCACTTTTCTCCAGGTTGGTTGGAGTGGACAAGAGCTATCGTTAGTTTGGTGAATTGCTGATTATAGCAATTTCATCTGGTGTGTATTTTTCTGAGAATGACAGGGTGAAAGATGATTATAACAGATCAATATTAAATGACAAGATATATCTTCCTCTTACAAAAAAGTGAAGCAACAATTTATTATTTATTACACTGTAAAGGTAAAATGGTGAATTAGTGGCAATATAATGATTCTAGAAAGTAAAGAATTGAGGCTTTAAAACCTCCTATTGATTCTATATCATGTGTACACTATTACACCACAATAACTCCCTAAAGTGCAGCTCTTCACTCTCACTTTAGGGAGTGTTCCAGACCTCGAAGGAGACAGAGTATGTACCTCCTCTGTGTATAATTTGTATGCCTTTATCAATATTTAAGTCTGACAGAATGGAAGTGTTTTTTATTTACTTGACAGCCAGCCTTGCCTCTCTGCCTTGTGCTTACATTATATTTGGAACAGGTCATGGGCAAAACTGTAAAATGGACAGAATCTGCTGTCGGCTCTCTGCTTCTGCTCTGTCCCTGCCACACAGCCCACAGGTTTTTCCCCTGCCCGCTGGATGCTAATGCGAGTTAGCCTGTGAGTTTCTTTAGGCAAGCACCATTCTAGTTTATCCTTAATAGTTAACCAGTATCTAACAGCTTAACATCTGTCATATACATGGACAAATGAGGACTTCCCTGGTGGCCCAATGGTTAAGAATCCCCATGGGTTCAATCCCTGGTTGGGGAAGATTCCACATGCCTTGGGGCAACTAAGCCAGTGTGCCAGCATGCCCTACTGAAGACTGCATGTCTTAGAGCCTGTACTTCGCAACAAAAGAAGCCATCACGAGAAGCCCACACACAACTAGAGAGTAACCCCGCTCATCACAACTAGAGAAAGCCCACTTGCAGCAACAAAGACCCAGCACAGCCAAAAATAAAATATTTAAATATGAACCAATGATAAATTAATTCTTCACAAGCATTATGTTCTGAATATATATATATATATGAGAAGAGTACTTCTGAGAGGGAACATTATTTAACCAAAAGGAGTGGTTGCTAATGAGAGAATTTCAGGCATTGGTGAGAGACAAATTTAGGAGAGGGGTAAGGGGGACGTGTGACTTCAGATCACATGATGCAAAATTTCCACATTATTTTGCTTTATTTAGAGTAGTCCCTGATGTGAGAAATTGCTACAAAATTCTAGATAAGAAAAGTTTAGGGTAGATTGTTAAGAAAATGACTGGTCAGTTTTCAAATCATCTCAATTTTATGCGTACTACATTAGAGCTCATATAGTCCTTTGATACCATGGGCCACCCTGGAAAGTCCTCGTGGTCCCAGAGACTCCAGTGCCTTAGCTCACTGCGGTGTTCTCCCAACTGTTTCAGCAGACACTGCATCAGGGGCCAATCACCTGATACTGTTCTAGCCTTGCCAGCACAGTTTGGCATCAAGACCGATTGACTGCTCAAGCAGCTCTCTTCTGCCCCCTTCTGTCACAAGTTTGCATGTACCCAGCTGGGCCTGGGGCAACTTTGTCCTATTCATTCCTTCAGTAGCAATTTACTATTTGTCAAGTGCCAAGTACTGTCTTTGATACATATGATATATTTGATAAATGTATACTATATACTCGATAGTACTTGATAAATATGATATTATTTATCAGTGAATAAAACAGAAAAATATTGTACTTGGACAGTCTGCCAAATTTCAGAGTTTTGTAGGATATGACTTAAAAAAACAATTTATACGGATTTTTATTCAAAATGGCTCTCTCGGAGCTCATTCAGCCAGACTTATTAATACTATTAGGAATATGAAAGACTGAAATATTGCTGTTCCACTTATGATATGTGTCTAGCATACTGATGCTCCAATTTTTTTAAAGCAAATATTTAAATTAGTTTCCTTTGATAAAGAAATGTTTACCTTCTCCCTAGAACAGATTATAACACAGGAATTAAGGTGTATGTGATTTACTGAAGGAGTACTCTTTAGGAAAAAAACCTTTGAGGGAGTGAGAAGCCCTGTAGGGGAGGGGAAGGAGTTAACCAGGAGATCAAGGTCTAATCTAGCTTTGAGTTATCTCGGTGGAGGCTTGGAATGAAAATGGTATCTTAACGATTTCCTACTCCCCAGACTAGGTAGCTATGTTAGCAGAGACCAGTTCTGCAGAGAAGAGGCAGCTGTCAATTGGCGGTCAATATTCACAGAAGCTGCGAGATGGGTCCAAAAGCTGGTAAAGGGGATCTGCCTAGGGCACTGACAGTACCTTTGAGAGTGCACTGAATTCCCCGCATGTGAAACTATTGCTGGTCTTAAAGAAATTTCTCTGGCTTCCTGACTTAAAAAACTTTTTTTTTTTTCCAGTATCTCCTGAGTTTCAGGCATTGGTATGATTAGTACGTTGATGAGTATGACATGAGAGCTATCATGAGTCACTATAAGGACTAGGAGGGGAAGCAGACGGGGAACAGAAGTGTTAAGGTAATGTGACATGACACTTGTGGAGTCATATAGGGTATACTCTGGGAGACAGCATGGGAGCAGTACTCATGCTGGAGAGTGGTTGCGGAAAGAGTCAGGAGAAGCTTCCTGTGTGATGTATCATCAGAGCCAGTCTAGTCAGGGCCCCTCATAAAGTCCTGTCCTTACTGTATAGTCCCTGTGGCTACCATAATAGATTAACACAAACTGAACACTGGAGATTAATCTCATAGCTCTGGAGACCAGAAGTTTGAAATCAAGATCGGGCTGTGCTCCCTCTCAAGGCTCAGGGGGAGAATCCTCCCTTGCCTCTTCTAGCTTCTGGTGACTCTAGACATTCCTTGGCTTTGGGCTGTATCACTCCCATCAATGATGCCATCTCCACATGGCCTTTTCTGTATTATTGTTTGTCTTCTCTTTTGTTTCTTACAAGGACAGTTGTCATTGGATTTAGGACCCACCCTGATTAAAACCCACACTGGGTTTCCCAGGTGGCTCAGTGGTAAAGAACCTGCTTGCCAATGCAGGAGACAACAGAGACTTGGGTTTGATCCCTGGGTCGGGGAGATCCCCTGGAGGAGGGCACGGCAACCTGTTTCAGTATTCTTGCCTGGAAAATCCCTTGGACATAGGAGCCTGGAGGATTATGGTTCACGGGGTTGCACAGAGTTGAACACGACTGAAGCACACGCTGATAAAACAGGGCAATCTAATCTCAAGATTTTAAATTTAATTATATCTTCAAAGACCCTTTTTCCAAATAAGCTCAGAGTCCCAGGTTCCTGGAGTTAAGATGTAAATACATTTTTGGGGGCATCCCATTCGATCCATTATCTCACTATCAGCTAGCAATGGCTGTTTATTTCTTATTCAAATGGAAAGGGTCTGAGTTTAAATTTCTATAACTGCTATATGATGGGGGAGGGGCCTCCTAAGTATGAACTCCAAATGCTACCCTATGAACTTACAGTCACCTTTTAGGGTGCAAACTGTGATTGAGAACTTTTAAAAACTTTCCCAATCCAAAGCTTATTGTTAGCTCCCTTTCCATGAAAAATTGGGGATATTCATCCTATGTCACCCTTTCAGTGGAGACTTGCAGTAACTCGAAATCAATTTCCTTTTTCAGGAAGGCTGCCTGCAGTGATGGCAAGTAAGTCATGATGGTTTCTGTGAAAGCCTATTTATTCACAACTCAATATCTGAGGAGTTAACTTTCTGATCAGTGGCAGGTGGAAGCAACTGTTTAGGGGAGACCTATTTGGAAGGTATACAATTACAGGGCTTGGGAAACAACTGAGAATATTCGTGAGAAACAGGGAGGGTCCAGAAAAGCTTAGAAGACCTGAGTGAGCAGGGTAAGTTGAATTCAGTGCTGAATATGCTGAATATGAAGAAGCAGAAGCTTGCCCAAGTGGAAAAAAAATCATTAAACTGATGTCTGATGGAACTGTACCTTTTAAAAAAAGTTATCAGATATTGGTTTTTATTGTTGTTGCTTTGTTTTCTAAGGAAAGATAAACTGAGGATTTTTTCAAGTATATCATGAGGAGTCTGAGCTCCATCTTTGAAGTTTAAACTCAGCATTCTACATACAAATGTCCCCTAAATATGATGCTCATTCTCAGCTGCTCAGTCATGTCTGGCTCTTTGCAACCCCATGGACTGTAGCCTGCCAGGCTCCTCTGTCCATGGGATTCTCCAGGCAAAGAATACTGGAGTGGGTTGCCATTTTTTTCTCCAAGGTATTCTCCCAACCCAGGGATCAAACCTGCAAATCCTGTCTCCTGCACTGCAGGTGGATTCTTTACCACTAAGCCACCTGAGAAGCCCCAAATATATTGCTAGGCCACAGCTTTTTTTTTTTTTTAACTCTAAGATATATTTTAAATATATGTAATGTTCTTTGATGCTTAGAATATTTTACCTGATTCTTAATTCTTAAGTTTTAAAATGAGATGGGTATTTTATTTTTTATTTTTTTTATTGTTTTTGCCATACAATGTCATGATATCACCATGGGTTAGAGATGGGTATTTTAAAATATCCCTCCATGTTGTCTTGTTCCTTTTTCAAGTAAAGCATTCAGAAACAAGCAGTCCATTTATAACTTACATCTTTTTCTAGTCCCTCGATCTTACTCTCTTCTTAAATCAGTGAGAAGGGAAATGGGCTTTGTTAGACTTTTTTCTCTTTTTCATAAGGGTGAGTTCTATACTGAGAAAGTCTTTCCTCCCACCTTCTTTGACAAAGTGACATTGTTGTATTTATTGTGAACCTGCAAGTATGGCATTGATTGACAGGTCTGTCTGTACTCACTGTTTCCTATCAAATGACCCCACTTTTCTCACCCTTAGCAGATGAAGTACTTACTAAGATGGCTCCAGTACTAGTAAGTCCTCAATATTTTATTCTAATTTTTTAAATGATCTTTTTATTTGCTCTTCTACTTTATATATTTTATATTATGTTTTGGCTCAAATATATAAATCAAGACTGTTGTATGGTCATGTTGCTTTTTAATATGTCTTCATTTTAGTAAACATGTTTTTAAAAAGTGAAAACAAGTGAAGTTTTAAGGAAAATAAACATTGAGGGTAACGGAGTTCTAGCTTTAATATGACAGTGAAATACCAACAAATATTTCCACTTAACTTCCCTTACCATCAAAGTAGCTGTTGGAAAGGTGTAAGAGAATAAAACTTAATTCAGAGTCTGATGAAGAGAGCCCACTTAGTTGAAGGCCTACTGTTGGCCAATGTATTGGATGCCTAATTATACTGACATACTAGAGGAAATGATCTGGCTTTTCTATTAGACACTTGAAATGGAAATCTGCATCTAATCAAACTTTAGTGCTTGACAATTCCTTGTATTTCTATTTTTATATGAAATCCTCGAGTCATTTTCATGGGAAGAGTGATGTCAACAAGAGCAATGTTTTTTCAAGTAGAAAAACATGATTCTCAAAAATTATATTGACTTCCTTTTTTCCCATTAATTAAAGTTCTTCACTAGCAATTGAAGCCAATAATGATGCTTGTCATACATATGTAAGGACAAAAGATAGATTCAATTCCATCCTTAGGTTACTGACACTTGTAATCGCTAAATTTTTTGTGTGAATTTAGTAATAACATTAGGGAGAATAGCATCCAAAGAACACCTTGTTTAGTAGGATAAGGAGCAGGCAGTGATGGGAGAAATCCTGATATATCTTAAATAAGTCTAACTTCTTCACTAATAGTATTTAAGTTTAATGTTTTTGGAAAACTTTAGTGCTCCAGGAATTTTATTTTTTTTATTTATTTATTTATTTTTATTATTGTTTTTGCCATACATTGTCATGATATCACCATGCGTTTACATATGCTTCCCCTCCGGGTCCCCCCTCCCTCCTCCCTCCCCCCCGGGAAATCTCGCTGCACCAGTCCCGAGCATCAATCCTAGGCTGGCGATTGATTAGACACATGACAATTAACATGCTTCAATGCCCTTCTCCCATCTCATCCCACCCTTACCCTCATCCACAAAGTCCACAAGTCTATTCCAGGAATTTTAAACTTAGGACAGTATATATTGGCCTCAATCCCACTGTTTATAACTAATATTGTTACAGAACTTACTTTTCAAGCTTACATTCTTCCAAAACATACACAGCCTTATAACAAGATTTTATACTGAAATGTTCAACAAGTAGATGTGACCACATGTAGACTTTGTGATTTAAAGCTATTGGAAAAGAATCACCTAGATTTAAAATTCCAGTTGGATTTAAAGAGCAGAAACAGTACAAAAGGAAGATTTTGAAGACAATGATAGTTGAATTATATATAAAAATAACCCCGACAAAGACTCACATTTGGCTGAATTTTAAGTGGAAGTTTGTATCAGTTTTATAAGGAAAGGCTGGTCCACAAAAAGAAGTTGACAATAAAAAAAGGCATCCTACCCTACTTCGGTTAATCTTACCAGTAAAGACGATGGGCAATCTGGACACTTTGTAGTGAGCGGTGTAACAGAAGTTGCACTAGAGGACTCTCCAGGTTCCATTCAAACTTGACAGCCTGAAATGAGAGATGCAATTACTTTACTGTTTTTTTCCTCAGTAACAAAATTATAGCAGAATACAGAGGTACTTAAGAGGCTTGAGAAAGGGAAAACAGCATAACGGTTTGACAAAATACTTCTATCTGATAGCTTTATCAGTTGGTGTGTAACTAATAACAGAGCATATACACATCACACAATTTGGTGTTGTAGAGTCTGCCTCTTTTTCTTTTTTGGTTTCAGTATCACAGAATAAATAAGAGCAGGTGATTAGTGGAGTTCAACCATGCCTAGGGAGAGAATCCTGGCACAAAGAAAATAGTATCATGAACAGTGTCTTGGATATAAAAAATGGCATTATTAAATGATAGATGTTTCTCTTCTTTTGGTTTGAAAATGTGAAAGTCATTCAGTTATGTCTGATTCTGTGACCCCATGGATCCACGGAATTCTATAGGCCAGAATACTGGAGTGGGTAGCCTGAATCGAACCCATGCTTCCCACACTGCGGGCAGATACTTTCCTAGTTGAGCCTCTAGGGAAGCCCAAGAATACTGGAGTGGGTAGCCTATCCCTTCTCCAGGGATTCTTCCTGACCCCTGAATCAAACCAGGGTATCCTGCATTGCATGCAGATTCTTTACCAAATGAGCTATCAGGGAAGCCCCACACACTCAAAGCCTTAACTGAAATTACCTATTGAGTACTAACCTGTAGACTTTGAAGCTTTACTTTTAAGTGTCAAAGCTACCTTTTGGTGGACACATAATCCATCTATCTCCCAATCTCCCATTCCTTCATCTGCACTGGGAACAACTTTCTAACGTTTTCTTGGGTATTCAACCTGACAGAAAAACACAGACAGCAACAGCAACTCTTGAGACTGAATTTAGACCTCCACACCCACTCTATAGGGACTTCACCAACAGCGCTCGGTATCTGGACCCTGATCCTCATCTCATGAACCACAATAAGCTGTGAAAATGAACGTCGGGTTTTCTTCCTATCTTTCTAAAAGTATTTATTCCTGCTTGAGAAACAAAGCTTCTATGGTTTGTTGCTCCATAAGCCATATAAGTCACATACACACACAGAATTAATACCACAGCCCAGAGAGCAGAAAAAATGGGTACAACGTTCATTCAACACACACCAAAAGAAACACCTCAGTATGCTAATTATCCTCCAGGATGGGAATGTTTATGAATTCTTGAAATGTGAGAATGTCAAAGATGATCTCAGCAAATTTGCATAAACTCTTGATGCTGTCTGAATATATAAAGATCATAATGTGTGTTGTCTTAAACTGCAGTTATGATCTTCTTTAAATAACATGCTAATATCAGATTGACTAGACCATGGGCTGTATTCATGCCCTTCTCGTGAACATATCCTATGAGTACATTAGCAGTAGGGAGATGCCTCAGAGTCTACTTGTCTTTCAGCTTTCTTTTAAGATTTCCTTGTAATTTCTTTCTGAACCCAGTAACTACTTACTGATCATGAATGGCCTCCCTTGCTTCCAAATTCACTGCATCACTCTGTCTACTGCTATAATTTCTCCCTACATCCTGCATCATCATCTAAGAAGGAGACAATATTTTGGATGCATACTTTGTTGGCTTCCTAGTTGCCTCAGTGGTTAAGAATCTGTGTACCAATGCAGGAGAGGTGGGTTCAACCCTAGTTGCCTCAGTGGTTAAGAATCTGTGAACCAAAGCAGGAGAGGTGGGTTCAATCCCTGGGTTGGGAAGATCCCCTAGAGAAGGAAATGGCAACCTACTTCAGTATCCTTGTCTGTGAAATTTCAGACAGAAGGGCCTGGCAGGATATAGTCCATGAGGCAGCAAAAGAGTTGGATTCAACTAAGGAAATGGAACAATGACAACAGCAACATTGTTTTGATCTCTCTTTTTGAAACCTACCTGCATTGTTACAGCCTGTGGTTTGCTGTAACCTCTGGGTCTGTGGCTTATTTGAGCATTAGCTATGAACCATAAGCTACCCTGGTGGCTCAGACAGTAAAGAATCTGCCTGCAATGCAGGAGACCAGGGTTTGACCCTTGGGTCAGAAAGATCTCCTGGAGAAGGGAATGGCAATCTACTCCCGTATTCTTGTCTGGAGAATTCCATGGACAGAGGAGCTTGGCAGGCTACCATCCACATGGTCACAAAGAGCTGGACACTACTGAGCAACTAACACTTTAAGAACCATACCTTCCATTTTCATCATGGGCTTCAAGTACCTTCATATTGCTCTTTAACATAGCCTGCACAGTTCTAATAAAATAATGCATAAAAAATAACATGATTCCAGAAAATAATCAGCAGGGTAGGAATTTTTTTTATGTCTTGGAAAGTCAGGGTGGAGCATCGAAGTTTTAAGGGAAACCTCCACAGTGAATGCTTTGAAAATTCTTCCCATTTGTTATTAATTTTCCAGTCACATTATACATTTCTTTCCATCTCACATGATTTTATAATTATCATTTTAAATTAGGGATTATTTGCAGCTTTACCTATCCTTACCTCTGTGTATTTACAATGCTGTATCCTGGGTGTGACTTGCCTTATAAATGAATTGGCATTTACAGGCGTATGTCTTTCAGCCATATTCCTAGTGTCAAGTGTTATTGACTCAGATTCTGGCTTTCAAATAGATTTAATTTACATACACTGTTGTAGGAATTTCCTTTTTTGAGTTGGGTTAGATATAGCATGTTGCCCATACTCAAGAGGCATGAGATGAACAGTGTTTCTGCAAGTTAAATTAATTTTTATTTTCACTACACACTCCTGCAAGGCTAGGGAAACCACAACTGTAAGGAGTAGTAGTAGTAACTCTATGGTACATATGCTTCTAGATCAGCTCTCTCTTCAAGGCCTTCAGAGAAGTGCATGTTCTGTTTGTAAGGTAACATGGAATTCAATTCTATTATTAGAGACGCCTCATTTTAGTCTCAGGGTCCCTGTCTTAAATTCAAAACCCGAGGCATGTAGCATTTAAAATAGCTTGTAACTATGACCTGATCTTTCAGATAAGAAAACACCTGAGTTAAAAGTGAAGCCAAAGAAAAACATACAGACCCCGATTTTAGACCTATTTAGCATTTAGTATCCAGTTAACTTGGAAAAAAATCGTTGTTTATATTTTGGGTATTCAGGCATATACATTGTTTATATGGTAACATATTCAAACTAAATCAGTCCATGATCAGATTTCTAGATAAGTTTACAGTATTTTCCAAAATTACTCCAATATCATGATATATGATGTCACAAAACTACTATCTGGCAGCAGACTTTGATTATTAGAAACTACTGTTTTAAAATCTGTAATTAATATTAGAATATAGGAAAAGCAAGAAAAATACTATGAGCAGATGCTTAGTAAATGACTATTTTCTACATAATGTTTATTTGGTTACTTTTTTATAGTTTTATATATAAGCTGGATGCCAATTTTTCATCACAAGTATTATTTTTTTTCTGTTCTAATTAATAAGTGAAGGTGTTTTTAAAAAAATTTTCCCTCTTGGTGTTTATATACCTTTTTTGTAACTGTACCAATTTTGGGTAGAAAATTTCTGTGGTACCCAAGTTGACATATGAGCTATATATTTTTAGCCCCTAGACTAGCCAAACTGAAGTTATCACTTTTTATGTAGGCTACTGTTGATTCACAGGGACCTGTTTTAGAGAAGTATTGGTTAAAATCCTGGAATCCCTTGGCAACTTTGCTGTCCTTACCTGAACAAGCTGTGGGAGATATTCCAGTAGCTCATCATTCAAGAGGTTGTCTAACTGCTGAACTGCCACGTTACGAATTTCTTGATCTGGAAAACTAATACAAAATAAATATACTTACTAAGCTGTTAATAGCATACAATAATGCATGAGAAATATCAAGAAAACAGAGAATTAATTCCACCCCCAATGCATTAGATATAATAATCATTTAAGATAATCATTAGCATCAAATAATCATTCTTTTTTTTTTTTTTTCCCCATATTCTGTGTTCTCCTGTGAATTGCAGTCGAAAGTTCTTTTGACTAGATTTTGGAAACATGAGTTTAAGTCAGATCCCTGCTAAGTTTTAAATGTGGATTATAGGATATCTAAGATTTTTTAAAAATACATGAAAATCTTTGCTTATTATTTAGCCATGTATTTAAGTAAATAATTACTAGCTGGAGATTTGATGGTTTATATGATGGGACGATTTATATTTAAATGAGTCTTTGACCAGATGATAATAAAAAACAAGAAATATAAAATATCTTACAATAAATAAACACAAAATAACTTAATACAGCTACATCTTACTAGGCTGTTAAGTTCCTGAATGTAACTATTACCCATTTTGAATTGCATATACCTGCTGTAAGATTTAGCACCAACTAAACACAATAAAAGCTTGCTACTAAACTAATCACATCTGAAACCCTACAGCCACCCTCCATATTGGAGAGTTCTCATCTGTGAGTATGTAGGGTGGACTGTACTATGTTCTTTTACATAAGGGACTTGAGCGTCTAGATTTTGGTTTCTGCAGGGGTGCTGGTACTAATGATACTGATGGATGGCTGTGCTCCTCATAACAACTAACACCGCTCCATCTGCAGAATCACGTGTGTAAGTGTGCACACGTGTGCTCAGTCGTGTCTGACTCTTTCGTGACCCCATGGACTGTAACCCACCAGGTTTCTCTCTCTATGGGATTCTCCAGGCAAGAGTACTGGAGCAAGTTGTCATTTCCTTCTTCAGGCTTCTTCCTAAGCTGGGGATCGAACTCGAGTCTCTTGAGTCTCCTACATTGCCAGAGCTCCCAGAAAGTGCCTAGATATAAATTTGACACCACGCTGCTTTGACATGATAAGTAAATATAACAAGGGTTTTGGTGAGAGCAACACCCTTATTTATTATTTTAAATAAACAAATCTTAAAAATTAATATGCACCATTTAAAACTCAAAGGAACCGTTTAGAACAATTCACTTAGAAACAAAGAAAAGAATAAATAAGATCCTCAAATCTTTTTGCATGGGAACTAAGTGAATGCTTTTCAGGTGAGAGCTCTAAAGACTGTGGAGGTCAGAAAACTTCAGTCTCTAATGCCTAGTCTCTTTTCAGCATGTCTGGTTACTTAAGGGTTAAAGGAAGACCTGCAGCTCTAGCGTAAAGGACAAAAATAGCGCTGCTCAGTATCTTCCCAACTGTCCTTGATAGCAGTTTGAAATGTGGTGCTTAAACAGGTGACATATTTTCTCTTCATTTATTTAAATCAAGCATTTTAATTGCAACAAGAATTTCACTTCCAAGGTTTGGTCATTCAAAACCCTTACTTCTGATCTACATATAATTTTCCAATAATCTTTTCCCAAAGAAAATTCCAGCAATCAGACCTACCGAGACTGTAGTTCAGGCACATCTCATGAGTACCACTAAGGTCAGAAGATTTCAGCATAGCATCATGCACAGATGGAAAGAAGAAAGGGTGTAATAAAAATGCAAAGCTGGAAGAAGGTCAGCTCGTTTTAGCACACTAAGACTTTATTTTCTCCTAACTAAATGTGATTGACTCTAATTTATTGCTCTCAATTACTAAACCATTTGTCTGAGGCTTGTAGACATCAAGGTCAGTATGAGGACACTTTGAAGTCTTGGGGGAATAGTTACTTGGTACATTTTGTTGCCTAAGTGATGCCTTAGGTCAGATACTAGTCATCCTTGCTTTCCTGTGTGTCTATTTCACCTTACTGATGTGAATGATAGCAAAGGAGGAAAAACAGAAAACAAACATCACAACAAAAGAAAACTCTTTGGTAAACACTATATCTCTAATCATGTGCTTGTTTCCAAACACTAGAATGTAAAGTCCTCGAAAGCAGAAAAATTTTGCCTGTTTTGTTCACTTACCTGTCCCCATTATTTCTAGATTGGTGGACACTCTCTATATATTTCAGAAATATCTAAATTGAATTAGTTACCTTTCTATCTAAAGCATCACTGCTGCCAGACTTCTGTCTCACAGTCTGTGTTATCACCTTTCTCCAGTCACGTAGGTCTGAAATTTTAATGATTATGTTTTCCCCTTCTTTGCTAAAGACTCGTCATTTAATCCCGCCCCCCCCCACCACTTTCTATCTGGTGGAATTCAATTCATCCTTGAAGACAAAGTTCAGACATCAATTTACTGGTGAAGCTGTTTCAGCCACTTTCTAGAATCATCCCTTTTTCTATGGGATTCTAAACATGGTTGAAGCTAGGCTCATTCATTTATATCCCTAGTCCAAGCATAACTGAATAAAAGTTTGTAAAAGTTCTAGTAGTCTCTTATCTTTACATCTGACCAGTTGCCAAGTTCTATGATTTTTCTATCCCAATGGCTCTTGCATCAATATTGGTATTTAGTCACCAAGTTGTGTCTGAATCTTTTGAGATACCATGGACTGTAGCCTGCCAAGTTCTTCTGTTTATGGGATTTCCCAGGTAAGGATACTGGAGTGGGTTGCCATTTCCTCCTCCAGGGCATCTTCCCTACCCAGGGAAAGGCCTGGATCGAACCCAGGTCTTCTGCATCTCCTGCACTGGCAGGCGGATTCCTTTACCCTACTCTGTGCTTACTTTCAGTTTCTTCTGCATTTATCTATGCTAGGCTACACTTGGCTTACACTGGTATTAGCATTTTTCACAGTAATACCTTATAAAATTTCCTGAATTATTTTGTAAATTCATTTCCCATAAAACAGTAAATGGTTTTATATTTTCAAAGAAACTTTCAGGCCCATACTATTTATTTGTGAGCTAGCTGAACACTCCAGATTTCTGTACCATGGTAATACTGAATAAACTGCCCTGGCTCACTGTATGCTACTTTTACTTTGAAAATGCTATGTTCATTCTCACCTTTGTAAGTACTGTAACCTCTGCTTGGAACACCCTCCTTTCTCTTCTTAAACTTCTAGTTCTCCTTCAACTGGGGATCATATTCCCTTGAAGGCCACTATGCCAGTCTTTAGCAATCACTTTTCTCAACTCCCAGGGCATTGAGTGGTTTCCTCCACCGGGCAACTGGGTATGACAGTGCATGAAAGAATTTATCATTTTATTAACATGTGTCCTCATTCCTCAACTAGTGAATATACTGCAGCTAAGGGTTGTTCTATCCCTTTTTTTTAATTTTCAGAATTCAGGACCACTCTCCATACATGTTGGGTGATTAATAAAAATACACTGATCACAGGAATTCCCTGGCAGTCCAGTGGTTAGGACTCCATGCTTCCTCTGCTGGGGTGGGGCTTGGGGAGGGGGTCATGGATTTGATCCCTGGTCAGGGAGCTAAGATACCATGTGCCATGTGGCATGGGCAAAAAAATAAAAGCATTGGTCACAATAATAATAATGAGGAAAATCATACTATGCTTCTTGTGCTCTGGGATAATTCATATATTGGTAGGAAGAGGTTCAGTTGCACAAACAGCACTCACACAAATCCCAGATTTTTTTTCCCCTCACAGTCAAAGTTCAGTTCAGTTCAGTCGCTCAGTCGTGTCTGACTCTGCGACCCTATGAACTGCAGCACGTCAGGCCTCCCTGTCCAACACCAACTCCCTGAGTCCACCAAAACCCATGTCCATCGAGTCAGTGATCCCATCCAGCTATCTCATCCTCCCCCTTCTCCTCCTGTCTTCAATCTTTCCCAGCATCAGGGTCTTTTCCAATGAGTTAACTCTTCACATCAGGTGGCCAAATTATTGGAGTTTCAGCTTCAACATCAGACCTTCCAATGAACACCCCGGACTGATCTCCTTTAGGATGGACTGGTTGGATCTCCTTGCAGTCTAAGAGACTCTCAAGAGTCTTCTCCAACACCACAGTTCAAAAGCATCAATTCTTTTCCTTGCAGTCTGTTGTTTCATGTCCAGTTCTAACTGTTGCTTCCTGACCTGCATACAGGTTTCTTAAGAGACAGGTCAGATGGTCTGGTATTCCCATCTCACAGTCAAAACAGTAGGACAAAAACAAATCCGATGGTGATGGAAGAGAAAGATTTTTTTTCAGGCTCTTTAGGAACAGGAGAACAAAAAACTCATGATATCTTTATAGAACAGTCCAAAAGTAATATTATGTATTTGTATTAATACACACAAATGTTGGGAAGAATGCTTTTGCATTTTCATAGAAAGGGGTGTCTCTTTTTATTCATTACTGGTGCTTGAAGTTCAGGAAGAAATTGGAAGAGAAACTGCCAAGAAACAAACCACATGACATCTTGAGGTGTGACTAAAGCCTAACGACATTAAAGCATATCCAAATATAACCTGAATCTGACTATTTTAGGAAGAGCTGGCTACATTAAAAGAGATGCTGGCAGTGCTGGTGAAGTTCCTGGAAAATGGAGCTCTTTTATACATTGCTGGCAATATATAGCAACATGTATAAAAAGAATCTTTAAGATGTGCTTACTCTTTGATCAAGCAATTCTACTTTGGGAATTTATCCTAGAGAAATAATCAAAGATGTGTGTGAGGATATATGTATGCAAAAAAACTGGAAATAATGTATATATCTAAAAATAAGCAGTTAAGTTAAATATGCTATGACTCTATGATAAACTACATGCTATCATTAAAATACTAAAATAATATTTAATAATATGAGAATATTATGAAACATGTGTGAATTTTTCCACATGCCTAACAAAAAAGATGGAAAGGAAGGATCAAAATATGAATACCAAATTTCTAGATGGAAATGTCATGGGTGACTTTAGTTTTTTTTTTTAAAGCTTAGTTTTTAAAGATTTTTAAACTTTTTATATGATAGTTTTATTGTTTACTAAACAATACTGATTTTAAAAGTAAGTCTCATTCAATTAATCATGAAAATACATTAATAATTACAAATAATTGCACATTTTAAAATAAAATAAATTGAAAATAAATAATTGCAAATTTATTACCACTAGAACAAAGATCCAAATCATGTGTCCTTTCAAGAGTACACACTGTAGAGTGAAAGAACAAGCCTCATATTTTTTACTTGATTTAGAATATTCTTTTAACTAATAGGCCCAAATAAGGATCTCTACCACTGGAGAACTGGTGCTTAATATCTTTTCAGGGCCATGAACTCAGCCACAGATCAAAGGACGAATATATTTCACAAATCCTGGCCTTTCTTCCCAGTGATGTTGTCTGAAACTATTTAAACATTCTTTGGGGATATAGCTATTGGCATTTCATGCTCAGTAACTCGCTCCTCAATGAGGTGAGGGCTACTCATATTAGTTCTCTGACTGTGGTGTGATATTTACACACTGAAATGTCATATGTATCAGAAGAACTGCAATCTGTTTTGAATTTTCCACAAGTCAGGTTATTGTAATTTCCAGTGACCTGGTTTTCTTGAAAAGTAAGTATAATTTTTGCTGATAATAAACTAGAGCCACTCTCTAGTGATCCTGCTAACCTTGGGATTACTAATTTCTGCAGGCATGGACATAACACCTTGTGTCTGGGGAATAAAGAAAAGTAGAAGGACTCATCAGGCTGATGCCAATTAGGTCCTTGTTCATTTAAATTTATCAGAAACTTTCTTATAATCTTGTGGCTCAAAGGGTAAAGCATCTGCTTGCAATGTGGGAGACCCAGATTTGATCCCTGGGTCAGGAAGATCCCCTGGAGAAGGAAATGGCAACCCACTCCAGTGCCCTTGCTTGAAAAATCCCATGAATGGGGAAGCCTCGTAGGCTACAGGCCATGGGGTCGTAAAGAGTTGGACACAACTGAGTGACTTCACTTTCCTTTCCTTATAGTCAATCAGAAAATAGATAATTTAAAATGTAATAAATGGAGATCTATCTGTTTTAAGGTATTAAAAAGATATAAGATCAGTAAAATTCATTACTTGTTGGGGAGGAGACCAGGTAAGTGAAACAAATTTTCATTTATTATTAAATTTTTAAAAATTAGAAATAAAGAGAGTCCATGTGAAATAATCACTTATTTAAGGTTATTCATACATTTTAAATGTCCATTTAATTAACTTTATGCTATCTAATTTAGCTTCCCAAGTATGTCTGAAAAGAACAACAACAACAAAAAAAAACCTACAAATATGGTCAAAAGCAAAAACATTAAGACTGGCTTACTATTCAGTTTTATGAGTTTCTTGAACAGTGATTCTATATATTCAGGGTTTAGTTGCTTTTGAACTGAGCTAACAATTGCATCTTTAGGATTTTTAAAAGGACAAGATACCACACCTAAGAGAAATACAAAACTCGCTACAGTAATTGTTAAGGACAGTAGGACACAAAAAAATACTCCTTGCAGACTGACTGCAAAAGTTATTAAAAAGAATCTAAGAAATATGGCTAAAAACCTCAAAATGTGAAAACATTAAATAAAATGAAAGCAAATTCAAGACAAACATTTTTCAAAGAAACTTCAGTGAGATATCAATTCTATATTTTGCCAATACTGTAGAGTAAACACAAAGTTGAAAGTCAAGCAGAAAATTAAGTTGGAATTGCAATCTTTACATGGGCAGGAAAGGAAGCGTATCAAGTATTCATGTAATTCTTTGGCTCAAGGGAGAAGCAGAAACTGACCAGTGGTTAGAATCTGCTGTACAGTAGAAGTTCTTCAGTTTCTTTTGGATCCTTTTAGATCATTAAAAATTACAGATGATTCCAAACAGCAGCAGCAGCAGCAGGCAGGTGTTCATGCTTAGTCATGTCTGACTCTTTGCGGCTGCATGCACTGTAGCCCGCCAGGTTCTTCTGTCCGTTGGATGCATGTCCCAATCAAGAATACTGGAGTGGGTTGCCATTTCCTTCTCCAGGGGATTGATTGTCCCTCCTCAGGGATTGAACCTGCATCTCCTGGATTTTGGCAGGAAGATTCTTTACTGGGGAGTCACCTGGAAAGTCTCTATCTATCAATAATTATCAATTAAAAATACAACCAAGACATTTAAGAAATATTTATCAATTCATTTTAAGTGAAATTAATAAATTCATTACATGTTAAAATAAACAATATGTTTCTAAAAAATATAGCTGTATTTTCACAAAGAAAATAGTGAGAATTATTCCGTTTAACATTTTTGTCTCTAATGTCTGGCTTAACAGAAAACAGCTGAATTCTCCTATCTGCTTCAGCATTAACTCTGTTGTAAGACTGCATATCATGCAGTCTCTGGAAAACCCCACTCTACACTCATTAGTAAATGAGTATGACAAAGAGAAATGACGTCTGGAACTATTATGGAAACAATTTTGACCTTGTGACATTGCTGTAAACATCTTTAGGACTTAGACCTCTAGGACTGTAGACTTTGAAAACTTTGGATGTACAACATAGGTTTGGTCAAAGAATCAGAACCTGTGCCCTGTTTCTAAGACAGCAGCACATCAACCTAGGTCTCCCATGAACGAAAAATTGGCTTTGAAGTCATCTGACCAACATCAGACTTGCAAATAGTCATTCCTCCTCAAACATGTATAATTCCTCTAATCTCAGAGGGCTATTGGAATATCACAATGGATTCAGACAAGCTTCAATAGGATGACTGGAATTAGGAAGTGAAATTTCAACAGAAAAATACATCTTTTAACTTCTTCCCATTTGGCTTGTTACTTTGTCATTTCTACTTCTTTCTTACTTTCTTTTTCTCTTCTTTTCCTTGTTTGAAAAATGATATAGGGTCAATAGCTTACTTCAAAAACCTCTGAAGTGATGGGTGGAAGCCAAATGCAATGTAACAAATGTTGACCTTTAGAAAAAAGCAAGTTGGAGGAAACTGAAAAGCAAAGAAATCTGAGATCAAATTTCAGTGTAACAGAAATGTCAGACTTCAGAAAACACAGTAAGAATTCATGCAGAATGCCATGAGGCTATTCAGCTTAAAAGCACCAATGTCAGGTTGGAATTAGAAAACCATCAGAAGTACAGAGCTATTTTTCCAACAGATTTTGAGTCTGATGACACTCTCGGCATCAGCTTGGAAGGAAAATGTCAATATGAACATCCTTGCTATTTTTCTAACACTAAAAACAATCAGACAAGACAGAAGAAATTTTTCTTCTAGGAAAAAAGGTGAATAAGGCTTCTTTAAGATGATTGCCAACCTCTATCTACTGAATAATTCATGTTCTTTCAAAATTGTTCACATGATTATAGAATAATAGAAATCAAGGAAACCTGGAGATCTGGTTCAACCTCCTGACTTTATAAATGAAGAAACTGAAACTCAGGGAGTTTGGGCTATTTTCCTGAGGTCACTCACTGGTTGATACTGAAACTAGATTCTAAATATCCAGAATACTAGGCCAATATTTCTATCAAGGCCTTCTAACATTTTGACTAGCTATTATCATCTATGCTTATATAATATGCACAAGACTTATTTGGGTGTATTTTTAATTTTATTTCATTCTAAATGGGTCAATAGAGACATATAATAGTGAGTAGTGTAATCTGCTTATCTGGATTGGGGCACTGGTTTAGCCATGAACCAAAAGGAATAAGAATGAGTCCTATGCCCAAACAGACCAAAGAACTGTTCAGATATTTCCTGATGGATAGTTATGGGCTTGCACAATGATACTGGGAAATGACAATATGGTTATGTGTGTGCGTGTACTTAGTTGCTCAGTTGTGTCTGACTCTGTCTCTGTGACCCTTTGGACCGTAGCCTGCCAGGCTCTTCTGTTAATGGGATTTTTTAGGCAAGCATACTGGACTGGGTTGCCACTTTCTCCTCCAAGGGATATTCCTGACCCAGGGATCAAATCCATGTCTCCTGTGTCTCCTGCACTGCAGGCAGATTCTTTACCCACTGAGCCACTGGGTAGGCCATATAGTCATGGTACTAATTAATTACTTAATTAAAATTATCATTTATAATTAAAGTGTAGTTATTGGTTTTGTTCCTTTTTATGATTGCATTTTGATTTTTACTTAGACAAGCTTAGAAAGGCACTACCTAAAACAAATGGTATATTGAAAGCATAATAGATTCTATGTTTGGATACATTAAACATTACAAGCAAAACAGTATAACATTAAGAAAAAGAATAAGGGGTTTTGATGTTTGCATCTCTAGTTTTGCTTTGTAAATAAGTTCATCTGTATCTTTTTTTTAGATTCCACATATAAGTGATATCTATGATATGTTTCTCTTTCTGAGAATGGACATATAGACACCATGGAGGGAAGGGGGGGTGGGATGACTTGAGAGGCTGACATATATACACTAACATGTATAAAATAAATAACTAATGAGAACCTACTGTATAGCACAGGGAATTCTAATAAGTGCTCTGTCACCACCTAAATGAGAGGGAAATCCAAAAAAGAGGGAACATATGTATACATATAGCTGACTCATTTTGCTGTACAGCAGAAAGTAACACAATATCATAAAGCAACTATACTCCAATAAAAAGTATTTTAAAATTCTTAAGTTTTATAATTCTAGTCAATAGGCATCTGACTGAAAAAAATAATAATGTGTACTTACAACTCCAAAGTATAACCAAAAAATACTCATTGAGAATAAAGTTATTTATTATCTTGTGGGGAAAAAAATGAATAAGGGATTTTGAGTCTAAATATGAAGGGTTCTAAAAAAATTAATAAATATGAAGGGTTCTAAAAGTAATTAAATAAATATGAAGGGTTCTTTTCTTAAGAACTCTCCCTAAACAAACTTATTTGCACCCTTGACTTAATTTCCATCCTTCACTGGATGATTTCCATGTTGGGGTCTCCAGCTTAGATACCTTTCCTGAACACCTTTGGTCATCTCAAGCATACCTCAAAGCTGATATGCAAAGTCTGAATCGCAGAGTTCTTGATCTTCTATTGCTTATGTGTCACCCAGTGTGCCCCATCTTAGAGAATGTTACTTTTATCCCCTTACTTACGAAAGACAGAGACCTCGGAGTAATTCCTGATACTCTTTTCCACTACTCCTTCCCATTCAGTCTTGTCATTTTTATGTCTAAATGTTCTGATTCGCTTCATTTCATTACATTATCACTCACCTTCTAGGACTTTCCTGGTGGCTCAGCAGTAAAGAATCTGCCTGCGAAACGGCTTTGATCCCTTGGTGGGGAAGATCCCCTGGAGAACAGAATGGTAACCCACTTCAGTATTCTTGCCTGGAGAACCCCATGGACAGAGGACCTTGGCAGGCTACAATCTATGGTTTCACAAAGAGTCAGACATGACTGAGCATCGAAACAACCACCACCACCTCCACCACCACCTTCTAAGGCTGACTTGCCATTCTCTGACCTTGGACTATTTCCATAACTCATCTCATCTTCTCTCATCTACTTTTACTTCCTTCACCAAATTCATGCTTCACTTAGAAACCAGAGTAATCTCTGAAAGATGCAAATCAACTCAAAATATTCTCTTAATGAGAATCACTTATGCCTTGCTGTTGCTATCAGAATAAAAACGAAGTTGCTTTAACATGGCCCTGTTTAGAAGAACTTAACATGATCTATTTCTGTCTGAAGGTATCTGTTCATCACATACTCCTCCCTTTGACTCCAGGCACACTGACTCTCTTCAGTACAGTTCAGTTGCTTAGTCCTGTCCAACTCTTTGCGACCCCAGGGTCTGCAGGATGCCAGGCTTCCCTGTCCATCAACAACTCCCAGAGTTTACTCAAACTAATCTCCATTCAATTGGTGATGCCATCCAACCATCTCACCCTCTGTTGTCCCCATCTCATCCACCTTCAATCTTTCCAGCATCAGGGTCTTTTCCAATGAGTCAGTTCTTCGCACTGGGTGGCCAAAGAGCAAGCGTCTCTTAATTTCATGGCTGAAGTCACAATCTGCAGTGATTTTGGAGTCCCCCAAAATAAAGTCTGCCACTGTTTCCCCATTTATTTGCCATGAAGTGATGGGATCAGATGCCATGATCTTAGTTTTCTGAATATTGAGTCTTAAGCAAACTTTTTCATTCTCCTCTTTCATTTCATCAAGAGGCTCTTTAGTTCTTTTTCATTTTCTGCCATAAGGGTGGTGTCATCTGCATATCTGAGGTTATTGATATTTCTCCCAGCAATCTTGATTCCAGATTGTGCTTCATCCAGCCCGGCATTTCTCATGATGTACTCTGCATATAAGTTAAATAAGCAGGCTGACAATATACAGCCTTGATGTACTCCTTGCCCTATTTGGAACCAGTCTGTTGTTTCATGTCCAGTTCTTACTGTTGCTTCCTGACCTGCATACAGTTTTATCATGAGGCAGGTCAGGTGGTCTGGTATTCCCATCTCTTTCAGAATTTTCCACAGTTTATTGTAATCCACACAATGAAAGGCTTTGGCATAGTCAATAAAGCAGAAATAAATGTTTTTCTGGAACTCTCTCACTTTTGCAATGATCCAACGGATGTTGGCAATTTGATCTCTGGCTCCTCTGCCTTTTCTAAATCCAACTGTAACAACTGGAAGTTCATGGTTTACATACTGTGGAAGCCTGACTTGGAGAATTTTGAGCATCACTTTACTAGTGTGTGCTGCTGCTGCTAACTCGCTTCAGTCGTGTCCGACCCTGCGACCCCTTAAATGGCAGCCCACCAGGCTCCTCTGTTCACAGGACACTCTAGGCAAGAATACTGGAGTGGGTTTCTTGTGAGGTGAGTTCAATTGTGCAGTAGTTTAAGTATTCTTTAGCATTGCCTTTTTTTGGGATTGGAATCAAAACTGACCTTCTCCAGTCCTGCAGCCACTGCTGAGTTTTCCAAATTTTCTGGCATATGGAGTGCAGTACTTTCATAGCATCATCTTTTAGGACTTGAAATAGCTCAACTGGGATTCCACCACCTCCATTAGTTTTGTTCATAGTGATACTTCCTAAGGCCCATCTGACTTCACAATCCAGGATGTCTGGCTATAGGTGAATGATCGTATAATCATGATTATCTGGGTAGTGAAGATCTTTTTCATACAGTTATGTGTATTCTTGCCACCTCTTCTTAATATCTTCTGCTTCTGTTAGGTCCATACCATTTCAGTCCTTCATTGAGCCCATCTTTGCATGAAATGTTCCCTTGGTATCTCTAATTTTCTTGAAGAGACCTCTAGTCTTTCCCATTCTATTGTTTTCCTCTATTTCTTTGCATTGATCACTGGGGAAGGCTTTCTTATCTCTCCTTGCTATTCTTAAGAACTCTACATTCAAATGGGTATATCGTTCCATTTTTCCTTTGCCTTTCACTTCTCTTCTTTCACAGCTATTCATGAGGCCTCCTCAGAGAACCATTTTGCCTTTTTGCATTTCTTTTTCTTGGGCATGGTCTTGATCACTGCCTCTTGTACAATGTCATGAACCTCTATCCATAGTTCTTCAGGCACTCTGTCTATCAGATCTAATCCCTTGAATCTATTTGTCACTTCCACAAGTGACAAATAATATATAATAATTTGTATAATCATAAGGGATTTGATTTAGGTCATACCTGAATGGTCTAGTGGTTTTTCCCACTTTCTTCAATTTATGTCTGAATTTGGCAATAAGGAGTTCATGATCTTTGCCATAGTCACCTTCCAGTCTTATTTTTGCTGACTGTATAGAGCTTCTCCATCTTTGGCTGCAAAGAATATAATTGATCTGATTTTGGTATTGACCATTTGGTGATGTCCATGTGTAGAGTCTTCTCTTGTGTTGTTGGAAGAGGGTATTTGCTATGACCAGTGCCTTCTTTTGGCAAAACTCTATTAGCCTCTGCCCTGCTTCATTCTGTACTCCAAGGCCAAATTTGCCTGTTACTCCAGGTATATCTTGACTTTCCTACTTTTGCATTCCAGTCCCCTATAATGAAAAGGACATCTTTTCTGGGTGTTAGTTCTACAAGGTCTTGTAGGTCTTCATAGAACCATTCAGCTTCAGCTTCTTCAGCATTTCTGGTCGGGGCATAGATCTGGATTACTGTGATATTGAATGGTTTACCTTGGAAACGAACAGAGATCATTCTGTTGTCTTTGAGATTGCATCTAGGTACTGCATTTCAGACTCTTTTGTTGATTACGATGGCTACTCCATTTCTTCCAAGGAATTCTTGACCACAAAAGGCTTTCTTCTCACTTCCTAAATGCAGTTTATGCATTTCCTAGCTCCAGTCTTTCCACAGAGGTCTTCTCTTATCTCCCCATTCACCAGTTCATTTTCACTCATCTTAGAAATCAAACATATAACTCCCACAGGGAAGACTTTTCCCACTCTGGAGAAAGATTTGGGTCCTTCATTTTATGTTATCATGGAACCATGCACTTCTCTCAGAGCTGTTATGACACCTGTTATTTTACATTTATAATTTTGTAAGGGCCTAATTCTCCCCAACTCCAGTGGACTACAACTCCATTAAGGCAAGATTATGTTTCTTTTTGCTTAACATGCTAGCTTCAGGGCAAAGAAGTGTCTAACATGAACAGGCCATCAGTAAGTATCTACTGAGTGAGTGAATAGATAAACTGGATATCAGTTTCTTTGTCTATAAAGTGGAAGTCAGTAAAATGGGGGAAACTGTACATGAAGGTAACAATATTAAAGAGACTGGTTTGTAGGTCAATCACATAATATTTTGAAAGTGCTTAATAAGTAAGCTATAAGTCACTATTCAATTTTCAAATATAAATTTGCTCTTTTACCATATACATTTTGACAAGTAAATTTAAGCTTAGTGAAGCCTACTAGAAATGAAATTGTTCACATGAATTTATGATATTTACAATTTAGCATTGAAAAAAATCTGAAAACTCTAAACCCTTTTAAAAATATAGATACCAGGAAAAAGATGATGTTGACAAGACTGACTGATAGCATTAATTAAAAGTTCTCATAAGTACTTTATTCAGTAAGGTACAACGTATGATACTTATTACTCTCATTGGCAGATAAGAAAACTTGACTGAAGTAATTCAGGTAATAAGTGATAGAGACAGATATGTCTGATTTCAAAGCTTATATTGTCAACTGTTAAATTTGGAAGCAACTCCATAAACTCTTCAAAAATGCACAAAGGTAAGATTCATAGCTTTGGTTTATTCATTTCTAAGTTCTTCATTCTTAGTATATCACTTTGACTTTCTCTTCATGTGGAATACTGAAACCTCCACATTTTTCTCTTCCATATCCATGTGTTGTTGTTGTTCAGTCACTAAATCGTGTCCAACCCTTTGAGACACCATGGACTGTATCATGCCAGGCCTCCCTGTCCTTCACCATTTCCCAGAGTTTGCCCAAGTTCATGTCCACTGAATTAGTGACACCATCCAACCACCTCATCCTCCATTGCCCTCTTCTCCTTCTGCTTTCAATCTTTCCCAGCATTAGGGTCTTTTCCAATGAGTGGGCTCTTTGCATCATATGGCTAAAGCATTGGAGCTTCAGCTTTAGCATCAGTCCTTCCAATGAGTATTCATGGTTTACTTTCTTTAGGATTGACTGGTTTTATTTCTTAACTGTCTAAGGTACTCTCCAGAGTCTTCTCCAGCACCAAAGTTTGAAAGCATTAATTTTTTAGTGTTTTGCCTTCTTTATGGTCCAACTCTCACATCCACACATGACTACTGGAAAGACCAAAGCTTTGACTATATGGACCTTTGTCAGCAAAACGATGTCTTTGATTTTTAATACACTGCATAGGTTTGTCATAGCTTTCCTTTCAAGAAACAATTGTCTTCTGATTTTATGGTTGCAGTCACCATCTGTAGTGATTTTAGAGCCCAAGAAGAGAAAATCTGTCATTGCTTCCAACTTTTCCCCTTTTATTTGCCATGAAGTAATGAGACTGGATGCCATGGTCATAATTTTTTTAATACTGAGTTTTAAGCCGGCCTTTTCACTCTCCTTTTTCACCTTCCTCAAGAATCTTTTTAGTTCGTCTTTGCTTTCAGCCATTAGAGTGGTATCACCTGCATATTGTTGTTGATATTTCTCCCTGCATTGATTCCTGCTTGTAACTCATCTAGGCAAAAATTCGCATGATGTGCTCTGCATATAAGTTAAATAAACAGGGTAGCAATATACAGCCTTGTTGTACTCCTTTCTACATATCCATAGTTACCTATAATTCTGTTCATATATTTCCTTCCCTCCCAACTGAGAGGAACAAAGTACTCTCTTTCCTTGGTAACAGCTTTATTTTCATTTTTGGTCCAGTCTGTTGGGTGTTGGTGTCATTCATTTTGTCACTTCACCCATCCCTGTTTTCTGAGCTTCCTTTCATGCATCTTACATCTTAGTTTTTAAACACGCTTGGAGTTCTTTTATTTAAACAAACATATGAAGTCCAAACATCAAAATCTTTCTCTTACTTCCTTCAACTTTAGTGATCTTCTCGCCTTTACGATCACTCTTATTCCAAGAGGCACAGATTATTTTTATCTATTTCCACTTTGAGGCCTTGAAGATGTCATCCAACTTCAATACCCAAATTTGCTCTTTCATCCACAACTCTTGTCTTGGTTAATGATGTAATTATCTATCATTTCAGTTCAGTTCAGTTCAGTCGCTCAGTTGTGTCCAACTCTTTGTGACCCCATGAACCACAGCTCGCCAGGCCTCCCTATCCATCACCAACTCCTGGAGTCCATCCAAACTCATGTCCATTGAGTCAGTGATGCCATCCAACCATCTCATCCTCTGTCATCCCCTTCTCTTCCTGCCCTCAATCTTTCCTAGCATCAGGGTCTTTTCCAGTGAGTCAGCTCTTCGCATCAAGTGGCCAAAATATTGGAGTTTCAGCTTCAGCATCAGTCCTTCCAATGAATATTCAGGACTGATTTCCTTTAGGATGGACGGGATGGATCTCCTTGCCATCTGAGGGACTCTCAAGAGTCTTCTCCAACACCACAGTTCAAAAGCATCAATTCTGTGTGCTCAGCTTTCTTTATAGTCCAACTCTCACATCCATACATGACTACTGGAAAAACCACAGCCTTGACTAGACAGACCTTTGTTGACAAAGTAATGTCTCTGCTTTTCAATATGCTATGTAGGTTGGTCATAACTTTCCTTCCAAGGAGTAAGTGTCTTTTAATTTCATGGCTGTAATCATCATCTGCAGTGACTTTGGAGCCCAGAAAAAAAAAGTCAGCCACTGTTTCCCCATCTATTTGCCATGTAGTGATGCGACCGGATGCATGATCTTAGTTTTCTGAATGTTGAGCTTTAAGCCAACTTTTTCACTCTCCTCTTTCACTTTCATCAAGAGACTCTTTAGTTCTTCTTCACTTCCTGCCATCTATCATTTACCTAAATCAAAAAGTTCAAAGTCTTCCTTATTTCCTCTCTTGTTCACTTTCCTCTGAAATGTTTCTCCAGTCTGCTCTGTAAATTTTTACTGATGCCTAGAGCAGGTCAAGACTACTTTTCAAGTAGACTATTTCTATACCTGCATCTAACATCCTTGCTGTTATTGTTTTTTACAGTTCACACTTCACATTAATGCACAGAATTATCATTGTACAAAATAAATCAGATTGCATGAGTCCCATTTTTAAGATTCCATGGGCTGCAATAAAGTTAGTTATGAGTAATTGCCTGACTTATAGAGTCCCAAATGATCTAAACTGAACCAGCCTTTTCAACTCTGTCTCCCAGTGCCATTCCCTTCTAATATTATAGTAAATCTCTCCTTATCCTCTGAACTTTCATAACCTTGACCATCTATTTTTTCTTTCTGGAATTTCATTTTTTCTCTTTTCCATTCAGGAAATGCCTATGAATGTTTCAAGTCAGAATTCAATTCCTTTCCAAAACTTTTCTTATGTTTTCTGAGAGAATCTGCCTCTCTCTTCCTTGGGGGCATACAGCACTCAACACTTTGATTATAGTCTAGAGAACATTGTGTGGTGATCCTCAGTTTGAGTCTTTCCCTCTGAATTGTATGTTCTTTAAACAGAGTTGCTATGTCATAATCTGCTTCTTTGATTCACTGTGTGCCAGTTTTCATGTACACATATTTTTGCTCGAAAAATAAATGGAAAGGATACATCATTATCTATCAGTTGATTATTTAGTCAAATGTGGAAGTTATAGCTGTCTACTTTTTCCATATTCTCTTCGGCCTGCTTATAATGTTAGTTAAGAATGACTTTAGTACATTAACGTCTACAATAAAGAATACAGTGGTTTGATGCAAACATTTCTGTGGGACATTTTTTCAGGGAATCCGATTTTGAAAACTAAGGCACTGCCTATTAAGTGTTGCTCTTTTTTTTTTTTTTTTTTTGCAAAACAATAATTTCACTTCATGTAGGATGGGAAGTTCTAGTACCTTGTCAAATTTTTATTTAAGCTTCTGATGTAATCCTCTCAAGCTAATTCAGAATTGCTATTTTTAAATGAATGCTTTCCTTGAACTGCTTTCTAATTCCTTGGGTAATTTCTGCTTATTATTAGTAGTTGAATAGTTGCATCTGTGCACTAGGGTTCAAAAAAATAGCAACCATCTGCCAAGAACTACAGACCTTAGCCCTTGGTCTCTGGTATTCTGACGGCACTGCCTTCTCTAATGGAAGTATCAGTACCCGGTGAACACACTGTTAATACTCAGCTGTGGAAATATTAACACCCTATGGCCCACAAGAGCTAAATCAAATCTCAACACGTCTCTTGCTAAAAAGAAGCCAGCAGGAGGTGGTGAATCTTCAAACAGGATTAAGTAATCAGCAATATTAAAAATTATCTGAGCTAGAAATGGAGCATGCCAGTTCTCAGGAGGAAAAAAAATAGATTATTCAATGGAGACAAAATATAGACCCCTGAAGAACTCTGACAACTCACTTAACAAGCACATACTGTTTGTTCTCAGGGAAGTCAGCTTCTGAATTTAGAGAAGTTGAAAGGTTCAATCTCGAAACAGCCTATCCTCAAGATTTTTAACAGTTCTGTTAAACTGAGAGTGGGAGTCAGAGTACAGTGGAAACACTCCAACTTTTTCAGTGACCTTTTTTGATGCATGATAAGGAACTGTTCAATGTGCAAATAAGTCAAGTTTCTATTAAGTTCCTTGAATGACACTTACTAAACACCACTCTACTCTGAAACCTCATAGCGTCCTCATAGCGTCTAAAACTCTGATTATTTAGAAAAAAAGAAATTACACAGTGAAGCAGAAACATCCAAGCATAAGTACTGCTATTTGCTATAATCAAAATACTTTAGGATAGTTTTATTTACATATTTAGTACATAAACAAACAGCATGTATTTATGTAGAAATGGTGTGAATTATAGGGTGAGGAAGGCAAGCTCCAAATCTCTGGATTTAACTCTAGCTCCTTAACTTACAAATGCCATTTGGACAAGTTAACCCTTGTAAGCTTCAGTTTCCTCAAAGGTAAAACTGGGATAATAATAGTATTTGTTTTATAGGGTTATTATAGATAATAAAATGAGGCAGTATTAAGGGAACACTAAATGAAAATCTAAACTTTATACTTAAAACATCAAGAGAATCAAATAGATGTTCAACATCTCTTCAGGTAGAGAAGCTTAGTTATCAGGAATCAGAGAATACAGAAGTTCATCTAGTGAATCCTCTTTATCTATAAGCAAGAAAACTAAGCAGGCTTCAGGCTGACAAAGATTTTTGTAAAAAATATTCCATGAACTTAACAAGAAAATATTAGTTAATACATTTAAACGTCTTTAAAATAGACCAAAGTACATCTTAATGGAATGATAAGCTATCAAAAAAAAATAAAGGCCATAGTTAATGCTTTAGAAACTTTAAAAAGTTATCCCATAAGAAAACTAGGTTTTAGCAATATAGAGAGTCATATTAATAGTTTTTGCCTTTAAATCATTCTTTAAGTATTTTTAACAGTTTTATGGAGATGTGACAAATACCATACCATTCACTCAGTGTACATTAAATGGCTTTTAGTTTCCTCCCAGAGTTACTGAATCATAACCACAAAAGAAACCTCATAACCACTGGCTCTTATTCCCTACCTTGCCCCAAACTTCTCTGGCCCTAGGTGATCACTGATCTTTCCATCTCCATCCATTTGCCTATCTCTGGGCATCATGAAACATGTGGTCTTTTGTGACTAGCTTTGTTTGCTTAACATGTTTTCAAGGTTCACTCATGTTGTTACATACATTAGCATTCATTAATTATTATTGAATACTCTAATATTGCATGGGCAGACCACATTTTATCTATCCATTCATTATTTGATGGTCATTTGAGTTGTTTTTACTTTTTGGCTATTGTAAATAATGCTGATCTGAACACCTATGGAGGAATTTTTGAGGGAACCTATTTTTCATTTATCTTGAGTATATACCTAAGAGTGGAATTGTTGGGTCATATGTTAACTTGATATTTAGTATTTAAGAAACTGACTTAACTGTTTTCCAAAGTGGCTGCCCCATTTTACATTCCCATGAACAATATATGAGATTTCCAATTTCTTCACATCCTTCCCAAAGCTAATTGTCTTTCTGGTTATAGCCATCCTAGTTATTGGCAAGTGATATCTCAGTGTGGTTTTCATTTATATTTCCGTAGTGATTAATGATGCTGAGCATCTTTCCACGTGCTTATTGGACATTTCTATATTTTCTTTGAGGAAATGTTAGACCCTCTGACTATTTTTTAAAAAATTAGGTTATTTATTATCTGGTTATTGAGTCATAAGAGTATATATTCTGAATTAAATTTCTTTATTAGATATAGGATTTGCTAATACCTTCTGTTACTCTGTGAATTGTTACCTTCATGCTTTTTTTTTTTAACCGTTACAATTTGAACCAATTTTCCATGAGCTAATCAGTTCAGGAATGACAAAACAATAACTGTGCTACTTTTCTAAGTCTTCCTTGAGCTAAAAACAATTAGGATTTAGCAAAAAATTTTGTAGATGTTGGTTACTCTTCTCTAAATCAGAAAAAGAGGTTAAGAATAAGGTGAAAATGGGAACTCATTTCTTCCAGAAGTTTCTTGAAATATAAGTATGAACCGTAAGTAATTCCAATGAAACCAATTGCTAATTGATTTTCTTATATAATTATTTCATTAATTCAACTGTATAAGGAGATGTAAGAAACAAAGATAATTGATGATTCTTTCAAATAATATAGTTTAAATATTACTTTATTTTAAAATAAGGTATAAATAATCATAATGAATTTTTGAGAGTGATTGATTCAATATTGAGTAATTACTATGTCTCAGGTATTATTAAGCTTGTGGGAAACAGAAACACTATGATGAAAGATTTGGGCTTAACTAGCTCTCATTCTAATGTGGGTAAATTACATGTTTCAATGTTGTGTGTAAACACATTGCAATATGATGTAATCCATAAAGAAACAAAGCACTGTAGTAGGAAGATGTGGTCAGTTTTACTTAGTGAGGTCAAAGAAGGATTCACGTAGAAGGAGCCTTATAAAAAGAGGGAAGGTTGCAAGCTCAACTAAAAGACAAATTCTATCTATGTATCTATCTATGTTTTGTCATTTATCAAGGAAGGTGGGTATATGGGTGCACAGTAATCGATGAAAGACATCAGAAAACAGAAATATTCAATGTACGATGCACAAAAAACATAGGCTTTTAATATAATTTGTAAATTTTGAACTTGGGAGATTGAGAGGAAACTTTAAGTAACTCCTACGAATAATAGAAAAAAATTCCGTTCTCTTCCTTTCACATGCTAGAAGTTTTATAAATGACACGAATTTTCAAACAAACCAAAATAAATTGTTTGAAAAGTCCTCTGTGTCCCTTTCTCTCCCTCCTTTCTCCTTCATCAGGATCTTGAGAGAGAATTCAGAACAGAACTGAGTGTCACAATTCTTCTCTGACTCTACAGAGATTGCAGACTTTCTTCATGGCATCAGTGCTGATGCCATGAAGACAGACTTAAAATATCGCTTCTTGGCTTTGAATGTGAAGCAGAAGCCAAGTAAGAGCTGATTCCCCAAGCCAGAACCAGACATCACACTTGTTCCCACATGCTTCCTCTTAACTAGACGATGACATCATTATTCACCAGATTCTCAACCACCATGCATTTTATTCTAGGGAAGATACAGAGAATACATAAAGGATAGTTTTTTTTCCTTTTGTTCTTATCATTATCATTGTCTTACTAACTGGACACCTATTATAAACAGCGTATTTTGCCAGGCTTTGCATATTTCAATAGTAAAAGATACTGTTTCAATTTTTAAGGACTCATTTCTTTTGAGAGAGGGAGAAGTAGAGAAGTTCATTTTTCCCTATTCAGTTTTTTTTTTTTTTTTTGGTTGTTATTTCTCTAAGAGCAACTAGACTCCCCATTTAAGAAACTCTGGCCATTAATTTTATTTCAAGTTTAGTTTAGAAGACACAATTATAGTTTAGATTTGTTTCACATTTGTGTTCACAGCTTACATTGATCTAAATTTAATATCCACAGCTACTGAAATTGGAAATAAACAGAATTGGTATTGAATTACTCATAGAGTCTTACAGTTTTTCTCTTCAAGGTTTTCACATTCGTTATATCATGCATGTCATGCAATTCTTACCTGGAAGTCAAAAGTCCAAGTGCCTCCAAAGGGTGAGAGAATTTCCATCTTCTCAAAATGGTATGCATTTCTGAAACAGTTCTTTCATCCCATCCAGGGGCACTTCCCAAGACCAAAGGAAGGGAGCAATTTTCATTGTTGCAGTAGAAGCGATAAAACCATAAGTATCTTCTTTTTTCCTCAGAGAGGCTGCAAAACCAGATTGGAATACGATAATTTACTGTAGTTATCAACACTAACAAACGTTAGCTATGAACAGTCAGTACAAAATATTATAAATAGGTCTAGTTCTTTGATTTTTAGCTTCTTTTGGAAAATAAGTCCTTTATCTTCTTGGGACAGTTTGATAATTTATTTCATCAGATTATTTCCCACTAACTTTAATCTTTTACAGAAAAATTAAATAAAATGTGCTTCAGTTCAGATAATTCACATGTATTTTTGCTTGCTCTTATCTTTGCCACTTTAAAAAAAATGTCATTTTGGTTAGCAAAGTTTCTATCTCTTTTAAGGCAGACCAAGTTAATCAATTCTGCCACATGCACTACTCAGAACAAAGATTCTCAACCATTTCCTTTCTTACTGTATTTGGAAGTTAACTTAGACCCAAGTGGGCCTGTGGAGAAATGGAACATTTTAAAGATGATATTCCTTCATTTGAAAGCAAGTTTCATCAGAGGTCAGAAAACTTTTTGCTCTAACCTTCAGAAACAAAGGTCTCATTTTATCCCTGAATTCTGGCTTTAAATTCTCAGAGTTTGCTGGAAGTTTGGAGTTAAAATGCCAGTGAATAGGACTTTCTCACATGCACAAGTGTGTCCCTCAGAAGATCTCGATCTGGGACAAGGGCCATTGAGCCACTGACGGTTTACCATGTTTGCTTACACTCCAGGAAAAGCATTCGAGACCACAGCTGAACTGAAGGACAGCATTTCTCACATGACAATGACAGCTTTTCAACACTGTCTCCTCCAAACTGACACTGTCACTCAGCTTACATTAGCTAAAATCCCAAGAAGGGATAGCAAGAATTATTAACAGATTTTAAATATCATTATTTCTCTATATCTTCTGAAATCCTCTCCATCTGCAAAATGAAAGAAATGAATTACAGAGGATGGGCTTTTGAGGTACATTTGGGCTCTTTTTCTCTTTTGTCATGACCTTCTTCACCAGAAACCCCTCAGAAAAAAAGTATTCCATAATAAAATTATTACTATGCTACTAAAGCTAATTATTTTAACTGAATTCATTTTTCAATATTGAGAAATGCCTTTTTCTCTTTTATTGAAGCATAATTTACATAAAAGAGAATGCATGGATTCAGTTAATTAAATTTTGACAAATGCACATATCAAGTATAATAAAATTCACACTCTTTTCAAGATATAAGTTTATTATGCTACCAGAGGCAAGCACTAGTACGACTTCTTTCACTTTAGACAAATAACATCTACTTTAAAACTTCATATAAGCAGAATCTGAATATTCTGTTATTTATAGCTTCTTTCACTAAGTATAATTTTTTGAAATTATCCATACTGTTGAGCAATAATCAGTAGATTATTTCTTTTAGTTAATGAGTATTACTCCTTTGTATGAACATACCACGATTTGCTTGTCCTTTCTCCTATCTGATGGACACTGGGAGTGTTTCCTGTTTTGGAATGTTATGAATAAAGCTTCTGTGAACATCTGTGTGCATGTGTTCGTACAGGTGTATTTTCATTTCTCCTAGGAAGTAGCATGGCGGGAAATGACTTGATTGTATGTCATGTGTTTACCTTTTGAAGAAACTGCTTTCGGAAGTGGTTGTTGCATGTCACATCATCAAGTGTAGGGTATAACACAACCAGTTGTATAGCATTCTTGCCATTCTCTAATTTTGCCCATTAAAGAATATTATCCAAGTCACTGGAGTTTAATTAAAAGCATACTGATCATTTGAAAAAAAATTATACTTTCTAACAGATTATAATTGTATTTTTATCACTAATTTTGGAATAACTGTAACTGTCATCTTAACAATAATGGTTATTCTAATCAATGATATGATATATCCTTCCATTTACTGAGGTTTTCTTTAATTTCTCCTAGCAGAGTTTTCCATTTTTAAGTATGTGTGTGTTAGTCACTCAGTCATGTCTCATTCTTTGCAACCCTGTGTACTTTAGCCCTTCAGGCTTCTCTGTCCATGGAATTCTCCAGGTAAGAATACTGAAGTGGGTTGCCATTCCCTTCTGCAGGGGGTAGAGATGTTGATATTGTAAATGTTGATAGAATTTAGAAAAATGAAATTTATTTTCTATTTTTTACTGGAATACAGTTGCATTTTATACACTAATCTCAAATGCTATGATCTTACATAATCATCCATCTGAAAATAGAGTCAGTTTTATTTCTTTCTGACTTTTACACATTTAAAACTTTTTTTTTCTGCAATAAGTGCACTGGCTAGGACTGACAGAACAACACTGAAGAGGAATATTTAGGCAAGCATCTTTGTTCCCAACCTTAGGGGGAAAACATTTATTCTTGCATCATTTAATATAATGCTAACTCTAGCTTGTCCTATAGATCCAGATTCAACTCAGGAGTTGAAGGTTGAGGAAGTTCCACTGTATTTTCAGTTTTGAGAGTTTTAATCATGAATTGGTGCTGAATTTTGTCAAAAATTTTCCCCAAATATATCAAGATGGTATGATTTTTCTAATATATCTTTTTAAATTCTTTTAATTTTAATCTAGCTGAATTCTTGTATTTAAAATATGTACCTGTAAACAACATAAAGTTGGATATTATTTTTTCAATGTAGGTTAACAATTTCTTCCTTTCAATTGGGGTTTTTATTTATATTTAATGGAATATCGATATGATTCGGTTTAAATCAACCATGCTATTATTAATTATTTTTGTCCAAACTATTTCTTTTGCTTCTTATTTCTTTTGGATTTTTAAAAATTTAACTTCTGTCATCTATTTTACTTTTAAATGTACTCTTAAAATGTGAGGGACATGGTTTCTCTCAAGATTATAATATATTTCTTTAGCACATCATGGGCATGTGTGAGTGCTCAGTTGCTAAGTGGTATCCAGCTCTTTGTGATGCTGTAGACTGTAGCCTTTTCATTTATTCTGTCCTTGGGATTTCCCCAAGCAAGAATACTGGAGTGCATTGCCATTTGCTTCTCCAAGGGATGTTCCTGACCCAGGGATCGAACCCAGGCGTCCTGCGTTGGCAGTCAGATTCTTTACCACTGAGACAGCCAACCACAGTTATTACACTGCTTTATGTATAAGAGACTTAGAACACTATGCTTTTATTTTTCTATTTCTCATTCTTATTGTAGCTGCTATACATTTTATTTTTATTTATTATATGCCCAGTTGTACATTATGACTATTTTTAGTTAAATATTAAAAAATAAATTAATAAACATAAAAAATGTATATATCTAGCTATTTTCCCTTTGTGGTGCTTTTCATTTACTTTTGTAGATTTGAATGCCCATCTAGTTATCACTTTTTTTAGCCTGAAGTATTTTCTTTAAAATTTCTTACAGTACAGATGAGCTTATAATTAACTAACTCAGCAGTGTCTAGTTGAAATGTTTTAATTTTGCTTTAATTTTTGAAATGCAATTTTACTGGTTATAGAATTTTTAAACTGATAGTTTCTTTTCCCCTTTCAAAGTGCAAGATAACTTATAATGTCTTTTGGTTTCCATAGTTTCTAATGAGAAATATGAAGTTAATGAGAAATCTGTAGAATTATAGTTCATCCCATGAATGTGACTTGCTGACTTTCTCTGAAGCCTTAGAAAAATTTTATATTTATCTTTAGCTTTCAGAAATTTGACTATGGTGTGTGTGTGTGTGTGTGTGTATTTAGGATTTACTAAGTTTCTTACATCTGTAGGTGATTTTTTAAAAATTAAACTTGTAAAATTTTGGCTATTATCTCCTTAAGAATTTTTTTCTTCACTATCTCTCTTCTGTCCTGTGTGTCCAATACATACACATTACATTGCTTGTTAATTGTCCTATAGGTCACAAGGCTGTATAACTATTTTCAGGTTTTGTTCTTTCTGTACTTCAACATGGATAATTTCTATCACCCATTCTTTAAACTCACTGTTCTTTTTTTTTTATGCAATCTATTAAGCTTTTCCAGTGATTTTTAAAAATTTAGATACTGTGCTTTTCAGTTCTTAAACTTCCATTTTTATACTTCGTTTACCCATGTGTATCTTTTATTTTAAATCCATAAATACCTTTATAACAGTTGTAAAATATTTGATGGAGGAGGAAGTGGCAACCTACTCCATTGTACTTGCCTGGAGAATCCAATGGACAGAGAAGCCTGGCAAGGCATAGTCCATGGGGTTGCAAAGAGTTGGACACAACTGAAGCAACTTAGCATGCACATATGCATGCATGCAAAATATCTGAAGCTGTTTCTGTTAACTGCCTCCTTCAATCCTGGTCTATGGTTATATATTCCTGACTCTTCCTATGTTTAGCAATTATTGGTTATACACTAAACATTTAAAATCCTACATTGTTCAAAGTCTGCATTTTGCTATCTTTTGAGTGCTGAATGTTTCCAATTTTTTTTAGGAGGCAGTTTAATTACTAGTAGATCAGCTTGATCCTCTTGGGGTCTGTTTTTATGATGTATTAGACTAGGCCAAGAACAGTCCTAAATCTTGAGCTAGGGCACACTTATTCCTAATATGCATCTTTCTGATTTCTTTACAGAGTGCTGAGGTGTTCTGTGATCTTTCTGCATCATTACTGGTCAGAAAACTTATGTCTCCCAGCATTGTGCAACCTTTAGAATCTACATTTATTTCATATCTTCCTGTAGCAGTTCTTTTGCTATAAAATCCCCATGTGCTCATGAGTGGCTCAGTACTCAGCTAAATATATAAGGGGACACCACTGCATATTTCTGTAGCTCCTATCCTGTGGATCTCCCTTTCTCTACTATTATTCTCTAGAAATCCTAGCTGCCTCAAAATCATTAAACTCTGTGATCTCTGCCTTGTTTTTTTGTTTGTTTGTTTTTTTACAGCCAGACTCTTGTTTGTTTATTTTTTAATCTCAGGAAGTAAGACCTGCCTGCTCTTCTTAAATTATACCTTCCAGAGCTATGATACAGAAAATGTCTCTGGGTCCGAAGGTCTTTTTACTCATGGGCTCACCTCAAGCCTTCTCTGTTTGATTTCTGAGAGCAGTTGCTTTATATGTATTTCTCTTGTGCCATATTTCTTTAATTCAGGAGGACTAGTTTAATACTATAATAGGTAACCTTCATGGCTAGAAGTAGAGGCATAATTTCTTTCAAAACATTTGTTTTTTACCTTATGTTCTGAGATTTTCCTTACATTAGATACTTTTCCTTAGAAGTCATCAAGAAGGTATTCTTACTTTCACAAATATTATAGTACATTTTCATCAAGTTTCATTGAGTCTGAACTTCTTGACTGCTTACATTTAACCAATTTGAAACAAGATAAGTACGTCATTAACTAAATGATAAAATACGGTATTTGGAAAATGAATTTACTCTGTTTATAACATAAGTTTTATCACATTGAAGACTGTTCTCCATGTTTCACAGTCCTGAATGAAACTGTACTCTACTGAGCATTAATAATTGTATTTGAGTGAGTAAAACAGAAAAATGTTGCTTATTTTATGTATAAGTTATGCACTTAAATAGAAAACTGAAGTATAAAACCAGTTAGCATTCACTGGGGCTAATTTAAAAACACAAACTTTTAATATTTAAAGGCAGTTTCTGTGCTTATTTATTTATTTGTTTTGACAGTTTTTGTTTGAACATATTTAAAATTTCAAAGAATAGCAACTTTTTATATTTAAAAAAAATCTCTCATACAAATATATCAGTCTCTGATATGTGACACACTTGTTAAATGTAAAGTTTTATATTTTTGAGTAAGAATTATCAAAAGATGCTTCCTTTAATAAGATGGCAATAGTCTAGAATATCAGTGGATGATCAAAATATGTGTCATAAGGACTATGAGAATCTTTCAACATTTTCAGTCCTTAAGGTCATTTTTACACCAAACTTTATGCCAAGGAACTTTATCCTTTATAACATTTATTTTGCACATATTATTTATCAGGCACAATGTAGAACACTGGAAATGCAGTAAAAAACAAGATAGGTTCCTGGTTCTCTTGGTTCTCATAAACGAAAAAAAAAACACATGAATGAACAAGATGATACTAGATTGTGTTATGTGTGATAAAAAAGGTAATAAGACAGATTGTAAAGAGGGAAAAACTTCATTTGATAGGGTCATAAAAGAAGGTTTCTTTGAGAAGATCACAATTAAGTGAAGATCTACAGGTTGAAGGACTTCCACGATGGCTCAGATGGTAAAGAATCTGCCTGAAATGCAGGAGATCCGAGTTTTATCCCTGGGTCGGAAAAATCCCTTGGGGGAGGAAATGTCTACCTATTCCAATGGTCTTGCCTGGAGAATCCCATGGACGAAGGAGCCTCATGGGGTATAGTCCATGGAGTTGCGAAGAGTCAGACATAATTGAGTGACTAGCATTTTAACACTTTCACTACAAGACGAGATGATTCAGGCACGTGAAGAACTAGGAAGGAGTATTTCATGAATTAGAAATCCCAAGTAAGAAGACCCTGAGATGGGAGAGGGAACGGCACATGTGAAATCTGTGAATCAAAGAGATGTTATTAGCTTGGAGTGAATGAGGAAAAGAGTAAGACGTGTGGAAATTAGAAATCAGGACAGTAACAAGATTACCCCAAACTAAAGGCTTAATCATGTTCAACACCTCAGTCTGGAAGGTCTCAAACTAATCCCTCCTCCAGAAAATAACTCTAATATCTGCCCAGTTCAGCAATTTCAAACCTTAGACTCCTCAATGAATTACCCTGATGGTTTGGTTTCTCATTTGGCTTCACCCCTATTTACTATTAATCATCAAGTCATGTCTTTTCAACTCCCAGATATGCTCCAAATCCAGCCATTACTATCAATGTCCACTGCCATTGCCCTCATTCTAGTGACCATGATCTTCTGCCTAAAATATTACATCAGCTACTTTACTGTACTGCTTTCTTCCTCTCTTCAGTTCAGTTCAGTTGCTCAGTTGTGTCTGACTTCTTGGGACCCCATGAAGCACGGCACACCAGGCCTCCCTGTCCATCACCAACTCCTGGAGTTCACCCAAACTCATGTCCATAGAGCAGGTGATGCCATCCAACCATCTCATCCTCTGTCGTCCCCTTCTCCTCCTGCCCTCAATCTTTCCCAGCATCAGGGTCTTTTCCAATGAGTCAGCTCTTCACATCAGGTGGCCAAAGTGTTGGAGTTTCAGCTTCAACATCAGCCCTTCCAATGAACACTCAGGACTGATCTCCTTTAGGATGGACGGGTTGGATCTCCTTGCAGTTCAAGGGACTCTCAAGAGTCTTCTCCAACACCGCAGTTCAAAAGCAGTCAGCTTGCTTTATAGTCCAACTCTCACATCCATACATGACTACTAGAAAACCCATAGCATTGACTAGACGGACCTTTGTTGACAAAGTAATGTCTTCCTCTCTTACTTCCTCTCTAAACCATCCTTCAACTTATAGCCAAAAGGATCACTCAAAAAGATTATTCAGATCACATGACTAGCCTGTTCAAAACCTTTAGATAATCTCTTATTCTTGGAATAAAATGTTTTATTGTATTATATATCTCACATACATGAAGAGTTGCTTTCTTAGTTTTGTGCTTTTCCATGTTGGTAATGAGAGCATCATAAGCTGTGCCTTAGAGATTACCAAATATTAAGTATAAACAGTAAATATACAAGAGTTAGAAATCTCTTATAATTCTTCCTGGGATTTCTCTTTCCCAGAAAATTGCTGTTTGACAAAATTTAAGTACTCCTTTAGTCACTAATTTAGTGGTATTAAAACACAAGCTATTTCTGTTCTTTTTTAATGTCATTATAATTAAATTTTACGTTTTCTGGTTTACCAAAACAATTTTCTATCTAACTGAAGAGCAATGGTTTATCACTGTTAAATGCTGGTCTGTATCTATCAGTCTCTGCTTTGTCATTCTGAACTGAATGTTTTCCAATCTTTTTATTTTTCCTTTGACCAAAGTTAAAGTTTCTGAGTGTCAGAAGAAAAAAAATTCTTAAAAAAAAAAAAAACACAATTACTAACTTAGCTACTAAGTATTAGTGGATCATCCAGCAGGTGTGATTGTAGGAAACTAGAGGAGTTATGTGGGAAGGAAGGTTCACTCTTAATAGATATGAGTGCTTCTAGAATGATTGCTGGTGTCATGAAATGCAGGCAAAATTCCCTCCCAAGAACTGGGTCACTTACAGTATGGGAGTCTGTTTCTGTGACAGTCTGGCAATATGTTTTAAACATTCTTTTGGTGGTTCTTCAAGATCACTTCCATTCTCTTCAGAATCAAGTTTCATATATTCCCACTCAGTAGCTGGAAAATCAATCTGAAATAACAAAAAGATGGTTTGCCATGTATCAAATGCCTGAAAAATGCATCATTAATTTAATGATCTCTATCTTAGATTTATAGAAAATAAAGCAAAGGGCAGGAAAATATCCTATGTTTCTTGTGATGTTTATTATTTAACAATAATTTTAGAAGAATCATTAGGGTTTGGACTTGTTGTTTAAATATACATGATATTTGGTAAATCCTCAATTATTTATATAAATGGTATATAAATTTGTAGCCTGTAACTTTATCTGAGAAAAAATAAGAAAATAATATTAACTTTTCATAAAGTTAAATGCTACATTTTTATGTAATACTGAAATTATACCTTTTCTGTATTTCATTACTAAATGTCTATTATTAAATGATGAAAACTATAGATTGTAATCACACTTTTTTCATGTAATCACTTGAGAAAATAAAAAGAGTAACTCTATGCTGGTCTCTACTGCCTAAAATCTGTAAGTCTGTGAACCACTTTGTAGACATGATAGTGAACTCTTCTCTGGTAAAGATCTGTTTTGCAAGTATAAAACCAAACAATGTTCTTGCTGTGGCTCTATAGTTCAGTTTTATAGACAAGGCTAGAATGCAGACCTTCTTTTTTCCTAGCTTAACATGCCTCCCACTAGACCACATTTAAGTGATAACCTGATTCTAGTAAATAACACTTGTCATTGTTGTTGTTTAGTTGCTCAGTCATGTCTGATTCTTTCGTGACCCCATGAACTATAGCCCACCAGGCTCCTCTGTTCGTGGGATTTCCCGGGTAAGAATACTGGAATAGGTTGCTGTTTTCTTCTGCAGGGATATTCCTGATCAGGGATCGAATCCACATCTCTGGCATTGGCAGGCAGATTCTTTACCACTAGCCACCAGGGAAACCCAGTAAATAAAACGGTAGTTATCAAAAAATACAGTTTCCAAATATGTAATGAGATAAATATTTTACAGCCCCATATAACGCTTAAGGAGGTTTCCCTGGGGGCTCAAATGGTAAAAGAATTTGCCTGCAATGTGGGAGACCCAAGTTCGATCCCTGGTCAGGAAGATCCCTTTGACTGGAGAATTCCATGGACAGAGAAGCTTGGCAGAATACAATCCACGGGGTCACAGAGTTGGACATGACTGAGTGACTTTCACTTTTCATAGTACTTAAGAGTATCACATATTTTTTTTCATTTTCATATCAGAAAATCTAAAGAACTTATTTTTCTCTGCTGATCTATGTTAGATTATGATCTCAGAGAAAATGGAATAAAATTATAAAGTAGACTGTGAGTTATGGTTTGAAGTACAGTTTAATCTACTTGGGTTCTTATTTGAAAAGTCTTAGGAATTTTATTCTTTAATCTTTAAAATTTGTTGCAATACTTGTTTTTGGTATAATTTTTGTTATAATATAGCATTCATTATTCCAACACACCAAAGCAATATTATAGTAAATTTTGCCTCTTGACAGAAAGATTAATTTTGCCTTGGAAAGAAGTGTCTACAGTATTAGTAGGTTACTCTTTACCCTTAATATATCCAGATATTTTAAACATAGAAAACAAAAATACTAGAAATAGTATTTAATGAGCTAATTCAGTTTTATGTTGGTCCTAAGTAAAGGGCAGAGTAGATGAGGAACTAAAGCTAGTGGATGAGAATACAGAAGTATCCTTATACACAAATCTATCATAAATTCCTAGATATATTTCAATTATGAATTTTTTTTCATTTCTGATATGTGAATGAGGTCCTATACAAATTGCATATCTTCATATTTTATGAAGCTAAACAGTTACCGATTCTTCAGCTGCTGATAGAAAATATTAGGGCTTTCCCCAGTTACCTCTTGTTCTAATTTTTCACAAAAGATACTTTCTCAAAATATGTGTTAATGTACAACATTTTCTCTAGAATTCTTTTGAGTTTTATGCATCATGGAGCAGGAGAAAGGCAAACATTAACAATTAAAACAGAGTTGAATATATACAAAGCACCCCAAGCTATGCTTCCAGTTAACAATGGCAAACACGTGACTCTCCTTCTGTGGTCATGACACACTAAGCTTGGCCTCAGTCTTATTTTTTTCTTTTCTTTCATAGAGTGCTACAGGATCACTCTACTGTGTTCACTTGATGTGCCATGACACCTACTATCTCATTCTTGCCTCAAAAAGTTAAGGATAGACTATTGATTTCAAGAAAAAAAACTATGAGGTTCTTTCTTGAAGGGTACAGAAAAATATTCAGATCCAATCATCCACACTTCTAATTCATGCTTCCTTATACACTGAATATTGGCTTCTTGTGTTCCATTCATCTGCTCTGCTTTTACTTTCTCCTTCATCCTTCTCCATTTACACTTGGCCACCATGATTCCTACTATGGCTTCATGTTTTGGAATTCTCTGAAGGAGCTGCTGTGAATGTTCCTAGTGGTCATGTTCACATAACGATGCCAATAAAATGTTCATGGCCTTGCTCAGGCCCCTGTGATTCTACCACCTTGTTCAAATAAATGAGCCTGGGCTGTAGGTGTAGTTTGGTTATAAGGCATACACATATTGGACCATAAGTTCTATGCAGTTCAAGGGAAGGAATGATGTCTACCAACTAGCTGGCAATTGCTATGAGTCTGTGGAAGGAGTTGTAAAAGACAGGGTGAAGAAAAAGGAACCTATGCTACACTAGGACAAAATTGTACTGTGTTCTAAGATCATGTACCAATAATATTACTGTTGCCTCACCCTAACATCACTGATAACAAAGGATAAACAGGCAATGAATGTTAGGGAAAGTAAAATGCCTTGTATGAATGAGTAGGTAAGAACTATGGTTTAAAGAAGTTCTCAAGAAAGAAATAGGATGTTGTAAATAAGTTGACAAAAATCTTCTTGGTTATTATGTGAACATACAGGAAGGGTACTCCAACACTTCTTAGAGTGGCAAGAGGGAAGTGGTAGGGAGAAATTCATAGAAGAGGGTTACATGGATCCTAAAAGGTGAATAACAATGACAGAAACTAAGCCCAAGGGTGGGTAACAGACAGTTAAGGGAAGATGGTAGACACACTGCAGGCAGTGAACAGAATTCATAAATGCACAAAAGGTAAAAATAGGACAGTGCATGTCAGAGACTACAACTTTTGAAGCTGCTGGAGCTTGAAGTCAGGGAGTGGCAAGGGAAACAATGGGAGGAGGTGATGCTTTAGAACTTGCCTATAAATCTCTAGGTAGTGCTGAGTTACTGAAGAGTATAAGAAGGAGGGTGGCGGGTTCAGATCTATATTTTAGAAGGATCATGCTTGTGGATTTTGGGTTAGAGAACAACAAAACTAAAGACAAGGGGAAAAAGGCTGACATATTGTAACCTAGAAGGGAAATGTTGAACTAGGGCAGACACAGTGGGGACTTGTGAGGACAGACTTGAGGAACATATGAGAGAAGAGCTGACAGGATCTACGGTGGACAGAATATGAGTGTTGAGAGAGAGAGATGAGACAAGTGCAATAACTAGCTGTATGTGAGTGCAGGAGCAGTCATAAATAATTCAGGGAGTGAAAGCAATTCTCAGAGGACGGTGAGCTCAATTTGGGATGCGTTGTTTTTGAAGCTGTCTACAGAATATCTCTTGATGACGGGGAAAGAGGAGAGTAAAAAAGCTGCCTTGAAACTCAACATTAAAAAAACTAAGAACATGGCACCTGGTCCTATCACTTCATGGCAAATAAAAGGGAAAAAAGTGAAAGCAGTGACAGATTTTATTTTCCTGGACTCCAAAATCACTGTAGATGGTGACTGCAGCCATGAAATTAAAAGGCACTTGCTCCTTGGAAGGAAAGCTATGACCAACCTAGACAGTGTATTAAAAAGCAAGGACAACACTTTGCTGACAAAGGTCCATCTAGTCAAAGCTATCATTTTTCTAGTAGTCATGTATGGATATGAGAGTTGGACTATACTCTCATATCCATGAGTGCCAAAGAACTTTTGAACTGTGGTGCTGGAGAAGACTCTTGAGAGTCTTTTGGATGGCAAGGAGATCCAACCAGTCCATCCAAAAGGAAATCAGTCCTGAATATTCTTTGGAAGGACTGATGCTGAAGCTGAAATGCCAATACTTTAGCCACCTGATGCGAAGAACTGACTCAGAGGAAAAGACCTTCATGCTGGGAAAGACTGAAGGCAGGAGGGAAGTGGGTAGCAAAGGGTGAGATGGTTAGATGGCATCACTGACTCAACAGACATGAATCTGAACAAACTTTGGGAGATAGAGAAGGACAGGGAAGCTTGGCATGCTGCAGTCCAAGGGACTGCAAAGAGTCAGACATGACTGAGCAACTAACACTTTCTTTCCCTGTGGTGTAAGAGTGTGAACTAAAGATACAGACTTAGGCATGAACTTGCAAGATACTGTAAATCAAACCTCAGGAATGAATGAGACCCAACAATTCCATTGCTGGGTATACAGCCCAGATAAATGAAAACATAGGTTCACACACAAACTTGTACATGAATGTTCAGAGCAGCTCTGTTCTTAATAGCCAAAAGGAAACAATCTGAATGCATATCAGCTAATGAGTAGTATATCTATATTGTGGGTGGGGCTTCCCTGAAAGCTCAGCAGGTAAAGAATCTGCCTGCAATGCAGGAGACACGGGAGATGCTGGTTCCATCCCTGAGTCAAGCAGCAACTCATGCCACTATTCTTGCCTGGGAAATCCCATTGAGAGAGAAGCCTGGTGGGTCATAGTTCAAAGGGTATCAGAGAGTCAGACGTGACTGAGCAACTAAGCACGTTTTCTATATTGTAATACTATTCAACAATAAAAAAAATAAGTGAATACTGATATATGATACAAAGTGGATGAATTTTGAAACGTTATGCTAAATGAAAGAATCCAGCCACAACAGAACACATACTGTATGATTCCATTTACATGAAATATACAGAATAGGTGAATCTATAGAGACAGAAGGTATATTAGTAGTTACTTAGAGTTTGGGACTGGAAAGCAATAGCTAAAAGTTATGAGATTTCTTCATAAAAATGAAAATGCTCTAAAACTGATGTTGGTTGAGATTAGTTGTACATATCTGTGAACATACTAGAAAACATTGAATTGTATACTTTAAATGTGAGGACTGTATGGTATGTGACTTATATCTCAATAAAGCTTTAGAGAAATTCTCTCAAGGACAATATACATACTGAGAATAGCAATGGGCAGCAGATAGAACACGTGGGAACTGTTAACAGTGGGGACAAGGAGAAGAAAACGAGCTGGAGAAGAAAACAGAAAAAGGATAACCAAAGAAAGTGTGAAGAGAAACCTAAGAGGGCAATATCAGCAAAGTCAGAGAAGAGTGTTCTGTAGCGGGGAAGTTGCTGTTTAGTCGCTAAGTCGTGTTGGTCTCCTTTGTGACCCCATGGACTATAGCCTGCCAGTCTCCTCTGTCCATGGGGATTCTCCAGGCAAGAATACCAGAGTGGGTTGCCACTTCCTTCTCCAGACCCAGGGATGGAACCCACATCTCCTGCGTCTCTTGCATTGGCAGGCGGATTGCTCACCACTGAACTCCCTCGGAGGGCCCGTAATAGGGAAGAGATAGTGCCAACAACTGCACAGAGAGGACTAGAATGAAGAGTATGAAAACCAGTACTGGGTTTGGCAACTAGAAATTAGGAGGTTATCTGACAGCAGAGTGGTGAGGCCAAATAAACCCAAATATAGTGCATTTAGAATGAATGTGGGGGGACTTCTCTGTTGGTCCAGTGGTTAAGACCTCACCTTCCACTCAGGGAGTGTGAGTTCAACCCCTGGTTGGGGAGTGAAGATCCAGCCTACCTCGTGGACAAAAAAACAAAACATGAAACAAGCAATATCATAACAAATTCAATAAAGACTTTTAAAATGGTTCGCATAAAAAAAAGAAAAAAACTTTTAAAAAATAGAATGAATGGGAAACTAAGTAGAGAAATACAAACTAGAACAAGAGCAACATTAACTAAAACAACTCTGCTCTTAGTGCTTAAATTATGAGTCACTATACTAGATTGTATACAGAGAGAGGGAAGAAGCTGAGGGAGACACACGTTGATCGTATCATATAATAATTTGTCTCCATGTCTGAATTCAGATGTGTGTGTGCATGCTAAGTTGCTTCAATCAAGTCTGACTCTGCAACCCTATGGACTATAGCCCTCCAGGCTTCTCTGTCTGTGAGATTCTCCAGGCAAGAATACTGGAGTGGGTTGCCACATCCTTCTCCAGGGAATCTTCCTGAGCCAGAGAATGAATCTGCGTCACCTACATCTCCTGCATTGGCAGGAGAAATCTTTACTACTAGTGCCACCTGGGAAGCTCTGAACTCAGATCTACTTCACTCTATCCACTGTTTCCAGTCTGCAGCATAGTATGAAAAAAAGAAGGCTGACTGGAAGGAATATTATAATCAGTATCATACCATAATTGTCATCTTAGACATAGACATAACATAGACAATCAGCAAAGTGCAGACCAGAAAGAAGTTGAACAGGCATAGCACAATCCTCTCACTGTATGGAGGTAGAAAGTGACTTGTTCAGAGTCATAAACTTTACTCTTAAAGAGCTAAGACTAGACTCCGGATCTCCTGACTCTGAGCCTGCTGTCTTTCCCCGTGACTCACACTGACTCCTTAACTCAAACACTGGTTGCAGAACTTGCTTCTAATTTCTTCACCATCTCATAATCCTTAAGTTGAAAATTCTCCTCTGAATTTAGTTGTGTGTAATTAGAATGAGACTAGTTATTAAGGTTTTTAACTTTATTACCTTAATACCTCTTACGTTATTTTGTATATTTCATCATCAATTGAAAAAATTCTGAGACGTTTCCATCTATGTCTATACCATGTGAAATTACTTTGCAGAAGCAGATAATTGAACATTTTTTCATACTGTTGGATGACTTCCATATCTTCTTTCCTTTTCTTGTAAGATAAATTTTGTCATAGGGGCTTGCCAGATGGCTAAGAGGTAAAAAAAATCCGCCTGTCAATGCAGGAGACACAAGTTTGATCCCTGGGTCAGGAAGAACCCCTGGAGAAGGAAACGGCAATCCACTTCAGTATTCTTGCCTGGGAAGTCCCATGGACAGAGGAACCTGGCAGGCTACAGTTCATGGGGTCGCAAAGAGTTGACTTAGTGACTGAACACGAGCATGAGGTAATTCTGTCCTGGCTGTAGGTCTCTACGTGGAAATCTATGCTGCTGAATACTTGGAACTTTTCTTCAGCTTCCACTTCCAGGATCTGTGCTCCTAAAGCAGCTGATCTCCTCACTTGAGAGGAATCAAGGAAAATCTCATTTGATAGTCTCCTTCACGTCTCCCACCCCACCTTAGCCACTAAAGATCCTGATAATCATAAATTTATATCCATAAAGCTCTGGTAATGGTCAGACTTGGAAGGTTTTTGTTAAGCTTAGGTGGTTTGGATCTGGCAAGAAAAAGTCTGCATTCATCCTTTTTTTTCTTTTTTTAAATTTTCTTTACTTTATTGGTTTGGTTTTGCCATACATTGATATGAATCTGCCATGGGTATACATATGTTCCCCTTCCAGATGCATTCATCCTTTTAAAGAAAGGTAGTTGTCCTGTTACAGGGAAACATCTGCTAATCACTAAGTCATCATCTGTTGAGTGTCTAGGATGCTGTGCCAACATCCAACCTAATCAACCAGTTCTTTGGCGTATGAGTGTGCTTTATTTTTTGACAACATCCGGCTTTTATTTCTCATTTTGTATTGAGATATAGGCAATTAACAATGTTGTTGTGATAGCTTCAGGTGGACAGCAAAGGCACTCAGCCATAAAGATACATGTACTCATTTTCCCCCAAACTCCCCTTCCATCCAGGCAGAGTTCCCTGCACTATATACAGCAGGTCCTTGTTGGTTATCCATTTTCAGTATAGAAGTGTGTATGCATCCATCCCAAACTTCCTAACTATCCCATCCCCCATTCCCCACCCTCAATCCCTGCAATCAGAAGTTCCTCCTCTAAGTCCGTGAGTCTCTCTTTTGTAACACTGCTTTTTTTTTTATCACCCCATCCACGGATTAGAAGTGGATCTTCAGCTACTGTCTGGAGGGGGAAGTTCCTCCATCTTGCAAAGTAAAAGCCACATTTTCTTATTAGTGCTGCTTTTCTTTTCCATTTTTAAAAGCTTGCTTACCATGTTGCTAAACTTTGTCCCTCACATCCTTTACCCCAAACCTGGAAATTCTACAAACCTAGAGACTCTACTAGTTTCCTCCAGAATACTGATTCTCACTTGAGGGCAATTTTATCCCTAGAGACCATCTGACAGTATTTGGAAACATTTTTGGTTATCAGAACTGGGAAGGTACTACTGGTACTTAAGGGGTAAAACTCAAAACACTGTTAAATATCTTACAGTGCACAGGGCACCCCCCACAACAGAGACTCATTCCATCCAACATGTCAATAGTAAGAGGTTGAAAAATCCTGTGCTATGGAGCACAGCCCAGGTTTTCCCACACAGATGGAGAGCCTGTATTCCCTGCATTTGCATGTATAGGAGCAGTTATGCTTCAGGTATCTGATGAATCTGATCACTTACCAGCCTGAAAAAAGTGAGGAAAAGGAAAAGAAAAAATCCTCTGAGCAGAAAGGATGAAAGCCCAAAATCATTAGTCACCTTTCATTCATGAGTACAAATCACAGAAAGGAGAGAGACTTTAAGGAAAAAGGAAGGGTTTGGTTTGCTGTTTCTCCCCCTACTATCAGCTTAATGGCTAGTCACTTAGGAAACATATAACAAAAGAGATTTTAAGGCAATACGACATAAAGAAGAGGTAGGTGTGAATAAGGTACCAAGTTAATAATATATACTAGTGACTGTTCTTAGACAATAGAATGAAAAATGAATATGCATAATGAGTAGACTCGTGGCAACAGTCCATTCCTTTCCTTCCTGATTGTGTTGGATGGAGAATGGCTTGAAATTGCTATTATATAAACTGGGAGGAAAGTGCTTTGAGAACACTGAATGCAAAATAAAAGCAATAGAGGTGTTGCAGATCCCAGCAGGCCAGAGAAAGAGAAGACTATTAAAATGTGTGATCCTGGAAGAAAATTGTTTCTGTAATTGACAACAAGCTATTTATCAAGTAATCCTTGCTGTGTGTACTTTAATCTTGTAGCCTGACACTTACCTGCAGGGTCACTGGGGATGGCTGACTTACATCCCACACTCCTGGAGCAATCATTTCCATGGGAGGCTCACTTCGTAATGTCATGCTGAATAGCACAGACCCGGGACTGGATCTGCTGCAAAAGACAACACATATGGACAGACAGAAGTGATTTCAAGAGGGAAGCTACCATTATTTGTAAATTAAAAAAATATAAACACAATTAGCTATTTCAGTAGCTTCACTCAGTAGTTAAAAGAGAAATAGGTTATTCCACAAGTCTAGATACTAATGAACGGTTCGTTTCTAATAATACCACATGCATGGCTATGTCTGTAGATGCCTAAATTTATTTTCCACAAGAGAAAACTGTTTCCACAATGGTTTCTAACAGGTAGCATTTACTCTTAATTTCCAACAACGCTGATTATAAGATGGGACTAAGAATCTCAAGTTTATATTCTTGGGTTATGACTGTCTTAAATCAATAAAGATGTTAATAACTCTAAAGAATTTTTTTTGCTTCATAGGGTGACTAAATTCCCTGGGCATCTTTAAAGATATGAGCTCTAAATTTGTAGAAAGAAAAGATTTAAATTAGCATATGATTTGCAGATCAAAGTAGTTGTGGGACTTCATGGAGGAAGTGGTTCTTTATGCATAAATAGAAAGATTATTCATATTCTGAATATTTAAATCTATGTTGTAAATTACCATAGTAAATGAGAGTGAATACAGGAAAGACTTTAGACAGGAAGAATTCATGGATAGTTTTAACAGCTTCAATAACATCCAAATTCACAGAGGCTTATAGGAATTAAAAAACAAGCTATACCTGGCTTGTATATATGAATAAGATTATTGGTTAAAATGTTCTACTGATCACTGAGAACAGTCTTTGATTAACATACCAAATTAAAACTGTAGAACTTAAAGTCAACAAGATTAAAGTTTATATAGAATTTTAATTCATTAAGCAAGTCTTTGGAAAATAACATAGAATTCTACCTTGCCATTTAATGAACAAATGTGCAAAGTAAGAGGAAAAAAGTCCAAATAAAGTTTTCTAAACCCTTAGCTTCTTGAGGCTTGGCTTCTTTAGCTTTCATATTAAAATATACTATTAGAAAGTATACAAGGAAGTATAATTTTAAGCATTACTGTGCAGATAGTTTTATATAACCCAAGAACATTCTTTTAGCAGGATGAATTTTGAGTCATTTTTATCCCTTCCTCTATCCTCACCTCATCTGGAAAAACTTGGGTTTTGTTTTTTTGTTTGTTTGTTTTTTGGTATAACAATACCAGGGACCAGTATTAGCCAATACCAGCATTAGCAAAAGTAGTGTCAAAGTGTTAGCTGCTCGGTCGCATCTGACTCTGTGTGACCCCATGGACTGTAGCCCGCCAGGCTCCTCTGTCTATGGAATTCTCCAGGCAAGAACACTGGAATGGAGAGCCATTCTTTCTCCAGGGGATCTTCCTGATCCAAAGATGGAACCTGGGTCTCCAGAACTGCAGGCAGATTCTTTACGTCTGAGTGATCACAGAAGCCCACAGTATATTAGCAAGCTAAAAGTTAACTCAGTGGAGATAAAGATTAGAAAATTATTACTGTGGTTTTCTCTTTTACCTTTCAGAGTATATAACCTTGTCCCAAATGGTCTGAAGCATCCATCTTCTTGGGAAATGTTTTGGACTAGTTTCAGCCAGAATGCAAAAGAAAAGCGCTATAACTGAGCTTGGAGGGCTCAGATGTTAATGGCCTCCACAGTATTTACAGAAAATACGCCTGTCCATGGTAGAGTAAACAGGAGTGTAGGAAGGTGGATGTGGCATACTGGAAGGAGAATGTGGCAAAAGAAAAAGCTACCACTTCCTGGCAATTTGAGTTGGTGGGAAGCAGAAGACAGAGAAAGAGGGGGCAGTGTGATCACGGTATCCCAAGTTCCCCTCTTCTGCCCATAGGAAGGCAGACTGGGAGGAGAGTTAACTGAGCGCAGCCTAATGCTGAAGGCAGAGGGGGCTCCATTTTATGCTCCGTGCTTCAGATCTGAGAAGAAAATCATTTCTTGAGCTGATCCTGTACAGACTTGAAGAGTGACCTTTAACATGGGGCCCTTTGGTTTCTTTACAGAAGAGATGGAATCTAGACAGAGCTGCAGATGTCTGTCAGAATGTTTCCATAAAAGGAGACGGGTGGTGGGGACAAAGGGCTTCTATAATAAGGGCATCTGGTTAGACCATCTGAGCTGAAGTCAGCTCGGAGTCCTGTGTGTGTCTGTGATGCCTGCAGGAGCCCAGGACACCCTGGCAGTGTCAGTTGGCCCTAGCCAAGTTGGGAGAGTACTAATCACAGGCTACAATAGATGGAATAAACAACCACCAGCTTAAAAATGCCTTGATTTGAAGATCGTATGTCGCTAGGCCAAATAATCTGTTTCTTTTCTGATCCTTTGTATCCCGATCTTCCAGGTGGCACAGTGGTCAAGAACCTACCTGTTAATGCAGGAGATGTGGGTTCTATTCATGGGTCGGGATGATCCCCTGGAGGAAGAAATGGCAAGCCACTTCAGTATTCTTGCCTGGAGAATCCCACAGACAGAGGAGTCTGGCAGACTATAGTCCTTGCGATAGCAAGAGAGTTAGACACAACTCAGCGACTAAACAACAACTGTCCTCCTAAGGACTTCAGGTGTCAGGAAGCTGAGTGATTGAGCATTTTATCCAAAGGAGGCTGCATAATTCTAAGAGGACCTATTTAGATGATCAAATTGGCTAATTTTTAGTAATCAGTGAAAATTTGTCCTCCTCCTTAGTTACAGGGTAGGAGCTCATGAGGAAAAGTGTGATATATTAATTGCACTTTTTCTTCACATCGAAGTTGTGCAGTGAGCTATATTTATGGCCTTACTATACTTATACATCTTGGCCATATTTCACTCTGAAAATCTGAGTGATCTAAGCTGATTCCTACAAATAATGAAGAGACTCAAGAAAAACTGTGCGTTATCTGTCATTTGTCTCCTCAGATGGAGTCTGGATCAATAGTCACACTGGCCTTAACCCTGAGTTGTACAGGGCACAGTGAAGTCAGAACTCTTGATTCAAGTATATTTATGAAAGGATACATCAAGGGATAGGGCATAGAGAGAATGAACTTCTAGTTGTCCAGTTAAAGTTAATATAATGCATACTTTAAGACAATTCTGGGGGAAAGGATGTTTGGCACCATTCTTTGGGTTCTCTGTGTGCAGGAAATTACCTGATTTATATTCTGACAAGGGGCCTTTTTCAATACTGTAAGCATGACTGAAGGACTACATTTCCATAGACTTCTGTGAATAAAAATATGAGGATGAGGAAGATGATCAGTGGAAGCAAGGGGGTTAAAGAATGCATCTTAGTGTTGGTGGCCTCAGAAAAAAGGATGAAAACGGAAATTTTTAACATCCAAGTTGGTGGGATTCACCAGTAGGTTTTACAGTACAATGCCGTGCAAAGGTTTATGAAGTCCATTAAAATTAAGCAAACAAAACAAAAACATGATGAAAACAAAACTTATCAGAAAAAGTTTCATAACTGTGGAAAGAGCACCAGATTTATACCAGGAAATCTGTATCCTGTCTTCATTAGCAAGCCTTAATTTGCTTAGCTTCTTCGAGCTTCTGACACAAAATCAGTAGTTTTTTGAGTTTTATATTTGTCTTCATGTGGCCTTGTGTTTGGGGGAGTAAACTTTAGAAAGGTGGTGTTGTGCTGTGCTATTCTTAGTCACTCAGTCATGTCTGAGTGACTTTGCTACCCCATGGTCTGTAGCCCACCAGGCTCCTCTGTCCATGGGGATTCTCCGAGCAAGAAAACTGGAGTGAGTTGCCATCCCCTCCTCTAGGGAATCTTCCCAACCCAGGGGTTGAACTCAGGTCTTCCACACTGCAGGGGGATTCTTTACCATCTGACCACCAGGGAAGCAGAAAGGTGCTGAGGAGATGGAAAATTGTTGTTCAGTTGTTAAGTCACGTATGGTTCTTTGGTACTCCATGCACTGTACCCTGCCAGATTCCTCTCTCCATAGGATTTCCCAGGCAAGAATACTGAAGTGGGTTGCCATTTCCTCTTCCAGGGGATCTTCCTGAACCAGGGATCGAATCCATGTCTCCTGCAATGGCAGGTGGATTCTTTACCACTGAGCCACCAGGGAAGCCCTGGCAAATAGATAGGAATCTAGAACTTCAAATGCCACTCTGCCCACCCCACCAACATGTATATGGACTGTTCATTGATCTTATATGTAGAGATTTTGAATAAGATGTCATTAGCAAAGGACTATGCTGATAAAAACATTTCTATCCTTAGTTCAGTTCAGTTCAGTCACTCAGTTGTTTCTGACTCTGCAACCCCATGTACTACAGCACGCCAGGCTTCCCTATCCATCACCAACTCCTGGAGCTTACTCAAACTCATGTCCATCGAGTCGGGGCTGCCATCCAACCATCTTGTCCTCTGTTGTCCCCTTCTCCTTCCACCTTCAACCATTCCCAGCATCAGAGTCTTTTCTAATTAGTTAGTTCTTCACATCAGGTGGCCAAAGTATTGGTGTTTCAGCTTCAGCATCAGTTCTTCCAATGAATAGTCAGGACTTAATTCCTTTAGGATGGACTGGTCGGATCTTCTTGAAGTCCAAGGGATTCTCAAGAGTCTTCTCCAATACCACAGTTGAAAAGCATCTATTCTTTGGTGCTCAGCTTTCTTTATAGTCTCTCACATCCATACATGATTACTGGAAAAACCATAGCTTTGACTAGACGGATCTTTGTTGGCATAGTAACGTCTCTGCTTTTTAATATGCTGCCTGGGTTTGTCATTGCTTTCTTTCCAAGGAGCAAGCATCTTTTAATTTCATGGCTGCAGTCACCATCTGCAGTGATTTTGGAGCCTCATTAACTAAAGTCTCACTGTTTCCATTGTTTCCCCTTCTATTTGCCATGAAGTGATGGGACCAGAGGCCATGATCTTAGTTTTTTGAATGCTGAGTTTTAAGTCAACTTTTTCACTCTCCTCTTTCACCTTCATCAAGAGGCTCTTTAGTTCTTCTTCACTTTCTGCCATAAAGGTGGAGTCATCTGCATATCTGAGGTTGTTGATATTTCTCCTGGCAATCTTGATTCCAGTTCGTGCTTTATCCAACCCAGCTTTTCTCATGATGTACCCTGAATATATGTTAAATAAGCAGGGTGACAATATACACCCTTGATGTACTTACTCCTTTCCCTATTTGGATCCAGTCTTTGTTCCATGTCCAGTTCTAACTGCTGCTTATTGACCTGCATACAGATTTCTCAGGAGGCCTACCGGCCTGACCGGTGGTCTGGTATTCCCATCTCTTGAAGAATTTTCCGGTTTGTTGTGATACACACAGTCAAAGGCTTTGGTGTAGTCAGTAAAGCAGAAGTAGATGTTTTTATGGAACTCTCTTGCTTTTTTGATGAGCCAACAGATGTTGGCAATTTGATCTCTGGTTCCTCAGCCTTTTCTAAATCCTTGAATATCTTGAAGTTGTTCCAGCTTGAACATCTGGAAGTTCTCAGTTCATGTACTGTTGAAGCCTGGCTTGGAGAATTTTAAGCATTATTTTGCTAGTGCGTGAGATGAGTGCAATTGTGCAGTAGTTTGAGCATTCTTTGGCATTGCCTTTCTTTGGTATTAGAATGAAAATTGACCTTTTCCAGTCCTGTGGCCACTGCTGAGTTTTCCAAATTTGCCTGCATATTGAGTGCAGCCCTGTCACAGCATCATCTTTTAGGATTTGAAATAGCTCAACTGGATTCCATCACCTTCACTAGCTTTGTTCATAGTGATGCTTCCTAAGGCCCATTCGATGTGCAGCCAGGATGTCTGGTTTTAGGTGAGTGATCACACCATCGTGATTATCTGGGTCATGAAGATCTTTTTTGTACGGTTCTTTTGTGTGTTGTTGCCACCTCTTCTCAGTATCTTCTGTTTCTGTTAAGTCCACATCATTTCTGCTCCTTTACCTGTTGGGTCCATACCATTTCTATCCTTAAGGGTCCTTTAAATTTCAATATTGTACAAATTCCTTTGCCTAGAAAAACTAAACGAAAATCTGTAGCACCAGGAGAACAGATGGGCTAGTTGACTCTCTCTGGCCCCCTGTTTCCTCAGACAAGTTAAAAAAAAAAATGGCTAGGATAAATTAACTACTCCCATTTTTAGGTACAGGATTCTATGTATCCATGGTTTGGCATTCTGGAACCAGCACTTTCAGAAGATCTGATCTTATAAAACTCTTTGAGACTCTGACTCTCATAGATCTAATAGGTTTCATGGCCAGGAAGAGGGACAGGATCCCGTCCTGTGCTGGGTGAGGTTTCCACAGCTCTTTCATGAAGCAAGGCATGGCATCTAAGGGCAGGAAGGCAGGCGGCTTGAAGTAGGAGGATGTGTGGAGAGAAGTCAGCCCTCCATTCTGGTTCTTGTTCTATTCTTAGGTAGCCCAGTGACCTCCAGCCAGTCCCTTAACCACCCTTCATCATAAAGATCTTCATATATAAGTAAGATATTTGAATTGAGCTCTGAGAGTATTTCTCATACAGGATGGAAGAATAACAAGGCATTTTTATCTACAACTTGTTTTTATTATTTGATTTTAAGGGTATATCTGAAATGACAATACATAGTGGGGTCAGGGTTGGCTACTCAGACAAGAGTCTCAGGAATAAAACTGTATTATGATTTACTTAGGCTTCTTTTTAAATTCTACAAAAGAGATTCTCAATTTCCTGCATTTTAACTCATCTCAGGAACTCTGGAAATACTGATGCCTGGGCTTCTCCACAGACCAATTAAATTAGAATCTTTGGGAACACTTGGGTTTTTGGGTTTAGTTTTAAATCTCCCCAGGAGATTCTATTGTTCAATCAGGGTTGAGCATCTCTGCATTGAAGGCGTTTACTGCAATTTAGAAATGCTAAATAAGGACCACAGTATTTGTTCTGAATTTAAGTAGGAAAGGTAGCTCATAGGAATGATTGAGGTGAGAATAACCCTGTCTTACTGCAGTGGAGGCACTGTGAATACAGATGGGGTATAAGCCCTGTCTGCAAAGGAGAGGATTATAAAACTTCTGGGGGCAACATTTTACCTTTGTTCTTGAAACATATCTTTTTAATAGGATTGAAAGTGAGTTTGTGTGCTTGAAAATGCTAAACTTTATTTTTATTTGTACACACTCTTGATGCAGCCATAACCAATACATGTGAGTTTAATCTCGGTTGGTTCTTCTGAAACCCACCTCTGGAAACCACAAAGAGATAGAAAGTCTTTGACTCTGCATAGTTTCAGGTCGTGTGAATCTTGGAAAAAATAAAGACATAAATGCTCATTACAGCTCCACACGACTAGGTATGAGCAATTTGAACTGAAATAAATGACAGAACTGATACCAAATGTTTACGGGCAGGGGTCATTCTGTGAAAGGAAATGAAATTAAGTGACTTACTTGATGTGATCTTGAAATACCTGCATTACATAAATTGGGTTAGAATCTCTGTAACTCAAAGCAATGAACACAGTGGGAGTTATTACATCTCCTCAACTGGCCACATGATGGATTTCTGATGTCTTAAAAAGATCTAAATTTCTTTATGTTGTTTAGCCCAGGAGAGAGCAGCTTTTCTAGTTTTCATAAGAAATGATCTTTCAGAAACACTTTCACAAATGCTTATTGAAATCCTCCTTGAAGTAAGCTGTGTTTCTGTGATGTCTCAGCATCTACACTTTTGCCATTTTCCCTTAGGAAAAGCACTTACTATCAGTCCCAGATGGCATTCCTTAAAGATACCCATTGTCTCTAATCACCTGCATCTAAAATGTCTACCAAAGGTTAAGTGACAGATGACAAAACAACACGGAGGCAGTATTTTCCTGTCACAATAAGCATCTAGAAAAAAGCCTTGAAGACTAGTTTGAAAGACAAAAAATATTCCAGACCTTTAATATATTTAACAAGTTTTTGATTACCTGTTATGTACAAAATAGTGTTAGAGGTAATAAAATGGATTTTTTTTTTCAGTGAATAGCTACAAATGTATTCTACAAACCTTTTAGATCTTACAAATACTGCAGATGAAACTTTAAAGAAACCCACTCAGGAGAAGGAAAGCCACCTGTGCAGCTGCTCCCAGTGAGAAAGTAATGAAAATTCTTAGCCCACAAATCAGATTTTTGAAATATCTGCTAACAGCAGTTGGCACTCCCGTTAGGGTTGAACTATTTCTTATAGACTTTTGAGATTTTATTTCATTCTAAATCTCCTACAGAGATTGATTTTCCTCCAGTTCAGGTTAATAAACAAACCTGTACTGATTGCCTATTTATAAGAGGTACCATGTTACATGACAGAAATTACAAAGAAAATACATTCCCTGTGCTCACACATGTGGAAACTGGCTATAACATGAAAACAAATAAAACAGCAACACATATACACACACAAACATGCACACCATGTCATCATTAATCCAATAAAAATGATTTTTAAAATGTATTACAGAGGAATTTCCTATAAACCCAGTGGTTAAGACTTGTGCTTCTACTGCGAGGGGCTCAGGTTCGATCCCTGGGTGGGGAACTAAAAATCCCACATGCCACAAGGTGTGGCCAAAAGCAAAACAAACAACCAAACAAAACCAACATATGTATCACAGTTGCTTTGATGATAGTTTATTTATACTGACTAAAAGTGGGAACTAAAACCTAAGGAAGAATTTTGTTAACATTTTTATATTACCAAATCTTTCTAAAAAAGCAGAGGCAGAAACACTCTTTATAATAATATTAAAAAAACAACACAGGTTCTAATTCTTCAAAAGTCCTTTTTTTAAAACAGTTTGATTCTAAAGCAAGTTTTGTCAGGGGAACGTAACTAAGATGTTTTAAAATATTTTTCTTTGATACAACAGAAAATCACATTACTGACCTTCTCAAATATTTGAAGTATTAATAATTTCAAATCCTTATGGTTAAATTGACAGCTACTTTTTCAGTGGCAACTAGTTCTGACAGAACTCCTATTTGGCTTATTTTTCTGAAAAATATCGTCTTAAACTTGACATATTTTTTCTTGGCAATAAAAGGTCAGTAAACCAATTACATTGAATAATTTTACTTCAGCCAGAATTTCATGACTTACATTGTTGCTAAATGACAGTACTGATCTAAATCATTTTGCATTAGTAATTCCAGAGAAACTGGCTGGTCAGAGAAGGAAAAGAAATTGAGATTGGTCATGCTGATACCTTTTCATGGTAAATGACCCAGTTGACAAGCTGAGCATGAAGCTTGTTTCTAAAGCCATTTCTACACTTTGCTTTTCAGTCCTGCTTTCAACAGTCATGATTTATATTGAGGTAGCTCAATTTCAGATTAAAATGTTTTCTTGATTTTCTCATTATGCCATATACTGAACATTATCTAGTTCCAAGATGTTTTAATGAGATGGAAATTTTATTAATCACAAATGATATACTTACTGTTTTGGAAACAGTGGAAAACAAGTCCAGGCCAATAAATCTGCATTGGTTGCATAGGTAATCCCAAACAATTTTATAGTGAGCATGGATTCCCTTGGAAGTGATTTTATTTCAAGAGGAAAATTGATCCTTAAAATAAAAGAAAAAATTAGGTTGGGCTTCGCTGGTAGCTCAGATGGTAAAAAAAAAAAAAAAAAAAAAATGCCTGCAATGCAGGTGACCCTGGTTTGATTCCTGGGTCAGGAATATTCTCTGGAGAAGGGAATGGCAATCTACCCAGTATTCTTATCTAGAGAACTCCATGGACAGATCATGGGGTCACAAAGAGTCAGACACCACTAAGCAACTAACACCTTCACTTCATTGTGTGTCAAGCACTGTTAACCCTTGATCTCATTAATACTCCCAACAATTATAGGACACTATGACCCAATTGCAATGATGTTTTCACAAATATTTCCTTCTAATACAGTGCTGTGTGACACAAGTATTTTAACTATTTGAATTGAGACAAGAGATTAAGTTTTAATGTTTTATCTTGTAAATGCAGAAATATAGCAGAAGTACTAGAGTAATGAGATTGACTACTCTTTGGTGATTGTTATGATTTTGATACATAAGCTTATTTTTTGAAAATTACAAAAACTTGAGCATCAAGAATGATTAACATTGTCTTAGGAAATGGGAGGAGGGCAGGAAACAACTCATAACAGGTCTTAAAGAGTAGGCTGGCTACAACCAGGTGAATACTTGGAAAAGAATATTCCAAAAAAGAAAAAAGTGCACAGACAAGGGCATATATGCATGGAGCTGAGGAATGGTGGGGGGCGCATTATAGCTAGAACAAGAAATGTAGTCAAGTTGGTCTTAACCTGAAAGTTACGAAGGATACAATTAGATAGATAGGTGTTTGCCAGAATATTTAAGAACTCTGTATGCCTGGCAAAGGAATTTGTGATTCTTTTCCTAATGGCAAAAGGAAACGTTTAAATGAGAGAGCTAAAAGCATAGAGAGTTGTTTATAATTTTAAATGTGAACTATTCTGGGTGATGATGAGATTCCAGGAAACTAGGGGCTGATTGCTGAGATGTAATAGTACAATTCCTGGATATGTCAAGGTGAAGAACATCAAACTCAGACCCTGGATGGATTGTAGATATGGGTAAAAATAAGTGGCTAAAGATAAGCACAAGGTTGTCAAAGGTGGAAAAAAATTTGAATTTGGGCACTGAATCCATTAATATATATATAAGATTGCCTAGAAGGTATAAAGATACTGTAAGACTGGTAGGAATACACCTAGGTGGTCGAAGTATCTAACAAGAAAGGGTTTTTGACACGAAGTTGAGAGAGCTGAGGTTACTAATGGTAGACAGGAAGAAGGGTACCTTTCTTTCCTTTCAGGAGTCATCTTGGCTACATAGAAATGATACAAGAGTCTCAAGAGAAGAAATACAGTGTTTAGGAGAGATAGATTTATGGGTGGCTAGGAAGCATGTGTGGAGAAGGAAACAGCTACCCACTCCAGTATTCTTGCCTGGAGAATCCCATGGACAGAGGAGACTGGCAAGCTACAGTCCATTGGGTCGCACAGAGTTGGACACAACTGAATGACTTTCACTCACTCACTCACTCAGGAAGCATGCAAGAGTTGGACTATGAAAAAGGTTGAATGCCAAAAAATGGATGCTTTCAAATCATGGTGCTGGAGAAAACTTGAGAGTCTCTTGGACAGCAAGGAGATCAAACCAGTCAATCCTAAAGGAAATCAAGCCTGACTCTTCACTGGAAAAAATGTTGCTAAAGCGGAGGCCCCAAAACTTTGGCCACCTGATGTGAAGAGCTGACTCACCGAAAAAGACCCTGATGTTGGGAAAGACTGAAGACAAAAGGGGAAGAAGGCGGTTGATGATGAGAGGGTTGGATAGCATCACTGACTCAATGGACATGAATTTGAGCAAGCTCCAGGAGCCTGGAGTCTTGGGCTACAGTCCATGGGGTTGCAGGAGTCAGACACAACTTAGTGACTAAATCACCACCGGGAGATAGTAGAGGACAGAGGAGCTCGGTGTGCTGCAGTCCATGGGGTTGCAATGAAGTGGACACGACTTAGTGACTACACAACAACAACAGGCAGCGTTCAGCCTCAGGAATAAGGAACAGTTAATTCAGACCAGTGACCATAACTGATTCTGAGGAAATACACATCTTTCCCCTCAACATGCTATTCTCTGAGGTGGAGCGGTCCAGGTACAGGTGTAAAAAAACCACCTAACAAGAGGAAAGACAGACAAGCTATTTTAGAGGTAAAATGGATAACTAATAATTGACTGACAGCATATTAGTGGAATAGGACAATGATGAATTGAAGATGAATTTCAGGCTCCTAGATTATGTTAGTGGATCCTTTTAATGGATAGAAAACACAGATAAGGAATTTGGGGTGGGTGGCTTATATGTGGCTTATTGCATACTGTCATCGAGTTAATAATAACTCAGATGTCAATATGTAAACTGCATGCAGAGATGAGGCAAAGATTTTGATTCAAATGTTGGCCCTGTGGCTAAACAGATGTTCTTCTTTAAGTGATGAATTTAACCTTTTTAAGCCTTGTTTATCTATAAAAAGGAAAAAATATTATATAACACAATATATGATAAATGGTAGATTGTATATCAGCAGTATATTCATTATTCCATCAACAATGTAATAACTTATATTAGCCATTATGAAACAGATGAAATATAATTCTAGTTAAAAGTAAGGGAGAGGATATACATATACCTATGGCTGACTCAAGTTGACATATGGCAGAAACCAACAAAATATTGTAAAGTAATTATCCTCCAATAAACAAATTTTTAAAAAAGGAAGGAGATAAAACAAAGGAAAGACTAAAGAAAATTTACTTTTCAATATTAGCAAAATTTAAACTATTAAAAATTAAATTATCACACATTTAGTTATCCAAAAGTTGTTCTTACCTTTCATATTCTTTCAGTTATATTATTCATTCATTGTAATGTGGACATATTTCTCAGCTTAAAAAGAAGCTCTGAAACTCAACATAAAATGTTGATGATTTTTTGAAATGCACAGTAGTTTCTTGAATATTCTCTTTTACCTGTAATTGACTTTCTATTTAGTTTTCATATTTTTGTGTCAAGACAGAAGCTATAATTTCACTTTATTTCTCACATAATCTGGAATGTTCTTCTTCCCATTGAGTCTCTCTTCTTCATGTGTAACCTCACTTATTAGTGAGCTTTTCAAATCAAGAATGACAAAACATTCAATAAGTTACAGTAGATAGTTACTGCCAATCTCCATTTTGTCACTTGTGTTAATAAAAATAAATTCTTCCAGAGTAAGAATACATACTTTATAGTTATTTATTCATTTTCTTGAATACATATGGATTTTTAAGCCAGAATAATCTCATAGTCACTGAGAAGTCTTTTTATTAACTTCTACTCAGCTACTGAAAAACCAAAGGAATGAACCTTATACGAAAAAAGAAGAAAAATACTTTGAGATAATTCAATAAGTGAAGTAAGATTGCTTCTCTAGATCTATAAACTTCAAATTTTAACCATATGGTTGCCTCACTTTTATTCATTTAAAAATGAATAAAAAATAAAACTTTTCTTAAACATTCTTTGCTTCTATATAAGACAGTTTTTCTAAAATCAGAATAACTTTTTAATAGTGAAATCGAGAGATTTAAAAAGTCACAGTGTATAGAACTCCCCTATTAATACTGATAGAAAATAATGGACCATTGTAAGGACTTTGACTTTTGTCTGAGTGAAAGAAGGAGCCATTTCAGGATTATAAAACAGCAGACTGATGTAGCCTGACTTACATTTTAAAAGAGGTTACTTGAGCGGCTGTATGAGAAGGATTACAAAGGCGCAAAAGAAGTAGGGTGACTATTACAAGGCAGCTGTAGGAATACAGGGGAGATATGATGGTGCCCTAGACAAATGAAAGTGAAGAAGTAACACTCTGGAAATATTCTGAGGAGAGAACCAGTAGGATATCTGAGACATGGGTCTGAGAGCAGGAAATGCAGGCTAAGGATCTTATTTAAACAACCAAAACTGGAAATGATCATCCAGGGTGGCCATCCATGGGTAGGACAAATTTGGAGTAAGATCAAGAGTTTAGTTTTAGACATGTTGAGTGAATAAGCACGAAGTTTGTGACCGATGCCTGGGTTGGTGATAGAAATTTGGGAGTTGCTGGCATATAGATGGCATTTAAAGCTATGGGACTATAAGAGAAAACTAAGGCTATAAATATAGATACAACAGAGGACGCTTAAGGGCTAAGACTATGAGGAGTCTGGGAGAAGAAAAGGATATGGAGAAGGAATATCCAGTGAGGAAGGAGGAAAGCTAAAAGAAGGTGGGAAACAGCTCCTAATAGATTATGTAAGATGAAGACAGAGAAACAAATTCAGCTCTGCAGGTCACTGGTGTCTCTAACGATCAGTTTCAGTGGAGAAGAGATGATGAAAGCCTGACTAGAGTATGTTTTAGAGCAGGGAAAAAAAGCCGAAGAGAGTGAATACAGACAACTCTTTGGAAAGGTTTTGCTGCAAAGTAGCGAGAAAAATGGCATAGCTGCTGTTGAAACAATAAAGCAGAGTTTTTTTTTTTTTAAGATTAAAAACTATTTGCAGAAAATAAATATTCAGCCTAAGATTTTATATGTTGCAAGAAAATATGAAAATCACAGTGAAAACCTCAGCTTTGGAGTCAGAGTACATCTGAGCAATAGTTCTGCCATTTGCTGGTTGTGGGAACTGGGCCAAGTTAATTAAGCTTCATAAACATTACTATTCTGATCTGTAAAATGGAGATGACAATATCTCTATGCATTTTTGTTATTAAGTTTAGATGAGATAATATGTTTGGGGGGTAAACCCTGATGACTGGAATGCAATAAGCAGTCAAAATCTATGTCACATATTATTATTAAACAAAGTTTATGTACTCAAATTTACAGTCTAGTAATAAAACATGCAATTAACTGTATTGTAATGGGTATATGTCAATAAAATATATAAAGGATGCTACAGGCCAGACACCTAGAAAAATGGTAAATAAATATATTTTTAATGAAATAAAGTGAAAAGAATTCACATACATACTACTATATTCAAAATGGATAACCAACAAGGACCTATTGTATAGCACATAGAACTCTACTCAATGTTATGTGCCAGCTTGGATGGGGGCGTAGTTTGGAGGAGAATGGATATATGTATATGTGTGGCTGAATCACTTCACCATTCATCTGAAACTACCACAACATCATGAATTGGCAATATCCCAATACAAAATAAAAAGTTTAAAGTTTGAAAAAAAATAAAGAGATTTGAAGGACCAAAAAAAAAAGAAAGAAAAGAATTCTTTCTTAAAGAATTGAAGTAACTAACTCTTGGGGGAATCAGAGAAATTCCACAGGAAAGATAACACTGATGCACTCGTGAAAGATGAGAAGAAAAGTATATCAATATAGTTATTCCACTAATATTAATAATTTCAATTTCTTTTGAGATTTTTTTCTCTGAAATTGATTTTAGAATTAGGAAATTTTTCTCTTGAATTGTTTAAATGTTGGCACATATTTGTCAGTTGAAAACAACCATGGATAAGTTTTAATTAAGTCAGAAAAAAAGTAAAAAGTCAAATGAAAGTCACTTAGTCTTGTCCTACACTTTGTGACCCCATGTGTATGGAATTCTCCACACCAGAATACTGGAGTGGGTAGCCTTTCCCTTCTCCAGGGGATCTTTCTGACCCAGGAATCAAACCGGGGTCTCCTAATTCTAATAATTGAGCTGGTTAATATATTTTTGAGGAGTCACTTATTATATAAAATTCATTCACTTGCCAAGCCATATTTACTGGACTCTTACTGTGTCTGGTGCTGCTTTAGCTGTTAGGGATAAAATTTGATAATAAAATAAAATAAATAAATAAAGATCTTGGTAGGAGTTGATTATCCCAAATTAGATGACATTTCACACAATGCATAGATAGTTATTGTATAAAATCTTGCTTGTTTAAATAAATTTGCAATTGGCTTTTGGGGGAAACGAGAGATTACATATGTCATTAGGTGACATCTTTCTTCTTTGTTGTAACTGAAATCTATCTCCCTCCAACACCAAATAGAGGGTATTCCTTTTATCCACAGTTTAGAAATGATTAATAATTCTCCTTTCCCCAATTCCCTTCTTTGAGCAGCTCAATAATATAGATTGGATATTTATCTAGATTTTTAACGGGACCTTTAATCTGTTGAATTGAAGTCAGTTACCTAGTATGCTTAGCATATTTACCACATCTCTGAATCAAATCAACTGGCTACATTAAAAATATTATATCTTTCACTTAAAAAGCAGCAGGGTAGAAGGGAGGTGGAAGGAACCCTGGTCTTTATTAGACAAATAATCCTTCCAGAATAAAGATTCAACTTACGTTTCATTCCAGTTGATCAAGAAAAAAAACAACTTTTTGACGGGAATATTTCTGCAGTTTCTCACTTGGCACAGCTTCTTTCCAGCATATGTAAGCCAACAGGAGAAAGAAAATGCTTTATAGCTAAAAAGAAACAACAACATTGATTCAATAAGCTGAACATTGTGAAGGCAGCAGTTTTCTATATGGGTCAGTTATTTTATAGTTAAAAGTCAAATGATAGAGTGTTGTTTGCTTGTACAGAGTGTACTTTAAAAATTACTAAGAATTTATTTATATTTGGTGACTTTAGCAAAATTGCAGAATGGGAAGTCCAAGACCCTCTTTCCAACTTGCTGGAGACACCAATTCAACAATACATGGATCAGTTTCCTTTGCAAGAAATCCATAAACAAGTTAAAAGGCTCTTGCACCCAAGTGCAACACCAATCACAAAGAAATCAGTAGGAAAATTCATGACACTCATTTTGCAAAGCCCTTTCTCCCAGCAGAGTGTCATGTGACCAGGAGAGACCTCCCAACTCCCATCTTCTCCCCGGGGTAGGAAAGAGAAGAATGGAACATATGTCTGACACTCAAGACTTTTTAAGGGTTTATCCAAGGGACTGGTTTCTCTCTTGCCTGAACCTGAGTGCTGAACAGGAATCGGTGCCAAGTTGGGGGCCTCTGAAAACAAAGGCAGTGAGTGGTCTAAACTAGCACAAACTAACTCACCACTTCCCCCAGCTCAGTGCAAAATGAACAGGAGAAAACCCCCAACTCCCAGCTTCTCCCTTGGGAAAGATCTGCATTGTGATTCCAACAGGATATGGTATACTCTAGATGCCCAGGGGCCATGGATTTAGGAGAACAAAGAAGAGCTGGGAGGCTTGCTGCTGCTCCAGAGGATTTGTGGGACCCACAGGCAGAGGCTGATGCAATCCGATGATCTCTGAATTGGCAGGAAGACAGGAGAACAGGGAAAGTGCAGTGTACATCCAACTGTTTGGCTTTCTTTGGAGGCTGTGTGAGGGTCTGGTTTATGTCTCAGGCACCAGCGCATCTATGGGACCAGGCATACTCTGGATGCTGGTGCCCAACTGAGAACAAAAAAGAGCTGGACAGCTTATAGAGAACCGGCAGGAAGGACCACAGGCCGACATTAGACGAAACAAGAAACTGAAGTTCTTGACAAAAGAAGTAAAACCTCTCTAAGTGTGAATTTACACACACAAATCCAGGGAGGATGCACCTACAAGAAAGGTTTGAAAATCCCCAAATCTCTAGCTGACTGGTAACATTCTGTCAACCACAAATTGGCATTTTCCATGGGTGCTTGCCATCTACCTCTACAAGGATTAAATCACGGTGCTACTGTAGTTGCTGACCTCCAACACCCACTGAAGGAGTAGACAGCAGAAATGAGGCACTCTGTGCTTCTGGAAACTGGCAGGGACAGGTCTTATAGATAGTAAGATATTTTCAGGAACTGATTTTATAAACCCCATTCTTGATTCTCCTCATATCTAGAAAAGCACCAAAATCCTTCATATCCAGAAAAGCACTAAAACAATCATTTCTCATGACTAGCAGAAGCTTCACAAGACCAAGAGAAGCTTTCTACAAAAAATAAGTGCTTGATTGCATGTACTCCCCATTCACCAAAGTCACATATATGCTCTCCTTTCGCCCTGCCTCTTTGGAGCAGTTTTTCAGAGCTATCTGAGGTGCTGTCTCGCAGACTGGAGTTCTCATATTGTCCCAAATAAAACTTAACTTGCAGCTCTCACACTGTGCATCTAATTTTAAAGCAGTAATTATTTCCCTATATGAATCCAGTCCATAAGGACTGGGAGATGTAGCTGTTTTTGTTTCTTTTTTTTAATGCTCAAATCTCAATAAAAAGTAAAACAAGGTATACAACAAGAGAGGAAAACATGGGCCCAACCAAAGGAACAAGATAAATCTCTAGAAGTGAAGTGAAAGTCAGTCAGTCATGTCTGGCTCTTTGTGACCCTGTGGACTATACAGTCCATGGGATTCTCTAGGCCAAAACACTGAAGTGGGCAGCCTTTCCCTTCTCCATGGGATCTTCCCAACCCAGGGATCAAACCCAGGTCTCCTGCATTACAGATATATTCTTTACCAACTGAGCCACAGGGAAGCCCTGAGAGTCAAAATGCATTTCTTTCTTATTTATTTATTTATTTTAATTTTAATTTTTTTTTTACATTATCATGTTGGTTTTGCCATACATTGACATGAATCTGCCATGGGTATACATGTGTTCCCCTTTCAGAACCCCCCTCCCCCCTCCCTCCCGATTCCCTCTCTCTGGGTCATTCCGGTACACCAGCCCTGAGCATCAAACCTGGGCTGGCGATTGATTTCACATATGATAATTAACATGTTTCAATGCCATTCTCCCATATCATCCCACCCTTGCCTTCTCCCATAGAGTCCAAAAGACTGTTCTACACATCTGCGTTTCTTTTGCTGTCTCGCATACAGGGTTCTCGTTACCATCTTTGTAAATTCCATATATATGCATTAGTATACTGTATTTTTGTTTCTCCTTCTGGCTTACTTCACTCTGGATAGTAGGCTCCAGTTTCGTTCACTTGAGTAGAACTGATTAAAATGAATTCTTTTTAATGGCTGAGTAATATTCCATTGTGTATATGTACCACAGCTTTCTTATCCATTCGTATGATGATGGACATCTAGGTTGCTTCCATGTCCTGGCTATTGTAAACAATGCAGCGATGAACATTGGGGTACACGTGTCTCTTTCAATTCTGGTTTCCTTGGTGTGTATGCCCAGCAGTGGGATTGCTGGGTCATATGGCATGTCTATTTGCAGTTTTTTAAGGAATCTCCACACTGTTTTCCATAGTGGCTGTACTAGTTTGCATTCCCACCAACAGTGTAGCTCCATTCCAGAAAAATAAACTACCCAATCAAAAAGTGGACCAAAGAACTAAACAGACATTTCTCCAAAGAAGACATAAAAATGGCTAACAAACACATGAAAAGATGCTCAACATCACTCACTATCAGAGAAATGCAAATCAAAATCACAACGAGGTACCACTTTACACCAGTCAGAATGGCTGCCATCCAAAAGTCTACAAGCAATAAATGCTGGAGAGGATGTGGAGAAAAGGGAACCCTCTAACACTGTTGGTGGGAATGCAAAATGCATTTCTAAATCATTTCTGAGAATGAAAGGATGAAAAATGAGGTTAGGTAAACTTACCATCTCAAAGTCAATCATTTTGTATGAATCTAACTGACATTACAAAGATCCTCTAGTCTTTTCTCTACCAGGTCTCTCAATGAAAGAACAAAATTAGAAACCAAAGAGAAAATGCAAACAACACTCAAGTGTTGTTCACTGCAAAGCCAAGTTTATTTGAAACATATCAACATAAAATGGTGTCAGGGCTAGAAAGCAAAGACCTTTATAACAGATGAATTAAAGCAACGAGTGCAGACACAGAACTAATACTCTTTTATTTCCCTCACAAATGGGTAAGTTCTTACATCACCATATTGACCAACTTCATGAAATGTTATGAATACATCAAAATTGTGGAGAGTTGGTTTATGCTAAGAGAAAAAATCTCCAGAAACCAGTCTTAAAGAAATGGAAGTATATAAACTCCCTGACAAAGAATGAAATATATACATGTATATATATACATGCTCCATAAGCTCAGAAAAATAATTCATAAACAAAATGAGAATATTAAAAAAACATAAAAATATTAAGAAATTTTGGAGCTGAAGAATACAACAACTGAATTGAAAAAACTCAATAGGTGGGTTGAAGAACAGACTGGATCAGGTAGAAGGAAAAATCAGTGAGCTCAAACATAGGTATTTGAAATTATTCAGAGAAACAAGAAAAATGAAGAGTGGAGAAAGTCTAAGGGACTTACAGGACACAATCAACAGGACAAACAAACACATTATTTGAGTCCCAGAAGATGACTTTGAGAAAGAGACAGAAAGCTGACCTGAAGAAATAATGGCTGAAAAGTTATTAATTGTGGGAAAGGAAACGGACATCCAATTTCAAGAAGCCAAATGGGCTAAACTAAGATGAGCCCAAGGAAGACCATACTAAAACACATTAAAATTAAATTATCGGAAGTCAAACACAAAGAGCGAACTTTGAAAGCAGCAAGAGAAAAGTGATCTGCCACATAAAAGGGATCTCATCAGTTTTTCAGCAGATTTCTCAGCAGAAACCTTGAAGGCCAGAGGGAGTGAGATGATATATTCAAAGTTCTGAAAGAAAAAAAAAATATTGTATCTGGCAAAGCTGTCCTTCAGAAATGAAGGAGAAATAAATACTTCCTCGGGTAAAAAGCTGAGGGAGTTCATCAGCAGTAGACCTGACTCAACATGAAATGCTAAAGGGAGTCCTTCAAGTGGAAATGAGAGCATGCTAGACAGCAGCAGGAGAGCATATGAAAGTATGAAAGTTTGCTGGTAAAGGGAAACATACAGACAAATACAGAATACTGTAAGAGTGTAACAGTGATACACGACTACCTTTAACTCTGCTATAGAATTTAAAAGGACAAAGTATAGAGAACTTTAATGATAACAATATATAAAATTTAAGAAGATGCAATTTGTGACATTAGTAACAAAATATGATGAGGGAAGAAGAGTAGAGTTTTTGTATACGACTAAAGTGAAGTTATAACAAAATTTTAAAAAGTGAAATTATCAGCATAAATCAGTATTTTAAATATGTTTTATGTAGGGCCCATTGTTACCACAAAGAAAGCAACCAAAATATAGATGATACAAAAAAGAAAATAAGAAAGGAATTGAAGTGAATCATTATAAAAACTCATCAGGACACAAAGGAGAGTGGCAAGACAGGAAAAGAGGGACAAAACTGCTACAAGACAGAAAAAGATGCAAAAAATGGCAAAAGTAAGTTCTTCTCTATCATTAATTACATTAGATATAAATTAAATTCCACAGTGAGAAGATACAGCATAACTGAATGGATTAGTAAACAAGATTAAACCATATGCTGTCTATAAGGGACACAGTTTACATTTAAGGACACCCCTGAAAGTGAAAGGACAGAAAAAGATATTTCATATATGATAACCGAAAGAGGCCATACTTATACAAGATAAAACAGACTTTACGTTAAAGCTGTCACACAGACAAAAACATTACATAATGATAAAGAGGTCAATTTACTAAGAGAATACAATAGCTGTAAATATACATACACCCTAAATTGAAGCAAATATATTAAGCAAACATTGAAGGGATGAAAAAGAGAACTAGAAAATAACACAATAATAACAGAGGAGCTCAATACTGGTTACAATGAATAGAACAGCCAGACAGAAGCTCAATAAGGAAACAGTGGGTTTTAATAACACTATAGTTCAAATGAACCTAATAGACATTTATAGAACATTCCACCTAACCTCAGGACACTATGCATTCTTCTCAAGCTTGGATCTTTCTCTAGCACAGATCACAAAAGTGGTCACGGAAAACGTCTTAACAGATTGAAAAAACTGAAATCATACCAAGTATATTTTCTGACCACAATGGAATACAAATAGAAATCAGTGGCAGAAAAAAAAACAACTGGAAAAATTATCAAATTAATGTTAATTAAGACTTCTTAGTTTCTGTTTCTTTTTTTATTTGACTGAAATATAGTTATTGTACAAGATTATTACATTAGTTCCAGGTGTACTACATAATGATCTGATGTTTGCATATACTATGAAATGATGACCATGATAAATTAAGTAACCAGGATAAGTTAAGTAACTATCTGTCCTCATACAAAGGTATTATATCATTGATTCATGTTTTTTATGCTGTATATTATCAATACAATAACCGTGTGACTTATTAATTATATAACTGGAGATTTATGCCACTTAATCCTCCTCACCTATTTCACCCCCAACCCACCCCTTTCCTTCTGGCAACCACTTGTTATTCTCTGAGAGTCTGTTTGCATTTTGTTTTTTAGATTCGACCTAAGTGAGATCATGCAGTAGAAATGAGTACTTCTGAACAACCAATGTGTCAAACAGAAATCAAAGGGGAAATTAGAAAATCTCGTAAAATGTGAAAACACACACCATAACAAAACTTATGAGATGCAGCAAAAATCAGTCCTAAAAAAGAAGTTTAAAGCAATAAATGCTTACATTGAAAGAAGAAAGATCAAATAAAAACTACAGTGAGGTACCACCTCACACTGATCAGAACAGCCATTATCAGACAGTCTACAAACAGTAAGTGCTGGAGAAGGTGAAGAGGAAAGGGAACTCTCCTACACCGTTGGTGAGAATGTAAACTGGTATTGCCACTATGGAGAACAGTATGTAGGTTCCTTAAAAAACTAAAAATAGAGCTACCATACGATCCAGCAATCCCAATCCTGGGCATATATCTGAAGAAAACCATGCACCCCAATGTTCACTGCAGCACTGTTTATAATAGCCAGGACATGGAAGCAACCTAAATGTCCATCAGTGGAGGAATGGATAAAGAAGATGGGATACATATATACAATGGAATATTACTCAGTCATAAAAGGAATAAAATAATGCCATTGGCAGCAACATGAATGTACTTAACAATTTTCACACTGAGTAAAGTTAGATGGAGAAAGACAAAAGTTGTGTGATATCACTTGTAAGTGGAATCTAAAAAAACAGTACAAATGACCTTATTTGGGCTTTCCAGGTGGCACTAGTGGTAAAGAACTCTCACGGGCCTATTCAGGAGACATTAAGAGATATGGGCTTGATCCCTGGATTGAGAAGATCCCCTGGAGAAGGGCAAGGCAACCCACTCCAGTATTCTTGCCTAGAAAAATCCAGTGGACAGAGAAGCCTGGCAGGCTATAGTTCCAAAGGGTTGCAAGAGTCAGACACAACTGAAGCAACGTAACACACACACATGACCTTATTTACAAAATAGAAATAGAGTCACAGATGCTGAAAACAAACTTATGGTTACCAGCCAGGAAAGGGAGGGAGGGGAGGGATAAATTGGGAGATTGGGATTGATATATACACACTACTATATATTTATAAGGCAGATAACTAATAATGACCTACTGCATAGCACAGGGAAGTCTTTTCATTACTCTGTGATGACACATATGGGAAAAGAATCTATAAGAGTGGATACATGTATATGTATCCATATACATTCACGTTACTTTACAGCAGAAACTAACACAACATTGTAAATCAACTATGCTGCAATAAAAATTTCAAAAACAGATTTAAAAAATAAAAAATGAAAGTTCACAAATCAGCAATCTAAATCTATACTCAAGGGACCAGAAAACAAAGAACAAACTAAGATAAAAATTAAAAGAAGAAAGAAAATAGTAAAGGTTAGAAGCAAAATAAATAAAACAGAATAGAGAAACAATAGAAAAATAAACAAAACTAAGTTTCCCACATACATAAATGGTGTGTGTTTTCACATTATTTCTATGTATATAGCTTTCTCAGTATTTATCTGGCTACACAGTTTTTCCAGGTAAATTAGAATCAACAAGGAGATACTAAAAGTTTAAAAATTATGAAAACAGTCAAGTAGCAGTTTGTTACATTATACATCCACCTCCTAAAATACTTCATAAAATTAAGAAAGAGAAAAAGTGTAAAAGAATCATCCCAGAGTGAAGTAAGCCAGAAGGAGAAACAACAATACAGTATACTAACATATATATACGGAATTTAGAAAGATGGTAATGAGAACCCTGCATGTGAGACAGCAAAAGGAACGCAGATGTATAGAACAGACTCGTGGACTCTCTGGAAGAGGGCAAGGGTGGGATGATATGGGAGAATGGCATTGAAACATGTTAATTATCATATGTGAAATCAATCGCCACCCCAGGATTGATGCTCGGGGCTGGTGCACTGAGATGTCCCAGGGGGAGGGAGTCGGGACGGAGGAGGGAGGGGGGTTCTGGAGGGGGAGCATATGTAGACCCATGGCGGTTTCATGTCATTGTATGGCAAAACCAACACAATAAAATAAGTAAATAAATAAATAAATAAATGGAATAATACAATATGAATATACATAAAAAAAAAGAACCATCCCATGGGTTTTAAAGAATGTTTATGGTCGTTTTTCTTTTTTACATACAAAGGTAAAATTTTCATTATAATTGACTCATAGATTTTGTGGTTTCCATTTGCAAAAATACAGACCAAGATAAGAGTTATTTCTCTTTTTACTAAAACTGTTTCTTCTATCCTTTCTTTGAGATGCTAAGTACAGTGGGTGCAATAAATCCATTAGAAAATTACTATTCTCTTATCACCTTTAATTTGACTTAATCAGTATTCTCTTACAGATTTAATCCATAGGGAATTTAAAATAATTATTATAATATTACTCTAATTATGCTATTCAAGAAAATAGTACATAGCAGAATTAACCTCAAACCTGGCAATGTTCCATGCATAATTGTGGATAATTTCTATTGTAACTCAAGTAACTCTCGGCTAATTTTCACGTTATCAAGGTACTAATCTCACAAAATATTTACCACTCACAACGTGATAGGGATCAAAGTGATTTCTTTCTATTTTTAAATAATCTCCATCTCCTTGTATGTGTGTGTGCATTCTCACCCTGTGATAACTGGCATCAGTCATTTAAACTCAAACATTAAAAAAGGAAAAATTTAGGGCAATCACTATGTGAAGATGGGCATTTTGTTTCTGTTATGATATATTGACAACATGCAGTTATTTTTAATAGGAGAATGGGAGAAGACTTGAGGGAAAAGGAATGTGCACTGGACTGGAAATAAAAGTGTGAATTATTTTAAGAACATGGATATATCTATGTCAATTAAACTTCAAGATGAAGTACTTGCTTCTGCAAATAAGAACAAGGCCAATTATGCTCAATTAGGAGCTACACAAAACTAATTAACCCTTTTGTGGAAAAGGCATCACTACTCACCTGTGCACCCAAGTTTCTGGAATATTGTGAGCTGCATACACTGTGAAGCTAAGGTGGGAACGGAGCCCAATATTTACACAGGAGACACTATACAGAGGCGCATGTAGAGGCTGGAAATCTGCATAGAAGCTGCTGCAGTGGATATCAATTAGCTGACAGATGGATGTGGATAGTTCAGTTGTCATTTTCTCTATTAAACCTGGGGGGAGGGTGGGGAGAGGGATAGAAATCAGGTCATCTGTGAAGGGTCATATTTATCACAAACCATTCTTTACAGCTTTGAAAATTTTTACAACAAAATTTAAAGAAAACTGAATTAAAATGACCCTCTACCAACTGAAGCCAATTAGCCATCTGTGCCTCTGTATGCAGCCTGGGGTAGCTGCTATAGTGTAATTAATAAGCTTTCATTTCTTCAATTGCATACATTTGGGAAGTGAAGCCTTAATCACAAATCATAATTCTGAGTTATTAATTTGGCATTCTGATCAACTATAATTCACCAAATTTTTGGTCTAGATTATTATGGTTTAGAATTAATGTTCAGACAAGGGACATGTTTTCTGTGTGGTTTATACTTCCTTTAAACAAACTCCATCTAAGGAATTAATTATAATAAGTTTGATTATGCTATGTTTGCCATTAACTGAACACTAATCATACACATTATGCTGCCATAAAAAGAGTGCTAGCACATGGCTGGGATCTGAGGTAAGTTTAAAATAAAAGATTTATGACATTTACTATATTTCTTCAAAACCAAAACCTTACTCGAGTTTTACCATTAGTTATTTATATGGAGTCTATTGATTATCCTAAAAATGACTTGTCATGAAGGAAGAAAAAATTAAGTAAAAAATGAAGAAAAATGACTAAGTGCAGGGATCAATAGTTTTGAAATGTCTGCTAGATGCATTGCCAATTTACTTTAGAGCACATGAAAAGCATCCCCTGATCATTAAATTTAAGGTAATTTTTTCTGAGAATGGTATTCTCCCTCTCGTTAAACTTTCTTTGCTGGACAAACTCCAACCTGAGTGGGAGGAAGCAGAAGAGGCTGATGAAAGGGACTAGGCAGAACTGATGGACTTTGATACGAATCTGGCGCCATTAGGATGGAGAAATCTGAGGATGATGAATGTCATCCTTGGGTAGGATTCGCTGTCAGACCCTTAACAGGGCAGGTGAATAACACTCACTGCTGACATTTTGCATGCAGTAGTCAGTGCATCGAAAATCATAAGACGCTCGTGATTTGCAATTATTTTTAATATTCAACTATGCTGCTTCAGAAGTTAGGTGAATAACCTCATGTAAAAATTGTATTTTAAAATTATTCCTTTTTTCCCTAGAAGAGGAAACTCTTTAATGGACAAATATTTAAGTGACAAAGGGTTTTAAGAGATTAATGTATAATACGAAGTGTTATGAATGGAGCCCTCCTACTCCTTTGAGTCACTCATGCCTGACTTTGCTCACAAGTCTCGAAGGTCGGGGATCACAAGGCTCCTGCGGTCGTGATCAAGACCCCTTGGTACTTCAGGCCTTGACCAATCCCCCCAAAAGGCCTTCTTAAATCCCACAGGCTGGTCTTGGTAGACGAGAACGAGGCAGAAAACCTTGCGTTCCTCTGTCCATCCTGGGCCAGAAATATGTATGGAAATGCCGGATTTCAGATATTTCTACTTTTTGGCCGCCTTGTTCTGTAAAAATTAAATGAAAACGCAGTGCCGCCAGTGCGGGGAAGACAGAGGGGAGGAACCGTGTTCTTGGCGGCAGTTCCCACGTGGGGACCCGGCACCAGACTGCGGAGGAGAGCAAGCCAGAGGAGAGCCGGCCCTCCAGGCGGCACTTTCCGTAGCAAGTGTGGGGTCGGGGTTCCTGGGTGGTCCAGTCGTTAAGAATCCGGACACTTACACTGCAGTAGGTGAGATTCGAGCTAAGATCCTACCAGCCACGCAGTTCGACCAATAATAATAATAATAATAACAATGATAAAAAGATGATGAATGGCGCAAGTCACAAATTTGGCATATGCGTATTCAGTGTGAAGTCACCTCACACAGTATTTTTGTTTTTTTGAGACACGTGCACTTTCTCATAAGTAGTTTCCAAAACGGAAACTGCTTTTTGGTTCTTGCGTGCTGTGCTTAGTTGCTCAGCCATATAGGACTCCTTGCAACCCCATGGACTGTAACCCACCAGATAACCTCTGTCCATGGAGATTCTCCAGTCAAGAATACTGGAGTGCGTTGCCGTGTCCTCCCCCAGGGCATCTTTCCCAACCCAGAAATCCAACCAGGGTCTCCTGCATTGCAGGAGGATTCTTTGGTTCTTAGTTGGTTTGAAAAGAAATTAGCAGAATGAGCCAGATGCTTCCTCCAATAGTATGTGTGTGGTGCTCCATTGCCCAGGAGAGAGGCCAGCTTCTGCATGGAGCTTCTTCCCACATCCTGTCCCTCAGTAGCTCTGTCCATAATTAAACATTTTGTTGTTGTTGTCCAACACATGCTATTATTCACTTAGTTATTCATAAATTTGTACAAAATTTATGAGATGGCTAAATTCTACTCACTTGCTGTGTTTCTAAAATTGTGCCCTTTGTTGAAACAGCCTGAGGTGACAAGCAGAGTGAAAGAGCTCTAATTAAAATTCTCTGAGAAATCAGCAGTAGCAATTAATGAAACAGAAGAGGAAAGGAGCATAAAAATAGTCTTTAAAGAGGCCTCATCAAACTCTGGAGGCCAACCAACAGGGTTTCTCCTGAACAACAGGAGGCAGAGAATTATAAATTTATAAAAACATCTTATTTCTCTGGTCCCCAAATTGTATTCTGAAGCAGGAAGTACAGACTTCTTGTTAATAATTCCCAATCTTGTGCAAATGAATGCATGTTAAAATAAATCATAAAGTTGAGATAGAGATCTCATTAATTCAAGCCCCAGAATATATTTTAGAGAATCTTAATTATTGGGCTAATTACTCAAACTCCACTTTTTACTTTTTTTGCAGAAATACAGTTCTGGGTTAGAATTTGCTTCTTTAAGGTAGTATAGAGATGTGTGCTTCTTCCAGAACTCTGGGTGAAGAATGCATTTCAGTTATCATCAGGAATGTATTAAGGACTCAAAGTACTGGGCTTGCAATGAGAAAAGACTTGTAGTAAAAGGAAATCAGCAATAACAATATATAGGTGATTTAAATGCATTAATTAGAATGTTTTGTTTGCATTTTTATGGAAATAAGGGAGTAAGAGTACATGACTTTATTCTAGTGTACTTTTGAATGGAAAATAGTCTCTGTGTTGTTGCTGTTGGTCACTTTCTGTACTTCTCCTGTTCAGTGAAGTCTGTGTTTTCCTTGCAAACATAATCTGTATTAAAATATAGTTTGTTTTTCATGTTCCAAATAAACTTTGTTTATACTAACAGGCAACATGCCAGATTTAATGAATGCTGGTGTATAGCACAGGTTATGATCAGATCTCTTAGCTTCAAGGTATATTGTGGAGAATCCATAAGAATATTAATTATGAGAATCAGAATCATCAATAATAGTGGCTTATTATTAGATCAACATTTTGTTTAAAGAGGGTTCTAGACTTTTATTTCAGAATACTTAAATAGAAAGCAACTGCATGTATATACTGGCAAATATTCATTTCATTTTGTTCTCATTTCAGCACTCCTCCTTTCTGCTTTTTAAACTACTGTAAGGTGTTTCTACATAATAAAATGATAGAAAAATATATTTATCTTGTAGAATGAGAAGTATGATTTATGAAAAGTTTATGAGAGCTGCAGATGGATAATTTTTAATTCATAATTCCTTTTCTGTGATGACTTAGCATGGATTATAAGTCCCTGGGAACATTTCTTGCAGTTTTGTGGACTCTCATATCCTGGCCCCTGAAGAACATAGGATGAGAGGAGTTTATTCCAACATTCCTAATAGAAAGGAAGAAAAGGCCAGTTTCATATAGGCATACTTCTGGCTTATTCACTCCTCATTCTTTTACTTGTACTCTGTGCTAGGAATATTGTTAGCAGGTGTCTATCTCTCCCCTTCCTTGGCGGTGCCCTGGAGTTTTATTATATGAATGCTTGGAATAGGGATTTTTGCACAAGCATAGGTTTTTTGTTGCCCCATTTTCCTCTGTGATATGAAGTGGGGGAGTCTTTCCTAAGTATTGAATACAGTAAGTCCTCTATAAATTAATGAGTTCAGTTCTGAGAGTGCATTTCTAAGTCCAATTTGTTTGTTAAGTCCAACAAAGTTAGCCTAGGTACCCAGCTAACACAGTCAACTATATAGTTCTGTACTATAATAGATTTATAATACCTTTCACACAAATAACATATAAAAAGCAAACAAAAAACAAACATTTTTAATCTGATAGTATAGTACTTTGAAAAGTACGGTAGTACAGGCCAACAGCTGGTGTACAGAACTGACATCGAGTGGACAGGTGAGAAGAGTTACTGACTGAAGGGGGAGAGGAGGAGGTGGGAGATAGTGGAGCTGAAGAATCATTAGCAGTAGGAGGTGGAGGGCGAGCTGCAGTTTCACCCATGCCTGAATACACATTTGCATCTTTGAAGGTTTGCAACTTGAAGGTTCATATGTAGGGGACTTACTGTATCTTCTTTTGAGTGGTGGGCATTAGAGTTGACAAGGTATCCTGCTATACATAACTTTCTACGGAAAACCACGGAGGGCAGGCCAGTTATCATTTGTGCTTCACTGTCAACTCTGACAGTGTTAGCTGAACATCTGTGAGTCAGATCATTTCCTTAAAGATATTCGTAAGTGTTCATAAGCCAAATACAATCTGCCTGTGCAAACAAGAGCAATCTTGACCACACCCTGCACTTTACATACTGTCCTATCCTTTATTCATATTAGGAAAACTGAGGATCAGAGAGTTTCATTCTTTACCATCAGAGTTAAAAAAATGGGCAGAGTTGGAAATTCAAAACCAGTTCTGCCTGATTCCAGAAGCCAGACTCACTGCTGCGCACCACATTATCTACCCTTTTCAGAGGCCCAGTCCTCCTGTGGCTTACAGTTTTGTAGGCTCAGAGCTTTTGCGAACACTTAAGTATTTCACAATCAAATCCTGCCTGATACATTAAGTCGGTGTTTCAAATAGAGCTTGATTTTAAAATGGAAATTAATGACCCTTATGGAAGAAAGTGAAGAAGAACTAAAGAACCTCTTGATGAAAGTGAAAGAGGAGAGTGAAAAAGTTGACTTAAAGCTCAACATTCAGAAAACTAAGATCATGGCATCTGGTCCCATCATTTCATGGCAAATAGATGGGGAAACAGTGGAAACAGTGGCTGACTTTATTTTTCTGGGCTCCAAAATCACTGCAGATGGTGATTGCAGCCATGAAATTAAAAGATGCTTACTACTTGGAAGGAAAGTTATGACCAATCTAGACAGCATATTGAAAAGCAGAGACATTACTTTGTCAACAAAGGTCTGTCTAGTCAAGGCTATGGTTTTTCCAGTGGTCATGTATGGATGTGAAGGTTGGACTATAAAGAAAGCTGAGCACCAAAGAATTGATGCTTTTGAACTGTGGTGTTGGAGAAGACTCTTGAGAGTCCTGTGGACTGCAAGGAGATCCAACCAGTCCATCCTAAAGGAGATCAGTCCTGGGTGTTCATTAGGACTGATTAGGAATGATTTTGAAGCTGAAACTCCAATATTTTGGCCACCTGATGTGAAGAGCTGACTTATTGGAAAAGACCCTGATGTTGGGAAAGATTGAGGGCAGGAGGAGAAGGGGATGACAGAGGATAAGATAGTTGGTTGGCATAATCGACTCAATGGACATAAGTATGGCTGGACTCCGAGAGGTGGTGATGGACAGGGGGGCCTGGTGTGCTGCAGTTCATGGGATCATGAAGAGTCAGACATGACTGGGCGAGTGAACCTAACTGAACTGAATGACCCTGAAGAAAGACATCTGCTAAATTTCTGATTTCTCTTACATCAAAATATCATTAGTTAAATAAAATTTTATAGTTTCTTAGAATAGTTGTAAGGGCATTTTCAGAATTCCTTTTATTTTTATAGTTTTCTTGACTTTCTTTAAAAAAAAATCTCAGGCTCAAAGGCAGTGGATTTTTATTCACTTGCAGAATAATCACTACTGTCAGTCAAAAGAGGTTTAGCAAAAGTTTTTTCCTTCAAAAATATATTTTGTGTGTTGTCATCATATTTGGAAAAATTAAATTATTTTTGGTTTTAGAAACTATTTTTTAATTTTTAAAAAATTATTTATTTTAATTGGAGGCTAATTACTTTACAATATTGTAGTGGTTTTGCCGTACATTGACGTGAATCAGCCATGGGTGTACATGTATTCCCCATCCTGAACCCCCCGCCCACCTCCCTCTCCATCCCATCCCTCAGGGTCATCCCAGTGCACCAGCCCTGAGCACCCTGCCTCATGCATCAAACCTGTATTGGCAATCTATTTCACATATGATAATATACATATTTCAATGCTATTCTCTCAAATCATCCCATCATCACCATCTCCTGCAGAGTCCAAAAGACTGTTCTTTACATCTGTGTCTCTTTTGCTGTCTCGCATATAGGGTCATCATTACCATCTTTCTAAATTCCATATATATGTGTTAGTATACTGTATTAGTGTTTTTCTTTCTGACTTACTTCACTCTGTATAATAAGCTCCAGTTTCATCTGCCTCATTAGAATTGATTCAAATGTGTTCTATCTGATGCCTGAGTAATAGTCCATTGTGTGTATATGTACCACAGCTTTCTCATCCATTCATCTGCTGATGGACATCTAGGTTGCTTCCATGTCCTGGCTATTGTAAACAGTGCTGCGGTACTGGGGTACACGTGTTTCTTTCAATTCTGGTTTCCTCATTGTGTATGCCCAGCAGTGGGATTGCTGGGTCATATGGAAATTCTATTTCCAGTTTTTTTAGGAATCTCCACACTGTTCTCCATAGTGCCTGTACTAGTTTGCATTCCCACCAACAGTGTAATAGGATTCCCTTTTCTCCACACCCTCTCCAGCATTTTTTGTTTGTAGATTTTTTGATAGCAGCCATTCTGACTGGCGTGAGATGGTACCTCATTGTGGTTTTGATTTGCATTTCTCTGATAATGAGTGATGTTGAGCATCTTTTCATGTGTTTGTTAGCCATCTGTATGTCTTCTTTGGAGAAATTTCTGTTTAATTCTTTGGCCCATTTTTTTGATTGGGTCATTTATTTTTCTGGAATTGAGCTGCAGGATTTGCTTGTATATTTTTAAGATTAATTCTTTGTCAGTTGCTTCATTGGCTATTCTTTTTTCCCATTCTGAAGGCTGTATTTTCACCTTGCTTACAGTTTCCTTCATTGTGCAAAAGCTGTTAAGTTTAATTAGGTCCCATTTGTTTATTTTTGCTTTTATTTCCATTACTCTGGGAGGTGGGTCATAGAGGATCCCTCTGTGATTTATGTCAGAGAGTGTTTTGCCTATGTTCTCCTCTAGGAGTTTTATAGTTTCTGGTCTTACATTTAGATCTTTAATCCATTTTGAGTTTATTTTTGTGTATGGTGTTAGAAAGTGTTCTAGTTTCATTATTTTACAGGTGGTTGACCAGTTTTCCCAGCACCACTTGTTAAAGAGATTGTCTTTCCTCCATTGTATATTCTTGCCTCCTTTGTCAAAGATAAGGTGTCCATAGGTGCGTGGATTTACTCTGGGCTTTCTGTTTTGTTCCAATGATCTATATTTCTATCTTTGTGCCAGTACCATACTGTCTTGATGGCTTTGTAGTATAGTCTGAAATCAGGCAGGTTGATTCCTCCAGTTCCATTCTTCTTTCTCAAGATTGCTTTGGCTATTCTAGGTGTTTTGTATTTCCATACAAATTGTGAAATTACTTGTTCTAGTTCTCTGAAAAACACCATTGGTAGCTTGATAGGGATTGCATTGAATCTATAGATTGCTTTAGGTAATATACTCATTTTCACTATATTGATTCTTCTCATCCATGAACATGGTATATTTCTCCATCTATTTGTGTCACCTTTGATTTCTTTCATCAATGTTTTACAGTTTTCTATATATAGGTCATTTGTTTCTTTAGGTAAATTTATTCCTAAAATTTTATTCTTTTCATTGCAATGGTGAATTGAAAGTATGTGCCCTAAAGTCAGAAACAAGACAAGGGTGCTCACTCTCACCACTACTATTCAACATAGATTTGGAAGTTTTGGCCACAGCAATCAGAGCAGAAAAAGAAATTAAAGGAATCTAGGTTGGAGAAGTAAAACTCTCACTGTTTGCAGATGATATTATCCTCTACATAGCAAACCCTAAAGACTTCACCAGAAAATTACTAGAGCTAATCAATGAATATAATAAAGTTATAGGATATAAAACTGACACACAGAAATCCCTTGATTCCTATACAGTAACAATGAGAAAACAGCAAGAGAAATTAAGAAAAGAAACTATTTTTTTAAAAAAAATTTGGGTGCATGTATGTATTACCTTTTGCTGAAGTGTCTGAATTTTGATGAAGATTCTGAAAAAGAAAAATAGGTCAAAAGATACACTTGTTATTCAGAAAACCAAACCAATAATGTCCACAATCTACATACAGAAATTTCTCTGCCATGATAAAAAGCAAATGCATTTCTTGGTGTCTTATATCAATATTACTTATTAAACAGGAAATCTAAATTGTAAGATGAAAGAAAAGTCTTCTGTCGTAATCAGCTCTCTTGGTTATTTGATTCAAGAAAAAAAAATTCTAGCATAAGCTCAGGCTTCTTAGTATTATTTGAATAGTTCTGCAGATATTGCCTGGTGGAAAAATAGCTTCCCTGGTGGCTTAAACATTAAAAATTCTGCCTGCAATGCAGAAGACCCAGGTTTGATCCCTGGGTGGGGAAGATCCCCTGGAGGAGGGTAAGGCAACCCACTCCGGTTTCTTTCCTGGAGAATTCCGTGGACAAAGGAGGCTGGCAGGCTACAGTTTCTAAGGTCGCAAAGGGTTGTACACAACTGAAGCGACTTAGCACACACTCACAGGCAGCACCTAAATCAATCCCCCTTTCACAACAGAGACTGATATGTTAGTATAAAAGATTTGTCATTTTCACTCTTTAGTGTGTTCAGTTCTTATTTTAACAGTCATTTAGATACAAGCTTAAAAAAAATCATACAGATTCACTGTATAGTTTCATTTCTTTATTTTGCAGGATTAAAAAGAGAAACTGGTAGTCAAACACTTGAGATTGTATCCCAAATTTTTAAAAAATACTGTCTGAAATTTTGTGTTTTTCATTATCCTTTAAGTTTGTATCCATTAGCATGGTGGTTTTTCTTTGCTTGTTTGTTTATGCTTATTGTACACCTGGAGTTACTTTAGTGGTTTAGAATTTACTGGCTATAACTTCATGATCATGAAAACTCAATAAGGTAGGTGATTCACAGATTCACTAAAACTTACATTTCAGTCCAAAAGCAAATTCAGTTTTCTAACAAGATCCATTTTAATTGACACTAATTTTTTAAGAAATTTTGCTTTGACAAGTTTGCTTTGAAGGAAATCCAATTAATGAAAAGCTTGATTTCTCAAACAAACAAACTAAGGAATAATTGTTTTCCTGTAACAAGGAACTTGCTAGAGTATTCCTTTTAGAGAGAAAAGTCTTCTGTCATGTTTAGAATGTAATTAAACATTTATATTAGCTTTTCATTGACGAATATCATTCACATGAACCTTCTCAGAAGCATTTCTCTTAGGTAAAATAGTTCATCTGAGCGTAGATTCAACTGCTAAGCTGAACACACGAGATCTTTATCCCAGGTGTGTGGGTGAGATTGTTAAACACGTTAACATGACTTAACTAGAATTCAGTTTATTCAGAAATGTAAACTTGTATTTTAAAATCACCATGACACCCACCTATAGCACAATGTGTAAGACTGTATTTTTTATTTGTAGTTTGTTTATTGTGTATTTAATGGAAATATATTATGTGAGCTTCTGGAATATAATTCTAAAGAATGGAAAATTGTTTCCAGTGCTAGGTGGGAGCATGAAGCATAGATGAAGTACAACTGCATTTGTGATATAATTCTTCATTTTTCCAAAACTTACATTTAGTAAATACTTAATTGCTTCCTGGCATGGCAGGAAATAGTGTTTTGCTAGTTGACCTAAAAATGCAGCCAAGAAAAAGGACAGCTTCTGAAATCTGAGTTTGTTGGCAGAAGACATAGTTCTCAGTGCTTCTTTAGTCTTAGGTTTATGGTGGGTGGATAGATTGAACTACTTTGGCATTATTAGCCATAGTTGGTTACTGCAGAAATAATGTAAAATATATTTACTATTTGCGCTGATTTTCTTATATAGGTAGGCTTATAGTTAAGATATGCTGAGAAAAGGGATGGACAAAATGTCTGAATGATGTTGAATAAGTTAACTTTCAAAATGTACTCAACCAGAGTCTGTTTACTTGGGGATATTCAACTATTTATTTTGACCCTTGACATATATGATATAAAACTGGTAAATGTCAACTCTCTTCTTCATTTCTATGCATGTATAGTCATGTACAATTTAGTGTTTATAAGTATAGAAGAAATGTGAGATATGATATGAGCTTCTCTCAATTATTATAATTGTCCATATTTTCCTAGGAAATACTTTGCTTCTCCTTGAAGGATTCTTTTGCTTCAGATATGTTGAAAGTTTGATATTTTTGAGAAAACTGTCATTTTTGTTTATCTAGGGAGTTTATGAATGTTTAAAGAAAGCTTTTTCTTTAAAAAGCTTTTTTTTTGTTGTTACAGTGCTACTTTAGCAGCATTTGAAGTGCTTCATCCTAAAATTAGATTTTCCTCCTTCTTTGATCATTTATTTGTTCCTACTGATTTGCTGAGAGCAGGACATAAAAACTGAAGAACAGCCAAGCAGTCTTAACAGATGGGAAGACATGTGTCCACATTCATGTATCTGCTTTCCTACTCTAGCATTTGTCATGAGGTTGGCTATAACCAATGGCCAAGAGATAAGAGAGTACTTAGTGGCACTTGAGTGAATTAAACTCTTCATCTTGGCCTCATGAGGAAGATTCTAAAAAACTACCTCAGCATCATCTCTACTACTTCCACTAATAATAATGGGTGGTAGTGGTTTACTTGCTAGGTTGTGTCCAACTGTTTGTGACCTCATGGACTGTAGCCCGCCACACTCCTCTGTCCATCAGTTTTCCTAGGCAAAAATGCTGGAGTGGTTTACCATTTCCTTCTCCAGGGGATCTTCCCAACCCAGGGACTGAACCTTCATCTCCTGCATTGTAGGTGGTCTCCTGCATTGCAGACAGATTCTGTACCACTGAGCCACTCAAAATACACTATCATCTGGCCCATTTGTTAGTGTTATTTCTGATATAAGAACCTTGCAAATTCTGTTTTCTTTTTCTGTTTTAGAGATGAGGAAAACGGAAACTTAGAGAAATTAATTAGTTTTCCAAAGTATATTCACCTGGAAAGTGGAAGATCTCAAATTCAAATCACCTCTGCATGACTCTTTGTTTTTTGGATTTTGTTATCAGCTCTAGGCATTTGTATTGTCTCCAAAAGGTGGCAATCTAAGGGAAATGAACAACTTGTTGCAAGTTAATTCTCACTTGTTATCTTAAGTTAACTTCAGCTGTTGTAAATTCTTTTGTTGATATGACTCCTTTGCTCCTCAGTCATCAGTGTCACTGTTCATGTAATGCAAATTCTGAATTTATTACATCTAATTGCAAAAAGCACAATCGTAATTATTTATAGTAAGACATAGGGAGAAAAACAAATACGATATATTAACATGTATGTATGAAATCTAGCAGGCTTCAATGGTAGCTCAGCTGGTAAAGAATCTGCCTGCAATTCAGAGACCCCAGTTTGATTCCTGGGTTGGGAAGATCCCCCGGAGAAAGGATTGGCTACCCACTCCAGTATTCTTGGGCTTCCCTGGTGGCTCAGATGGGAGGGCATCCTCCTGCAATGTGAGAGACCTGGATTCCATCTCTGAGTTGGGAGGATCCCCTGGAGGAAGGCATGGCAACCCTCGTGTAAATAGATAGCTATAAATTTAAACTATAATAGATAGTATAAATGTAAACTTTGTAAATCAGTCTTTTTGAAATTTCAAGACTGGTGCATTCAGGGTAATAGAATCTGTGCTCTTCCTATCCATATAGATAAGGAATGCATGCAGTCACTCACTCTCTTTTATGAAGTTTCATATGTACTGAAGTGTGTTTAGAGGCCTGGGCTCAAATTTCTATTTTGCTGTTTATTAATCCTCTATCCATAGCACTCTACGCATCAGATTTTAATACTAAAATGAACAGTAAAATACCAGCTTCATGGTATTGCTGTGAGGATTAATTGAAATAAAATAAAAATTAAGTGGAATGAAATAATATATAAGTGAAGATACTACTGCAATTCACTATCAAGTATCAGTTATTATCATCAACAGTATCATATCTTTTGACTTTATCACTTGCTAAACTAGTAAGAAGATTGAACAATTCATTGTAACCAGATGTCCTAATCTTTTTCTTAGGCAATAATCACAAATAATCTACATCAGATTTCTGAGATTAAAAAAACAAGCATATAATGCTCATTTTTATAAATGGAAAAACCAGGAAATCATTATAGAATGTGAGATCATCGAAGCAGTGAGCCTTGAAGATTCAACCAAAAAATACCACAAAAACTGATCTCATCTTTTCTGCATAAATGCTTGTCCAGGCAAGCATGGGTGCCTACCTCTGCATACATCGGTGTGCATGAGAGCCATTAACAGTCTATACAAACACTTCCTGTGAATATTATTATATAAGCACATTCATCTAGGTAGGACTGTAGGGTAGATTTCCGTCTCAGTTGAAGGTTGTTATATTGTAGTTACACTTCAAAGGTATAAGAAATTTCCTTTTAATTAAATCATTTTGGTATAATAGAATTAGGTTTTCATTACCCCCAAATGATTGAAATATATATGAACAGCAACACATGCACACACATACACACACACATACGTACATACCAGTTAGTCAAAAGTCTTTCACTCTCCTTAATTAATTATTGAACTCAGGTTTAAAATAATTGCTGTGTAATAAATGAGTGTATTTACCTTTGCTTTTCTCTGAAGAATAAGATTTAGTTCATTTACAGCATCTGTAATTTGTTTGGTCTCCACACATCCCAGAACACTGCATATATTTTTTACTTCTTCAATAACATTATCCACATTTTGCTGTAGATGAAAAGATTGATACCTTTTCACTTGTTGAAATCAAGAGGACATTAATTTATCTTTAAACTACCTCTCTATCTAAGAAGAGGAAACAGAATAAAAAATGGTTGTTTATATGTAAAATATTCTCAGGACTGGTTATTCTGTGATCTAAGCATGATTTGCATTGAGTTAATACTGAAAATTAGGACTATCATTCCTAGTTGATATATATCAACTCTAACATTATCTGATATAAAATAGGAGAGAGAAGAGACAGAGACAGAGAGAGAGACTGAAAGTCTCTGGTTCCTGCAAAATACTTTTGAAAACCAGACAAGTTATAGCAGATCTGTGCAGAATGCAGAATACATTTATTTTTGTAAACACTGTACACAAGGGCAAAATTATTAAAAATCAGAATTCAGAACAAATTTGGGACAATGAAGTTTTGTACTGGGGGTGTTAGGTAACCATTTGATTATACTGTATTTTAAGCTTATGGTGCTTCAAAAGTAAAATCACTGATTATAAGTACAGTCCACAGAAATGACCAACTCTTCTTAAAATCAAAATTTCTGTCTCAGCTTAAGATAGTTATACACAGATTTTGTGTCACAGTTCTAAGAGCTTTTCATTTTTTTTTAAATTTATGAGCTTTCACATGTTCTTAAACTTAGCTTTTATTAAAAAAAAATGCCCTATTTTGACCTTATTCTTTTTTGTTTTTTACTGGTAACTTGAGAAATCTCTCTTTTTTCTTTAATCCTTTGCTAATCATCTTTAACTCTATAATATTTTAATGTATTTTATCTATATCACTAATAAAGTTGGCTTTTCAAAATGCATTAGCTCTATCAAGTCTAGAATCACAGTCATTCCAATGGAGAATTTCAATGGAGTTTATTTCAAGAGAGACAGAAAATTTCTTTTCACACAAAGATATGAATTCATAATACAAAAGATTTTAACTCTACTTATTTTAGATCATTTTCTTATCAAAACATTATCAACATAAAGACAAAAAAGTAGATATTATATTTAAGAATATCATTTTGTGTCTTTTGTGGAAAAACAAAGCTTTTTAATGTATCTCCAATACCTTTTATAACGACTTTATAAACACTGAAAACAGTTGACAAAAACCTAGAAAGAATAGATAATTAATACTATGTAAGACACAATCAGAACTCCAAAATTGTCAGCAGACTTGATTAATGAGCTAAAAGTAAAACAAAACAAACAAAAAAAATGAAATTAATTGGGTTAACTTGGATCTTCAGTCTTCACAGATTAAGAAAACATAACTACTCAGTTATAATGTGGGCAGAAAAATTTATTAGTAATGCATGTGGGAAAAGCTCAGTTGTTTTATTTATGTGTGAAATAAATGAGTCCACACTGTGATATGGCTGCCAGAAGAGCTAATTTATTATTAAATTGGAAGACATGTACTCTCCAGAACCAGCAAGTTAGAGCTCAACAAATGTATATAATCTGAACTGAGGTTAGTGTTGAGTACATTTGACACTGGGCTTAACAAATTGGATTTCCCTCATGGCTCAGATGGTAAAGCATCTGCCTACAATGCGGGAGACCCAGGTTCAATCCTTGGCTCAGGAAGATCTCTGCAGAAGGTAATGGCAACTCACTCCAATATTCTTGCCTGGACAATCCCATGGATGGAGGAACCTGGAAGGCTACAGTCAATGGGGTCACAAAGACTTGGACATGACTGGGTGACTTCACTCACTTAACAAATCAAACTCTCCCCAAAGAGAGCAACCCAACTATTAATATGATATGAATATACTCTTTCCTGTGAAAGAAATAATAAATTCTATTTCCAGCTCTGCAATAAGGTTATGTGTGATAAAATCCTGATTCTGCCCCATTTGACCTATGGCCATTATCAAAATTATTTAACTTCCATGGATCTGAATTCCCTCATCTATAGAACTGGAACAACAATAATTACTAATTATGATTATTAAATAATAATTAATTATTATTATTTGGAGAAGGAAATGGCAACCCACTCCAGTAGTCTTGCCTGGAGAATCCCATGGACAAAGAAGCCTGGAGGGCTACAGTCCATGGGGTCGCAAAGAGTCAGACACAACTGAGTGACTGACACACAACACACAATTATTATTAAGGTTAAATAAGGTAAAATAGAAGAAGTCCCTGGCAAAAAATGTGGGCTAAATTTTAGTTAATTCATTTTTAATTAGCTTATTTTTATACATTCGCACAGATTTTTTGGTTTATAAGAGAAATCAGACACTGTTCATGTCCAGGTAACTAAGAAGAAGAAAATTAAGAAATATTAAAACTATGAGAGAGATGTGTATCAGGCTCTGAGTGAATGAATTTGTTTTTCATTCATACATTCTTGGTAGATATACATGTGAATTTGTTGAAATCCATGAAATATTACTAGTTAAAAGTGCAAATGTTGGGTTGACTGGGTCACTCAGTAGCTAATTTATCCATCTGTTATTGTCGTCTTGTAGTGCCTCTTGTCTGATTTATTTATGTATAAAAATTCAGAAAGATAAATATTTCATTTTTGAGTCACCAAAATTACTAGAATATGTTAAGTGAAATGTTGCCAATGTAGAATTAACTTGGTGACTAATTGGATTGGGTGTAGCAGGGATATTGGATTGAGGATGTTTTCAAAATGTCATACTTGGAAAACCAAAAGACAGAGTGCCATGAGTTATGGAAAAATACGAAGTTTTGGTGAACTGTGATACGTGTATATTTTTGATACACAGAGCTTGAGTTGCCAGTGGAAAAACCAAGTAGACTCAGCCTCTGGATATTGGGAAATGCAGCAGAGTTTTAGCTCTTGCAGCTGTTGGACTGAGTAAACATGGACACCTTACACACACACACAAACACACACACACACACAGTGTACACTCACATAAACATTAGCTGAACCATAAGAAAAAAATGTAAATCCAAAGTTAAGCCCAAAACAAAGATAGGATAAATCTGTGGATGACAGAAATTTAATAAGGGAATTTAAAGGCTGAGCATTAGCTTCAACCTGGATATGTCTGTAGCCTGGGGAAAATGTCAGCGGACTTAGATACTGATGTTTACTGCTTAGAATGGGACGAGTACTGAAATTTTAGACCTAAACCTATTGGTTGAAGTAGGAGAAGGGGCAAACGTGGGGCTGAGATCCCTGACACTGGATTGTCACCTGTAAAAGACGTGGAAAAAAAAAAAACCTGTGCCTACTGACCAGGAGAACATTTGAGGGATTCTCTGTCAACCTGGGCACTGAGTAAGGAAAATGATTACCTGAGAAACTGTTATGTGCAGCTATGGAGTATTAATTTGCACTACCCTTAGCAGGAATTTATGCTAAAAGTAATGGCAGTGCTGTTACTATTTTGGACTCAGGCAGAAGCAAATGCAAAACTTTTCTGACCCCAAACCACATGGGCTTTGGGTGACCCATCATGAGATATTCTATAGACACAAAACAAAAGAATTTGTCCCTGATTTCAAGAGATATCAAAGCGTAGATTTGAGTGTTATTTTCATAGAGGTGATACCCAACCAAGAAACTGGATTTGACTGTCCAGAAGGAAAATATAAATAGAGGAAATAAAAATGGAAACCTGGGTATATAACATTTCACAACATTTAATATTTAGATGATGAAGGAGGAAGTATGGGTCACAGCTGGAGCACACAAAGTTTTGAGACATAAGCCATAAGACTACAGTTTAATGGGCATAAAGGAAATATAATAGATGGTACTAGGAAGTTTCAGTTTGGACAAAAGAAAAAAGAAACACGATCACTTTCAAGTATATGATGACCTTTCAAGTTAAAAAGGGATTAGATTTACAGTAAGTTCTGGAATGATAAATTAGAACGAACGACTACACATTTAGGGAATTTCATTTTGGCTCAGTGTGAGATATTCATTTTGGCTCGATATTTTGGAAAAATGATTTTTTTTTCCAAAAATTGAGTAGGCTGCCTTGTGAGTAGAGACTTCTTCCACATTACAGGTGTGCAGGCAATCAGGATATTTAGAGGAAATTTTTGTATTAAATAGGAGTTTGAAGTAGACTACTTTAAATTCTTTCTAATTTTACGGATTAGTGAAAATTAACAATACTGCTGTGATGTTATTTTATGTGTTATATTCTAATCTTAGAAATAATTGATGTATCATAGACTTTGAAGGAGCACCAGTCTAATACTTTAGAGATTAAGAATATTTATAATGTATTTTGAACACTGGAGAAGGTTGGTGACAAACTTTCCTTCTCATCTTTTTTGAAAACAAAACTAAACTAAGAGCATAAGGTTCACATCCCCCACCCCATTCCCTTAATTTAGCTATGAGGGAGATCAAAGTAATGTGTTTAAATAGTTTGCTGTTTTCCATGATTTTTTAAAATAAATCTTAATTAATTTCTATTTCTGTTTACTACTAAAAATCATTAAATTCAATTAATTATCAAATTCAGGAGACAAATTGAGAATTTAGAATTATTTTTATTCCAGGTTCAGCGGTTAGTGCTATTATAAATTGCTCCTTAAAGATTAAAACTTGTCTTTGGAGTTGCATTTCAGCTAAAATGTAGAACTTTGGACCCACTGTAAAAATAGGAAAAGGCAGATAATATACAAAGATCATAATTTTTCCTGACTGCATTATAGATTTGAGGTCAAAAGGTGGCCAAGTAGACTAAATTCCAAAGAGTGGCAGGCCCCGCCAAGGGGAGATGGAGCACAAAAATGTTTTTGCCCTTTGGCAGAGCACATAAGAACGAGATGACCACTGTATAAGAGGGTAAGAATAAATCAGCCAAAATCTCAGCAGATTCTTAAAGGCTAGATGTCAGCAAGCATGTCAATTTGAGATATCTGGGAGTTCAAGACACAGGGAGAGTTAACAGTCATCTGTAAGCTCATCTTGGACACCTACCAGTTGTTCAGGGAGAATAATGAAGACGGTGCAGGAAACTGAAGGTCCATTCATTGGCCTTCTAGGGGAAAGCCATTTCTGTAGATCTTCCTCTTATAAGAAGCAGAAGCTCTAAGCTAGATAAATGATACTAGAAAAATGGTAATACTAAAGGAGACAGATATCCTCTGTGATCCTGAGCCCAGGCAAAAATCTCTTGCTTTGGATGAGGGGAGAAAAAGCAAATAGCCTGCCTCGCAGGGATAGGTGGGACACAGCTTAAGATCGTGTACGGGTGAGAGAATGGTAGAAGCAAAAGCCTGTTGTTCCTGGGGAAGAGTCTGGGTACCCTGTCTGGAATCCAGGATCCCACATGGGTACCAATCCGAAGTCAGGGACCACTAAGAGGAGGGACAGAAAACTGTCTCTTGTACAAGACTAAGTGCAGATATAAGGTACAGTTTGGCTGCTAGAAAGTTCCAATTTTAAGGCAGAAATGCTCAGACAGTTCCAATCCTGAGACTCAAAAATACAGCCAAAGGCTGTTGTTGATCATTACCTTAAAACTCCCTTAACTCTAATACAAAAATGAGTCTGTTTTGAATAATAAACAATAGCAGAGTACACCAGGAGAGAGACAATAGTATTGAGAGAGATCATCTCTGTGACCTAGCAAACGGGCTGTTGAAAGCTGAGAAAAAGACTGTATTACTGCAGGTGCTCTATAAGAGTGTAGGTGATGGTAACTAACCATTAGGGGAACTGGAAGCCTGAGATGCCCTGACTATAATGATAGGAAGAATGAAACACAAAGCTCAAATCCTGACTAGATTTACCAACTCTACATACGAATAGCATAACAGAAGAGTACTGCCCCTGAATACAATTAACCTCAGTCTCTAGTATTGTTCTACACAGGATGTTTAGGACTCAATACAAAATTAGGATCTATACCAAAAAAGCAAGATATAACAATCCATTGTCAGTAGATGAAACAACTAACAAAACCAAACTAATAAATGACCCAGATATTATGAACAATCAGACGAGGACTTTAAAGTAACTATGATTAGTGTGGGCCAGGATATAGTGGAAAAGGTAGATGACAGTCATGAACAGATGTGGATTTCAGCAGAGAGATGAAAACGATGGACAAGAGACAAGTGGAAATCATAGAAATATAAGAATATACTTGATACTAGAGATGAAAAATTCTTTCAATTGATTGAACATCAATCTGAACATCAGATTGAACACAGTGAAGTAAAGTATCAGTGAAACTGAAGGTAAATCAAGAGAAACCATCCTACCAAAACACAAAGAGGAAAATGAGTGGGAAGAAAAGCCAATACACATCATCCAAAACTGTCAGAGGCATATATGCATTTGGAGTTCTGGAAAGATAAAAATGGGGGAGAGATATATTTAAAGAAATGATGGCCAACATATCAAAATTTATAGGATGCCACTAAAAGTTAGAGGGAAACTTATGACTTTAAACTTTGAATGATTCTATGTTATTTAATTAGAAGAAATTGAATTGATAATAAATCCTTCCCATAAGGAAAACTCTATAAACAGATAGTTTCATTGGAAAATTTCAGCAAACATCTAAGAAAGAAAGAAAACCAAATCTACACAAATTATTTTAGAATGCAGAGTCAGCCAGAAGGAACATTTTTTTTTAAATTTTCTTTACTTTATTGTGTTGGTTTTGCCATACAATGACATGAAACCGCCATGGGTTTACAAATGCTCCCCCTCCAGAACCCCCCTCCCTCCTCCCTTCCGATTCCCTCCCCCTGGGACATCTCGGTGCACCAGCCCCGAGCATCAATCCTGGGCTGGCGATTGATTTCACATGTGATAATTAACATGTGTCAATGCCATTCTCCCATATCATCCCACCTTTGCCCTCTTCCACAGATTTTCACGAGTCTGTTCTATACATCTGCATTCCTTTTGCTGTCTCGCATGCAGGGTTCTCATTACCATCTTTCTGAATTCCATATATATGCGTTAGTATACTGTATTGTTGTTTTTCCTTCTGGCTTACTTCACTCTGGATAATAGGCTCCAGTTCTGTCCACCTGAGTAGAATTGCTTCAAATGAATTTTTTTTTAATGCTGAGTAATATTCCATTGTGTATATGTACCACAGCTTTCTTATCCATTCGTCAGTTGATGGGCATCTAGGTTGCTTTCATGTCCTGGCTATTGTAAACAATGCGGCGATGAACATTGGGGTACACGTGGCTCTTTCAATTCTGGTTTCCTTGGTGTGTATGCCCAGCAGTGGGATTGCTGGGTCATATGGCAGGTCTATTTGCAGTTTTTTAAGGAACCTCCACAATGTTTTCCATAGTGGCTGTACTAGTTTGCATTCCCACCAACAGTGTAAGAGGGTTCCCTTTTCTCCACATCCTCTCCAGCATTTATTGCTTGTAGATTTTTGGATTGCAGCCATTCTGACTGGTGTAAAGTGGTACCTCATTGTGGGTTTGATTTGCATTTCTCTGATAATGAGTGATGTTGAGCATCTTTTCATGTGTTAGGAACATTTCTTAACTTATTTTATAAAGCCAGCATTATTTCAATGTTAAAATCAAGCCACAATATTACAAGAAAAGTATAGACTGATGTCTCTCATAAACACAGATGTAGATAGCCTTAACAAAATATTTGCTAATTAAAGCCAGAAATATGTAGAAAGAGTTCTAAGTCATTACAGTTCAGTTCAGTCGCTCAGTCCTGTCTGAGATTTTTGTGACCCCATGGAACGCAGCATGCCAGGCTTCTCTAGTATCCATCTCCATCTCTCGTGGCTTGCTCAAAGCAATCTATCGAGTCAGTGATGCCATCCAACCATCTCATCCTCTGTCGTCCCCTTCTCCTCCTGCCTTCAATCTTTCCCAGCATCAGGATCTTTTCCAGTGAGTCAGTTCTTCCCATCAGGTAACCAATTATTGGAGCCTCATCTTCAGCGCATCCATCCTTCCAATGAATATTCAGGAAATTTCCTTTAGGATTGACTGGTTTTATCATCTTTCAGTCCAAAAGACTCTCAAGAGTCTTATCTGACACTACAGTTCAGAAGCATCAATTCTTTGGCACTCAGCCTTCTTTATAGTCCAACTCTCACATCCATACATGACAACCGGAAAAACTACAGCTTTCAATAGATGGACCACTGTTGGCAAAGTAATGTCTCTGATTTTTAATATGCTGTCTAGGTTGGCCATAGTTTTTCTTCCAAGTATAAGCATCTTTTAATTTCATGGCTGCAGTCACCATCTGCAGTGATTGTGGAAGAAAATAAGGTCTCTCACTATTTCCATTGTTTCCCCATCTGCTTTGAAGTGATGAGACTGGATGCGATGATCTTAGTTTTTTGAATGTTGAGTTTTAAGCCAGCTTTTTCATTCTCCTCTTTCACTTTCATCAAGAGGCCCTTTACTTCTTCACTTTCGGCCTTTAGGCTGATGTCATCTGAATATCTAAGGTTATTGATATTTCTCCCAGCAATCTTGATTCCAGCTTGCACTTCATCTAGCCCAGCATTTCTCAGGATGTACTCTATGATGGAAGTTAAATAAACAGGGTGTTGATATACAGCCTTGATGTACTCCTTTCACAATTTTGAAAAAGTCTGTTGTTCTATCTGGTTCTAACTGTTTCTTTTTGCCTGCATACAGATTTTTCAGAAAGTGGGTAAGATGGTCTGGTATTCTCGTCTCTTAAAGAATTTTTCGCAGTTGGTTGTGATCCACATAGTCAAAGGCTTAAGCATAATCAATAAAATAGAGGTAGGTGTTTCTCTGGAACTCTTTTGCTTTTCGATCACCAACAGATGTTGGCAATTTGATCTTTGGTTCCTCTGCCTTTTCTAAATCCAGCTTGAACATTGGGAATTCTCAGTTCACATACTGTTGAAGCCTAGCCTGGAGAATTTTGAGCATTACTTTGCTAGCGTATGAGATGAGTGCAATTGTGTGGTAGTTTGAACATTCTTTGGCATTGCCTTTCTTTGGGATTGGAATGAAAACTGACCTTTTCCAGTCCTGTGGCCACTGCTGAGTTTTTCAAATTTGCTTACATATTGAGTGCAGCACTTGATAGCATCATCCTTTAGGATTTGAAATAGCTCAACTGGAATTCCATCACTTCCACTAGCTTTGTTCATAGTGATGCTTCCTAAGGCCCACTTGACTTTGCATTCCAGGATGTCTGACTCTAGGTGAGTGACCACACTATTGTGGTTATCTGGGTCATGAAGATCTATTTTGTATAGTTCTTCTGTGTATTCTTGCCACCTTGTCTTAATGTCTTCTGCTTCTTTTAGGTCCCTACCATTTCTGTCCTTTATTGAGCCCATCGTGGCATGAAATGTTCCTAGGTATCTCTAATATTCTTGAAGAGCTCTCTAGTCTTTCCCACTCTGTTGTTTTCCTCTATTTCTTTTCATTGATCACTGCGGAAGGCTTTCTTCTCTCTCCTTGCCACTCTTTGAAACTCTGCATTCAAATGAGTATCTTTCCTTTTCTCCATTGCCTTTAGCTTTTCTTCTTTTCACAGCTATTTGCAAGGCTTCCTTAGACAACCATTTTTCCTTTTTTGCATGTCTTTTTCTTGGGGATATTCTTGATCACTGCCTCTTATACAATGTCACGAAACTCTGTCCACAGTTCTTCAGGTTCCCTGTCTATCAGATCTAATCCTTTGAATCTACTTGGCACTTTCACTGTATAATTGTGAGGGATTTAATTTAGGTCATACCTGGAGTGGTCTAGTGGTTTTCCCTACTTTCTTCAATTTAGGTCTGAATTTCACAGTAAGGAGAACATGATCTGAACCACAGTTAACTCCTGGTCTTGTTTTTGCTGAGTGTATAGAGCTTCTCCCTCTTTGGCTGCAAAGGATATATCAGTTGATTTTGGTATTGATTGTCTGGTGATACTCTGTCCATGGAATTGTCCAGGCAAGAACACTGGTGTAGGAAGCCATTCTCTTCTTTAGAGGATCTTCCCAACCCAGAGATCAAACCCAGGCCTCTTGCATTAGCAGGCAGTTTCTTTACCATCTGAGCCACCAGGGAAGCCCACTTAGAATACAAATTATGTTGGGTAGTAATTATCTTCCTTATGGAAAATCTTTTATTGTTTCTTCTTATTCCTGTCTGGCAGTGTTCTATACATAGGTTTGACTTTTAGTGGTTTCAATATGCCCTTTATTTATGCTAAGATAGATTCCAGTTCTGCAAAGGTGTTTTACTTCCTTTTTAACCTGGTTTATCTCCTTCATCTCCTTGACTTCTCCTTTCGTAACCTTTTAGCAGTCCATGTTACCTATTCATTTTACTCTATTTTCTTATGATTACCTTTGCTCCTTTCCCTCCTATTATATTCTATTGTGAATGCAAATCAGTTTTGTGACATTTTTCTTCTGGATCCTATACAATTCTCTACTTTACTGACAGTGTTAAAAATAGTAACTTTAATAAGAATAAAATCACACTTGTACTTAACTTTTCTTGAACATTTTTAGTCTTCCAACCATTATATAATATTAAGCACATTACATGTACTGCATTGGTAACTTTTAACAATATTATTTTACTATCTTCACTACAGTAGTGAATATTGCAAACTCAAGGGTGGCTGAATTAAAGCTTACCCAGTGGCAGAATGTTTACACATAGATTAGGAATCTCTGCTCCTAAATTGTAACTTTACTGCCACTCTGGTTAAATTATGTTTGAAATTGGAATTTCTGAAAATCCGACAGTCTGCTTATTACTAAGACAATTATTGTCCTAAAAATGCTAAATATATATTATCAGATCCCTGGGTGCCCACTTTCTTTCTCCTTATAAATGGAATTTTTGATCTCTGTTTAGAAGCTAAATACTGTTAGATTTTGATATTGAGGAAGGTGTGAGAAAAGAATTATTCTGCCTTCCTTGAGTTAGTTACACCTGAATAATAGAGAAGGACTTCCCTGTTGGCTCAGTGGCAAAGAATCTGCTTGCAGTGTAGGAGCCTCGAGAGATTTCTGGCTTTGATTCCTGGGTCAGGAAAACCCCATGGAGGAAGACATGGCAATCTACTCCAGGAATCTTGCCTGGAGAATCCCGTGGACCTAGGAGCCTGGCAGGCTACAGTCCATAGGGGTGCAAAGAGTCGGACGTGACTGAAGAGACAGCATAGACACACACGAACAGTAGAGGTGCCTTTTTTAATTTTTTGTCTGGTTACCTAGTTGGTACAGCCTCTGAGTCATGCGCTTGAAGGTAAAGTGTTTGGAGGCTTTTAGCTTTTTTTATACCAAGCAGATGTTTCATGCAGCCAACCTACATTTTGAAGCATGGTTAGAGTTTTTTCAATCCAGATCCATCTGGTCTACAATTAGTTCATCAGTTACTAGATCCCAGTGTAAGTTTGTCCTCAGTGATAGGGATTGCTAACTTTCTCTAAAAGTTCTACTTGGCATTTAAATAAAAATTATGGAGACAATGCATTAGAGGCTACGAGGAGAAAGCAACTTTGAATCAGAAGCTGATTCTTCCACCTAGATAGAAATTTGGCTTTATACTGCTTTGTCCTGGAGATCTAACCCTCTGTGTGCTTTATGTGAAAATGCTCTTTCCAACCAGATTGTTAGCAACTTCAGAACATGGTTCTGACTTTGATTTCTATTGATTCAAGTAAGTAAATAGTTTAGTAACTTGTACTAAGTAAGCATTAAGTAACACCTCCGGGGAAAATTCTTTCTCTTTCTTCTGTTCTTAATTTCTCCTAAATGTTAGCAATTAATTCAGAATATAGCATGAATACAGAAAACATTCCTTAATTATTAGCAGAATAGAAGAGAGGGGGAAAAAATGCTGAAAGGAAAAGCTCTATGTAAATTACTTACAAAATTAGCTGTTTAGCAAGCATAAGTTAGGATGCCCAATCTGAAATGTGTCAAATGTAAAATATGCTAATAGCCATTGCTGATGAAACAAAATATTTGGAAATTTAAGTTATCCATATTACTCAGTAATATTCATGGCAAATTTATTCGACCTGCTTGTTTATTATTTTGTAAAATCATATAATAATTCAAGTATGAGAAAGATGAAAACATTATTCTTCAAACTGTTAACTATTTTCAGTGTTGATGAAATGCTACTTAATGCACTTGTCAAACAAACAGAAAGTGCAATATTGTAAATTGATAATATCACAGTCTGTTCTCACTCCTTAGATATTTAGCTATTGATGCTTCATAGGAAGAAAAGTCATTTAAAAGATTCATTGGTTTAGAGAGAGTTCATGTGTAAAGTTGCAGACACTGTGGCCTATTTATAAAATAACTCAGATGTGGTGATAATAACTATTTGCCTGTGATAATATAAAGACAGCATTTCTTTGATGGTTTGCCAACTTTTCAGTCGTATTGGAAAAATTGCTTTCTTTCAAAAAATGATTTCTTTTAAAGGGAAAGTATTGGAGGCCTCCTATATAGGTGATATGATCAAACCACTACATTTGAAAATTAAATTAATTATCATGGATCTGTGATACATGAGCAGTACTGAGACATTTAGGTAATTAAAATTCATCCATAAATAAGGTATGATAACCTCCACAGTATATCTGTGTATAGTCAAGAGCCATAAATGATATGGGAATGGAGCCTTAATATGCCCTGGGTACCTGGTACATTTCAAATTCTGCACTAGGAAGAATGGCAGTCACAAAGAAGTAGTAATTATGATACTTTTATAGGTTTAAAACAATGTAAATGATTGTGAATTGTTTGCACATTCCACATTTTAAACTTCCAGATTCAGGCTAGACTCAAGAAAGAAGTGGAATTAGAGTAAGAGGAATACACTCTGGGAAGGAAGATGAGTTGTGTATTTGTCATCACTATATTATTACTTATTTACACGGAATTCACAGGTGAGTTTCGCATCTACATCAAAAAGTGTAATTTATTATTTTCAAAACTGTTTACTGTTTTTTAATATTGGGGATAGCAATTTAATATTGCTTAAGATCTGTACCCTTTGTATAGATATCGAGTCATTTGCTTAATGGAAAAGAAGTCTTCACTTGTTTTAAAAACATTTTCTTACTTCATTTTCTGTAATCATACAGTATTTTATCTGTGGAAGATGAATATGTATGCTGAGCACATAAGGAGAAATGCTGGGCTGGATGAGTTACAAGTTGGAATCAAGACAGGAAGGAGAGATATCCTTCTGCAATGCATGAAAGGGAAAAGTGGAAGTGAAGTAGCTCAGTCGTGTCCATCTCCTAGCGACCCATGGACTGCAGCCTACCAGGCTCGAGGTCAGATATGCAGATGATACCACTCTAATGGCAGAAAGTGAACAGGAACTAAAGAGCCTCTTGGGGGTGAAGGAGGAGAATAAAAAGCCAGCTTAAAACTAAATATTAAAAAAAACTAAGACTGTGGCATCCAGCTCCATTACTTCATGGCCAATAGAGAGGGAAAAGGTGGAGGCAGTGACAGATTTCCTCTTCTTGGACTCTAAAATCACAGTGGATTGTGACTGCAGCCATGAAATCAGAAGACAGTTGCTTCTTGACAGGAAAGCTTTGAAAACCTAGATGATGTGTTTAGTGATAAAGAAAGTCTGTATAGTCAAGGCTATGGTCTTCCCACTGGTCACATATGGTTGTGAGAGCTGAAGTGTAAAGAAGGCAGAACACCAAAGAATTGATGCCTTTGAACTGTGGTGCTGGAGAAAACTCCTGCAAGTCCTTTGGGCAACAAGGAGATCAAACCAGTTAATCTTAAGGGAGATCGACCCTGAATACTCATTGGAAGTACTGATGCTGAAGCTGAAATTCCAGTATTTTGGTCATCTCATGTGAATAGCTGACTAAGTGGAAAAGTCCCTGATGCTGGGAAAGATTGGGAGCAGGAGAAGAGGGTGCCAGAGGATGAGATGTCTGGACAACACCACAGATGCAGTGGACATGAACTTGGTCAAACTTCAGGATATGGTGAGGGACAGAGAGGCCTGGTGTGCTGCAGTCCATGGGATCGCAAGGAGTCAGACATGACTGGGCGACTGAACAACAATAATCCTTCCCTGGAAGAACACACTGTAAGAAATGATTTGCCTAATGGTGACTACAACTTGGATGCCTAATGGGCATTAGATTAGACTGAATCCATTATTTTCCCTGCCAAGCTAGCTTCTCCTACCTTCACTGTTTAGTTAATTAATGTCTCCATGTGATCAGTCAGCTGCCAGGAATCTGGAAATAGTCTAGGCACTGTGTTCTTTTGTTGTTCACAGTTTTTCACCAAATCATGTAAATTGCACATTTTCACCTTTCATGAATCTGTCTCTTCCTCTCCATCCTTATATTAGAGCTTTTGTCCCTGCCCTCCTCATCTCTTTGGATTAATGAAATGTCCCATAGTCATCCATCTGTCATTATGCAGCCCTGCATAATGGTTCTATGTCACCAGCTGATAAATTAGAAAATCATTAAATTGTCCATAAAATGTCCTTAAGACCATACATAACTTGGTTCCTGCTTCTCCCTTTCGTCTGGTCTTTTCCTAGGCTTTCACTTTGAAACTTAATTGTAGCCGTTCCAAAGTTTCAATAGCATACAGTTTCCGACTCAAACCAGGCTGTTTGCTACCTGCTCTATTCCTGTTGTTATTTGCTTAAAGTTATCCCTACTTCTGAGTTTCCTTCACCACACCCCTCTCCTGGCTGACACACTCATTTTTCAACACTCAGATCAAATAAGTAAAATCGATAACCCTCTTTCGTGTGTCCTATATACACATAGGTCTTTCACAGTACACATGACACTTTATTACACACATCTAGTTACTTGTCTATTTTGTCATGATAGAATGAAAGCCATCAAAGTGTAGATCCTCCGCTTTATAAATCTTTGTATCTTCAGAAATGTGCAAGGTTTTAGAAAAAGAATGGATAATAAATGTTTATTGGATTAATTAAGTAAGTAACAAAAGTAAATACCTGGGTTTTCAGTAAGTATTTCAGGTGGGAGTCGTATTTTTGGATTACTGTTGAGAGACACTGTCTAGAAAGAAAAAAGAACTTTGTTTAAAATTGAGTGGGAAAACATTAAATTTAGCAAATTTATCACAAGTCTTGCTTTGCCTATGATTCTACAGCAAATGTGGTTTAAGGATTTCTGTTGATGTAATTTTAAATATCATTTTGAATGTCTGCCTAAAAACCTCTGTATAATTTGATAGGCTACAAGCATATTTAAAAACTTTAGAACTAGAAGAAATTTTTGACAACTTAACCAAACTTCTCAAAGACTGCTCATTATAAGAAACTACTTTTAATTCAAAATGTCAGTTGCAAAGAGATTCATAAGAAGATAATGACAGATACATCAAGAAATATTAAATATGCAAAAGTGTGCAGAGAATTGCTTTCAGAATTAATGAAATAATTATCATAGGTGGTCTTGTATTTGATCCCAAACCTCTTGTGTTTTCCTAGTATTTTTGCTTTTTCCCCTAAGCTCCTCTTAATGCTTCACCTTTATCTCTTCTTAGGTGAAACAGATGTGAGTTGAGCAGAGGTTCTTCTGGCTTCACTATTCAAAATTATTTTCCCTTCCTATTTGTACTGAAAACTCCTGAACTGAATCAAATAATGACTTGTATAACACAAATTCACAATGTTAAAAACACACCAATATATTTTATAGTAGCAGGTAGCCCTATTCACAGAGAAGGCAATGGCACCCCACTCCAGTACTCTTGCCTGGAAAATCCCATGGACAGAGGAGCCTGGTAGGCTGCAGTCCATGGGTCGCTAGGAGATGGACACGACTGAGCTACTTCACTTCCACTTTTCCCTTTCATGCATTGGAGAAGGAAATGGCAACCCACTGCAGTATTCTTGCCTGGAGAATCCCAGGGACGGGGGAGCCTGGTGGGCTGCCGTCTATGGGGTGGCTCAGAGTCGGACATGACTGAAGTGATTTAGCAGCAGCAGCAGCAGCCCTGTTCAGTCCCCCACTCAATTCTATGAGTGTCTGCAGCCAACCCTGTTGCTACGCAGGCACCTGCAGCTGGTCTTCACAGCTGGGTATGTGTGTGTGTGTACACGACCAGCTCCAGCAGCAACTGTTGTCTGCCCTGGTCCCTAGCTGGGGGCACCACTGAGGATCACAACAGCCCCTGGAGCACTGCAGACCTCCCACAGCACTTGCCAAGGACACATGGTTGTGGATGCTGTGGAACCCCGTGACCTGAGCTGACCAGACTTTGTGTTTCTCCTCCCCTCCAGACCTGGAGTTGTCTCATAATTCTGTGCTTGGTGCCTTGCACCATTACACCCAGGGTCACAGCGCATTTTAGGGTACCCTCGCCTTTAGGTGAAGGTCTTTCCATACTGAAGCCAGCTCATATAGTTTGGAAGAGGTGACTGCTGCTTCCTGTGTACAGACAGCTATGCAAGGCTGTGTGCAGTGAAAGTGCTCAGTCATGTCCAGCTCTCTGTGACCCGATGGGCTGTAGCCTTCTAGGCTCCTCTGTCCTTGGGATTCTCCAGGCAAGAATACTGAAGTGAGCTGCCATTCCTTTCTCCAAGGGATCTTCCCCACACAGGGATATAAGGCTAGAAGATCACAAAAAATCAGGGAAATATGACACCGACCAAAGAATACAGTAGACTTCCAGCAACTGACCCCAAAGAAATGGAGATAAAGAATTGTCTGATTAAAGCACTCAAAATAATTGTTCTAAAGATGCTCAGAGAACTCAGGGAACACAGGAAAAGTGTTTAGTGAACTTGGCATAACAATGCAAGAAACGAAATGAGAAATCCAGCAAAGAGAAAACACAAGAATCAAACAGAAATGTTTGCGCTAAAGAATACAAGAAGACTGAGCTGAAGAACTTGATAAACTACCAAGCAGAAGACTCCGTAAACTTAAAGACAGATTTCTTGCAATCACGCAGTCAGAGGAACAACAAAAAGAAGAAGAAAGGGAACGAAGAAATGTTGTCTGTCAACTACACTTTATTTTTTTTTCAACTACACTTTAATTAAAAATTACTGACAATGAAAAGTTAGTGAAGAAATCCTATGGGTCTCACAGTCAGCCCGGTCACTCAGTTGTGTCTGACTCTTTGCGACCCCATGGACTGTAGCATGCCAGTGTAGCATGCAGTTGCCATCACCAACTCCTGGCACTTGCTCAAACTCATGTCCATTGACTGGGTGATGCCATCCAACCATCTCATCCTCTATCGTCCCCTTCTTCTCCTATCTTCAATCTTTCCCAGCACATGGTCTTTTCCAAAGAGTCACAGGCTCCTTTTGTTTCTCTGTGCCCCAGGTAGCATCCACCTACAAGTCACAGCCCTCCACCAAACCGTTCAGAACAAATCTCTGACTCCCAGGGATTCCAGACTTTTTAAACAATTTGTCCAATTTGATGTTTCTCTCTGCATTTGTTGATGTGGTAGTTGTTGTCTTATAAATTTATTTTGAAACACAACCTTTAATATACCATTTTGATGGGGACCTACCTGAAGCATGTAATTAGTAATACAATAATAATTTAGATTAAGTGGTGTCAAAAGTCCCCCTTAGTTTTAACTATTCTATGATTTTATAGTATGAAGCTGAATACTGGGAGGAAAGAGAAAGACATGGTACTTTAATGAAAGAATGTAGCCTTTGCAAATTGCAGACAGTATTGATTTTCTACTAACAAACTGAGTGATTGGCCCTAGATAAGTTATTTAACCTTACAGAAGTTCAGTTTCCTTGATTCCAAAGTAAGGTAGTATGTATTGTTATGAAGTTAAAGGGAGAATAAGATGAGATAATGTATGCAAAATGTACTAGAACTCCAGGAAGTGATAGCTATTATTAACAGTCACTAAAACAATTTTAACTCACTTTTATATCAGGCTGTGCTTTAGAGAATTTATGACACATACCTCCCACATTCCAGTTTTTGCTCATTTAGCTCAGAACAACTTTAATTTCTGTTAAACTCACCCTGTAGCACTGATACCTTCTCCCAGGTTAGCTTTGTGATATGTTTATTCTTTTAAATAATACATGCATATGTTGAGATATCAGACTCAATTAGGATATGCTCCTTTGCTGTCACTTGAGGTTTCCTATTTGAATTCACTCTCCTTTGTTTATAATGTACCAATTATTTTCAAGGAGTTCCAGAAAGGAATTTAAAGCAGGAGATAGTGACTTTCAAAGTATGGAAATTCAGTGATACAAAGAGCTTAGTGACATATGCACAATCAAATTTACCAAATGAATGAGGAAAAAAAATCCTCGAAAATGTAATAATTGGTAGCAGAGAGATTTTTAAATGAATGTTAAGATTGTTCTGGAAGATGTTAGCAGCTCTTCAAATGTATCTGAATAGCTGTGAAGAATAGATAATTATTAACAGAATTTGCCAAAGGGAGATATCTATTAAAAGTACAAAAGCTTCCAAAGTATTAGTGAAAGGATAGTTTTTATAATCAACTGAAAAATATTGTGATTTGCCACTTGAGACATCAGTCAGAAAGTAGTCTTGGAACAGAAATGAAATGTCTTACCTGGATACTTTCCAGATATGCATAAATTCTAGAAGCTGGTTCAGATAAAACTGACTGTGGTCATCTTCATGCTGTAGACAGCAGGATATATTAATATTTATAGAGTGAAGAGTAATGAATCCCAGATAAAAATAGGTCCGTAACTTCCTGCTGTCATTTTATTCACCTCTTTTGATAACCCTCATTTATCATTTTAATATTTTGTTTTAAAGACCTTAGAAGACACTTCTTAACTGTAGAAGCATTCTTTTCAAAGCTAAAGTGGAAACCTGCTCTTTGGTTGAGGATAAACCCAAGGACAGTTGAAAAGTATCCTGCCACCACAAAGGTCAAATACGAATTTATCCCAGCAGGAAGGGAATGGTGACACCAGTTCTCCCACATACGTGCACATTTTCTTTACATTTAGGCCTTGGATCCATGGAAGCATAAGACTTGACAGCTTGCCACATTGGCTGGCAGACACAGAATGGAATCTTCCATTTTTCAGAATTTCCATATCTTGCCACCAAAGCGTCAGGGTAAGAGAACTTCCCATCTCATGAACGTTGAGTTACGCTAATGAAAGACAACTACTGATAGGTATAAATTGCACGAGTTATCAGATGGCACTGTATTTTTCTCCCAAGATGAGTGGTAACTACTCATCTTAAAATAGCAGGCCCCTGATCCACATCTCTGCATTCACACAGATGCACTCTCATCTTAACTCCTTGATTAACTCTTCTGAAATGAGCACCTATGAAAACCCTATGCAGGTCTGCAGAGGAAGCAAATATATCCCATCATCTTTGCACTTTTTCATCACCCAGAGCCGTTAAGTTTTACAGCCCAGTGAGTCCCTTAGTGCCTGGGGTGCATATAATCTTGTATGTCAGTATGCACACAATCTAATTTTAAAACTGTCTGTTAGAGTTCCTGACAGAAAACATCAGAAGGAAAACCTTTACATGGCTTAAGGTCAACAGTAAATCAATTTTTATATTGGGTTGCTTTGTGAGGAAGAGGCAGGAAGCTAAGTAACATGGAAAGAATAAGGTCATTGCTATGAAAAAGGAAGGCTTTGTATTAATAGAAATTCTAAGGAACTTGGCATCATGAGGCTTACTCTATAGGAATTTACATCCAAGGTCCCTGGTTGATGAAATCTGAAACTGTGATAGTGGTTGAGACAATTTCTTTTTCTGCAGTAGATAAAGTTCAGGCGTGGAAAGGACAGTAAAAGGAAGGGAAAATACAAAAAATAAGAGTCAAAATACAATAAGATTTGAACTGTAATGTTTGGCATTTGCCTTACAACAGAGACTTCCCTGGTGGCTCAGTGGTAAAGAATCAACCTGCAATGCAGGAGACACGGGAGATGTGGTTTGATCCCTGGGTCAGGAAGATCACCTGGAGGAGGAAATGGCAACCCACTCCAGTATTCTTGCCAGGGAAATCCCATGGACAGACAAGCCTGGGGAGCTGCAGTCCATATGGTTGCAAAGAAATGAACATGATTGAGCACACATGCTCTTATTTCAGAAGTTAAAACCAAAGCAGCATATAAATAATATGACATATTTGTGTCTTTCGGTATAGCATAATCATATTCACTTAAAAGCTATTTTACTTGGCTTCCAGAGATACTTTTTGGGGCAGAGGAATTGTCCTTTTTCATACAGTCACTCAAAAGAAAAAAAAATTATCTAAAGGATCTCAAAGCGTTGGAGGAGAGTGTGAGCACATATCTTTGGAATGGACTATGCAATTTACTTTTCTCTAAAGCTGAAAGCCATACCTTTGTTTTAGTAAAAACACTAAGGTATTTTTTTTCTTGTTTTTTCATACAGAAATCTATCACTTTAAATATTCTGTGAAAGCTTCCTTGAGCTATAAAGAAATCTTAGTTTTATGATTAATAATCTACAATGTTGCCAATACTTTTGCTCAAACCCGAAAGACGTAGAGGAAGAAAAATTTTTTTAAAAAGAGTTTCAGTCATTCATGTCATTTCTAATCAAGACAGGAATTTTAAAATTTTGAATTCTAGGATGATTTCTAAAGAATATCAACCTGTTTTGTGAATAATCTCTTGGAATATGAATTAAATCATCATATATCAATGTAATAGGAATCAATTTAAAATAAGAAAGCCATCTAAGTTGCAACTGAGCTTTGTAATGCTTTTTACAATGAAAAAACCTCTGAAATATCTCCTGAACTGTGTTCGTGTCAGTAAACTTAATAAAATGATAGTGATCATTATAGTTCCAATATTACATAGAAACAATATTGTGAAGCCAATTTCATGTTGTTTAACTAGCAAGAAAATTTAATTTTTCATAATGTTTAGCATACAGCTGAAATTATGAAAATCATAGAGAATTTTGGCATCATTTTAAATAATAGAATTAAGAGAGGAGACCATTCACATTTCCTGAGCATAGATTTAGAAAAGAAAAAGAATCATAGGTCATAGCCATTCAGACCATGAAGAAGGGTTGCAAACTGTTAAACTGTCTCAGTTATATTAAATTAATCAACATGCTTATCTAGTCCTGAAAGAAGATTTTATAAAACCAGGCAATTAGTTTTTATTTTCTTCAACTATAAGGTTTTCAAGTGAAATTATAATCTAACCTACTCGATGGGTATTAAAAGTTGATAACAAAAAGTGTTTTATATCAGAGTGCAACATATGTTGACATAACACACCAGTGTCCAGCCTCTAATTCATTATCATGAGTATGTTTTTTAAATGTATGAATGTCTTAACTAACGTTAGGGTGATCTAGTGGTTAAGACTTTGCCTTCCAATGCATGGGATATTGATTTGATCCCTGGTTGGAGACCCAAGAGCCCACATGCCTTGTGATCAAAAAACTGAAAAAACAAAAGTAATACTGTGACAAATTCAATGAAGACTTTAAAAATGGTCTGCATCAAAAAAAAATCTTTAGGACTTCCCTAGTGGCTCAGTGGTAAAGAATCTGCCTGCCAGTGTAGGAGATGGAGATTTGATCCCTGAACTGGGAAGATCTCGCACACCACAGAGCAACTAAGCCCATGCCCCACAACTATTGAGCCTGTGCTCTAGAGCCTGGGAGCCACAGCTACTGAAGCCGTACTGCCCAAGAGCGCGCACTCCACTACAGTGAGAAGCCTGTACCCCAAAACTAGAGAGGAGCACTCACTTGCTGCAACTAGAGAAAGGCCCATGCACCAGTTAAAACCAAGCATAACCAAAAATAAATAAATAATACTATTTTTTTAAAGTTTAAAAAACCCTACAAAATCATATAGTCTAACATCCTATAGTTTTTGCTTTGGGACTGTTATGAATTAATACATGTAGAGCACTAATAACAGTGCTTGGCACCTAATATATACTTAATGTAGTTCATTTTCATTAAATACCCTGTCATGGCCCAGGCTTTGGGATATGTGGATACAGCTGTGGAAAACAAAACAAAGCGAAAAAAACATAAAGGTAGAATTTTGACTAATTGTTCTGACACCCACATCTAAAATGTTTGAGTACAGTCCATAAGTTCTCAGTGGAGACTCACTGACTGGGCTCAGATCCAAGTCTCTGCTTACTAGTTCCATGAATGTGACCTGAGAAAGGTCATGAGCTCCTTGGCATTCAGTGTCCTTACTGACACATGGAATTGTTGTAAAGAGTAAAAGTGATGTAAATGTTAAAGTTTCAGATATAAAATATATGCTCAGTACATATTATATTAAAGAAGTGGAGTTATATGCATTTAAGAATAAACCTTAATTTACATGAAACTGAAATATTAGTAATTTGTGAATTACTACCAGCGACTTTTTTTTTTAGCAATTATTCAGCTTCTAAACAAGAGTAGGAGTTAGAATTATACATTTTCTCCTCCCCCTATTGAAATGAAACGTGATAATTTCAGCTTTTTCATCAACACCAACGACAGTTTGAAGATGCTTAGGTTTGTTAATGTTGAGGGTATTGGTTACTTTATAATGCTTCTTTGTAGAGATTTCAGATGCATAGCCCTGGAGCTGTCAATGCCATCTGAGTTGGGTACGAGTTCCAAAAGATGTTTCTAAACAACTCTCTTTTGGCCTCATTATGTTATGTTCCACATAGATATATTGCAAACTAATGCACTACCTGACACTTTTCATGATGAAGCACCCCAGACTAGAAAAAAAAGTCATGCATTGGAAATCTGCTATCTGAGGTAAATGACAGGGTGATGGGAGTTTTGCTTAAAGCAGGTAATTGGAAGATTCTATAGATAAAAACCGCTAAAATATCAAAGTTTACTGCATACTGTGCAATTTGGGCTTGATGTAACTCAAGACATCACACAGAGAATAAAATTTATATCTAACAGCATGAAGCTGTCATTAAAGCACAGTAATTCCTTTCTAAGAAATTTTATTATATATATTATAAATATTAATCTGTCCTGATTTAAACTGTGTTGATACCACCATTGTCTTCAAATAGAACAAGAGTTGTGTTATTTTTCTTCCTTCAATGGTTTCCCCATCACATTTTCTGTTCCTTTTATTTACTAGTGGGTTCTTGTATGAATATGATAACATTAATAAGTTATTCATAAATGACTTTTCAAGAGACCAGCTGATTTATTATACTGAGGTTGCAGTACGCTGTTCATATAATTGCTTTAGTCCAAATTGTTAATAGACATATAGACATATATTTCACTATGTTTCAATAAATGTACTCAAATAAATACATATTCATTAAACCATGTAATCCCATAATGGCAACAATCCATAAGGATGGGAACAATGTCCTTAAAGAACCCATTTGCTAACTGATGCCAATGCTAAGAAAGTCTCACCTTTCGAGATAATGTTCCTGGAGTGTCTCTCTTTTTCTGTAGATGAAGTTGAATAACAGATTTATTTTTCTGAAATACTCTGTGGCTTCCCAAATAGTGATCACTGAAAGAGGAAAAAAAAAAAAAAGAAGAACATAATTATTTTCTCTTACTATGCCCCCAGTGTATGTTTTCTTCCCTGACTCCATGTCATTTTATTTTATTTTCGGAACTTAGTCTGACAAAAGTTTAAATACATCTGTAGTTTTCTGTCTGCCTACCTATCTATCATGGTTTTCCAGGTGGCTCAGTGGTAAAGAATCTGCCTGCCAATGCAGGAGACATGGGTTTGATTCCTGGGTCAAGAAGATCCCTCCTGCAGGAGGAAATGGGAGCCCATTCCAGTATTCTTGCTTGGTAATCCCCTGGACAGAAGAGCCTGGCAGGCTACAGTCCATGGAGTTGCAAGGAGTCGGACACAACTGAATGACCATGCATTAACTGTCTGTCTGTCTGTCTGTCTATTGCTAATGTGCATGTGTATATAGATGTATAGAGATATGTCTCCTCATATTCAGTTTTAAAGGCAAGATACAATTATTTTCAAATTCATTGTTAGAAAAAATGACTAGACACCTTTAGAATGGATATGATAAAGAATCCACATTCAGAGTTAGTTTTATCCAGCCATCTCAAAGCTGACCACAGCATGCTTCTGGGAGGTCTAATTGATGCCACAAAATTTATGTGGGGATCACTGTAACAATGAAGCAGAGCCGTGTGGTAGAAATATCACAAGTTTAGAGACAGATGTACTAGCTCCTTGACCTTAGGCCAATAAAACTATCTGAAACACAATATTTTTCCTTTAGAGTTGGGATATTAATGTCTATGTCAAAGGCTTTACAATCAGATTAAATAAAAAATATTACACATTTCAGACATTTTAATGGTGTAATTGTATTTTGTTTTCCTCCCTCCTTTTCTTCCTTCCTTCCTTCCATCCTTCCTTTCTCTTTTTCTCTCTCTCTGTAAATATTTCCTAATCACAGATGAAATAATGAACAAAACAACCTATTGCTATTCATAGGGCTCTTATATTGTTCCTTGAATTATTTCTACTGTGAATCTAGACATAAGACATGGCCAGTGTATTCCAAGTTTCTGGAATCATTGATCTCTGCCTTCCTCCAAGGGCTAGTCTTGTGTTCTATCACATATACTCAGATTCCTCTTTTCACTTCCTCTAACCCCAACTCTTTTTTTTTTTTCATGCTTAGAGTTCTGAAATTCCTCTTCCTGTTTTAGGAACCACTTTAAGAGTAGTGACCCATCGTGCTCTCAAAGCTTCCTTTGCTCAGTGTGTTGAAGTCTGGACCCTGGATCCCAGTGCAGTGAATCCAGCCTCAGATACGGCTACTGCTTTCTCGAACTGCCTGTTTCACTCACTTGTATGTACGCCCCTCACTAGGGTTGCCAGAGAAAACACGAATAAACCAATAAACATGAATTTCAGATAACAATGAATAAACATTTTTAGTGTAATTATGTTTCATATAGTATATATATGAAGTACATGTATTTCATATAATATATATTTATGAATATAAACATTCATGTAATATATATTCATATATTATATATATGAAACATACACTAAGAAAAATGGTAATTTTTGAAATTCAAATTTAACTGAAATTTCTGTACATTTATTTGCTAAATGTGTCAGTTCAACTCCCTTCTAAAAGTCAGCCCTACTTCTTCCCTTATCTTTGCCTTGAGTGTGGTGAGGAGAAGGGTAAGGTCTAGGTAATTTTCAGATTTTGGAAGGAATTTTTTCCCCTATAAATGTTATGTTTTTAAAAAAGTTATGTTATAGTAATATATTCTCAGGGAAAACATTTGAATTATACTAAATTGTGCACAATAAAAAAGACCTTAAAATTGTTCTCTTTCTCCTTGTCCAAAACAACAGTTAACAAGAGTTTACTGCACTTAAAAAAAGAAAATAGGCTGAGATAAATGGTCAAGCACACATACATTTATGTTAAAAATAAGATCATTTATATTTTAGCTATGTTTCTAACTTGTAGCTAAATTTCTTCTAATTTATTTTTGGATACTGCCTTTTTTGTTTCCGGCATGCCGCATGGTACTCAGGATCTTAATTTCCCAATCTGGGGATCAAACTCATGCCCCCCTGCTGTGGAAGCACAGAGTACCAAGCAATGGAACCAAGCAAAGGAATTCCTGAGACTTTGCTTCTTGATCAGAAAATTTAAACTATTCCATTCATAGCAATGCCATCTGCTGTGTTACTGTACGTTTATATTTAATATATTTGTTTAAAAAATTTCCCCTTTATTCTTTGGGATTATTTGAGCCCTGAGTCTCTTTCTTCCTCTATCTTTAGAGGCTTAGAAGACAAAAATAATTTTAATCTTCTATTTGTTACCTATTTTTTTTTAGTAAAACATATCTTAAATCTTTTCCATTTCAACATAAATTTAATCATTATTTATATCACATTCTCAAATAAATCTTAGAGCTTAATGTGACTTCAATTCTATTTCATAACACTACAGTTGCCCAAGAAGAGATCATTTCAATTTTTTCCCAGATTCTTTTATAATTTACTGGATGCAATAAACATATAGTAGATCAGTTGATTCAAAAAGTTAGAAATAGAAATTATAAAAAACATATCTTAATATACTTTATGTTTAAACTAAAAACAGCTAAATAGCCTCTAAATAACCAAAGTCTTGATGTTAGAATAAGTTGTTGATACAGGATGAAGGGTCTGTTGATTACAATTTTGTGTCTTCTGGAATAAAGCAAATCTATAATTAGCTTTAATTTTCAGCTCCAGCTTCCAACCTGAATGGAGAATTCATTTAGATTCCTGTGCTTATTATTCTAATCTTTTGAAGTTGTTTCCTCCACACTTAATTCAGCAGTAGTGGCTTTTAATGATCTATCTGGAATGTGTTTTTTGAATAAAGAGGGTTTTACAGCTCCAATTTTAGACTTTTTTTCAATATAATAACAATCTGCCCAAATATTCTTAAATTAACAAGGATTTTTTTTCATCTCTGACTTTTTGTATTTAACACATGAACAATTTTCATAAATATCCAATGTTTCTGGACTCTAAATATTTCATGAATGCATGTATTTATTCCTGTCCAGTACCAAATTGCTTCAATTTTTTAATTTTCTAGCATATTTTCAAGTCTGGAAATAAATAAAAGTAATCATTTAAAAAATTATATTATCTTTGCATGATTTCTCTCTCAGAACAATTTTGAAATTAGTGTAGTAGTACTAAAGAGAAATTCTAATATAGCGTTGACTTACATTTCATTTATAGAATTATATAAGAGGAGTTGGCCTTTTTATAACATTAAATTCTTCCAAGGAAAATATATTTCTACATGCATTCTGATTCTCTTCTATACCCTTGAGTAAAATAATAGTTTTCTTCCAAGTGGATTTTACAAGTATGCCTTCTGCAAGGTATTTTATAGTTTCTGTTCTATTGCAAATAGAAGATTTTTTCAATAATATTTATTAGTTGAGTTTATTTGTTGATTTTTCTTATGGAATCCTGTTGTAATACCTGAAAGTTTTTCAGTTGATTTTTTTGGATTTTCTAAGTAGAAAGCTATATTCCTTTAAAATAATTGCAATTTTATTACCTTCCAAAAGCAAAAAGCTTCCTTTTGATTTTTTATTCTATTGTGATGGCTAGGATGCTTGGCAGAGTTTTGAGTAGTAGTGATGAAAATAGATATCCTTCTCTTTTTCTTGACTGTATGGAGAATGCATCAGATGATTAACAAATTTGGTATTTCCTGCATTCCTGGTCTATACTTTTGTTGCCTATTTTGTTAATGATTTTTTTTTATTTATGAAAAGGTTCAAATTGTATTTAATGAGTTTTTTGCATTTACTGAGTACATCATATTGAGAGAATCATTTTTCCTTGAATGTATTAATATATTAATTGTATCAATAGACTTTTTCTATGTATAATTATCTTTATATTCTTGGGTAGATTTAATTTGCAATTTTTAAAGTTTCTTTTTGTATATAGCAAAATCTAGATAGGCCTATAATCTTAACGTTTGTGTTAATATTTGTTTTAGACATTACAATTAAACTATCTTTATAAAGTGCATACATCTTCTTCTCTGTCCTGGCACAGTTTATATAACTGAAAATTATCTATTCCCCCAAGGTTTGGTGCAATTTGCCTAAAACTATATTTTCTACTCCCCACTGCTCTTCGTTGAGTTTCACATTTTTACTTCTTCTTGAGCTAATTTTTAAAATTCATGATTCCTTAGGAAATTATCTGCTTTTTATAAAGTTGTCAAACAAATGTCCCAAGTCCCTCCTATTTTAAAAATCTTTTGACATTTACCTGGGAGCTCTACAATCCCCTTGCGATCTTTCTGTCCTTTCCATCTTATCACTCCTTCTTGTTTACCAGAAGTTTTTTTATTAATATTTTTTTCTGTTCTTTCATGAGAATTTTGGTGGGCTACTGGGTAGATTCGCATTTTCAGTCTAATGTATAAGTCCAGTTCTGAATATAAATAATTATCATTTTAATTATGGGAATGATTTTACATGAGAATAGAGCTCAAAAAAACGGGAAAGGAAGTACTTTTCTGGTCCAGCTCTTTCATTTGCAAATAAAGACACTGAGTTCAACAATTTAAGATCAGAAATTAGAACATAAATATTTGGAGTAAATATAGCATGCTTGAAGTTTATTTAGAGTTAAGATTTCATGTTATAATGTGATACACATGTTTCTTCTTATAAAGTGGGGCAGGGGAATTAAGTGAATACAATTCACTTTGGGCTAAAAATAAAACATCTCATGGGAAAACAGGACTGGAAGAGACCACTCAAATCAATACAGGTCTATGCAGATTTCATGTGTTTGTGTTCATACAAACACAGACACCTTTGTACAGAACACTAGCACGGTCCTAAAAAGACACATTTAATTTCAAAAATTAAAAATATATATAATAGTAAAATAGAACTGGCTTTTAAAAATGTCTTTAACTTGGTGAAAGAGAATATATAGAAAACCTTGATGCTACTGACTATAGAGATGAGGGTGAAATGTATAAAAATTGTGGAGAATTCTTCAATAAGCATTTTCAAGACTGAAATCAAAGTTGAGGTGGGGGAGGGAAATGCATGTTTTCTGGGTGAATAATCACAGTCACTGGTACAGTATTGTCACTCTCAGCAGCTTTATGTATACTTCTCATTCATCTACTGTTACTTAGTGGAACAAAACATTACAAATATGCCTGAAAATTTTCCCTGTATGTAAAGGGGACTTGTCTGAATGAACTAATTCATGTTACAGAAATACGGCATATTGCTGGAGAATTTGGAGAAGGCAATGGCAACCCACTCTAGTATTCTTGCCTCGAGAATCCCAGGGACAGAGGAGCCTGGTAGGCTGCAGTCTATGGTGTAGCACAGAGTCAGACACGACTGAAGTGACTTAGCAGCAGCAGCAGCTGAAGAATTTGTATTTGATACTTCTTTTGGGGCTACCATGTTTAAAATACTAAACAGTCCTTTTTATGTATGTTAACAATAATAAAAACTATTACTGCACTCAGTAGTTGATATAATTTTTACATGTTTCTTTCAATAATGAATGACCTTTATTTAGTATAAGCTCTTTCTTTAGGGAATTGCTCTCAAATAAATGTATATATAGAGTATTCTCAAACTGGGACATTTATTCTAGTACAGTTACTAGCTAAAATCAAATTCAAGTTTATATATATTATTTTTATTAATTTTTAAACTCAGAAGTAGCCACAGGACTGGAAAAGATTTTCATTCCAATCCCAACGAAAGGCAATGCCAAAGAATGCTTGAACTACCACACAATTGCACTCATCTCACACGCTAGTAAAGTAATGCTCAAAATTCTCCAAGCCAGGCTTCAGCAATACATGAACTGTGAACTTCCAGATGTTCAAGCTGGTTTTAGAAAAGGCAGATGAATTGGATAATCAAAAAAGCAAGAGAGTTCCATAAAAACATCTATTTCTGCTTTATTGACTATGCCAAAGCCTTTGACTGTGTGGATCACAATAAACTGTGGAAAATTCTGAAACAGATGGGAATACCAGACCACCTGACCTGCTTCTTGAGAAACCTGTGTGCAGGTCAGGAAGCAACAGTTAGAATTGGACATGGAACAACAGACTGGTTCCAAATAGGAAAAGGAGTATGACAAGGCTGTATACTGTCATCCTGCTTATTTAACTTATATGCAGAGTACATCATGAGAAACGCTGGGCTGGAGGAAGCACAAGCTGGAATCAAGACTGCAGAGAGAAATATCAATAACCTCAGATATGCAGATGAAACCACCCTTATGTCAGAAACTGAAGAACTAAAGAGCTTCTTGATGAAAGTGAAAGAGGAGACTGAAAAAGGTGGCTTAAAGCTCAAAATTCAGAAAATTAAGATCATGGCATCTGGTCCCATCACTTCATGGGAAATAGATGGGGAAACAGTGGAAAGAGTGACTGACTTTATTTTTCTGGGCTCCAAACTCACTGCAGATGGTAATTGCAGCCATAAAATTAAAAGATGCTTACTCCTTGAAAGGAAAGTTATCACCAACCTGTACAGCATATTAAAAAGCAGAGACATTGTCAACAAAGGTCCGTCTAGTCAAGACTGATTTTTCCAGTAGTCATGTATGGATGTGAGAGTTGGATAAAGAGAGCTGAGTGCCAAAAATTGATGCTTTTGAACTGTGGTGTTGGAGAAGACTCTTGAGAGTCCCTTGGACTCTAAGGAGATCCAATTAGTCCATCCTGGAGGTGATCAGTCCTGAATGTTCACTGGAAGCACTGATGTTGAAGCTGAAACTCCAATAGTTTGTCCACCTGATGTGAAAAGCTGACTCACTGGAAAAGACCCAGATGTTGGGAAAGATTGAAGGCAAGAGGAGAAGGGGATGACAGAGGATGAGATGGTTGGATGGCATCACTGACTCTATGGACATGAGTTTGGGTGGACTCTGGGAGTTGGTGATGGACAGGCAGGCCTGGCATGCTGTGGCTCATGGGGTCACAAAGAATTGGACACGATTGAGAGAATGAACTGAACTGAACTGTTTATTAAAGATAGCAACCAAAGTTCATATTAAATGTTTTGAATGGTACTTTGAAGGAGATTTCAAAACTAAACAGAAGTAAATCAGAATACTCTTAATGGGTGGTTTATTAAGGGAACATGTTTTCATTATTGTGTGAGAGTTCTCAAAGTGATGACATGTTCTTTTCATGCTCTGACATGGTTCTGGGATTTTAAGAGGAAAGAAAAGTATGTAAAACAGAAATGCACTTTAATTAATTAATTAATTATTTTTCTTCAAAGTAAGTCTAAAAAATTATAATAGACTAAATTATAGTATTAGAAGTCTTAGGCTGTTCTGAGTGTGCTGAAAGTAATCAATTTGTTCAAGTTTGCTAAACAAAACCTTTAAATTTATTGAGAATAAAAAGACTCATTTTCTCCTCAAGGAATATAGGCAACTGGGCTTCCACTGCTAATGAGAATAATCTGTTACCTTAAATTTTATACAATATTACCTAGTCTTTTTTCCCTGCTAATTAATAGTTTGATTTTTATTTGAATTAAAGTAATTCCAGCTTATAATCAAATGTTTAAAGAATAAATTGATACTAACTGTAATGGAACTAGCTAAAACATTTTTTACATAGAAGTTTTCTTAAGGTTATTTAAAAATTCTACTTAGATTTAATTTTTGAAGAGGACTTTCTTAATCTCATCAAAGGAATTCAGCATTTTGTTTCTAGGAGAGGTCAGAAGAGAGAAAAGGGATTGCATAGTAGATAACCAGATCAGACTAATGAATTTTGGTGATGAATCAAGAGGTAGATATTATTTCTTAATTTGATTTAAAATTATGTATGGCAGTTTCAAGGTAAGACTTTTAATTAATTAACTTAAGCTTTCTTTTTCTTTTCTTATATCTTTTTAGTACTCTGAGTTCTTGAACTCAAGAGTCAGTTAAATAGTAAAGAAAAATTTTGCTCTGTCTTGTTTAAATCAAGGGCTTAAAACCTGGCCATAACTGCAAGCAGTAGGCCCAAACACAATCTCAAGGAAGACTGTTCATTTTCTCCTTATGTGGCACTTGTGGTTCACTATTGACAATGCTGTCATGATTTATTTAACAGAAACTTTTAGGTGCAGTAAATTTTATTTTTTCACACAGAAGCTCATAAGGAAAATTGTTTTTAAGTTGAATTAGAAAGCAAGACAGCAAGACTTCTGAGAAAAGAAATTGCTCAAATCATATATATTAGGAGTAAGAAACAAAAAACCTGCACTCTGCAAGTCAGGCTTTTAGATAATAAAAGAAAAATTGTCAAGTAACATTATACTTCATATATTATTGAGATATATCTATGTCTCTGTATCTATGTACCTATCTATCTTATCTATATGTGTATCTAAACTTTACATGAGGGTAAGTGAAGGTATAACAAGGTTTACTATCTGGAAATAAAGCAGAAACAGGAACACTCTTGGAAACAGTCTTTCTGTCCCTAGGTCTTTTATCTGTGCTGTACCTCACAGAAAAGACAAGATGTTATAGTCCCTGACCTCAATACTGCCAGTGCATAAGTCCCAGAGGTTCTATCTACTGGATAAGACCATGAGAAATAGGGAAATGAGATTACCAAGACACTCCTACTGTGGTAGTTAACTTGGGGGCTAAAACCAGGAATGTAATGGAAGATGCTAATGTTTTTATTATTTTTCTGTCTAATTTATTCTGACTTTAATTAGCTCATTCAGTATCCATACTTCATATTGCTCACAACTTTATTTTACACTACCAACAGCCTGTGTTACAACTGATAAAGTTCCAATGCTTTCATTTGTTCTTGGCTCCTAATTTAAAAACTTTGTGAGGCAGTTTTTGAGGAGTATATGATACTTGATGCAATTCTCTTTGATGTTAACTGAAGTACCTGGTAAGAATAACATGATAGCCACGTATAAGAGGTCATGAGCCGTCTCATTTTGAGAAGAGTTCTGGAGATGAGTTAGGAGAGTGAGTTACTAGATTCTTAAAAGTGTTTCACAGAGAGAAAGAGTGCCAGAATAAGATTCAACAGAGTGAAAATGTAATATTTTAATTGACAGAAAGAGTTTGTCATATACTAGGTTATGATAGGTGGTAAATGGCTGTAAAAATAAGATAGTGACTTATTAAAAGGGGAATTTTGACTTGGTAGGAAAATTATCTTCATTTTTCAATATGTTATGAAGTATAACATTTTGTTTTATTGATTAAATTCAGTATTTGTGCAAGATACTGGTTTTAAAAATGTGTACTTTAGGTGGTGGTCCTAAGATAGCAGAGGAATATGATGGGGAAACCACTTTCTCCTCCACAAATTCATCAAAAGATCATTTGAACGCTGAGCAAATTTCACAAAACAATATCTGAATTCTGGCAGAGGACACCAGGCACCTAGAAAGGCAGCCCATTGTCCTCAAAAGGAGTAGGACAAAATATAAAAGATAAAAAGAGAGACAAAAGAGTTAGGGATGGAGACCCGTCCTGGGGGAGGGAGTCATGAAGGAGGAGAAGTTTCCAACCACCAGGAAACCTTCTCACTGGCGGGACTGAAAGGAGTTTTGGAATCTCAGAGGGCAGCATAACTGGGAGGGAAAACCCCTTCCCACCCCCCCACCCCCAGATTACACGCCTAACTGCAACTCCCAGTGAAGAAGTAGCCCAGACGATCGCGTCTGCCACCAGCAAGTGGGGGCTGAACAGGGAGGCACAGGCTGCACTGCGCAGGGTAAGGACCAGGCCTGAATGCCCTGAGGATAATCTGAGGGAGCTAACGTGAGATAGCAACCCAAACTGTGGGATAGCCAGAGAGAGAGGGAAAAAAGAGAAAGAGAGAGAGAGAACTTTCCTGCGAAAAGCTCTAACTTAAGACACTGCTGGCAGGCTCACAGAACAAAGGACTGAGTGAATATCAGAGGAGAGCTAGCAGACTGCAGACAGGCCCATGCCCTGCCAGAAGCAGAGAGGCAGGCGGGTGACAGCCAGAGCTGGAAGGCAAGGGGCAATCTCCACGCCAGAAACAACATCCACTACCAAACTGCGAGTAGGCTCCCAGTTGCTAACCAAGGCTTACTGGGATCCTGGACAGTTGACATCCGCCAGGAGGGCCACAGCCAGAGATCAGCTCCCCAGAGGAGACACATGGCACACCTGAGATCGTGCTCCTGCTGCGCACCCAGGAAACTGAGCGGCTGGGACTGGGGAGGTTATATGGGGCACCGCCCACCTGGGCAGAGTGTGCTTGCCAAACACCTGTTCACCTGAGCTGCTCAGACCTGAGAAGGGCATAAAACTCAGCCCCAACTGAGTCTGTGCCTTTGTCGAGTACCTGACAATCTGAACCTGAGCAGCTTAGACCTGGGAAGTGCAAACAACCCAGGGCCCGCTTTAGACAGTTCCCCTGCAGAGCAACCTGGAGCCTGAGCAGTGTAGAGCAGGCAAGCACACATGCCATGAGTGGGGGCAAACCCAGTGTGGCCCATACACTGCGAGTACTCCCCACACATTCGAGTGATATTTGTTCGCAGTGTTCCTCCCTCCCCACAGTACAACTGAACAAGTGAGCCTAAACAAGTGACCTCTTTCTCCCCCTTGTGTCAGGGTGAAAATTAGACACTGAAGAGACTTGCAAACAGAGGAAGCCAAAATAAAGAGGGAACTGCTTTGGAAGTAACAGGTGCAACAGATTAAAACCTTGTAGTTAGCACTGACTACATTGGAAGGGGCCTATTATTTTGAAGAAGTATAAGCTGGAACAAGGAACAATCTGAAACTGAACTGATCCCACACTGCCCTCAATAGCTCCAGAGAAATTTCTAGATATATTTTACTATTATCATTACAAATTTAAAAAATTTTTAAGTTATTACTCCTTTAATTTTCATTCTTATAACCTACTATTACCTTGCAAAAAGAGACTCTATTTTTAAATCAAATTTCATACTTATTTTTTTTAATAATTTTTGTGATTTTGCTTTTTGTTTTTTTTAATATTGCATTTTTGAGAGTCTAACCTCTGCTCTAGATTTTTAATCTTTGTTTTTTGGTATTTGTTATCAATTTTGTATCTTTATGAATCCAATCTTTAGTACCCATTTTTTATGTAGAAGTGTGATTACTGGCTTGATTGCTCTTTTCACCTTTTGACTCTCCTTTTTCTGCCCCACATCACCTCTATCTCCTCCCCCACCTTGTCTTCTCTACCCAACTCTGTGAATCTCTTTGGGTATTCCGGGCTGTGGAGAACACTTGGAACTGATTACTGGCTAGATCAGTCTCTAACCTTTTGACTCCTCCTCTTCTCCTCCTGGTCAACTCTATTTCCTTCCTCCCTCTTCTATTCTCTATGTAACTCTGTGAACCTCTCTGGGCGTTCCAGGCAGTGGAGACCACATAGGGAATTGATTATTGGCTAGACTGCTCGCTCCCCTTTTGATTCACTCTCTTCTCCTGGTCACCTCTATCTCCCTCCTCCCTTTTCCCTTCTCCATATAACTCTTTGAACCTCTTTGGGTGTCCTTCACTATGGAGAATCTTTTCTCCATTAATCTAGATGTTTTATCACTGGTGTGGTATGGATGGAGAAGTCTTGAGGCTACTGTAAGAATAAGGACTGAAAACCAGAGGCAGGAAGCTTAAATCCAAAACTTGAGAACACCAGAAAATTCCTGACTCCAGGGAACATTAATCGACAAGAGTGAATCCAAAAGCCTCAATACCTACACTGAAACCAAGCTCCACCAAGAGCCAACAAGTTTCAGAGCAAGACATACCAAGGTAATTCTCCAACAATGCAGGAACATAACCCTAAGCATTAAAATACAGGTGGCCAAAAGTCACACCAAACCCATAGGCACCACAAAACTCACTTCTGGACACGACACTTCACTGCACTCTAGAGAGAAGAGATCTAGCTCCACCCACCAGAACACCAATGCAAGCTTCCCTAATCAGGAAACCTTGACAAGCCACTTGTCCAACCCCACCCACAGGGAGGAACCTCCACAATAAAGAGGAATCACAAAATTCCAGCATACAGAAAGGCCACCCCAAAACAAGGCAATCTAAGCAAGATGAAAAGGCAGAGAAATATTCAGCAGGTAAAGGAACATGAAAAATGCCCACCAAACAAAACAAAAGAGGAGGAGACAGGGAGTCTATCTGAAAAACAATTCAGAATAATGACAGTAAAAATGATCCCAAATCTTGAGAACAAAACGGAGTTAAAGATAAATAGTCTGAGAAAATTTAGCACCACCAAACCAGCTCTTCAACAAATGCTAAAGGATCTTCTCTAGGCAGGAAACACAGAAAAGGTGTATAAACTTGAACCCAAAACCACAAAGTAAATGGCAATGGGATCACACTTATCAATCATTACCTTAAATGTAAGTGGGTTGAATGCCCCAACCAGAAGACAAAAAAAATGGCTGAATGGATACAAAAACAAGACCCTTATATATGCTGTCTACAAGAGACCCACCTTAAAACAAGGTAAACATACAGACTGAAAGTGAAGGGTTGGAAAAAGATATTTCACACAAATGGAGACCAAAAGAAAGCAGGAATAGCAATACTCATGAGAGAAGGCAATGGCACCCTACTCCAGTACTCTTTTGCCTAGAAAATCTCATGGACAGAGGAGCCTGGTAGGCTTCAGTCCATGGGTCACTAAGAGTCAGATACAACTGAAGCAACTTAGCAACAGCAGCGGCAATACTCATATCAGATAAAATAGACTTTGAAATAAAGGCTGTGAAGAGAGACAAAGAAAGACACTACATAGTGATCAAAGGATCAATCCTAGAAGAAGATACAACAATTATAAATATATATGCAGCCAACATAGGAATACCACAATATGTAAGGCAAATGCTAACAAGTATGAAAGAGGAAATTAACAGTAACACAACAATAGTGGGAGACTGTAATATCCCACTCACACCTATGGATAGATCAACTAAACAGAAAATTAGCAAGGAAACACAATCTTTAAATTATATAATGTACCAGTCAGACCTAATTGATATTTATAGGACATTTCATCCCAAAACAATGAATTTCACCTTTTTCTCAAGTGCACACGGAAACTTCTCCAGGATAGATCACATCCTGGGCCATAAATATGGCCTTGATAAATTAAAAAAACTTGAAATCATTCCAAGCATCTTTTCTGATCACAATACAGTAAGATTAGATGTCAGTTACAGGAAAAAAAATTTAAAAATTCAAACATATGGAGGCTAAACAACACACTTTTGAATAACCAACAAATCACAGAAGAAATAAAAAAAGAATTCAAAATATGCATAGAAAACAAATGAAAATTGAAAACAAAACAACCTACGGGACTCAGTAAAAGCATTGCTAAGGGGAAGGTTCATAGCAATACAAGCTTACCTCAAGAAACAAGAGAAAAGTCAAATAACTAACCTAACTCTATACCTAAAGCAACTAGAAAGAAAGAAATGAAGAACCCCAGGGTTAGCAGAGAGAAAGAAATTATAAAAATTAGGGCATGATTATAAAAAATGAAAAAGAAACAAAGGAGATCATAGCAAAATCAACAAAGCTAAAGGCTGGTTCTTTGAGAAGGTAAATAAAATAGACAAAGCATTAGCTAGACTCATCAAGAAAAAGAGAGTGAAGAATCAGATCAACAAAATTAGAAATGAAAATGGAGAAATCACAACAAACAACACAGAAATAAAAAGGATCATAAGAGACTACTGTCAGCAACTATATGCCAATAAAATGGATAACTTGGAAGAAATGGACAAATTCTTATAAAAGTATAACTTTCAAAAACTGAACCAGGGAGAAATAGAAACTTTTAACAGACACATCACAATCACTGAAATCGAAACTGTAATCAGAAATCTTCCAGCAAACAAAAGCCTAGGACCAGATGGCTTCACAGCTGAATTCTACCAAAAATTTAGAGAAGAGCTAATACCTATCTTACTCAAACTCTTCCAGAAAATTGCAGAGGAAGATAAATTCCCAAACTCATTCTTTGAGGCCAACATCACCCTAATACCAAAACCAGACAAAGATGTCACGCAAAAAAGAAAACTAAAGGCCAATATCACTGATGAACACAGATGTAAAGATCCTTAACAAAATTCTAGCAGAAGGAATCTAACAACATATTAAAAAGATCAATCAGGGCAGAAATAAATGCAAAGGAAACAAAAGAGACCATAGCAAAAATTAACAAAGCCAAAAGCTGGTTCTTTGAGAAGATAAATAAAATTGACAAACTATTAGCCAGACTCATCAAGAAACAAAGGGAGAAGAACCAAATCAACAGAATTAGAAATGAAAACGGAGAGATCACAACAGAAAACACAAAAATACAAAGGATCATAAGAGACTATTATCAGCAACTATATGCAAGTAAACTGGACAACCTGGATGAAATGGATAAATTCCTAGAAAAGTACAACTTTCCAAGACTAAACCAGGAAGAGATAGATAATATTAATAGACCCATCACAAGCACAGAAATTGAAACCGTAATCAGAAATCTTCCAAAAAACAAAAGCCCAGGACCAGATGGATTCACAGCTGAATTCTACCAAAAATTTAGAGAAGAGCTAACACTTATTCTACTCAAACTCTTCCAGAAAATTGCAGAGAAAGGTAAACTTCCAAACTCATTCTATGAGGCCACCATCACCCTAATTCCAAAACCCGACAAAGATGAGACAAAAAAAGAAAACTACAGGCCAATATCACTGATGAACATAGATGCAAAAATCCTTAACAAAATTCTAGCAAATAGAATCCAACAACACATTAAAAAGATCATACATCATGAT
>ML663562.1:7686852-7745666 GCA_007570785.1 Antilocapra americana | reverse complement strand
AGATTTCCCGGGGGGAGGGAGGAGGGAGGGGGGTTCTGGAGGGGGAGCATATGTAAACCCATGGTGATATCATGTCATTGTATGGCAAAACTAATAAAAAAAATAAAATAAAATAAATATTATATTGCAAAAAAACAAGAAAATTAGCATGTGATATAGTATTATTAACTAAAGTACAGATTTTATCCAAATCTCAAAAAAACAAAAAATAAGTATGGAAATATAAAAAATTAAAACATTAATTAAAAAAAAATAAAAAGATCATACGTCCTTATCCCAGGGATGCAAGGATTCTTCAATATTCACAAATCAATCAATGTGATATACCACATTAAGAAATTGAAAGATAAAAACCATATGATTATCTCAATAGATGCAGAGAAACCCTTTGACAAAATTCAATACTCATTTATGATAAAAACCCTCCAGAATACAGGAATAGAAGGAACATACCTCAACATAATAAAAGCTATATATGATAAACCCACAGCAAACATTATCCTCATTGGAGAAAATCTGAAAGCATTTCCCCTAAAACCAGGAATAAGACAAGGGTGCCTACTCTTACCACTACTATTCAACATAGTTTTGGAAGTTTTAGCCACAGCAGAGAAGAAAAAGAAATAAAAGGAATCCAGATTGTAAAAGAAGTAAAACTCTCACTGTTTACAGATGACATGATCCTCTACATAGAAAACCCTAAAGACTCCTCCAGAAAATTACAGAGCTAATCAATGAATATAGTAAAGTTGCAGGATATAAAATTAATACACAGAAATCCCATGCATTCCTATACACTAACAATGAGAAAACAGCAAGAGAATTTAAGGAAATAATTCCATTCAACACTGCAAGGAAAAGAGTAACATACTTAGGAATAAGTCTACCTTAAGAAAAAAAAAGACCTATATACAGAAAACTATAAAACACTGATGAAAGAAATCAAAGATGACACAAATAGATGGAGAAATATACCAAGTTTATGGATCAGAAGAATCAATATAGTGAAAAATGAGTGTACTACCCAAAGCAATACATAGATTCAGTGCAACCCCTATGAAGCTACCAATGGTATTTTTCAGAGAACTAAAACAGACAATTTCGTAATTTGTATGGAAATACAAAAAAAATCTCAAATAGCCAGAGCAATCTTTAATGGACTGAAGGAATCAACCTGCCTAACTTCAGGCTATATTACAAAGCTACAGTCATTAAGACAGTATGGTACTGGCACAAAGACAGAAACATAGATCAATGGAACAAAATAGAAAGCCCAGAGATAAATCCATGCACCTATAGACACCTTATCAGAGAAGGCAGTGGCAATCCACTCAAGTACTCCTGTCTGAAAAATCCCATGAACAGAGCAGCCTGGTAGGCTGAAAAGTCGGACACGACTGGGCAACTTCATTTTCACTTTTCACTTTCATGCATTGGAGAAGGAAATGGCAACCCACTCTAGTGTTCTTGCCTGGAGAATCCCAGGGACAGAAGAGCCTGGTGGGCTGCCGTCTATGGGGTTGCACAGAGTAGGACACAACTGAAGTGACTTAACAGCAGCAGCATGGACATCTTATCTTCGACAAAGGAGGCAAGAATATACAATGGAGAAAAGACAATCTCTTTAACAAGTGGTGCAGGGAAAACTGGTCAACCATATGTAAAAGAATGAAACTAGAACACTTTCTAACACCATACACAAAAATAAACTCAAAATGGATTAAAGATCTAAATGTAAGACCAGAAACTATAAAACTCTTAGAGGAAAACATAGGCAAAACACTCTCTGACATAAATCACAGCAGGATCTTCTATGATCGACCTCTCAGAGTAATGGAAAAAAAGCAAAAATAAACAAATGGGACCTAATTAAACTTAAAAGCTTTTGAACAATGAAGGAAACTATAAGCAAAGGTGAAAAGACAGCATTCAGAATGGGAGAAAATAGTATCAAACAAAGTATCTGACAAACAATATCAAAAATAAACAAGCAGCTCAATTTCAGAAAAATAAACGACTCAATCAAAAATAGGCCAAAGAACTAAACAGCCATTTCTCCAAAGAAGACATACATATGGCTAACAAACACATGAAAAGATGCTCAACATCACTCATTATCAGAGAAATGCAAATCAAAACCACAATGAGGTACCAACTCACACTGGACAGAATGGCTCCTATCAAAAAGTCTACAAACAATAAATGGTGGAGAGGGTGTGGAGAAAAGGGAACCATCTCACACTGTTGGTGGGAAAACAAACTAGTACAGGCACTATGGAGAACAGTGTGGAGATTTCTTAAAAAACTGGAAACAGAACTGCCATACGATCTAGCAATCCAACTGCTGGGCATACACACTGAGAAACCAGAACTGAAAGAGACACGTGTACCCCAGTGTTGATCAAAACACTATTTACAATAGCTAGGACATGAAAACAACCTAAATGTCCACTAACAAATGAATGGATAAGAAAGTTGTGGTACATATATACAACATATGTATATACTAACACATACATATGGAACTTAGAAAGATAGTAACAATGACCCTATATGAGAGACAGCAAAAGAGACATCGATGTAAAGAACAGTCTTTTGGACTCTGTGAGAGAAGGCAAGGATGGGATGATTTGAGAGAATAACATTGAATCATGTATATTATTATATGTGAAACAGATCGCCAGCCCAGGTTTGATGCATGAGACAGGGTACTCAGGGCTGGTGCACTGGGATAACCCTGAGGAATGCGATGGGGAGGGTGGTGGGAGGGGGGTTAAAGATGGGGAACACATGTACACCCATGGTTAATTCATGTCAGTGTATGGCAAAAACCACTACAATATTGTAAAGTAATTAGTCTCCAATTAAAATGAATAAATTAATTAAAAATAAATGAATAAATAAAGAATTTTTAAAATGTGTACTTTACTTTTCATTGAGTCAAAAGTCTTAGGTTGCTAATATCCCTGGCCTCAAGAGTCCCTTGTACTGCAAGCAGATCCAACCAGTCCATCCTGAAGGAGATCAGTCCTGGGTGTTCATTTGGAAGGATTGATGTCGAAGCTGAAACTCCAATACTTTGGCCACCTGATGCAAAGAGCTGACTTACTGGAAAAGACCCTGATGTTGGGAAAGATTGAGGGCAGGAAGAGAAGGGTATGACAGAGGATGAGATGGTTGGAAGGCATCACCAACTCAATGGACATGAGTTTGGGTAAACTCCGGGAGTTGGTGATGGACAGGCGGCCTGGTGTGCTGCGATTCATGGGATTGTAAAGAGCTGGATATGACTGAGCGACTGAACTGATGCTGCTGCTGCTAAGTTGCTTCAGTTGTGTCCGACTCTGTGCGACCCCAGAGATGGCAGCCCACTAGGCTCTGCCGTACCTGGGATTCTCCAGGCAAGAACACTGGAGTGGGTTGCCATTTACTTCTCCAATGCATGAAAGTGAAAAGTGAGAGTGAAATCGCTCAGTGGTGTTCACCTCTTCGTGAGCCCATGGACTGCAGCCTATCAGGCTCCTCCATCCATGGGATTTTCCAGGCAAGAGTACTGGAGTGGGGTGCCATTGCCTTCACCAAGTGACTGAATTGAACCAAACTCAACTAATATCTTGCAACTTGAAACATAAACCATGAACCATTAGTGTGAGCATCACCCAGAAGTCCGTTAAAAGTCAAGTCTCTTCCCTCAACCAAGAAATTCAGAATCTGTTTTTTAACAACATCCTCAGATAACTCATATATACATTAAAGTTTGAGGATACTTTTAATATATTAATGTAAAGGTCAAATATGTGTAATTTGTGTCTATCTCATTTATTTACATCCCCCGCTTTTTCAGGATTTTATTACTTTACTAACTCTGGTAAAGACAGATTAGTTCAATAAAAGAGAAAAATATGACTTAAGGAGGAAATGTTAAAAAAATAATAGGTAATCACAAAAATACTGTTAGTCAAGTTGGGGCAATGTATCCTGACCATTGACATTTAATACTGACCAAAATTTTAACCAATTTTTGAAAATTTGCTTGGTTCATCAAGTATTTATTGTGACTATTTTAACAGACTGATATTCCATCTGGAAGAAACCACAAAGTTTAAATTAAGGGGAATTTAAAATGAAAAATCTTTCCATGTCATTTTACAACAGTAATAGTAGGATTTTGGGGGAAGGAATATATTTTTATTTTTCAGTTTATTATATTTTAACAACCATATAATACTTTTAATTTATTTAGAACTCTGCTTAGAGCTCAAAGCAATCCATATATAATGAAAGGATTAGTAGAAGCTTAATAAAATTTTACATTTTGAATTAAAGATTATTAAAATATAATCCTGAATTTCATTTAAAATAGAAAAATATATTAAAAACTTTAATATATTTTTTCTACTTTAAAAGAAGGAAATGGCAACCCATTCCAGTATCCTTGCCTGGACAATCCCATGGACAGAGGAACCTGGTATGCTTCAGTCCATGGGGTCACAAAGAGTCGGACATGACTGAGTGACTTTGCTTTTCACTTTCACTTTTTTTGTGTGTGTGTGATTTTGATTTGCCTTTATTTTAGTCAAAGCATTTGTAAGCATATCCTGATTAAAGAAACTGGAATTTTGTGTATATGTCATAAAATGAGTGTTCTGTAAGTTATGTGTCTTCTCCTTGAGTTTGACCAAAATACTCTATGTTGAATTATAAACTCATGTTTAGTGGGTTGTTTATCACTAGCACCACCTGGGAAGCCACGTGTGGTCATTATTCATAATGAGATGTTATCCTGTAAGTTTTGTTTTCAAGTGGCCTTTTATCATGAAAAGAAGCTTTGTAATTGAGTGGGAAGACAGGGTTTCAAAGTCAGATAGACCTGTGCCATCCTGACTTTGCTGCTTATGATTTTATGAAGTTCAGGGAGTCAGTTAATTTCTTTTAGCCTCATTTTCCCCACGTTAAAATGGGAATGATCATGCTTTTCTTATATGGGAACAAATGGTATTACATGTGAAAATTTTATTAATTGCTCATAAGAGGCTTTTAAAAATATTCATTTATTTATTTTAAATTTTTGGCTGTTGTGGGTCTTTTTTGTTGTGTGGGCTTTTCTCTAGTTATGGAGAGCAGGGGGCTACTGACTAGTTGTGGTGCACAGACGTCTCATTCTGGTGGCTTCTCTTGTTGTGGAGCATGGACTCTAGGATGCATGGGTTCCAGTAGCTGTGGCTCATGGGCTCAGCAGTTATGGCTCATGGGCTCTAGGGCACAGGCTCAGTAGCTGTGTCTCATGGACTTAGTTGCTCCATGGTGTGTGGGATCTTCCTTGACCAGGGCTCGAACCCCATGTCTCCTGCATTGACAGCAGATTCTTTACCTCACTGAGCTACAAGGGAAGACACACTAGAGGCTTTTATAAGTAGATTTTTTCTTGTTTTTATTGTTATAATTATTCTCATTTCAATGCAACTTCCTGAAGTATTCCTGCTTTTATCAGAGATTCAGTTTTTCAAATGCATAGTTATCTTTCTGGCTATTAAATTTTTTTTCATTTAATATTCATTTGAGCTCCTATTGGTCTTTCTGGGAAGGGAAGGTCCTCCTTCAAGGCATTGCTCACCTTTTCTCTGTCTTCTTTTTTGTGTGTATGATTTTTTTTCTTTATTTATTTTTAGTTGAAGAATAATTACAATATTGTGTTGGTTTCTGCCATAAACCAACATGGATCAGCCATAGGTATGACAGGATCAGCCATTCATCTGTCTTCTTGATCTGTTCCCATGCTCTCGCAACCACCTCACAACTGATAGATTCTCTGCCTTCAGTGTTTCCCTCTTCATTGGTTCTTTCCCTTTATCTTATGAATATTTTCAGTATCTCTCTTATCCACATTCCCCAAATCTCCAGACTGATTCTCATCAGTATCTAAAATCCCATTTTCCTCCAGGCTACACATTACTTCTGAGAGAATAGTCTGCTTGAGTTTCTTTTTAACACCTTTCTTTCTCCTTAGCTCATTGCAATCTTGCTTTTTTCTCCTCCATTTTATGAAACTTGTTCTTATTTGAATCAACTAACTTCTTAATTGCCAAACTTGATGATGATTTATCAATCCTCATCTAATTTATTTCCAGTATGATGCTGTATTTACTTAGTAATTCAAATTTCTCTTTCCTTCTTGTGAAAGGCAAATTTTCCAAAGTATCATACAATTTAAATTGCTTTTTTCCAATTTCCTTTTACTGCTCCTCTTCCTTCTTTCATCTTTTATATATTAATATTCTCAAGATCCTTTCTTTTGTCACCTTCCTTACACAGTTGCATGTATCTCTAAGACTTCCATTCCCTGTTAGGGCCAATGATTCCTTAATCCATGCCAGATTTCCCTAAATCTGAGCTGTTTTCTCAATATCAGATGCCCCTTGGCACTCACATACTCAGTATGTTTCTAACTTGATTAATTATTTTGTACCCTACAGAATGTCACTCACCATCTGGCTCTACAAGGACTGAGTCACTAGCCACTGCAGTCGCTGACCTCCATACCCTAAAAGGAGTTCAGGGGAGAGATAGGAAGAAGGTACTCTGTGCTCTAAGAAAACTGGCAGAACTGGCTTTCGGATAGTTAGATATCCTCAGGAGAAATTTTATGAAGCCAGTTTCTTGCATCTTCCCATACTTAGGTATGTACTGAAGTCTTAAAGATATATCTGTGCCTCCTGAATAGCAGTGGTCTTCCACCAAGATGTGTGTTCGATTGCATGCGTCCCTGCTCCAAGATCACGTGTGAACTCATCTCATCTCAACTCTTCAGAGCAGTTCCTCCAAGCTAGCTGAGAGGCTGCCTATTGGCTATAGGCCTCAGTGCCTGTGTGCATGATCAGTCATTCAGTCATGTCTGACTCTTTGTGACTCCGTGGACTGTAGCCCACCATGGAATTTTCCAGGCAAGAATACTGGACTGGGTTGCTGTTCACTTCTCCAGGGGCTCTTCCCAACCCAGGGATCGAATCCATGTCTCCTGCTTGGCAAGCAGATTCCTTACCACTGCACCACCTGGGAAGCCCCCAAATACTGTCCCCCCCCCCAAATACTGTAACTCACAGCTCTCACACTGTGTGTTTGTATTTCAATCATCACACATTTACTTGCTAAGTTCCATTAATTCCACTGTTTTAATACCCTAGGGATTGAATACTTCCTGTTTAGCCCCACTGTTGCTACTTTAGGTTAAACCCTGTCATCTTTCACATGTTATTCTAATTCCAGTTTCCAACCCTCTTTTAAGCATATGTTATTATTCATATGATCACTTAAATACTTCTCCCACCCTCCAGAATAATTTATTTCCTTAATCTCCTGATAGCAAAAAAGACATGCCTATTGTTGATGTTTTATAAGTAAAAAAAGAATAAATATTATCTTAATTGCAATTATTTTTCAAGGAATAGCTGCTCTAGCATTTTAGTGTATAAGACATCATTTGTTGTATAGGGTTACATTTTCATATGTAGGATTTCTATTTATTTTCCAAATAGTAGTATACATGTTTTAACAAATATGAATATATTAAAATATGGTTTGAAAATATATCTTTTCACCCTTAAAAAGTATGATATGTATGTATGTTAGTCACTCAGTTGTGTATGATTCTTTACAACCCCATGGACTGTAGCTTGCCAGGCTCCTCTGTCCATGGAATTCACCAGTCAAGAATACTGGAGTGGATTGCCATTCCCTTTTCCAAGGGATCATCCCAACCTAGGGATTGAACCTGAGTCTCCCGCGTTGTGGACAGATGCTTTACCATCTGAGCCAACAGGGATATACATGTTTTCATATAAAGATTTATGATACTGTATTTTATTAATTTATAAATTAATATAATGAAATTATTATATATAATGAATATATAATATAAAATTATTATATATAATGAAATTATTATATGTATAATGAAACTGTATATAATAAAATTATTTTATCACTATTGTTGAATACTGATGGAGATTTAGTGTTTTTAATTACTATTAGAAATTATTCTATGGCAAATGTAGTCTTTTGTAAGTCTTTTTTGTTTAATTATAATGGTTTCTTTAGAAATATTTGTAGAAGCAGAATTGCTGGAACACATATATGTTTTTGACACATTTCTATAGATGTCTGACACATTTTTGACAAAATTCCCTTTAAAGAGTGCTCTGTTTAAATTCCCAGCAGCTTTTTGGATTTTGTCCATTTTTCCCACTGACTTTCATCATAATAAATATTTTAACAACTTGTTAGGGAAAGATGGCATCTCATTGTTTTAACAGCATGTTTGTCATTAGTTAAACACTTCAAATACTTTCTTGTTCACTGAATTGCCAGTCACATTCTTAGCTTGTTTTTTTTTTATCTTGATAATTATTTCTTTAAAAATTTATGCACATTTTATATACTCCAAAGCTGTTATCATTTTGTCATACAGTACTGATTTCTTTCCTCAGTATTTACCCTTTAAATACAAATTACTCATTGACTTTCTTTTGCACCATTTCCTTATTCTTGCTGTTAATCCATGTCTCTTTTTGATCTGCAGGTAGTTAGTATATATAAAAACTAACACTGCCCTCGCAAAAGAACTTTGTAATAACTAATTACACAGTTTTATGAATTCCTTAGTCAAGGAAAAAGGCAAAGATTATATTTTAAATCATGTTTGTATCTCAATGAAAAACCAAATCACTTGCACACCTGTGTGCCCAGTAGGCATTGAAAAGAGTACTGTCATTCCTGCACACCTATCCTGTAGACCCCTGCAAAACTGCAAATATTTTCCACCCCATGCTCCAGCATGAAGAACCATTAGCTATGTTCTGGGTCTTACACAAGAGCTTTTTTTAGTGTTTTTTTATAGTTAAGAGCCAAGGTTATGCAGGTAGCCAATCCTGAGTTTGAGTTTAGGCTTGACCCTACCAACTTCCTAGCTGTGTAACCTTGATGAAAGCCTCAGATTGCCCATCTATAAAATGGACCATTATGGTATCTATCTCTTTGATATGTTATGAGACTTAGATGTTTACCCAATTTGAGACAGGGACATAATTAGCACTTGATAAATGATGACTATTACTTATCATTGCAATCAAAATTAGTTAAGATACTTCAGATGAATTGTAATACTGTAACTGTTAGAGTTTGAATTATTACTTATTGCATCATTAACTTATTACATGTTACCTGTGTTCCCTCTACAGAGAAATAAGAACAGATATCCAAGTCTTTAAGGATGTATTTTTAAGATAAATTACGTAGGAATACCTGAAAAAAATCTGAATGAAATTCATATTCCTTTAGCTATTAGAAAGAATAGTAATGAAAGAAAGAAAGTGAAGTCACTCAGTCGTGTCCAAATCTTTGCGACCCCACAGACTGACTGTAGCCTACCAGGCTCCTCCATCCATGGGATTTTCCCGGCAAGAATACTAGAGTGGGTTGCCATTTCCTTCTCCAGGAGATCTTCTCAACCCAGGGATTGAACCCAGGTCTCCCACATTATAGACAGATGCTTTAATGTCTGAGCCACCAGGGAAGTCTGCTTATTAAAGTAGTCATATCAGTCCTGAAAGGCTATTATTCTTAAATAGTAAGCAAATTCCAGATAGGTACATATCCTTCAATTTCCATTAGATAATAACTAACTCTAATTAATCTACACTAATACTTGGCGACTTTCCTATCTTAATAAACCCAGGTACATGAATTTTAATAAAATAATATAAAACATTTAAAAGTCTATTATGTTTATATTAACAAGAAAAAAATAATAAAATGATTTTGTTGTGACTGGAAACAAAGAAAGGAGAATTAATCCATCTTAAAAATCATTCGCAGTTAACATTGCATCACCCACAAGATATTTTCAAGCATATTCATGGTGAATAGCAATGACAGTGACAATGAGTATCTCAAAAGAAATACATTTTCACTTCCATAAGACTGTCGTCAATCTTTAGATACTTATAGAAACACAATAAGGAAATATAAATACCAGGAGAGAAATAACATGAGAGCAGGAGAGAAATATTAGTATTTCCTTTCCTAAAGTTGTGTTATATTTTCAAATTTGGTCTTTAGGGAAATTTAGGACAATAGTTATGGTGGTACATTAAGAAAAGTTTTTTTTTTATCAAATAAATATATGCAGTTGACATACATGAGAATAGACTTTTCTAATTATTTTACTGAGCTCCCTGAATAAAGAATTGAAGAAAGTATTTTAAAACTTAGTCTTTTATGAAAATGTTATAATTGTCATACTCAAACACTCCGTGATTTTGAAATGTATTTAAACAACAATCTAATATTGTTCTGGGTCAAAAAAATTACTTATTGCAAAATAATTCATTGTTTAAATTGTGATCAGTCCTACTAAGCTTTGTCACAAGTAAGATAACTTGAGTTGCCCAAGATTTTCTTGATTTCAGAACATGAAAGTCCCATGTCTGGGGAGCAGCCTCAGTCTGAACAGACTGAGATAGTTGGTCACTCTAGTTACAGGTCACTTACATACATGTTGCCATAAATACACAAAATACAAAATCAAACCAAGAATAAGACTGTTAGCATGACACAAAATTTTAAATTCACCTTAAAATGAGCAAAATTAATTATGAATAGAGTATTTGCACAGTCTGATTAAAAATGAAGAAAGAAATGCTGCTTAATATAGATTAACAATGATCAAAATTTACCTTAATAAGATACTTACTTTTGTAAAAATTCTTCATGGCCACATATACTTAACAGATGATCTCTGGGGAATAACTGGTCATTTGTGCAAAAATGTGAAATTTCTGCAATTAGGTCTTTGACAAGATAATTAGCTAAAAACAAAATTGAATAATAAAATGTTAATAAGAGCTCATTATATATTGGCTAAGTAAAAGATTTTGAGCACAAAAAATGAGGCATGCATTATGAACTGTTATAACTGTCTAGCTCCATCAAGAGGAATTAAAATGAGACACATCACACTTACTGATCTGATTATATTTGGAGATTTTTTTTTTAAGTATTCTTTGCATTTTCCTTGATCACTCTCTCTTATATAATCTAACAGAGCTAGGTATTTCATTTCGCATTCTGAAACTTTTGGTAATGGTAGCTTCTGCGTATAAAAAAATGTTCTACTGTGGTTATCCTTAGAAATTTGAGAGATGCCAAAGAGATTACAGAGGGAATGCCAGGTGGCGAGCCAGGAGTCTAACCCAAATATGGCAGCTTCCAAAGCTGGTGCTCTTAATAATTCTGAGCCTTCACCTTGATCGTTCTTCCTTTCCTGTGTAGAATCACCCCAGATTCTGTCTTGGACAGCAATTATAATAACCTTGAAGGACACATGCTCTTTTTCTTCACCTTCCCTAGGACTCAAAAGTGTCAGCATATTATAGGGTAAAAACCCTTCGCCGTCTCATATTCACATTCTACAACATCCCTCCATAATGACACACATATACCATTTAATTATGTTTGCCCATGAAATATTTTCTATTTATAGATGATAAGGAGGGATTAATTTATTATCATATATGATAATAGAAACTATGGACAGAGGAACTTGTTGGGCTACAATCCATGGGACTGCAGAGAGTTGGACACGACTGAGGGACCAAGCGCACATAGCCAAAAATGCTTTCATTGTGATCTTGAATGAAAGTAGGTACAACAGATTGTATTGATGATTCTTATTGAAAATTTGAACAGCATATTGCAAATCCTCAGTTGCACTTACTCAAGTCGAGTTTTGCTTATAGTTACGTTTACACTGACGTGACTTCTTTTACCACCAAACCATTGGGAACGATTTTTGTCACAGACTGGCTAATAAAACGTAGTAGAAAAAAAATGAAGTATATAATGCTGGATTTAAAAGTGTGTATTTTATGAGAGATCAAATTGTTATCAATAAAATGATTAGAGAAACAAATGGTAGCGATCATCATTAGAGATTATAGAAATGCCCTGACATAGGAGCGAGTATCTTCTATGTGCTACTGCTTGGTAATATTGACTGAAGTATTATGAATAAAAGCTAGAAAAAAATATAGCCACAGGCAAAATCAAGACTGGAAAGGCTTTGAAAAGAATGGGAATGCATTGCCAATGTAAAATGGCAGGGAAATATCTCCAAAGACTCCAGTTTATTTTAATTAATTTGACTTTCCCATTTCCAAGACTGTATTGCCTGTGCTATTTTGCAGTATGTATAAATTCTTTATTTCACTACAGTCAATTGTTGCAGTTTACATGAAGGCCTCCATAAGCTAGTTTCTAGCTGTTACTCCTCTTCTGTGCTTTGGTGTCATGTCTTCTACTACTCAATCATGTTACTCTTTGGATGTCTCATTATCACTTCAAATTCAGCATGCCTGTATTTGAAATTACCATTTTTCTCCTTGAAGTCAAATAGTTAAGCGTCCGTAAGTTAAACTTTTCATCCATATTGTAAGCCAACAAGTACCATGGTTTATTTTAAGTAGATTTTATACCTGTATCTTTAATTTGGCAGGTAATATGATCCTTTTTCCAGTTTATCATAGTTGCCAACTTCATACACTTCTCAATATGGTTGACCATTTTGCCTACCATATTGAAAAGGCGAAGCCCCATTCGTGATTCTTTAAATTATGCTCCTTTGCAGCTTAAATCTAGTTTTTACATGTCCTTCCCAATCCCTTTACATCTCTTTTGATATAAAAGTATCACTGTTGTTCTGCTTAGTGCTAAGTCATGTCTGATTCTTTGTGACCCCATGGACTACAGCACACCAGGCTTTCCTGTCCTTCACTATCTCCTGGAGTTTGCTCAGACTCATGTCCACTGAGTCGGTGATGCTATTCAACCATCTCATCCTCTGTCATCCTCTTCTTCTTCTACCCTCAATCTTTCCAGCATCAGGGTCTTTTCCAGTGAGCTGGAGTATCACTGCTTTTTATTAAATCTAACTTCTTCACATATGATTCTTCCATCACTGGTTTCCAGTTCCATCAATTTAAAGCCTCTCATATATATGTAATATTCTTCACTCTAAAGATGCTTTACTGAGGTGGACGAAACTGGAGCCTATTATACAGAGTGAAGTAAACCAGAAGGAGAAACAAAAATACAATATACTAATGCATATATGGAATTTAAAAAGATGGTAATGATAACCCTGTATGCGAGACAGAAAAAGAGATGCAGATATATAGGACAGTCTTTTGGACTCTATGGGAGAGGGCAAGGGTGGGATGATATGGGAGAACAGCACTGAAACATGTAAATTATCATATGTGAAATCAATTGCCAGCCCAGGTTTGATGCATGATACAGGGTGCTCAGGGCTGGTGCACCGGGATGACCCAGAGGGATGGAATTGGGAGGGAGGTGGGAGGGGGTTTCTGGATGGGGAAGACATGTATACCCATGGTGGATTCATGTCAATGTATGGCAAAACCAACATGATAATGTAAAGAAATTAATTAACTAATTTTAAAAAAAGATGCTTTTGTCTTTTCTTTAAAATGTTCTTTTTCGATTTAATATTCCAATAAAATCACTCCTCTTCCATTATATTCCCTTAAGGATAGTATCTTATTTATTTTTTACCTTCTCATTACTGCCAAATTTCTTAGAGTAGATAACTTCTGCCAATAGTTCTCAATTACTCTTTAATCTTTGCAAACTGACTTCTACCACTTTACAGGTCACAAATGACTTCCTAATACAGTTCCAACTATGTGTCATCTAAATCTAGAAAGTAAAGATTAGCTTTAGAATAACTTTGGGGTTGGAAAAAAGGACAGGGAATCTTCTTCACTGAAGTGATAGCTGAAGATTGTAGAAGCAGAGACGACCTTGTTCAACACTCCTGCTCCTCCAGAAGGATTCTATTTTCTTACTCTGGGGGAAACAGAATTCTCTTTGGATGAGAGTCTCTCACTGTCTCCTCCTCTTTCTCTCTAGATTTCATTATTCCTTAAGTTTCTAGCAACAGCTTCTGTCTTTTATTGGTCATTCTTGAAATGATCTTCAGACTTTTATTCTTTAGAGTATATCTATATTATTAGTAAACCACTAATATAAAGTAGCAAAGGGATCACAACTTTGGCATAAAAATTACTTTAAAATGAAAACATTTGAAATCTTATCTGTACTTTTCTTATTTGAATAAAGCCAAGTCTCATAATTTCCTTCTGAGAGAGCTTCCTGCAAATTCCAGGGAGGAGAAAGACTGCCCATCCACTAACATAAAAAGATTGTTTTTCTAGCTGAAGCTTTAAACACCTCCCCCTGCACACATTTTTATATTATGCTGTTATATAAATGTTTACCTCTGAGTTTCAGCAGGTCACTCGTTAATGAATAACTGCTGCATGCCTGTGTAAAGAAACTTTGTATTTTGTCCTGTTAATCTGTCTATTGTCAATTATGTCATAGTCCTAATCCCACTTCAAATTTAACTGGGCAGAGGAAAAGTTTTTCTCCTAAGAGTAGCATACACTACTCTGTATATTTTCATAAATGTGTCTTGTCTCCCTCTCTACTTTTTCCTCCTTCTGATCCATCCCTTCCTCCTCCTCCTTCTTAGAAACACTCTTAGTATCTTTGAGGCCACACACATCCTCTTTACCACTGTACATCTCTAACACTTAACACAGTGACCTAATCACTTTACTGAAACTTCTTGTAAAAGTCAAAAATGGCCTCTGGCTTGCCAAATCCAATATTGGAAATTAAATATTATAAACTGGAAGATCAGGAATGGTCTCCTTCTTCTTCTCCAGCAACTGAAGTCAACATTACTCAGATACCATTCTGACTGGATCAACGTGCAACAGCATTGACCATGGCTATCCAATCAGAACCCTGCTTTCAGAAATTGGGAAGTGGGTCTGAAAGCAGCTCTTTTACCCCTTTTCTCTTTGCCCATTTCTGTTCCCCTGTAACTTTAAAGAACCTAATTAACCTGTTGATTCTTTTGTGAGATAAAAAGAAGATGAAGAATTAAGTAGTTAAAGAATGATTAGTTCTCTAGAGCAACACCCCCCTTTAGCAGTCCTGCTGACAGGTCCCACAGGCAAGATAACATCTGAAGAGTCAGTCAACCTGCACGGAACAGAGAACAATGCAGAACCCAGCCTTCTGCCTCCACGATTCACTGAGATTCTTCCCCCACCTGTTTCCCTGTAAAAACTGTCAGGGCTGAGCAGAAACTTTGGAGTGGCCTTGGAGCATGAGTCCATCTTCTCCACAGATTGCCAGCTTTTCTGATTAAAGCACCTTCAATAATTCCTCCTGATGATTGGTGTTTAGCAGTGAGCAGCCAGACCTGAGTTTGGTAACAGATCTGTTGGGGACGCCCAACTCCATCCAGTCCAGGAGGTCCCAGGAGGTCATCACGCCTTGACCTGCCTAGGGGTCGGTCCTCAAAAGGTTGTCACGCCTCAACCTGTTTGGGGATCCTTTAGTCCCAGGGGTCCCAGGAGGTCGTCACGCCTCGACCTGCCCAGGGACTCAATTCTCGGGAGGCCGTCACGCCTCGACCTGCCCGGGGATTCGATCTCTAGGAGGCTATCATGCCTCAGCCTGCCTGGAGGTCTGCACCCTGACCCAGGGATGCCTGGCTCTCAGGTTGCGACTAGGTGGGATGGGCTTACATCATGATATCTATTTCCATCCATGGTGGGCAAACCAGCAACGAGTTACAACTCCTTAATTCTACCCAGCATTGGTCACACTGGAGATGTTGGGGACGCCCAACTCCATCCAGTCCGGGAGGTCCCAGGAGGTCATCACACCTTGACCTGCCTAGGGGTCGGTCCTCGAAAGGTTGTCACGCCTCAACCTGTTCGGGGATCCTTTAGTCCCAGGGGTCCCAGGAGGTCATCACACCTCGACCTGCCCAGGGACTCAATTCTTGGGAGGCCGTCATGCCTCGACCTGCCCAGGGATTGGATCTCTAGGAGGCTGTCACGCGTCAGCCTGCCTAGGGATCTGCACCCTGACCCAGGGACGCCTGGCTCTCAGGTTGCGACAGTAATGGGTAGGATAAGCTTCAGAAAGACTCCCTTGAGATGCATCCTTGATAACTGGAAGCTGTTCGATCCTGTAACTCTAAAGAAAATTCGCTTAAAATTCTTTTGTGCCATCGCGTGGCCACAGTATCCACTGGGGGACGAGGAACATTGGCCTGAGGATGGGAGTTTAAATTACAATACCATCCTGCAGCTAGAATTATTCTGCAAAAGATAAGGGAAATGGACAGAGATCCCCTATGTCCAGATTTTCTTTCGACTAAGAGATATGAAGGAGCTATGTCCTAAGTATGGGATTGTTGTGCACACTAAAATTGAGCCTCCTAGGCAAATGCTGTTAGGCACAGGTGACCAGGAGAAGGAACTCCCCTGTAAAGGCTCACCTCCCATGTCCCCAAAGAGACTGGAGCCTCCCACAACTCCCAAGTTGCCTGGTGCTCCTCCCTTGTATCCAAACGTGCCTCCATATCCAGGAGCACCACCTCCACAAAAGCCAACTCGAGTGTGTCCCTTAGTTGAAACTGGAGGAGAATTCGGACCAACCCGGGTCCATAAGCCCTTCTCCCTCTTAGAACTAAGACAGATCAAGCAAGACCTGGGAAGCTATACAGATGACCCAGGCAAATATATAAATACGTTCCAACATATTACCTTGGCCTTTGACTTGACGTGGAAGGACATCATGGTCATATTCAGCCAAACTTTATCTGATCCTGAACATACTAGGGTCTTAAAGGAAGCCCGAAGGTATGCAACGGGGCTTCACATGTCAAGTGATAGATACCCAGTAGGGGTAACTGCAGTCCCCTCCTCCGATCCTAATTGTAATTATAAAGACCCTGAGCACATCTGGGAAAGAGATCATTTCCTAATCTGTGTGAAAGCAGGACTGAAAGCAGCCCAGCAAAAAGTAATCAGCTATGCTTGGGTCTCAGCAATAACCCAGGAGTCCAATGAGAACCCCATTGCCTTTCTGGAAAGGCTAAAAGAGGCCCTCCAAAAGTTTACCAATCTGGAATTAGACTCTTATGAAGGACAGGTGATTTTAAAGGACAAATTCCTGTCTCAATGTGCATCAGATATCAGAATTAAGCTATAACAGCTACAGCAGCAGGACCCTGCTTCCTCTTTAGATGAGATGGTCCAGACAGCCACCAATACCTTTTATAACAGAACAGGAGAGGGAGGCCAAGGCCCAGGAGAGGGAGAGAAGGAAAGAGACAAGGCATGCCCAGATGCTGGCTGCCCTCCAGGGAAACCCTATGGCAAACCCCGAGTCCTTGAAGGACAAGGCACGAGACAAATGCCTAATCTGTAGACGGGCAGGGCATTGGGCCAGAGAGTGTCCAAACCGTGACAAGTCTCCTAAAACGGCTTGCCACTAATGCCATCAAATGGGACATTGGGCAGCACTCTGCCCTTGGGACCCAAGAGCCCCAGGGTCAAGCGCCAAGCCTTTTCTCATGATGGTTCAAGAGGACTGAAGCGGCCCGCTCCAGCCAGCCCGCCTGTCACAGATAACCATCATGGGGCTGGAGCCAAGGGTGTAACTGGATGTGGCCGAGAATTTCTTAGTTAACACGGGCTACCTACTCTGTCTTGATCTCCTACTCCGGAGCTTTCTCCTCCCAAACCTGTACCATTATGGGTGCTACAGGAAAAACAACTACTAAAAGATTCACCCAAGATGGGATGATTCAATCCCACTGATGTGGGGAACTCCTCAAAAGAAGGCAGAGGCTACACTAAAACAAGCCTTGACTCAGGCACCTGCCTTGAGGTTGCTAGACCCAGAAAAACCATTCCAACTTTATGTCCACGAAAGAGAGGGAATGGCCTTGGGAGTGTTAACTCAAAGGTTGGGATCTGAGCCCCAGCCTGTAGCTTATTTATCCAAGAGACTTGATCCAACCGCCCGAGGCTGGCCCCCCCTGCCTTCGAAATCTTGATAGAAGATGCTTTAAAACTCTCCTTTGGGGGCAGACTAACTATTTTTTACTAGAAAGGTCCTTCAGAGGAACAGCCCTCCAAACAACTGTTAGGCAAGTGGTCTCTTCTTGTCCCACTTGCCAATTAACCCCCAAGGAGCTCGAAGACCCCAACTGGCCCAGCCCGTCCAATGACGTGGGACCTACCCAGGAGAGGACTGGCAGATGGACTTCACCCAGATGCCAGTCTCTCAAGGGTATAAATACCTATTAGTCATGATAGATACATTCACAGGGTGGATTGAAGGCTTCCCCACCCGGACTGAGAAGGCTGAGGAGGTGGTAAAAAAACTGCTCCATGAAATCATTCCAAGATTTGGTCTTCCCAGGTCACTACAAAGTGACAATGGGACATCTTTTACCTCTAAGCTCACCCAAGGGGTCTCTAAAGCATTGGGCGTTACTTATTATCTCCATTGTCCCTGGAGACCTCAGTCTTCAGGAAAAGTAGAAAGAGCCAACCAATAGCTCTTATCTGCACCCGTATTGCCCCTAAGGAACAGGTTGGTCTTAGTCCTTATGAGATGCTATATGGGAGACCTTTTGTTTATGTCAATGACCTCTTCCTAGATCCAGAGGTTCAGACTCTCCAGTCTTATACCATGGCCATTGGGCAGTTCCAACAGGATATACGCTTGTGGGGCATGAACCAGGACCCAAAAGATTCTAAGGAGTCACCACTATATGCTCCAGGGACTCAAGTCCTAATTAAAGTCTGGAAAGATGGGTCCCCAAAGGCTCAACTCCAGCCCACATGGAAGGGCCCCTACCCTGTAATACTTTCTACCCCACAGCAGTCAAGGTTCTAGGACACGACTCCTGGATTCACTACTCACGAGTCAAGCCGTGGAGGAAAACAGAAGAGGACATTAAATACACCTGTGAGCCCCTGGGAGATCCCAGATACCTATTCAGAACTACAAATGAGTGCCATTCTAATGAACACTCCCAAAATCTGGTTTCTGGGGATAAGATTTCTCAGGATAGCTCTAAAGAGCCAACACAGCTTGGTAGAGACTGTACGCCAAAACAGGCAGGAGATAAATCTTCTGATCCCTGAACAAGGAGGGACTTAAGCCATCCTGGTGATGGGAATTTAAAATTGGCTAATGCTCCTACTAGTCCTTGTTACACTATACTGATGCTGCTTATGATTGTTCCGTGCATTATCAATTGTTTAACCTGTTTCATCTCTGCTCAGGTCAACAAGCTACAACATGTAGTGCCAGTTCAACAAAGATAAAACTACAGCTGACCATGGAAAATATCACTCACCCTTAGATGGACACCGCTATGAGGACCCTGAAGCCTGAGACTAGCAAGAGGGGGAGGCCCAATGTCCCTCGCCGCCCCCATTCAGCAGGAAGTAGCCAGAAAGACCTTGACGTCCCTATTCCCAAAGAATTGGGCCTCCCATCTCTTGAGGGGGGAATGTTAGGTAGTTAGAATAGGAAACAGGAGTCCAAAATGGCAGTGGCTAGAAGACAAGGAAGGGAAAAGCCCGTTTAGAATAAGGAAGGTCCGAGGACCTAAGCGAGAACTGCAGATAGAACAGCACTCCTGTCTAAGTCAAATTTGCATAGGACAGGCCCAGGGGGCAGAAATAAACATATAAAATAGGAGCCAAAGTGCTCACTCGCTCTCTCTCTCCTGCACTTTGAAGATGGACTCTCCCTTTCACTCCCACGCGTTGCGGTGTTCTCTTCACGGCCTTGCATGCCCTCACGCCTCGAGGATGAATTCTCCAGCTATCATCTTCTAAATAAAATAGAGCTGTAACACTGAGCTGTAACACTAATTTATTTAAGAGCTATAACGCGGTCTGTCCAGACCTGAGAGCTGTGGCCCACCGAGGGCTTCAAGGTCCGTCACTCCAAATCTTTGTTGTGACAAGACAAGTACCGAGGAACATACCCTCACGTGACATCTACACTCGCCTGACAGATCCAACGGAGTGAGCTTTCTTTAGAGATTGAACGTTCTTAAGGTAGCTGGCCAAATAACACTTAAGCTTGAGCCTGGCTTTCCATGTGTTTCAGAAAAGTAAGGGAAGTGAGTCAGCAGAAAGTAAGAGAAACATAAGAAACAAATTATACAGAGAGGAGATCAGGTGAGAGATATACAGGAATTTTGGACTGCTTGTACATCAGAGTTTTCTTCCCAAATGTTTTCTGAATTCCTACTCCTAAATTCTAAAGAAACACCTGTAATCCTTAAAAAAAAATTTTTTTAACTTACATCAGCAGGAGTTGGTTTCTGTTAGTTTCAAACCAGGTGATCCTGATACTCCTACATAATATTGTTATGTCTGTAGTCATCTGTACTAACTTGAAGACTTAGCTAGAGTAAGAAAGAAAAAAAAAATCTAGTAATCCTAATGAAACTACAGTCCATGGGGTTACAAAGAGTTGGACATGACTCAGTGACTAATACTTCCACTTCAATGAAAAAATTGAAATCAACCTTGAATATTCATTGGAACGACTGATCTGAAGCTGAAGCTCCAGTAACTTTGGCCATCTGATGTGAGAGCCAAAAAGACCCCAATGCTGGGAAAGATTGAAGACAGGAGGAGAAGGGGACAACAGAGGATGAGATGGTTGGATGGCATCACCAACTCAACGGACATGAGTTTGAGCAAACTCCAGGAAATAGTGAAGGACAGGGAAGCCTGGTGTGTTACCATCCACGGGATCACAAAGAGTCAGACATGACTTAGCAACTTAACAATAGTTTGTCAAGGACCAGCAGTTGATAGGTAGAAACTTAGTAACAACAAAGGTTATTTGAAGAACAAAACTTTTGCAGAAAGGTTGACTATAACAGTGAAATAAATATTAAATAACTTTAAAAAGTTTCTAAAACTTTAGGGAAGTAAGAATCATCTGGTGAGTTTGATAAGATAGATACCTGGGATCCACCTGCAGAGACTGATTCAGCAGATCTGCTAACTATGCTGGACTGACAGGAGTATTACAGTTCTTAGTCTGAAGATACAGGCTGTGTATCAATGTCTATTCCATCTCCCAGTTTATTTACTGTTGAATAAAACGGTTGTTTCTAAAGGATAAGAACAGTCATTTCCACTTATATGTAGCCTTTCTCTAGGATCTTTTTGAAATTTAGCTTTTATTTTTAATATGCTAAAAACCAGCTATATTTGCTATTTCATAGCAGGAAAATAAGGTGTCCTGGGGTGAGCTATGGAGAGAGTTCTTTGAAACAATAGCTAAACAAATGTTAAAAAGATTTCCAGCTGTTTTCCTGCTACTTCACTTCAGGGCAAAATACTAGCTAATACTGCTTCTTTTAATGACTTCAGACTGTGGGCTCAAGGCTAGGCAGCTCATACCAGCTTTAGGTAGATTTTTATACTTATTTGCAAGATTGCTTACCACGTGGGATAAAATGAAGTCCTTGTGTTGAGTTATCAGTAAAAATATTTATATTAAACTTAGTATTAGAAAAGAGCTTATATGGAAATGCTGTAGTCGTACTCCAAATCTTCCCAGAATTGGAATCCATGTCAGCAGCATGATATGTTTCTCTTATTCTGAAAAATATATGTGAAAAAGTACTTAGGACAAGATTTTAAGAAACTTCTTGCAGGGTTTGCAATAGAAGATTTAATATAGGAAAGTAGCCAGCAGCTGATTCGTGGTACAGCGCTGTTAGCTAGGCTAGATTGGTAAAGATTATAGTTAAACCAAAAACAACTGTAAATGTCTGGTCTTTAAGCTTTCTCTAGTACATCTCATTTGAAGCAATTAAGAATATGTTGTTCAGCAAACACAAGAGAGGAACAGTTGCTATTGCTTCCTTCTACCCCATAAATGCACACACACACTATATTGCATTCTTTTTTGTATCCCACTAGACACACACACACACTATGATATACTCATTTTTGTATCCCACCATCACCCAACACAGTCCCAAAACATGAAAGGGGTTCCACAAATGCTTCTAAACGCTTCAGTGAATGGAAAACTTTTGGCCAGTGCACAGCTACGCAGCCAGCCAAGCAGACTTGGAAAAGGAATTTTGTGACAGCATAGAGAGAAATTTCATTAGATCTGCCTGATGGCTAATGCCTGACAATCCCATGGGGGATAATACCATTTGCTAGATTTCCAAGAGAAAAGGTTTTCCTTGCCTGGCAACAACTCAGTCAGCGAGAGACTGTCACAAGTCAGCCAACGAAAAGCCACTATATTGGGAAACTCCCTTTGCCTCTGATGGACTTTTGTAATAGTCCCTCCCAACTTCCCCTTCTCCTTGATGAAAGTTTTCCTCTACTTTGCTTTACTGGGACTTGCCTGTGGTTTTCCATAATTGCATGTCCCAAATTGTAATTTTTTGCTTCTCCCAAATAAACTCATTTTGCTGATGAAAAATGAATACACTGTCATTTATAAAGTATGAAAATTCACCCTGAACAGTGACTATTGCTTCATTGACATTTCCTTTGAAGCTTGAACTCGTGTCTTTTTCAAGCCAGAGTCACTCATTTATTATTTATTCATTTATTGATGGTTAAATTCTCTTGTTTGTGTCAAATTGGTAAGTACAATTCTTGGCAGCTCATTTTCTTTAGAATTTGGATTTTACACAACATTTGGATTTTACATAAATAATTGAGCCCAGAAGCCATTTGTACATTCTGCACAATTACTTGCTGTGTCAGAGAATTGCAAAATAGTTTCTCCTTGGAGCCAGGAGCCTTGAGTTTGAACCCTGACTCTCTTATTCAGTAGTTTTATGGTCAGAGGCAAGTTATGTGACCAGTTTCTTTGTTTGCACAAATGAAGATACTTATATCTACTTTAAAGTTTTATGTGAGAAAAGGCATATAAAATACTTTTGTAGAATGTAAAGCAATATATTCATGTAATGTATCATAATTTTCATCATATATCGCTATAGCTGAATCCCTGTAGAGCTACATTTTTATGCTCACATGTAGAATATAACATTAAATTCGTAACTAGCTATTTAAAATGCTTTTGATGATGAATATGAAATCTTGGATTATTTTTCCTTTTTTGTTAATTTTGCAGAATCCTAAACTTTCTAGTACTTTTCCTGAATGAAAAATTATGCATTCTGTGTAATATATCAGGTATATTACATCCTTGACATTCATCCTAACAATTTATGCAGCATTGAAGTAGTGTAGGCTCATTGAAGTAGCTCCAACTCTGTACCCTTAAACTCTACTGAAACATCCCTTCCTTAAGGGACCTTACAAGTGGAAAAGTACATGTTCATCCAATGGGTTTGGTATGCATAAGGATCACCTTGTTTTCTGGGTCCCATCCCCAAAGTTTTTGACTCAGTAGGTAAGTGGAGGATTCCCACCCTCACCCCCTTTTTTTTTCTCTCAGTAGTTTTCCAAATAAGTCAATACTACTACAGTTCAAGATCCACTGCTTAGGATAAACATACAGGCCACTCTTCCTTCTTTTACCCTCCATCAAAGGTTTGGATTCCATTTCTGAATTGAGGGGCTTGATGATCTAGCATTCAGCCATATGATAAGATACTATTCAATGCATACATGCATGATTTAACCTTCTGCCATTTTGGAGAATTAAATTTAAAATGTAAATTCATGACTCTTTCTTTTCTAAACCTTAACTGAGCATTTACTGTGGGCCCAAAACTTTTTTTGTGTACTGTTGCTCTGGTGACTCAGATGGTAAAGAATTCGCCTGCAGTGCAGGAGAACTGGGTTTAATCCCTGGGATGGAAAGTCCCTGGAGAAGAAAATGGCTACCCACTCCAAAATTCTGGCCTAGAGAATTACATGGACAGAGGAGCCTGGCAGGCTACAGTCCATGGGGTGCAAAGAGTTGGACATGACTGAGCAACTTTGACTATTGCTCTCTGATGGCCTTTGCCTGCAGCAGCTTAAAACATGGTTTCGGTTCCCGGCCAGAGATTGAAGTCAAGCCATGGCAGTGAGAACACCGAATCCTAACCACTAGATCCCCCAGTGACCAGTGACCAGTGGCCAGTGACAAGGCCCTGGACCATCAGATGTGTAAAAGTGAATTTTCGCATAGAGATGGAAAGTAGTGAAACTAGTAATGTGTTTATTAGGAGGAAAAGAGTGCATATGGATAGGTACATGGATGGGCTCAGAGAGAGAGGCATGCCCTCAAAGGAGTATGGTTTTCTCGGGCTACTCATCTTGCTTTGCCTGGTTCCAAGTCTGCATTTGGTTTATCTCAGGGTCCTTCCTTCCATGGGTGCAAGCGCATCTCTTAGCCAAGATGGATTCTAGCGAATTTGCTATTGGATATTGCCATTACCTACTATGCCCTGGCACTGCCTCCCTTTTTGACCTTCAGGGAGCCTTCCTGCACGTGTGTGGTTGGGAAGATCTCTTTGACGTTGAGAATGAGGAATATGGGGTCTTTTATCTCTTAACTGGGTAGGACTCAACTCCTTTCTCACTCTTATTTTTGAGTATCTGTCTACAGGGGACAAACTGGATGCACAGACGCTCCTGTCTCACTATGATATTTTATTGTATCATGAAACTATATTTCTTGAGATATATGGCTTAAAAGTATGTCATAATAGGAAACCAAATTCCATAAATTAGAGAGCTTCTTGAAGGGTGTATAGCAGGAATGTTAACAGCATTTTTAGGTATGGTTATTTAAGTATTAGGAAAAAACACAAATGAAATTGAGTATATAAATCCATTCTACTATGGTTTTCCAGAAAGTTTGGAGACTCTCTTAAGAAACTTGTCTTTCAAATTCAATTTGGTCTTTTTTTGAATGAAAGAGCTTTGGATATTTGGATATCTAAATATTTTTGGTAGTATTTGGATACCAGCACATAGTAGGTCCTCAAAAAATTGTTGCATGAACAGAGTGTTTGTGTACAAAATAATTATGCATATATAAATTTATTTTGTATGAGTAAATGCCAAAAAAAATTATTGAAAACCAAAAAAGTAAATACGTAAATGTAACCTTTGTCTTCTTTTTACTACTTTAATATTTATTATTGTTTGGTTGTCTTTTGTTAGTACTCATGGTTACTTTGAAAGAAACTATTGAGAAAAATTCCATCTAAGAGTTTAAAAATGTACCATGAGCTACTTACAAACCATTGCATAAAATATTTTTATGTCACTATTAAGAAGGTTTCATCAAAGAATACATACTAAATTCTCTTGGGCAAAAAAGTTATGGGAGAGACTAATAAGTGTTTTTTGATGGAGCTATACCAAGTATTACCTTGTGATATTAAAAGAGCTATTTCTTATGCTTCGAGAGTAGAAATTATCACATCTTAAATTTTATTAAAGTGTCAAGTTCCTGGCAGTGCTTGTCAGGTTGTTACAGTGGTTAGCTTATTCTTGAAAGAATCAATATTGATATCTTTAAAGACCCTAATTTAGGAATCCAAAGTGCCATTTAAAATTTTCATCTGTGAACTGGAGCAAGAAATTAATTAAAGATTGAATATGGGTTCATGGATTTGAAATGCTTTTTTTTTTTTGTATGTGTGTGTGCCCTTTGGTTCTTCCAATATGGTAACAAGGTTTTTTAACTTGACCTTGCTTTTCAGTTTTCTTGCTTGTTCTTTGTTTGAATATCTCTCATGCATGAACTAGTTACTAGGCATTCAGGTAGCTTTTTAAGATAATGACAATAAATGGTTCAAATCTTTAATCACAAATGATCATTCAGCAGGCAGCATCTATAGGTAATAATTAAGCTAATGTTTACTTATATGTATATTTATTACACTTTAAACAGCCAAAAAATATTAAAATCAAGATAATTAAAATGAAAGTGCACTAATTTTTCAAAAATTTCAGAAATCTAAGCAAAAGAAGAAATGGCATTATACAAATTTTCATTGATTAATGAGACATTGGTTTTTAAAAAGGAGGCATCTACCTTTATAAGTTCTTTTTTAAGATTAGCAAAAAGGGGATCTGTGATTTTTTGGCAACATCCCCTAGTGATCAAATTGGTTTTTCAGTGGACAGACACCCATGCATTTGTTCAGCATTCTGACAGCCCATTCAAGGTAAGACTGAGTTATTAAACAGAAGGTATTCTCATTGTTCTAAATAGTATATTCCAGGTAAGAAGGATAAATTCACGCTAGTTTGGGACAGAGCCACAGAAGTCAGTCACTTATGTGCCAGTTAAATGAGAAGTTAATTTACTGCAAACCACGCTGTTAGCAAACAACATCAGCAAGCCCAAAGTTATAAAACATTAATCTTTAGCAGATTTTCAGGGGAAATTTTTATTTGACTGTAAACAATGAAACAATACCAGAAGTTGATTAAAGAACTACTGTGTAATAAATTTATAATTTTAACTATGTTAAAAATTATAGAGCTTTAACATTCTATATGTAAGATTAGTCAGTTCAGGGATGTTAAAATAGACAAACTCATACAAGTTCTAGAAATGTCAAAGTTGAATAAAATAGCAGCACTCACTTTTTTACTTTGTTGCAAAAGGATGCCAAACTCATATTACTGCCTTGAGCTACTTCAACCAGCTGAATGGAACAACCTGTCAGCTTAAAATAAAAACTGTTAAAATAGTTTCCTGTGGAGAAAAGGTAAATACAATTCTAAAATTTTTATTTTGTTTTAAAAAGCCATTCTGCTTTTAATTTTATTTTTAAAACTTTATTGAAACAATACAAGTGGAAAAAATACATAAATCTTAAATATGTTTATATTTGAACTTTGAGGAATGTATGCAACTGTGAATATTAATATCCAATCAAAATATACATTTCTATCGCTTTAGAAAGTTCCTCATATCTCCTTCTATCAGTCTCAACATCTATTTGGTAACTTTTAATTCACATTTCTGTCACCAGAGATTAAGTATATATGCTCTTGTGTTTCTGTCTTCTTTCATTTAAATCATACATATTTTAAAATTTATGCTGATATACATTATCAATAGTTTATCTTTTTTATTGCCTGTTAGCAGTATTCTTTTTCTTTACTATTCCACAGTTTGTTTACCCATTTTCTTGTTGATGGAAAGGTGTGTGGTTTGTAGTTTGGGGGTATTGTAAAGAAAAATATTAATTTTCATATGTAAGTGTTTTTTGGACATGTGTTTCACTTCTTGTGAATAAATGCATAAATGACTCAGTCAGAGGGTAGGTATATATGATTAACTTTAAAAGAAAAATCTTTGCTTTATGTATTTTGAAGCTGTTACTAGGTACATATGCATTTTAATTTATAATGTCTTCCTGATTGACCCTTTTATTATTATGAAATGATCCTTTTCTTTCTCTAGTAATATCTGGCCTTGAACTGTACTTTTTCTGATATTTGTAATGACACAAGGCTTTGTTTTACTGGTTGAATGTTAAATATTTTGATTTTTTTACTTTCAAACTATCTGTACCTATGTTTTTCAAATTTAACTCTTGTAAATAATGCTTGTCTTTCTTATATAGTTTGGAATGCATTTAGTATATTTCTGGATGTGGGTGGGTTTAAGACTGCCATGTTCACATATGCTTCTATTCATTTATTTTATTTTATTTTGTTCTTCTAGTTCTCCTTCCCTGATTTTTTCAGTCTATCTGATTTTTTTCCTGTTTCATTTAATTCCTCTCTTGGACTTTTAGTTTTTCTTTTCTTTTTTTTTTTTTACTGTTCTTTTAGTGGTTATACTAGCTTAGAAATGACAATATGCATCCTAAATATTTCACAGTTTACTTAAGAGTTAATACCGCCCTTGTGGCTCAGCTGGTAAACAACCTGCCTGCAATGCAGGAGACCTGGATTTGATCCATGGGTTGGGAAGATCCCCTGGAGAAGGGAATGGCCTCCCACTCCAGTATTCTGGCCTGGAGAATTTCATGGACTTGTATAGTCCATGGGGTCACAAAGAGTCGGACACGACTGAATGACTTTCACTTTCACTGCATTTAAAATGTAAGAACTTTCAAGAGCAAATAACATTTACCCGCTTCATCTTTTGTGCTCCTGTTGTCTTTTACTTTTTGTTTACATATACAGTAATTCTCATAATGAAATACTATTTTTTGCTTTATACAGCTGTCTTTCAAAAAAATAAGACTAAAGTATTTTCATATTTATTAACATATTTACCATTTGTTCTGTTCTTTTCTAGATTCCATCTAGTGTAATTTTCTTTGCATATAAAGCACTTTGGTGTTTTTTGTGTGTATGTGAACTAAGTTTTCTCTACATTTGTTTATATGATAATATTTTTATTTCATTTCAAATTTCAAGCATGTACTCAAAGAGTACGGAAGTATTCTTTTTTTTTAAATAAAACTTTAAATATGCCATTCCATTGTCATTTGGCTTCCATTGTTTCTGAAAAGATAATGCTTAAATTCAAATTGTTTCACTTCATGAAATATTTTTTCCCCTCTCTGCTGCCTTTTATGATCGTCTTTTCAAATTTGGTCTTCATATGTTTTAGCATAATTTGTGTACATGTGGTTGTCTTTGCATTTATAGTTTGAGATGTATTGATTTTCTTCTATCTGTAGTTTAATATTTTATACCCAATATGATAAAATTCAGGGCATTATTTCTTGAAATGAATTTTTCCATCTTTCCTCTCCCATTAGCTTTCCAAATTATCCATATGTTAAGCTCTTTATCTCATAAATTTCTTAGTCCTTCTCACTTTTATAAAGTTCTTTTATTTTCCCTTTTTTAGTTTGGATAATTTCTATTATTTTTCTTTCAAGTATTGTTTTTTCCCTCTGTCATTCTTCATCTGTTTTTAAGCATACCCACTGAATTATTCTTTGCAGATATACTCTTATCACTAAATTTTCCATTACTCTTTGTTTTTTCATAGTTTCTTGTTTCCTCCTGAGATTCCTCATTTGTCTATTCATTATGTTCACCTTTATTTCATCTACTTGAACATCCTTTTAATAACCTCCTTCGAGTGTCTGTTAATTCCAACATCTGTTCTATCTCAGAATCTATTCACTGAGTTATTTTCTTGATTATGGTTCAGAATTCCCTATTCTTTACTCATCTTACACATTTGTTATTAAATGTTGGATATTGTAGATGACACATTAGGAATTGTTTCTACAAACTACAATTTTTCTCTGGCAGGCAGTTAAGATCATTTTGTTCTTGTCTGCCTTGATTTTATTTTTTGTGAGGCCACATCCAGTTTGGTATGTAGAGCATTCACTATAGAGCACAACTTTTGCTCTTATGAGAGTTTTGTGTGATCTCAATCAAATACCCGAAGTGCTCTGCTCAGAGTCTTCTCTTGCTGGATCAGAACTTGTGGCCTGCATAACTTCTATTTGTGTGTGGTGAATACGATCTCTTGGGCTACAATCTGCAGTATAAATCATGTAGATTCCTGACTCCTATCCATTGCATAGCTCCTTCTGTGGTCTGCTCTGCAAATCACAGCTTCCTTTGCAGCCTAGCACTGCAGTCTCTGCCTCCTCAGTTTAGTGATGCTGTTGTTGTTCAGTCGCTCAGTCATGTACAGCTCTTTGCGACCCCATGGACTGTAGGCTTCTCTGTCCTTCACTATATTCTAGAGTTTGCTTAAACTCCTGTCCACTGAGTCGATGATACCATCCAACCATCTCATCCTCTGTCATCCCCTTCTCCTCCTGCCCTCAATCTTTCTGAGCATCAGGGTCTTTTCAAATGTGTCAACTATTCGCATCAGGTGGCCAAAGTATCGGAGTTTCAGCTTCAGCATCAGTTCTTCCGATGAATATTCAGGATGGTTTCCTTTATGATTGACTGATCTGATCTCCTTGCTGTCCAAGGGACTCTCAAGAGTCTTCTCCAACACCGCAGTTTGAAAACATCAGTTCTTTGGTGCTCAGCCTTCTTTAGGTACTGCGGCTCAAATTAGACTCCACTAGCCTACCTAGCACCAGGAAAGAGCCCTGCAGAAACCAGGATGATCATAACAACACTTGGGTGTTTCCCTTCTCTCAAGGATCCCTGTCTCGACTGGTTCTTCAGTCCTGAAAACAGTAGTTTCGTGTATTTTCTAATTACATAGTTGTTTTCAGTGGTAAGGGAAAGTTTAGTACTTGTTACACCGTCATGATCAGAAGTAGAGGTTCCTAAAATTCATCCACTTTTAATTGAAATCCCTTGAGATGTCAATTCTTCTGCAAGTGCCTCAGACACAGTTGTGTCTTCTCTAACGAACTGATCCTCTGTGTTATTTTACTGTGTTGCCATTATTGATTTGCACGTAAATTTGAACAATATGCTATTCCTAAAATTGGGTATCATGCATTTTCCTTCTTTGTATTTGTTATGCCTAGTACATCATATATACCTTAAGAATATGATAAATAGTTGCCAAATAAATGAAGAATCCTTTTTGTCTAGCCCTGTAAATTTCAGCTGAAAGGATGTTTCTTCTTTTTATTGTTTACTTCTGGTTTCCCTTGTTGTCTAGATTCAGTATAGTAGAGAAATGTTCAAATATTATGCAAGAACTTTTGTGGTTACTAAACTGATTGGAAAACTACTAATGAACCAGTCAGGATGAATTGCACAATGATTACTTAATTTCCTACTCTTGACATGGTCCCAATACATGGTGCCTGCCAACAGAGTAATTTAGAAGCCTCTGAGTAAAGGGCCATTTTTCCTGCCAATAATGATATGATGTTTTAATTCATGGTAATGTAACTCAAAATATAAATGCAATGAAATGTATTTGTCTTTCTGTGTGTGCATAATAACACAATAAGAATGAAAAATACAATCATATAAACCTCTATGATATTTTCATCTAATAAAATGTAAATACGATACCACACTATTTAATTTTGATGAAACCAGAACTTTAAAATATTATAAAAACTCTTTCTTTATAAAAAATCATTAAGTCAAGAAAATGGAATCTGTGAATAATAAACAGTTTTTCAAAAGTAGTATTAATATATTCCCTTACTGAAGATTAGTTACTCTTGTTACCAAATTCACCCAGCACATAACTGATTGATTCTTTCAGATTTGTATTTTTAGACTGACAAATATGATACATACCTCAATGTTCTTTGGGCATGTGCTTTCCCATGTCCTGGGTAGAGAAGAACCTTTAAAGGGCATCAGAGAAGGCTCCACAATGTCCACATTTCTACTGCTTTTATTTTCTTCTTTTGGCATCAAGTTAGTTGACAAGGATGGGTATATAGGAAGAACGTCACTTTCAAACCCTATGTGGTAGTTACGATTTTCATTTTCCAGTTGACTCTGTGAATTAATTTTATCCAGACTGGGAGATGACAGAGGTAAAATACTGAATCCGTAATCATCAGCACCATGGTATTTTCCTATGGGATTTCCCCAAGAGCTTCCTTTATTGATGTTTTGAGGATTTGGTAGGACAGAATGCCTACTAAAACCAATTACTGGTGTTTCACTAACTTGGTGACAGGAGAGTTCTGAGCTTTTGAAAGTGAATTCATTCAAGGATGTTTGGTGTGTTTCGTCTAATGAATGGTTTCTTGAGTCCCAGTGTGGTGCACAGGGCACAAAAAAGGCATTTTCCTCAATTTCTCTCTGACAGAGTGGGGTTTTGTTACTGATCTCATCTACTACATTATCAAAACCCAGACTGACTAGGCTAGGAAAAAGAGGTTGATTCAAGGAGGGGAATTCTTGGTGCTCCTGCTGCTTTTCATGTGATTCACTGGAATTTAGATCTGTTTTCCAGTAATATGCCATTCTTTATTTTATGTAACTGAGAGGGTTGACTCTGCTCCAAATATCTCTTCAATGATATAAAAGATGATATGAATTTTCCTAGACAAATGATGAAAGGAAATAAAAAAAAATCTTTGATTAATTAGAAATGAAAGAGCTTGCAAGAAAGAAACATGTTGAGTAAATACAGACAATTATTTTGAAGTTTCCCCTTAGCAAATGAGATAAACCCATGAGTTATATAAAAATCCATCAGGGCTCACAGAATTAAAGTCCAAGGGTGAGTACTGACTTCAGAAACATGCATGAAACTCCTGTAGTAGAAAACTGAGTCCACTTCAGTCATGATGGTGGTTTCATGAATGAAAGCTGGTATTCCCCTTTGGACTCCTTTTCTACTGAAAATCCACTGGCCCATAGCAGCATTATCTCCTTCTATTCAATCATCTATCAGTGTGCTAGTATGCTAAAGTATCTTAACACTCTCTTCATGATCAGCAGTTATTCCATTCCTAGATATAGTCTTAACTTTTTTCTGCCCTCTATAACTAGTCATCTTGTAGGTTGGCTAGACCCTTTAATATCTTCCCCAAAACCTCTTTAAATAATTGCAAGCTTCTCTCATCACTTCTCCAAAGCAACTTTCATTAAGTTTACTGATGAGAAAATTCAACTGTTTATCAATCTTCATTTTAACTTAACTCTCTGCAAAACTTGAACCCTTTCGTTCACTATACTTATTTAAAATTTTCTTATTGTGTCCTACATTGACTCTCTGTGACACTGTACTCTCTGCCATATTGTTCATTACCTACTGGACATCTTGTCAGAGCTTTGCTTCTCAATTAATCTCTGCGTGTAAATTATTTCATACCTCCTATGGCTGAAATTACCATCTACATATCAATAACACTAACTCAGGACCATTATTATTATTGTCTCCACTTGGAATTTTTTTTTAACCTCTAAGAGAAAGTCCAAAACCTAAATCAAAATTCATCCAAAAACCTGCTTTAATTCCAGTGTCTTCCATGACAGAAAATGGCCCAACAATTCACTAGTTTCTTAGACCAGAAACCAGGGTCTTATCGTTGAGTCTTCCCACACCTTCATTCTTCTACATTTAGTAAATCACCAGTTCCTGTAGGAGATTTTGCATCCTTTTTTGTCTACAAATACTATTTTGTAGTATTTGTCACAATACTAGTCTGGAGTTTCCGAATCCTCTCATCTGCAATGTTGCAGTGTCTCTGAAACTGCTTACACATTTTCTACAATTCATTCTTGCATCTTGTAATCCATTTTTATGTTATAGTGTTATATTTAAGAGACTAACCATATATCACCTCTGTATAAAACAGTGGTTTTCTATGGTCTCAGGGTAACATGTGTAAATATTATATATGTAACATTTTTCTTTCCCATTAAATCATTAGGCCATGTTAGTCTTTTCACTTATAACTCAGTACTTAGTGCTTTGCTTCACTCAGAGTAGTTGTTCATTTGCATTTATTGATCAAATGATTTAAATGTTGAAAAAATTATAGCTAAATTATAAGAAAATGACAATGAAAAATATTTGTGTCATTTTGTGGATTTATTTGGAGAAAGTGGCAATCCACTCCAGTATTCTTGCCTGGAAAGACCCATGGACAGCAGAGCTGGACAGGGTACATACAGTCCATGGGGGTCACAAAGGGTTGGACATGACTGACAGACTAAACGACAACAACATGGATTTATTAATTGCCTTAACAATTAGATGTGTGTTAAGGACAAAAAAAATATTTTAAAAGGTGATTATGATAGTCATTATCTATTAAATACCATTTTTTATCAATGTGTTTTGCAATGGCAAATGATTTTTATTATATTGGCACTAATGGTCTACTTGAAACTCACAACCACCTGAAACATAAACGAGTTAGATTTATTATATTTCACTCAAGAAATCATACTAATTTGAGAAATATTTTCAGCAGATATAAATAAAATGGAACTTCAGGAGATATAAATAAAACATGTATAGAAGGATATGTGAAATAGAAAATTAATCTATATAATTTATTCCAAACTATTCAAACTGATGGGTCACATAGATACATTATATAGTCATAATCCCTTTTGCATAAATTGCTATTTTTTTCATTTCCACAGTAGTAGTGAAAGCTATGTTTCATTAAAGCAAATTACACACTAACAAAAGCAGAAGATATTAAGAAGAGGTGGCAAGAAGACACAGAAGAACTATACAAAAAAGATCTTCACAACACAGATAATCACAATGGTGTGATCATTCATCTAGAGTCAGACATCCTGGAATGTGAAGTCAAATGGGCCTTAAGAAGCATCACTATGAACAAAGCTAGTGGAGGTGATGGAATTCCAGTTGAGCTATTTCAAATTCTGAAAGATGACGCTGTCAAAGTGCTGCACTCAATAGGCCTACAAATTTGGAAAACACAGCAGGGGCCACAGGACTGGAAAAGGTCAGTTTCCATTCCAATCCCAAAGAAAAGCAATGACAAAGAATGCTCAAACTACCTCACAATTGCACTCATCTCACACGCTAGCAAAGTAATGCTCAAAATTATCCAAGCCAGGCTTCAATAGTATGTGAACCATGAACTTCCAGATGTTCAAGCTGGATTTAGAAAAGGTAGAGGAACCAGACATCAAATTACCAACATCCACTGGATCATTTAAAACGCAGGGGAATTCCAGAAAAATATCTACTTCTACGTTATTGACTACGCCAGAGCCTTTGTGTGGACCACAACAAACTGTGGAAAATTCTTCAAGAGATGGTAATACCAGACCATCTGACCTGCCTTTTGAGCAATCTGTATGCAGATCAGGAAGCAACAGCTAGAATTGGACATGGAACAACAGACTGGTTCCAAATAGGAAAAGGAGTACATCAAGGCTATATATTGTCATCCTGATTATTTAACTTATATGCAGAGTACATCATGAGAAACACTGGGCTGGATGAAGCACAAGCTAGAATCCAGATTGCTGGAGAAATATCAATAACCTCAGATATGCAGATGACACCACCCTTATGTCAGAAAGTGAAGAAGAACTAAAGAGCCTCTTAATGAAAGGGAAAGAGGAGAGGAAATGTTGGCTTAAAACTCAACATTCAGAAAACAAAGGTCATGGAATCTGGTCCCATTACTTCATGGCAAACAGATGTGGAAACAGAGGAAACAATGGCAGACTTTATTGTTTTGGGCTCCAAAATCACTGCAGTTGGTGACTGCAGCCATGAAATTAAAAGACAATTACTCCTTGGAAGAAAAGTTATGACCAACCTAGACAGCTTATTAAAAAGCAGAGACATTACTTTGCCAACAAAGGTCCATCTAGTCAAAGCTATGGTTTTTCCAGTTGTCATGTATGGATGTGAGAGTTGGAAAAGAAAGCTGAGTACCAAAGAATTGATGCTTTTGAGCTGTAATGTTGGAGAAGACTCTTGAGAGTCTCTTGGACTGCCAAGGAGATCCAACCAGTCCATCGTAAGGGAAATCAGTTCTGAATATTCATTGGAAGGACTGATGCTGAAGGTGAAACTCCAGTACTTTGGCCACCTGATGGGAAGAATTAACTAATTTCAAAAGACCTTGATGCTGGGAAAGATTGAATGTGGGAGGAGAAGGGGAGGACAGAGGATGAGATGGCTGTATGGCATCACCAACTCAATGGACACGAGTTTGAGTGAACTCAGGGAGTTGGCAATGGACAGAGAGATCTGGCATGCTGCAATCCATGGGGTCACAAAGAGTTGGACACAACTGAACAATTGAGCTGAACTGAACTGATCCACTTTCTTCTGTCTCTGTCATGGAACTCAGAATTTTCCAGCAACTGTGACTTTCCTTTGACAACCATAGTTAATATCTTGTTATAGTCTTCCGTAGTCTAGCCTGTTGTGTCTTGTCTTAGCTTAAATGTGGTAAATATGGCTATATCATGTTGACGTTTAAAATTTGGGGGTATTTCAAATGAACTGAGTGCTTTTAATTATTCTAAATTTTTTCTAGAGGCACAGAGGAAGTCTTTAAATGAAGTATCAATGGTATAATGCTGAAATTAAAAATTTAATTTAATTAAATTAAACAGGTAAGCTGTACCACCTTGTTGTTATTAATAAGAATGCTTCTGAATATCTTTTGAGCACCCACTCTATGGCAGTACTCAGTAAACTGCTTCGTTTACATGAATTAACATATCCTCTCAATCTGTGATATTATACTGCCATTTAACAAATGAGAAAAATGAGGCACAGAAAGATGAATCGACTTACCCAATGTCTAAGGGTTTGTGGTCATAGATTTGCTTTAAATGGGAATTAAAAAGAAGCAAGTGAGTGATAATTCCATACTAATATAACATCTAGAGCATGCCTGAATTTAAGCACTGAAAGACAGCATTAACTTAATTCAAACTATCTTTGCTGAAAACAGTTGGAAAGTTAAACATTTTTATTAATAATATTTTCCATGCATTTCTCATAGCACTGAAACTTGAAATGAGAAGCCCTCTTTGAAAAAAATCTCATTATAGTGAGATAAAGGAGAATGATAAATATTTATTGTAAATGTAATAAAACAGAAACCACATTCAGATCCACTTTTATAAAATTAAATTTGGTGATTTTAAGAAATTCCTAATAATTTTATGCCTCCTCTTTACCACTACAGTCCAGAAGATAGACTATAGCTTAGTTCAAAAATAAATAAAAATGTGATTAAGTGCCAGCTGGTAAATGTATGCAGTCTGCATTAGGAAGTAATGCATAAAATAACTAAAAGTCATATACTTGACTTTGAGGCAGAATCATACATACTATGTGCTAGCATGCATGCTCAATTGCTCAGTCATGTCCAACTCTTTGCAACCCCATGGACTGTAGCTTGCCGGGCTCCTCTGTCCATGGGATTTTTGAAGCGAGAAAACTGGAGTGGACTGCCATTTCCTATTCCAGGGGATCTTTTTGACCCAGGGATCAAACCTGCATCCCCATGTCAGCAGGTGGATTCTTTACCACTGTGCCACCTGGGAAGCTCTACTATATATGTACTACATGGCATCAAATATGTCATAATAGGGACAACATGGCTGTTGGTTCCTGATTTAAATAACGCTCTGTCAAAAAGCTCTGTGGTGGGAAAAATAATACCCCCCCAATATTCCCATATCTTAATCCCTGTAACCTGTGAATATGTTAGGTTACACAAGAAGAAGAATCAGAGCTCTAAATGGAGTGAAGTTTCCTAGTCATCTGACCTTAAATTAGGAAATTACCTGAATAGGATCAGTACAGTCACAAGCAGGGCTTACCACGTGGCACAGTAGTAAAGAATCTGCCTACCAATGCAGGAGACCCAGGTTCAATTCCTGGATCTGGAAGATCCCCTGGAGGAGGAAATGGCAACCCACTCCAATATTCTTGCCTGGGAAATCCCATGGACAGAGAAGTCTGGTGGGCTACAGTCCATGGGGTTGCAAAGACATGACTGAGGGACTGACCATGCACACACAAACACTCATGCACACTCACACACACACAGTCACAAAGATACCTAAAGGCAGAAGAGGTCAGAGTGATACTCTGGAAGAACTCAACCTGATTTTATTGGCTTTGAAGATGGAGTAAGGGGTCCATGAGCCAAGCAATGTGAGCAGCCTCTAGAGGCTAGAAAGGGGGAGGGAATGGATTTCCCCCAGAAGCCTCCAGATGGGAGTATATCCCTTTTAACACCTTGATTTTTGCACAGTGATACTTGCATTATATTTCTTGCCTATAAAATTGTGTGATAATTTGTGTTGTTTTAAGTCACTTAAGTTCATGATCATTTGTTACACTGGAAACAGAAAATCAATACAGTGTGAAAACTGGAATGTGATTAATGAACGGATTGGAGTATCAGGGACTTGAAGAAGGATAGCAGACCACACAAAAATGTTTCCCAAGTCTTTGTTGGTAAGTTCAGCTAAATTCAATCACGGAAGTTCAAAAGTGTTAATAATTACAAATTAGTATTCTTCAATACCTTATAACTTTCTATCCAGCTTGACTTTCAAGAAATCTGTTTTTATTGAAGATTAAACTGCCTTCAAAGAACAAGTAGAGACAAAACCTGGGTACCTATCAGAGAAAGGGTAGCTCCTGCCAGCTGCTTCCACTCTGTAAATTTCCTAAGATGAAAATATATCCAAACAGCCCCAGTGTTCAGAATGGGAACAAAAAGATGTTTATTTTACAAAAGAACAAAGAACCTTTCAGAAAATTGTCTGTTCTTGATCCAAAAAGTTCTGGCTGCATTACTGAATCATTATATCTGCAGGGACAAGATGAGAAGAGGGTGAAAGGAGTAAATTATGATATTGAAGAAACATGATTTTTGTTTCAGATAGCAAGTTGTAACGTGTTGAAAATTTAGCAGTTTTTAAAATATGTATTCATGTCTTGGGAGATAAAGATTGTGCCAGCATAAGGCATGTCAAAGAGTAATCAAGCTAAACCATCTGTATTTCAGCAAGGTGGAGGGCAAGTCCACATTATCTATAGCGGCAAACCTGGGTTCTGAGAAAATTGTGAGTTGGCTACATGGCCTGAAATTCCCATCTCTCTATCTTATGAGCCAATTTTATATGTCATGCAGACACTATTTTAGATAGACATAAGTATGATCTTTCTCAGCTCAATTTGCTGAATGAATACAGAGAAGACTGTAACTATTTATATATAATTTAATGATATATATAAAATTAAAGCATATTATGTATAAAATTTGCTTTACCTTACTTTTTCCATTTCCAATTTGTAACTGAGTGGTAAGGTAAACACACTATTTTCATGAGCTCTGATTATTTTCATGTAAGCACAGACAGGAGATACTTAGAAAATACATTAATTTCCAATGAGTCTCTATCAGGTGCTTTTTTATGAGAATAATTGACATTTTCTTAATAATGTGTAATCCTATAGAAGACATTTCCTATTAGACTGCCTCAAGCACTTATGCTTATTTTTGAGGGATACTGACTTGAAAATATCAATTCATTTATTCACACCTCTATTTAATCATTTGCACATTTATTTATTCAGTATGTGTTTTAAAATACATTGTGTCAAGTACTGTGCAAAGCACCGGGAATATAAAGAGGATAAAGCACAGCCCTTGCCCTCAAGTATTTCACACACACAAATTTACAATACAGATGTATGAGAATGACTTTAATAAATATAGTCTTTATTTTGCTTGGTGAAATTTCATATAGAACATCATTAAGATTATTTTGCTTTAGAAAGTGCAGAAGTAAAATTCATAAAGGATATATTTAAGATTTATATATTAGGTGTGTTTTGTTCAGGTCACTGAGACCTGGTTTCAAGAATACTTCATTCTTAAGTATTGTTAAGGTTTTAGCCGCAAACATGACAAAGCAGTTGAAGCAGTAATTCATTCAATTCCTCTGAGTGTGTCTTAAGAATAAACATGACAATGGAAAGTCAGCCTCCAGCTCTGAGTAACAGCTTTGGGGGAAATTACCTAGTGGAAATGAAGGCTGTTTCAGAGGAATAGGACTGTCTCTGTACAGAGACAGTCAGGGAATACGACACCAACCCTGAAGGGAGGAAATCTTCAGGCCCAATCCGGTTAAGCCTTGAAATATGACACTCAGTAGGGGCTCCATAAACAGAGCTAGTGGTATTTGGGAAGAACTAACAGTGTTTTGCCTATTGTTGGACAAATCTTTTCTGAAAAATTAGGACTAAGAAATTCTGTGTGATTGAAGCAGTAGTGGCTGCTGTTTTCTTTGCCTAATTTTGCAACTAATACGTAGGTCCCCATCCCTTATTTATGTCTCTATTATTGAGTGTTCAGCCAATACAAGAGGCATGGGTTTGATCTCTGGGTCAGGAAGATCCTCTGGAGAAGGAAATGGCAGCTCACTCCAGTTATTCTTGCCTAGGAAATCCCATGAACAGAGGAGCCTTCAGGGCTACAATCCATGGGGTCGCAAAAAGAGACACAACTGAGCGACTAAACAACAACACTGAGAGTTCTATTAGTAATCAATGAGTGAGTTAGAGAGTTCTGTCAGTAATTTACTTGGTTTCCAGAGAAATACTTCACATTAAACTTTAAGTAACAACATTAGGAAAAGACAGTTGCAATTTATCAAAGTGGATTGAGAAAGGTTTCAGGAAGAGATGATTCCTAAACTAGGAGAAAAAAGGAGCAGTTTTCCAGACAGATTTGGCAAAAGGAAGAGGAGCTCCTTGGTTTTCCAGATAGAGACTATTATTTTTGAAAAGTCAAGGAGAAAAATAGGAAGAAAGAAAAACAAGAATAGGAAAGAGAGGAGAAACAAACTGTGAAATGCAGAAGAAAAATGAAGATGGAAGAAAAATGAAGATGTGAAAAGATATTCTGTTGGAATAGTACTTAGCTGCTGTGTTAGAGCATGAGAAAGACTAACATAGTCCTGTAACCTAAATGGAAAGAGAATTGTCATCAGGTTTTATGGCAGGAACATCTGTGCCAAGTGGATAATTGACTCTTATGTTTAAGCAATACAAGGAAAGAAATTGGGAACCGAAAATATGTCTTCACTTAACTGACTTCCAAATTAAAATTCCTCAAACTGTCATGGCCACATGAGAGCTTAGGTAGTATTGTTTTTATGGACTATTTATTTATAAGCTAATGAAGAATAAACTTCAGATTATTCAAAAAGATGGAGATACATCAACATTGAGACCACTGATGAATATTAAATATACACACACTATCTTGAAGAACTCAGATAGATGAGGGATATAGGAGGCAGTTTAATATGGCTACACTGAAAATGTAGATAGAGTTCAACTTTAGTAAAAGGTAGGGAAAATGAAGAGAACATGTACATGTTTTTGAAGGAGTTTTTATTAACCATATGGTGACTGTGTTAGAATTATTATCCTTATAATACTCTGTGTGTAATGCTTGGTAAAACAAGCAGTAGTCTCAGAAGTATAGAATTATAACCGAAAACATCAGAATGAACTCATCAGATTTTTTTTTCAAAAGAAATCACATTTATTTATCTATAGTTTTCTTCATTGGAAAAGTCTAGAAACAAAGCCCATCCTAACAGCAGTGAACATCTCTACCATCCAGGCTGTGACATAAAAATACCACTTCCTACGAAAAGAAACAAAGCCACTTGAAGTACCACCTGTCTTTGAGAAAAGGGCAGCTAATGTAACATTAGCCTAGGGAATCCTATTATTCTAGTTAATAAGGAGGTTGTCACAGAATATAAGGATGCACCAATAGAAGTTGAGAGCTAATTCGAAAAGGCTTACATTGTCCAAAAAGTATAATAAACTGAAATGGATGAAAACCTATCAAACATATTAGATGCCTAAATTCATAATGATACACATTCACACCTACAACTAATTGATTGCCTTTGTATGACACAGGGCTAATAAACTACACAAAAAAACATGTTTTGTCCTCTTTTATATGAAATAATCTAAGTAATAATATGAAATGATTTGAAATAATATGAAATGTTATGAATAATATGAAGTGATCTAAGTAATAAATGAGGCAAAGTTTCTCTTTGTACAAGTACTGCAAAAGTGAAGAAAGAATGATGAAGTCAGGTTATCAATATTTTACAGTAAGTCATGAATTATAAAATCTAGGTATCTAGCATTGGTGGCTGCTAATGTCACAAAAAGAGGAGCAGCTAGCGTTTTGTGCTTTCTTTAAGAGTTCAAAACTACCATGAAGTCTTGCCAACAAAATCTAATCTTAATCTATCTACGTATGCTTCTAGATCCAGTCACCATGTACAAGGGTGCAGGATAGAACTAAATCAGGATGGAAACTGATATAGAAAATTAAGCTAGTTTCTTCTACAAATAAATTAGAAGACAAAAAAGAGAGATGAAATACATCAATTGAAAAAGACTGTAAAAATCTAGTCCTGCATCCCTCCAAAGAAAGAATGCAAAACAAAGTCATACACTTTAGGGATACACATTTCAAAGATGAAACTATATAGAAAAATACAGAAGTGACACCAGAAGAGCTGCTTTCTTGGAGGAGGAAGGGTATTGTAAGAGGGGTTGGAGAGGTTTTTGGGGTGGCATAAAATGCTTATTTCTTGACATATACGGTGGTTAGAAGGTTGTTCAATTTATTTATAATATTGAATTAAGCTATACATTTGGTTTCTTTTTAAAATTAATTAATTATTTTTTCTTTACATTATCTTGTTGGTTTTGCCATACACTGACATGAATCCGCCATAGGTATACATGTGTTCCCCTTCCAGAACCCCCCTCCCACCTCCCTGTTGGTAATATCATACATTTTAAAAAAGGAATAGGTAGCCAGATTTATTGGCCATATGGAACTTGAGGACTTGTACAAATCTAAGTGAAGATGCTGAATAAGCATTTGCATATGTAATTCTTCAATTCAGGAGATAAAATTTTGTAGCTAGACCCATGATCCTTGTCTAAGGAGCATTTGAAGAGTAAAATAGGTGTAAATGAATCTGAGAATGGAATCCCATCGTGGGGGAAAACCAATATTTAATAAATGAATCTAAAAAGAAAAGGTACAGAATAGTCTGAAAGGTAGGAAGAGGAACTATGAGCCACTGTCACTTCACTTTCTCCATTCTTGATCCTGGTAAGAGAGAAAGAAGTGAAAGGCAAGTGACTTCCTTTCAGGAACCTTATTATGAAGTTGCACATATCACTTCTGTTCACATCCACTGGCTCGAATATATATCTGCAAGGAAGCCTGGGAAATGCAGTTCCTTACTGTGTTGCCAGGAGACCAGAAGAAGCACAGACACTCTTTAACTAGAAAGAGAAATGATGGAGGAAACTGAACTTCTCTGGAGGGCCTGGAGTTAGAATGCAAAATGAAGATGCTGAACCAGGTGCAATTAGGAGCAAAAGTCTTTAATGCATGTGGAAGAACAAGGTCAGGGGATGGCAATAAGTAGAAGGGACATTAGTAGGAGAGCAAAATATTATGGGATCATGGTTGTACTTGTCTTCTCTTCTTGATACAAGGGCCATGGGAGAACGAACAACTTCCACAGAATTGCAAAGAAGCAGAGTACTTGGAGAGCCAGGGTTGCTTTTTGGAAAAGGAAGTGAAGAGGCTAAGAAATCAACAGTGCATCTTCCACAGATTAAATCTCAACCAAAGAAATACCGCTCATTACATATTTTATAAGTATGAATTTCTGTTACTCCTCTTACTTTGAGGGGATATGGAATACAAAACATTAGTTAATTTATTCAACTCCAGTTCTTAAAATCTGGCTCTCCTGGTGGTTCAGGTGGTAAAGAATCTGCCTGCAATGCCAAAGAGCTGCATTTGATCCATGGGTTTGGAAGATCCCCTGGAAGAGGGCATGGCAACCCACTCCAGTATTCTTGCCTTGAAAACCCCCAGGGACAGAGGAGTCTGGCAGGCTACATGGAATCTCAAAGAGTCAGACATGACTGAATGATGAAAAACAGCACAGTTCTTAAAATTATCTTTTTAATTAAATTTTTAATTAAAATTTTAAATTTAAACTTTTAATTTAATTTTTAATTAAAATTTTAAATTTAAACGTTTAATTTTTAAAATTTATTTTTAATTAGAGTATCATGAATATTTGGTTTTTTAAAAATAATAGCAAATACTGTTATGTTTCTAGTAAAGAACTTGAAGCAACTGAAGTTACATGTTTAGAATACATGTAATCCCCAATCTTTATAGGGATTTGTATTTATGAAACACTATATATTTTCATCATAAAATACCAACAATAGATTGTTCTCTGTTCTTTCAGACTATTTAGAACTAAAGTATAAATGGTTGTATGAAAATGAAAGTGTTGGTCGCTCAGTCTGGAGTGAGTAGCCATTCCCTTCTCCAGGGGATCTTCCTGACACAAGGATCGAACCCAGGTCTCCTACATTGCAGGCAGATTCTTTACTGTCAGAGCCACATCTAAGTGAAAAAATGAAACTGAAATGTTAGTCACTCAGTTATGTCTGACTCTTTGCAATCCCATGGACTAGGGCTTACCAAGCTCCTCTGTCCATGGGATTCTCCAGGCAAGAATACTGGAGTGGGTTGCCATTTCCTTCTCCAGGGGATCTTCCCAACCCAGGGAGCAAACCCAGGACTCCTGCATTGCAGGCAGACTCTTTACCATCAGAGCCACCAGGGAAACTACCTGGGAGCCACATATAATTAGGCCAAATTTCACAGAATTCTGATCCAAAGTAATTTGGACTACTTTAAGTTTTACCTGACCCAGGAACTTGATCCTTAAATATTAGTATTTTCTTGGAAAACAACAATAGTCCTTAGGGCCATTCTAAGGGCTAAACATGTTCGATGAATCTACAGCAAATAGCTATTCTACTATAACCTCCAATAAAAAACTTTTTTCTATTTTGCCTTTTCCTAAACCTGAATCTCGTTTTTTTTAATATTTTAAATATAAAAAAGCAAAAATTGTCATATACCCTGTCTCGTCTAGCTTAAGCTTCATTGTTATATACTAATATAAAATTTTTTTCCATACATGCAAATGGTTTTTCTTTATGTACTATTTGAAAGGAGGAGAAACAAGTCAATAACAATTTCTTCTTTGGGGGAACCCTATTAAGTATCAGAAACTGAAGTGGGAAATAGTTTTATCTCATAAGAAAAATCTCATTCCATGGTAGTGGCTTTTTAGGACATGGTTTGAGAACTGTGAGACTGCACAGAGCTCAGGAAGCAAGGATGCTCCATTACTGCAGTCTGTGTGGATGTAGCAGGAGGGGAGGAGGAGGGATGCACACCACGTGGTACCCATCACTGTTCTAATAGCTAGAAACATGTCCATGTTCTTCAGTGGATAAATTAAACTTCCAGATGCATTAAATATTCAAAATATCATAGATATTGAAGAGATTTCTACCTAATGATACTCAATAATCATTAACACAAGATGTAAGAAATCTAAATTTTAACTGAATCTTGGACAAAATTATTGATATGATGAATTTTTGCTTCTGTGGTGGCTCAGACTGTAAAGAACACACCTGCAATGCAGGAGATCTGGGTTCAATCCCTGGTTGAGAAGATCCCTTGGAGAAGAAGATGGCAACCCACTGGAGTATTCTTGCCTGGAGAATCCCATGGACAGAGGAGTCTGGCAGGCTACAGTCCATGGGGTCACAAAGAGTTGGACACGACTGAGCAACTAAGCACAGCAGAGCATATGATGAATTTTATTTGACTAACAGTTAAGAGAAAGATCTCAGAAATGTTTTATAAATCAAGTGTAGGAGAAACCAACAATAATATGATAATATAAATATGTTATTACCTTTAATGCTTCTAAGGACTTGTTTATTGCACCAGCTCATACAGTGAGCTATAACATGAAGCATTCCTCTGAGATATATGGGTAATATAGACATATGGTTAAAATAACCATATTTTATTTTAATCATTTAAAACATATACCTGTGGTATAGCCTCTATGGAAACCAATCTGGAAGTTCCTTAAGAAACTAAAAATTGAGTTACCATATGATCCAGTCATCCAACTCCTGGACAGAAAAAGACAAAAACTTGAAAAGATACAGGCACCCCAGTGTTCATAGCCACACAATTTAAAATAGCCAGGACATGGAAGCAACCTAAGTGTCCATCAAGAGAGGAATGGATCAAGAAAATGTGGTGTGTGTATGCATACAGGCACACAAAGGAATATTGCTGTTTAGTCACTAAATTGTGTCCAATTCTTTGAGACCCTGTGGAGTATAGCCTGTCATACCCCTCTGTCCATGAAATGTCCAAAGCAAGAATACCAGAGCGGGTTGTCATTTTCTTCTCCATGGGATCTTCCCAACCAAGGTATCAAACTCACATCTTGTACACTGGCAGGCAGATTCTTTACTGCTAAATCACCAGGGAAGCCCAAAAGAAATATTACTCAACCAAAAAAAGAATAAAATGATACTATCTCCAGCAACATGGATGGATCTAAAGATTATTATACTAAGTGAAGTAAGTCAGACAGAAAAAGACAAATCACATGATATCACTTATATATGGAATTTAAAAAATTGATACAAATGAATTTATTTATTAAACTGAAAAAGACTCACAGACATAGAAAATAAATTTATAGTTACCAAAGGGGGAAGAGGGTGAAGGATAAATTAGGAGCCTGTGATTAACATATACACACACTATATGTATACAAATACATATATATATATATATATATATGTGTGTGTATATATATATATATATATATATAAACTAGATAATCAGGGACCTACTGTATAGCATAGGGAACTATATTCAATATCTCATAATAACCTATAATGGAAAAGAATCTAAGAAAGAATGTAGAAATTTAAAAAATCATTCCAGTGACTTTCTTTAGAGTAGCATCTGGCTGGTAGTGTGTGACTTAAAAAAAAATTAATCAAATATTTTTAAAACTAAAAAGACCAAGTCTATTCATCGTACAGCATTACTAGCAAAAAAGACTGCAACCATTCACTTGGTTACCCAGATTTTCACGATATGTGAGACCAAGTGGATCAATCTGAAGTAGAAGGAAAAAAAACTGACTGGCACTTTCTTAATTATCTTTAGGATATGACTTGCTTTATTATCTGAAGGAGAATAAATCTACCAGTCTAACCAATGGTAAAGAAACGACCAATTTCCCTAGTGCTGCCTGACTTAGAGACGCAGGGTCTGAACAACTCTCCCCACCAACCAAAAAAGAGTATCTGCACTCAGGACCACTTTACCATCCTCCTTTCTACATGCTTTCTAAGACTAAAATTTTAGTAATACAAAATAGTCAGAGTCTACAGTGGCTAAGTATTTGGTTTGCTGAATCTGAGAATATGAGAAAAGAAAGTGTTATAAGAAAATACAAAGGTAGACCACTTCTGGTATAAGAAGTTGAAGAGAAGTCGCTCAGTCGTGTCCGTCTCTTTGTGACCCCATAGACTGTAGCCTATCAGGCTCCTCCGTCCATAGGATTTTCCAGGCAAGAGTACTGGAGTGGGTTGCCATTTAAGAACTAAATATACATTGATTAGAATTACCTAGAAAAACGCTTACTTTCTCAAAGTAATCAACCAGGCCATGATAGCAAAATTGATGAAGTCCAGAATTTAGAGAAATCAAGTGACTGCCAGAGACCAGTGGTTAAACTAAGTCTGTTCACATTTACCATTTCTATAGCTGAAAATCTGAGAAACATGTTCTAATAGTAACCAGGAAAACAATGACAGTAATCAGAAGAGTCTACAAACATTATTTATGAGCAATCAGTGGAGAGAATATTTATTCCTCAAGGATGAGTAACTGGAAAAAAATCGACAGAGGAGATGTGAAAATATTCTGCAAGAAGTAAAATGACTGAGAAACAAGAAACTAGAGGATAAGTTATTTTTGAAAAATATATGCTACAATGCCATTCTGTGCTAAGTCATTTCAGTCATGTCTGACTCTTTGCGACCCTATGGACTACACCCTGCCAGATTCCTCTATCCCTGGGATTCTCCAGGCAAGACTACTAGAGTGGGTGGCCATTTCTTCCTCCAGGGGATCTTCCCAACCCAAGGATCAATAGCCTGCCAAGCTCCTCTATTCCTGGGATTCTTTAGGCAAGAGTACTGGAGTGAGAAGCCTTTTCCTCAAGAGATTTTCTCAACCTAGGGATCAAACCCACGTCTCCTGCACTGGAGGCGGATTTTTGACCATTGAGCCATATGCTATAATATCCCTAAATAAATTTTATAAAAACGTAAGCTTTTTTGTTTTTTATAAAATTAAGAAATGTGTTAAATAAGATAAAAATCAAATTTTGAATAATATAACAATAAAATGAAGAAGATATAGAAGAAAATGGAAAAAGAGATATATTAAAAACAAAATGAACTACTGACATGCAAAGAAACTAAATATTCAAACATTTAAAATATTCATTAAAAGCAGAATGATAAAGAAGAAAATTAAATTTTGAGATAAACATTGAGACCTACTCTATGAATAAAGAGGAAAAGGAGCTAGTGATAAAAATGAATGAGGTACACTTACAATTGTAAAAGGCAGAGAAAAGATTTCTAACATCATATTATTGAAATGAAATAGAGGTAACATTGAAGACTGCCAAAAAAAAAATCTAACTGAGCTGAATAAAGCTCTGAATATGCATATCAAACCTAAATACTTATATGGCACACATACAACCAGGAAAAACTGAGGATATATGTAAAATATTTAAGCTTTCTAAGGACAAGGGGAAGAGGATTGGGGAAAAGGATGAGGAGGAGGGAAGAAAGTTAATCTGGACATTGTTGTTGCTGTTGTTCAGTCACCAAGTCATGTCTGACTCTTTCCAACACCATGGACTGGAGCCTACAATGTTCCTTTGTGCTCCACTATCTGCTGGAGTTTGCTCAGATTCATGTCCAGTTAGTTAGTGATGTTATTTAACCATCCAGACATAGACTTCACTTTTAAACACTAGTTGTCTTAAAACAAGGGAACAGCAGCTACCTAGTGTTGAGGGTAAATATGTTTTCAGTTTGCCATTTATATGTGAAAATAGTTAAAACATATATTTGCATGCATGTAAGTACTCAGAAATCTTTATACACTTCTAATGAAAAAGGTGTTCTAGTAGACAAAATTTTAATCAAAATAAGAACTCAGGATAGAGACCTAAGAGAAGATAGGAAAGATCAGTTAATGTTGACTTAGTCTAAATAATTATTATAAACAAAATTTTAAATGTAATAAGAAATTAAATTTTGAGATTTAAATAAATCTCAAAAATTATTTGGTATTGATAAGTTAGGTGAGAAATCATAGACTTATTTCAAAACTGAAAGGCATGCTAACCTTTCTGCCTTAAAAGAAGAAGGGAGATTAAAATATGCTATTTTCATTTCACCAATGATTAAGAAAAAATAAATTCATGTACAATTATTTGTACACATATATAATTGTAATGTATCACACAGAATTATTGAAGAGCAGTGTGTATAATTTTCAAACCACCAGAAGAATTAAAATTTGATAGCATTTTCATTATAATAATAAGGAAAATAGGAAAAGTATGTATTAAGAATGAAAGCTAGAATGAGGCAAGTAAGTTCAGTGGCATTTCTAATGACAGAAGCATAGATATGTGGAATAAAAAAATTATTAAAAAATAAATGTACTATCATTAAAAAAAGCAAAACATATTACATCAAAAATATGTAATTTTCAGTTGAGTGGTTTTTGCAACAGAAACAAAAAGTATCAGAGAAAGATTAAAAGTTTTTCCAAGTATGTTGTTCAAACACAAAAATACACAAAAACACACAAAATGAAGCAGGATAGGAAAATAGAATATAAAGCAAAAATGCATCAAGATGATCTTGTTGCAGTTTCTAAAGGCCTTAAAATAAATGTGGACATTTATGCATACAAAATGTGTTGTGTATTTTTTAAAAGGTGAATCAATAGATAATTCTGGGATTTTGTAACCAACTCAGTTTATTAATATTTTTCTGGGCTTAGTCTCTCAGTCATGTCCGACTCTTTGCAACCCCATGGACTGTAGCCTGCCAGGCTCCTCTGTCCTTGGGATTCTCCAGGCAAGAATACTGGAGTGGGTTGTCAGGTCCTCCTGCAGGTAATCTTTTCAACCCAGGGATAGAAACTGCAGGCAGATTCTTTACTGTCTGAGCCACCAGGGAAGCCTATTAAATCTTGAATTTATATTTTATGTGTTTTTTCCCTTTTATCTTTCCAAGAATGAATCTTCTAATAAATAGTTAATTAATAAATAATAGTGGAAAAAACTTTTTTGGATTTAATTTCTTTATCCATTCATGATTTTTTAAATGGTGAACTATGAATAAAAAGAACATACTTTAAAAAAACAAAAAATACTTTGCACACACTAATGGCCAAATTTTTTAAATGAAGAAACACTTAAAAGCTTTCTCTTTCAAATCAAGAATAGGATAATTATTCCTTCTATCAAATTATTTTAGAAATTCTATTTAATGCAATAAGATCAATGATATAACTGCTAGAAAAGAGAATAGTATTATTATGCATAGATTATATGTTTATGTATGAAGGCTATATTAACTCCTTAGGATATATGAGACAAAATATTTCAGCATGAGAAGGTTTAAAATTATAAAAATATAAATAAACTTTGGAAGAATTTGTAAATTAATTCAAAACCCTTAATTGGGAAATTGACAAGCTGATTCCATGGTACTTTTGGTACAAGTAAAGCAAAGGATAGAAAAATCATTGGTGAGATTTGAAAAATAATCTTTTTCAGATTCAATGATGAAAACAATGTAGAAATCAAACAGTTTTAGACTTATGCATGAAAGAAGCAGAAAGGAAAATGCATGAACAAAACCTGGTGTTTATCAATTTTAGTTTAAGTCAGACATGAAAGAAATGTTGGGTCTTTTATTAGCTGGGCAGGCACACCTGGTTAATTATTTGAATAAAAAAGAATCTTAGCACCTTTAAGTATGGATTCCAATTGTAAAATAAATTCTATACGGAGTAAAGATCTATAATGTGGAATCATGAGACTCTTTTATCAGTGGTTTCAAAACTGTGAAGCACACATTTATTCTCTGTGACTCAGGTTTTTCATTTGTGACAAGAAGTTGTCAGAAAAAATGTCCAGATATGTTTGAGAAATGCTATTATGTTAAGGTAGGAGTGCTTTATTAAAAAAAATAAAATTCTTATACATGTATATAGAAGCTTTACTATGCTTTGTGACAGCGTGGTATTGTAATAGGGAATGGCAACCCATTACAGTATTCTTGCCTGGAGAATCCCTTGGTCAGAGAAGCTTGGCAGGCTACAGTCCATGGGATTCAGACATGACTGAGCACCCACTAGTAAACTAAGAGCATAGTTTACTTTTTAAAATTTCAGTAAAGGGCTAGAGTTTGCAGTACTTCTAAAACTCATCTACTCAGGATACTTATCAAGAGCACTTTTGTTCTGGTCAGGACTCTTGGTCACAGGTGGCAAAATTCAATACAGAAGGGAATGTGATGTGAATTGAGGACAGTCACAACTAAGCCTCTCCTTCTCTCCCTTGGTTCTCTCAGTATATTGGCTTCTGTGTTTTCTAAGCAAATGAACTTTTCCTCCGGGATGGGGAATATGGATGGAGGCTTCCTGGAGACATGTACTTTCTGCATAGCAAATGGCATCTGGTTAAAAATTTGAAGCAGGGATTTGATTGACCAGGCTTGGGTCCTGGTCACAGGGGTCAGAGGTAGCCAGAGGATGAAGTACTAGGGTTAGTGCAGACTAGAACACAAACCTAACTTTATGTCCTGTTCACAGGAGGATGAAAACCCAGTCATGGCCACACCTCTTCCAGTCACACTCATTAATATTTTCTGGAAGATAGTCCTTTAGCATATGTTCCAGGAAATGCTGAATAGGAAGAAAAGATGCAATTTAATAATTACATTTGCAAACATTGATGAATGTTAACTTAGAATGTGTTAGGCATTAGTCTAAGTGCTCTACTTTTAACCCCTTTCATCTTTATATAAACATGAGCTTCATGAGAGTCTTTTGAGTAGGCATTATTGTCTTCCTTTTAGAGGAAATGGAAGCACAAAGAATGTGAACATCCTGCAGAGTTCCTATATAAATAGAAAATAGGAAAATGGAATAAATTTTTTTCATGAATAAAGATTATTATATTTAAATCACTCCTATTCAAAGTTGTGCATTTGTAAGAAGTAATCAGAATGATACCTAAGCAAAAATATCACAACAAAACAGGAAGCCAGTATGTTCAGGAAAACAAATCAGATGAGGAACATATGCATGTCTTTCAAGAAATACAGCAAAATAAGATCATGTTTTCTGAAAGGAATGATGAACACAGATTGTAGTAAATGTATAGATAATTCTAAACTAACAGGTGGCTGTATACGTAGTAGTGATTTCTAATACAGAGATCAAAATAGATATAATTAAACACTAGTGTTTGTCACTGAGTCATGTATGACCCTTTGTGACCGCATCTAATGTAGTCCACCAGGCTCCTCTGACCACGGAATTCTCCAGTCAAGAACACTGGGGTAGATTGCCATTGCCTTCTCCAGGGAACTTCCCAATCCAGGTATCACACCTGGGTCCCCTGCATTGCAGGAAGATTCTTTACCATCTGAGCCACCAGGGAAGATCAAAATAGACGTAATTAAACACTAGACCACAAGACTGTATAAATTGGGATTGAGTTTTCAAAATTTTAAATATTCCTTATAATATCCAGAAAAAGTACAGATATAGATAACTAGGATTTTTAAGAAAGCATGTATAACTTTTGAAAATTGACCATATATTTAGCTACTTTTAACACAACTTAAAGTCAGTATTACATAGACTAATCTTTCTGACTCTTAAATATTAGTTGAAAGAGAGATAGTTTACAAAAGAACTCATATTTTTAACTTTAAAAACATTTCTGAATAACTCAAGAAAAAGAATCACAATCAAGTTAGAAGACATTTAGAAATATGAAATAAAATTGTTAAGAAAAGAAGTATTTTGTGTAATAGAATTTCAGAGATACACATCACACTTATTCTGCAGCTCTAAATAATTCTTGAAAATATTCCATCCAATAAAAAAAATAACTTGAAATGGAAAAGTGTGTCATAAAAGTACTGTTGCTAATGGCTATGTGTGTGCTAAGTTGCTTCAGTTGTGTCTGACTCTGTGAACCCCATAGACAGTAGCCCACCAGGCTCCTCTGTCCATGGGAATTCTCCAGGCAAGACTACTGGAGTGGGTTGCCATTTCCTTCTCCAGGGGATCTTCCTGACACAGGGATGGAACCTGCATATCCTAAGTCTCCTGCGTTACTAATGGCTGATAAGTTAAAATTGATTTATGCATAAATAACTACAGTGGTTCATTTCTGCTATGATTATCTATGAATCATTTTATCAGATTACACATTTAAAGAAAAAGGTAATAATTGTTAGAAATACAATACACTACTTTTCTAGATAGAAAAATGACTATTTTGTCAGTTTTTCTAACCTCCAAGAGAATTATACTGCTTTTTTGCTTCCTTGAAGAGGACTTCCTTATGACCAAAGGATCTCAGCTCTGACAGGAAAAAAATCATGAAACCAGGGACTGAAATTTCACCCTGGCAACATATGAGCTTGTTCATTCCATCTGTGAACTCACCTACTTACTATGATCCTTTTCTATAGGAAGTGGATGAAGCTATGTTGCTGTTTTCCCAGCTCAGTCAAGATGATCTTCTTTCTTTATGCTCATTCCACAGACTTGCTTTCTACATAGTACAAACGGCAGGTACACACGTATGAAGTTAAGTTACATGCCATGGAAAGAGCCCCTGAAATCGAGTAAGAAAACCTTGATTCGAATCCAAGCTTCTGATATTATTAATGACGTGTGTGTGGCATGGGCGTGCTCAATCGTGTCTGACTCTTTGTTACTCTGTGAACTAGAGCCTGCCGGGCTCCTCTGTCTGTGAAATACTGGGGTGGGTTATCATTTCTTTCTCCAGATTAATGACATAGATAATGTTATTTATAATGTAGGCAATGTGCTCTTGAACCTCTCTCTGTTATTTGATATGCAATATTGCAATTAGATAAGGCATTTTAACAGTATCACATATATAGTATGATTTTTAAGTGGGATATGTCATTTCTATCATCAAATTCAAGTATCAGAAATAAAATTGTTTGCCAGGTAAGAATGTGAGGGAGTAACTTGTTACTATACCCTGTTCATATCAGCCTTCAGTGAGCTACCAATACATAGATAGTCAGAACAGGGCAGGAGCCCAGCATGGAGTGACAGGACAGAAACAAAACAGCTGCTTCCTGCAGCAGGAACTCTTGTTAATTTGGGGCCCATATGTTAAGAATATCCACCCTTCATTAAGAGTTTCTTTATGTGGTCATCATCAGCACAGTCTACAGACCACAGACACTGAAGAAAACATGCACAAGGAAGGAATCTACCCACAGACATGACTGAAATTGGCTCAAGACTTTGACAGACATGAAACTGAACAGGTAAGAGATGAAACAAAAGAAATTATATCAGTGCTATTTATGGGGTCATTTGGAGAAAGGGAGAAAGGGAAGGAGAGAGGGAGAGAAAAGATCATCAAGCTGCAGTTTTTCAGGAAAGATCTATATCTTCTGGAGAATATTTACAAACCTATTCAGAACTGAAATTCATCTACCATTTAATTTCACAATATAATTAAAGAGCTACTTGGCTTTAACAGTACATTTGAATTCAAATATTCTCCTATGTATTCGGTTAACTAAGAAAGTTGATTTGTTTCAGTTTCTTACCTGAATCATATATCTTCCTGAAATGAAACATGATCTCATTTCTGTCCAGGAGTGAAATATACTCATACAAGCTACAACACTCCTATTTCAAGGGAGCATTATGCTTCCACTGGAAGCTTTTATTCCTGTGTGACAGGTTGAACATGTTTAGGAATCTATTTTTCATCAAACCTTGGAGGGTTATATGGAAAAAAAGGAGTTTACATAATGAATACAGGATTTAAGCCAAACACTTAACAATGAATTAGCTTCTCTGTGCTGAACAGAATTTGTGCCAGAAGACATTGAATGGCAATATACAAACAAAGGACTTATTTGGAAAAAAAAAGTGCATAAGGTGAACCTATTTCCCCTCAAAGTATTTCCTCTCATGTGATCCTGCATTTGAATGTGGGAGTGGATGGGGACAGGGCACTGGTGGTTTCAAATCCCAGAAGCAGAGTTGAGCCCTTGAAAATGTTACTCTGAGCATTCTATGAGTTTAACTGTCAAGTATTTTTTTTTATTAGGATTTAATATGTTCCTTGTTTTGTTCAACCTCAGGACCCAAAGTAAATTTCCATTGTAAAAATAATTTTATTACCTAATCATGTTTGAAAGAAACAGAAATAGAAAAGAATATTTATAAGGTTAGCCAGAAAGCAGATGTGGATAGTTGTGGTTTTTGTTTTGGTACATTACTATTGAAAATGAACTCTGTGTGGAGATTTGGAGTCAACACATAACATATCTAGTTGGATTCAGGAACTATGTCCAGTCAGGAGTATGTTTGCTTTATTGAGGAAAGGTTTAGGAACTAAAATATATTATAGGATCCTCATCCTTTTCTCTTTTATCCTTTTAATTTCGTATTAGTGTTTTTCTAAGATTGATATCTTGAATGAAGGATAGACAACAGAAAATTAAAAATTACATTCACATTAGAACACCTGATGAAAAGACATTTATGAGAATTAAAGTCACAAAATTGTACCTCCCCCTCGCATTCCTTTCCTTACAGAGTAACACAGGTTGTGTAAGGTTAAAACAGAGTAGAAGCTTAAGTTGAAATAGAGAGTGGTGATACAGGAAAATGTTTTCACTTTTATGTTTTAATAATAGCCTAGATTTGCAATTATAAACTTTGGGACTCTGAAGAGGTAGAGGGACTTAAAAATCACTTTACATATAGTGATTTTTACTCAGTACATTTATGCTCAACACTTACTTTCTCTTTAAAGTAACTCCTAAAATATACAGCTAATTTTTAAGAAAATAAATCCTTGAAAAACTGGACATTTTTGTACCTACAAATCTCTTTTGTTATGGTAGACATGCATTTTGGAGGAAAAAAACCAAGAGATCTGGACTAATTTGAAAAGTCCAGCTGTTTGGACAGTCTAATCTTGGCAAAACTGAAGGGTTAACACAGTTAACACAGTTTGATATTGGTTATTTATTAATAGATAAAGGGTACCAAAATGTACCTTGTGCTTTGTTTTCTCTATGAATATGCCCTTCAATACCATCTATTTCCTTTACATAATCCTAACCCTTTTTAAGTAGAACTTTTAATTAAAAATAAGATAGAAAAACATGCCATTTTTACTGTTTATTTCATGACTTTGTTCTGTGCCCACTACTTAAACAAGTAAAGCCTCCTCTTAAACATAGCAGTCTATTCATTTTTCAGGCAAAGCATTTAATGCAAAGTGATCAGCCTTCAGAATGGAAATTACACATCTTTTAGGAAAAAAAGAGAAGCTTTATGAGATCAGTTTATTCCCTTTTTTGTGTATTCTGTGTATATTCTGTTAGTATTACTGTAAGTTGTTTTGTCTATTCATTATAAGACAACTTTAAATTGTCCAGGCCAGAATACTGGAGTGGGTAGCCTTTCCCTTCTCCAGGGGATCTTCCCAATCCAGGGATGCAAGCCCAGATCTCCCACCATGGAGGCAGATTCTTTACCAACTGAGCTATCAGGGAAGCTCCCTGAAAGGTGTTAGAAACATGTGATTTAAGTGTCTTGGTGGATAGCCTCCTAAAAATTTCCTGCTTGTTGGATTAAGAAATCAATGTCCAAGTGTATATAATGGATTACTTTTCTTATGTGCTTTCCCCACTCTAAAGATAATTTTTTTGTTGTTCAAAATGACTTAATTTTCAGAACACACATTCCAAGGTAAGTTCTATAAGTGTCCTTGCTGGTCAGCCTGCAGTCTTGCCTCAGACCTGAGAAAGAATCTTCAATGGTGACCTTGCCAGTAGGATAAAGTTTAACAGTCATCTTGAAAATTGACTACAGAGTTATGATCCAGAACCTTGAGAGTGGTTGTATGTGTTTCATGTATGCTCAACATTTTCCTTACCCTTCATTATCTTCCTAATATTATTTTTATAAACTGTTTTAAAAGTGAAAGTCATTCAGTCATGTCCAACTCTTTGTTATCCCATGGCCTGTATAGTCCATGGAATTCTCCAGGCCAGAATACTGGAATGAGTAGCCTTTCCCTTCTCCAGGGGATCATCCCAACCCAGGGATTGAACCCAGGTCTCCTGCATTGCAGGTGGGTTCTTTACCAGCTGAGCCACAAGGTCACTCAGTCATGTCCGACTCTTGAGACTCAATAGACCGCAGCATGCCAGGCTTCTCTGTCCTTCACTATCTCCCAGAGTTTGCTCAAACTCATGTCCATTGAAGTGGTGATGCCATCCAACCATCTCATCCTCTATCGCCTCCTTCTCCTCTTGCCCTCAATTTTTCCCAGCATCAGGGTCATTTCCAATGAGTCAGTTCTTTGCATCAGGTGGGCAAAGGACTGGAACTTCAGCTTCAACATCAGTCCTTCCAGTGACTATTCAAGATTGTGTTCCTTTAGGATTGACTGATTTCATCTTGCAGTCCAAGGACTCTCAAAGAGTCTTCTCCAAATCCACAGTTCAAAAGAATCATTACTTCAGCATTCAGCCTTCTTTAATGCTGGATTTTAGACTCTCTCTTGCTTTTGAAAAATAATATCTTATTCTTAAATAAAACAACTGGGTTGCTAGAAGTAGAATTTGAACATAATTTAAAAAATGAGGCATGGGTCTAATAGTTGGGTACTGGGTGGCAAGAACCCTACTACTGCAGGCTGAAAAGCCAGTGATTCTTTCTATATCATGATAAAACATTTGACAAAACTGTCACTTGTAATCCTTATAAAGATAGACTACTTGCCAAAAGAACATGCAGCCTCTGTGAATTGCTTGGAAAATCTCAAGACATTAAAAAATCTCAGAATGTTTATGGGTGTTAGCTCTTTCTTGCCATGCACAGTTCTGTGACAAGATGTACTTGGACTGGTTGTAAGACGCGATTTTAAAGAAGCAGCTTTCACAGTAAATAACCTCTGGTGTCCTCAAGTGCCTCCATTAAAACCTCTCAGTTAATTGGGGTCCATTCTAGTTTCAAAGGTTGGATTAAGGGTGATGCTTTCTTGCCTCAACTAATATTTTCAGAAAGCATCAGAGAAGACATCATTAAATTGAGGGGAAGCCAAAATGTTCTGAACAAAGAAACCAGAAAATATAAGAGGACAGCCTGCAAGCTTGCAAAGCTTTTCTAGATTAGATCTCTGGTTATAATTATTTGCCTGTGGATCTGCCTGTCAGTAGAACAAAAGCATACTGAGTTTTTTAGGGATTGTATCGATCTGTAAAAAACAACGTATACTTGATCTTTAAAGCAGCTCCTGAAGCCTCCCAACTGGCCTTGGAGAACATAACCCAGAAATTTGTATAGTCTTCAAGGAGAGAATAGAGTCCAATTCTCTCTTAAGGAGGAAATTATAAGGTATTCAGATATTTTCAAGAAGGAAAGAGACACATATTTAAAACAAAGAATTCATTCATTCAATACTGATGTGACACCAGGACAGTACATGTAAGTCAGGATGACCATAAGCAAACCAGTCATTATAGTAATGGAAATAATGGACAAAGAACAACATCCCAAAGTAAAGAAAACAGGAACTGTAAATGACAAGGGACAATGAAATTTCTTCTGGATAATATAATCAGAACCTAGTCAAGGAAATTATTTCAGCACCAGAATGGGAATGTTTATAATTCCTGTGCAGTAGGATTTGACCATTACTTTGAAAAATGACAGCAATGATCAGAAAAATGACAGTTCTTTTCCAATTCTTCCATTTTTTGGAAGGCAGCTGTGCTTGCCACTATATCTCCAACACTGCACTCTTCCATGTTTTGTGAATGGGACTTTATTATATTGGGTATACCTGTGTGTAGAGGGAGGGCAGGTAAGTGGGAAGAAATGCACACCTGGGTTTTTGGCGGCAGGCTCCAAGTTGTGCCCCAGTGTCTTTTTTCCCTCCTATAGTCGTGGCCAGCCAGTCAAAAGCCACATTTCTCAGCCTCCATTCCAATGAGATTTGGGCAAGTAACTATTTAGTTCTACTCAATGAAATGTAAAAAGAAATATGCGATTCACTTCAGGTGTGCCCTTAAAAGGATGGCACGTACACCTTCCTCTCTGCTCTTCCTTCTTCACACACACACACACACACACACACACACACACACACACACAC
>ML663562.1:7640813-7677766 GCA_007570785.1 Antilocapra americana | reverse complement strand
AGTACAACCACTATGGAAAACAGTGTGGAGGTTCCTTAAAAAGCTGCAAATAGACCTGCCATATGACCCAGCAATCCCACTGCTGGGCATATACACCGAGGAAACCAGAACTGAAAGAGCCACGTGTACCCCAATGTTCATCGCTGCATTGTTTACAATAGCCAAGACATGGAAACAACCTAGATGCCCATCAACTGATGAATGGGTAAGAAAGCTGTGGTACATATACACAATGGAATATTACTCAGCATTAAAAAAAAATTCATTTGAAGCAATTCTACTCAGATTGACGAAACTGGAGCCCATTATCCAGAGTGAAGTAAGCCAGAAGCAAAAACAACAATACAGTATATTAACGCATATATATGGAATTTAGAAAGACAGTAATGAGAACCCAACATGGGAGACAACAAAAGGAACGCAGATGTATAGAATAGACTCGTGGACTTTGTGGATGAGGGTAAGGGTGGGATGATATGGGAGAAGGGCATTGAAGCATGTTAATTGTCATGTGTCTAATCAATCGCCAGCCCAGGATTGATGCTCGGGACTGGTGCAGCGAGATTTCCCGGGGGGGAGGGAGGAGGGAGGGGGGTTCCGGAGGGGAAGCATATGTAAACCCATGGTGATATCATGACAATGTATGGCAAAAAACAATAAAAAAAAAAAACTGCCCAAGTTTTCTAACATTGCCTGTTATATTTTATGTCTCTTGTTTCCAGTTTTATTGAGATATAAGTAACCGATAACCCCATGTAAGTCTAAGATACACAGCATATAATGATTTGACTTATGTTCATCATGAAATGGTAATCAGAAGTTCAGTGCACATCTGTCATCTCATTTACATACAAATTTGAAGAAATAGACAAAGATTTTTTCTTGAGATGAGAACTCTTAGGATTCACTCTTTTAACAACTTTGACATATAATGTACAGCAGTGTTAATTGTATCAGTCATGTTGTATGCCACATCCCCAGTACTCACCTATCTTACAATTGGGAAGTTGTACCTTTGGACCGTCTTCATTCAGTTCCCCCTTCCCCACCCCCTATCTCTGGTAACCACAAATCTGATCTCCTTTTCTATGAGTTTTTGGTTTTGTTTTTAAAGTATAATTGACCTATAAAGCTATGTTAGTTCCTGTTACACAACATAAGTTGATAATTCTGTACATTTCAAACTGATCACCACAGTAGCCTAGTTAGCATCTGTCACCATACATAAGTATCTCATAGTTACTGACTATATTCTCCACCTTGTTCATTTCATACTTGTGACTCATTTACCTCTTGATTTTTCTCACCAATTTCTTTCCTCCTCCAGCTTCCCCTCTCCTTTGGCAACCACTTGTTTTTTCTCTGTATTTGTAACTCTGTTTTGTAATGTTTGTTCTTTCATTTTGTTTAAATGCTACAATATCTAAACTGTCATGTTGCTAGTTTTCCCAAGAAAATAAGTTAGATCAAGGGCACAGATATTTGAATTTTTAAATGCTATCAATATGAGGACAGCAGGATTTTTTTTTTTTTTTTTTTTGGTTTGAATAGCCACTCTGTGATTCCAGATTTTCATTTAACTTGAATAATAATTGAATGCATCTCTGCCTAGTTTCAAACAGAAGCAAACCTGTTTCCAACTATTCTAGAACGCCACCTTCTGGAAATGAAATGGTTCTCTAAATGTGAGGAAGCAGTTTATTGTGATTGTGGTAGATTTAGGACTTGGTACTGAGAAAACTCAAGCTTCATCAGGAACATATGTTCCTTTCAACCAAATATTCTCTGCCTCCAGCTCTGGGGAATTAAAGAAGACACTGGTGTGTAACAGTTGCAGAATAAGTGAAAGTTTTTGATTGCTTATATTAGGAATAAAATTGTTATATTTACTTTCCCCGCCCCTTTTTAGAAGCACAAAGCTGTTCTGCTTCTGTAATACATGACATTTTCACATCTAATAATAGTACAAAGAAATAAGTAACAGCATTGTTCACACCACTAAGAATGAGCTAAACCTCTGCAGTTCCAGTTAATCATTCTGTTCTAAAGGCTAGTTAATGAATATAAATTTTGTTTGACATAAGACATGAGACAATCAGGATTTTTCTGGCTAATTATAACTACATCAAGCTAGTTAAACTTTTTGGTAGCTAGAGTTCACATTTAAGTATGGGGTAACCCACATTTGCCACCTCTGAGGAACGACTGTTTTCACTTTGATAGTGTTAGAACTTAAAAAAAAAAACTATTGATATTTCTTTGTTGGAAACTTATGGGGTGAAGATGAGTATGTATAAACGGATTTTTTAATGATAGTTTTATTTCTAAAATGTGAACTTTGTAAAATATGTTCCAGAAGTTTCACTTTTTAAATTAAAAAATCTGCTGAAGATTTTAAAATTCATAATTTCTGTGTTAACTTCTAATTCTGGTCACTTGAGGACTATGTAGATATATACTAGTTAGTTAATCTTAGTGGTTTCATACAAACATTAGCTATATCTGGAAGAGCAAATTTATTGTACATGAGTAATCACTCATGCCCACAGCAGATATTACTAAGTGAACTTGCCTCTGTTTTTCTATGAATCCAGGAAGCAGTACATACAGTGTTTTACTTCAGTTACCCTGGGTAGAATACAGTTCATTTATGAGATGAAACTTACTGATTATTGAGGCCCTAGAGGAACCAGATGGCACTAGTGGTAAAGAACCCACCTGCCAATGCAGGAGACACAAGCGATGTGTGTTCTATCCCTGCGTTGGGAAGATCCCCTGGAGGAGGAAATGTCAACCCACTCCAGTATTCTTGCTTGGAGAATCCCATGGACAGAGGCGCCTGGTGGACTAGAGTCCATGGGGTCGAAAGGAGTCAAACATGACTGAAGAGTGCACAGCACACAGAGGAAGCACAAGAAGGATGAAAAGTAAAATGCTTGCAATTGGGATAGGAGAAAAATATGAGCAAGAGAAATATCAGTTTTAAGGAAAATGTGGAAAGACAGGTCCTTTAATGATATAATTTAAGTAAGCAAATAGTACTAATAGTCTCATACTATCTTCAATTAAATTCCACCATTAGATATTCATTCTTTTGAAAGTAGTTCTTATTCAATAGGAACAACAGAAGGCAGAAACAAAACCATACCAGTCATTAACATTTTTTACTATATTTATTTCTTAAAAGTATCAGTCATCAGAGGACCATCTGTTCTTGGGGCGGGGGAGGAGAAGATAGACCCAATTTTTGAGCACATGTGCATTCCAAACAGAACAAAACCCAAAACAAGAAAAAATAGTAGATTGATTACTTTGCCTAGGAAGAAGTCCAATAATCTTCAAGCCTATTAAGTGCTAGATACTGGTCATGATGCTTAAGATACAGAGAATGTATGCTAGAGCCCTAAAGTACTGTAAAGAGTCAGAGAGACTGACATAAAAGGAGATAGTTGGAAGTATTTCATTTGAATTCATTATTATGTCTACAAGTAGTATAGGGGGAGAAGTTGAGGATAACTAGCAAATAAAATTCCCTTGAGTAATACATTTAAAACCAAGATAATGAATCAGAGAATAGATAAATCCTATCAGAGAGATTAATAACAAGGGCAAGACATGCCCCAAAGTACTTTCTTTTATATAATGTATGACCTTGATATATATAAAGAATATAATCTTAAGAGTGATTGAGCAGTAATGGAAACATACAAAAAGCAGTCAAGGAATCAGAATTGAAAGAATCTAACCAAATATTGTCCCAATTATTCAGTAAAGCTAATTTTGGTTGCAGTTTTGGTTTAGAAGGGAGTGAGGGGAAGAAGGGCCTCCCGGGTGGCGGTAGTGGTAAAGAACCCTCTTGCCAATGCAAGAGACATAAGAGACATGAGTTGGATCCCTGTGTTGGGAAGATCCCCTGGAGGAGGGAATGGCAACTCACTCTAGTATTCTCATCTAAAAAAATTCCATGGACAGAGGAGCCTGGCAGGCTACAGTTCATGGGGTCACAAAAGAGTTGGACAGGACTGAGCAACTGAGCACAACACAGTACCTCCATAGTGCACAACCCAGGAAGTTAATTTCTGCTTCCTACCAGTTCTGGCAAATTGAAATCTCACTGTTTCTGATTGCCCTGGATCTCCCTCCTTATAGATGTTGGACATGCCACAAAAGAGAGGTCCACACATCTGTGAGAAGAATCTGGAGCCTTTGCAATATTATAATTCCATAGTCTGAACCTGGGTTTCCTGGATCTCTAATTCTGGGAGATATCAGAGTTCATATCCTACCCCTAGCACCGAAAAAAACTTATTTGGGAAAATAGGGCTTATGATATTTCCCTCTGAGACATTAATAATGAACACTGGCATGTTAAAAACTGTGAGAAACCCTACAGGGAGGAAGCAACTTTCATTGAGTACACATTGTGTTTTATAGAGCATTATCATTTTTCTTTATCAGCCCATTGTCATACGGTTTGCAAAGTTTTGGGATAGACAGTAACTAACATGAATAAAAATGATTCTCATCACTTTAGTCTATTGTCATTAAAGATTCAAATTATAATATTCCTCTTTGCTTCAGTGCCTACCAAGCAAACAATTGATTATAATTACAATTTGGGATTCTATATAGGTCAGCCTGTAGGGAGAGAATGTCCTAGTTTTGACCATCAGAGAATTCCAGTCTGCCTAACAGTTATATTGCTAATGATGAATTGGACTCCACTTCGTACATCAGTTATGTAACACAGAATGCTGCAACAATTTTATGATATGATATTGAAATGTAAGTAAATCATTGGCTTATAGTCCTATGAAGTAGGACTCTTCTCAGTGTTTAATTACATTACACCAGCATCAAAAAGTATAAAATGCTGATGTTAACTTTGAGTTAAAATGTGAATTCCTTGGAAATAAGTGATAATAAAATATAAAGAATAAAGCACTGTGCTTGTTAAGCAACAAATACTCCCAAACTTGAACTATGTATTACAGAATATGCCTTTTTTCTTCCATAAGCTTTTCCCTATTTTTCAAGGGAGAGGCTCATACCTCCTTAATGGAGTACTTTAAAATTCAGATGCCTAATTATTAATATCATGTAGTACAGTTCTCATACTTTTAACACTTGATACAAAAATTCTTGAAAGATTCTGGGCATATGAAAATACATTTGTTTTATAGTTCAAAAATTGAGAGCCAGAAGGAATGTAGGACTTCCATGACACCATATGGGAAAATTATAAATCTTAGAATCTCACCCATATCTTTGATTTCAGAATGAATCTTTTATTATAATCTACCTTGCTGTATTAACAAATTACTGTGCATTTTTTCCTCCCCAGACACCATCAATAGAATGTATTAATCTATCCTACATACTTACACACTTTGAATGTAACTCCATTTGATGTACAACATTTCTGAGTTGTTTTTTAAATTAATGTTTGTATTAAAGCTGTAATAAATGTCCTGAGGATGAGACTGTGTCTTCTTGGCTATTCTCCACAGCTCACAGTGCCTATTATGGCACTAGAGTGGTGCTAAAGATACACCTTACCCAGTCATGACTGGAAATCCTAGTCCTCTTCTGGCTTGGTTAACACATTTATTGGTACTTTTAAAATCACTTTAGAAAAATAATTTAAGATATCAATGAAAATTAGATGATTCATTGGTCTCCTGAATTAAAGTAGTTCTCAGAAACCCAGAAATTAGGTATGAAAAAGGCTCTGAATTCCACCAAAAGTAATGTAAAATCTCTGCCTACCAAGTGCTCTGTTTTATTATACTCTTTTAGCAATCCACCAAGAACCTGCAGAATCAGGATTTGTTATACTGCCTAATCATTAGAATCTATAATGTCTCCTTCTATTAATACAAAGGGCTTGACCAGAGTTGATGATACCCAGAATTATCTTAGGTTTCTTTTATTATACTTTTAGATTCTGTTATTAGCTATCAGATTATATTGTTATTGATACTGATAGACAGTTAGTTTTCTACTTTATTATGAATCCTGGAATTTCGGAAAAATGTTCTTTTCTTCCACACATTTTCTTTGGCAGATGAAGTTATTTTGCTTAATTCTATAATTTACTAAGATCACTGGGACAGCTAATATTCTATCACTGTTTTCACACTAAATTCTTACAGTAGAGCCTCTTGTCTCATAATTATTAGCTCACGATATCCTGAACTGTAATTGTCACTCTGTTCTCTCCTCCTGAACATAAGATCTTGAAAGCAAGGATTCAGTCATAGTTTTCTCAATATTTGTCTATAGTAATATCTAGCATTAAAAAGACTCAAAATATTACATTAATAAGCTTAGGCGTATGCTCTACATATTGTTACAATGACAGATTCCATGTCTGTGTCACATTTAGAGTTTCCAAATTTTAAATTCTATCTGAAAAAGCAAAAACTGTAGAAAAAGTGTGTACACATTAAAAATGAAAGCTAGTCTCATAAGCTAGAAAATAAAAAAATCCCAAAATGAAAGCTCTGTAATGAGAAATTTCTTTCTAATGGATTCTTAAGTGTTAAGCACTTTTATTAATATTTAACTGCACATTCTTATTTGTGACTAAAATATCTAGAGTGATCTGTGTTTCTAAAGTTTCTATTTTACCTCATTTCTTTGAATTTGAATTCCACTTGGTTCTTTGGACCAAGTGAAAATTAACTACTGACCTTGACCATGTCATTTAACCTTTCTGGGTTTTAGAGTCCTGTCTCTAAAAGAAGAGTTTCAAACCAAATCCTCAACAATTAAAGTGTTAAACAAAATATTCTTGCCATATGCTGTTTTATTTTTACCCAGAAAAATTATCCCTGAAATTTTAAAAATATACATTATAGAAAACTTTGCTTATGGGAATCCTAATGCCATTTATGAATTTATAATTTTTCCATAAATTATTTATGCATTTGCATAAGTTATTTAGGCATTTCTATCATACAAATAGATAATATTTTATAACACAATGTACATCAGTATTACTTACCTTATTATATCTTCTTTAACTTTATTTCTCTCCTCATTAGAAAGCAAACAGGGTGAGCTCAGAAGCTCATTTCATGTTTAATGATTCACTACACATTATGAAAGGAGTTTTGTTCACCTTTGATTTTATCTAATCAGTTGTTGTGCAAATAAAATTACATGTTCCCATACTTTGTTTGAATACCTTCAATGATTGGCATGACCACTATCAAAAATAATTTTCTTCAATCTCTTCTGTTAACTCTTATTGTTGACATATTTAATTTATATGGTTAAACAGTTACCAGCAGCAATCTAGCTATTTAATGCTCCCTCTTTCTCTAACTTTCAAGGCCTAGACAGGGGCTCAAGGCAATAAAAGGACTTTAATAAATTTTTTAAAAAATTTTATTATTCTTTGATATTCTCACTCTCTTTTTCTGTCAACCATATAAAATCTAAAAGTTCCATTGATAATTTAAGGGAGTTGGAATTAACAGTGTGTGTTGTGGCTTTGTACTTATATTTCTTCCCTACAAGTAAATTACTGGGTTCACTTTCTTTTAGAATTCAGTCTAATGGATTAATTCTCAACACTTTTTGCTTCTAATAATATTTTATACTCTTAAGAATTATTGAATAGTTTTTATTCACATAGTTTATATATATGTATGTATATGTTATATAAAGACATCATATTAGAAATGATAATTGAGAACTATTTTAAACATATATATGTATTAATTTTTCTCTGAAGTTCTTTTTTTCAGCCAGATTGAGATGTAGCTGGCATGTAACTTCAGGCAGAATTAAGGTAGGCCACATGTTGATTTAATACATATATACTAAAAGACACTTGCTCCTTGGAAGGAAAGTTATGACCAACCTAGACAGCATATTAAAAAGCAGAGACATCACTTTGCCAACAAAAGTCCATCTAGTCAATGCTATAGTTTTTCCTGAAGTTATGTATGGATGTGAGAGTTGAACTATAAAGAAAGCTAAGCGCCAAAGAACTGATGCTTTTGAACTGTGGTGTTGGAGAAGACTCTTGAGAGTCCCTTGGGCTGTAAGGAGATCCAACTAGTCCATCCCAAAAGAGATCAGTCCTGGGTGTTCACTGGAAGGACTGATGTTGAAGCTGAAACTCCAATACTTTGGGCACCTGATATGAAGAAATGACTCACTGGGAAAGACCCTAATCCTGGGAAAGACTGAAGGCAGGAAGAGAAGGGGATGACAGAGGATGAGAGGTTGGATGGCATCACCAACATGATGGACAAAAGTTTGAGTAAACTCTGGGAGTTGGTGGTGAACAGGGAGGCCTAGCGTGCTGCAATTCATGGGGTCACAAAGAGTCAGACACAACTGAGTGACTGAATTGAACTGAACTGATACTGCAAAATGATTACTGCCTAGGGTTAGCTAAAACGTGCATCATGTCACCTAATTGTTATTTGTTTTCTGTGGTTAGAACATTTGAGATTTACTCACTTAGCTACTTTTTAAGTATATAATACAGTATTATAGTTAATAACTATCATGACTAGCTATATATTAGATTTCTAGAACACATATATCTTAGCATCAAAAGTATGTAACATATGATCAGTATTTCCCATTCTCCCCCTACCCAGAATCTGGTAACTACCACTCTGCTGTCTGTTTCTGTGAGTTCAGCTTTTTTAGATTCCACATGCAAGTGATACCATACAGTATTTGTCTTTCTCTGACTGACTCGTTTCATTTAGCATAATGCCCTCAAGGTTCATCTGTCACATTTGTCACAAATGACAGAATGTGCTTATTCACAGCAAAATAGTATCTCACTATATATACGTATATATATTATATATAATGTACATATATAATATATATCAATATATGTAAATCATGCCTTCTTTCTCTATCCTCCATTGATGGACATGGATGTTGTTTTCCTTGTCTTGGCTATTGTGAATGATGCTTTGGTAAACATGAGAGTGTATGTATCTCTTTGAGATTTCATTTTCATTTCCTTTGGATATATACCCAGAAGTGGGATTACTGAATCATATAGTATTTCTATTTTTAATTTTTTGAGGAACTTCCATACTGCTTTCTATAGTGGTGTACCAACTTCCATTCTCACCAACAATGCACAAAGATTTCCTTTATCCACATCCTCACCGACATTTCTTATCCTGTTTTTTGTCCAGTTTTGCCCAAACCATTGTGTATTCTTGTCATAAATCAATTGACCATGTATGTGTGGGCTTATTTCTGTGCTCTCTGTTCTATGGATCTGTCTATTTTTATAACAGTGTCATATTGTTTTGATTATTACACCTTTGTAATATATTTTGATACCAGGATGTGTGATACCTTCAGTTTTTATTTTGGTCTTTTGTGATTCCACATAGATTTTAGACTTTTTGTTCAATTTCTGTAAAAAAGAACATCAAAATTTTGATTGTGATCACATTAAATATCCAGATTACTTTGATAGTATAGTCATTTTAACAGTATTAATTCTTCCAGTCCATGAGAATGGAATATCTTTCCATTTATTTATGCATTCTTCAGTTTGTTCATCAGTGTCTTATTGTCTTAAATGTACAGATCTTTTGTTTTCTTGATTAAATATTTTCCTAAATATTTTTCTTTTTGATGTTATTATAAACAGGGTTGTTTTTTATCTTCTTGATAGTTGTTATTATATAGAAAGACAACTGGTTTTTGTATATTGATCTGTATTCTGCTAAACTACCAATTTTGTTTATTAGTTAGCAGTTCTTGGTATAGTCTTTTCATATAATTCCAATTCATTTTTTCTGTCTAATTGCTCTGAATAGGACTTATAGTACTATTTTGAATAAAAGTAATAAGAAGGGACATACTTATCTTGTTCCTGAACTTAGAGTAAGGCTTTAAGATTTTTTAAACTCTTAACCTCTTAATTTTGGTTGCTTCATTTATGAAATTTATAAAAACTAAGGTAAATGGTTTTTCATGTCCCTTAGAATACTAAAAATTGCATGAAATTTAGTGTAGTGTGAGTTTGTTATACCTCCATATTGTAGCTATTGTAACTTCATATTGTTTCAATATTGTTATTAGAAATGGGATTACATTAGGGTACAATTCTATTTCTCCATGTTTTATTTATTTAAAAAATTAGGGAAATTTATCCTTAAAATACTTTGAAACCTTCTAAAAAGTAGTAATAGCATTTTTTAACTAATTGAATTATATTCCTAAGGATTTTTTTATTAAAGAATTCTTAAAAATTCTCTTTGTTGACAATGTGCCTGTACCATTCTCTTTCATAGATCTCATTAATAAATCAGTTTATTTTCCCTTTTGTAGCATATTATAAAATACACATTGATTCAGAAGCATCATTTCAGGGCTTTCTATCAAGTTAAAAACCTATCCTTTGTTCCTATAAAGAATTGAATGTACTGAATAATATGGATTGCTCATCTGACTTCTTAGAAAAGACAAGAAACCCCACTGGTACACTCTGAGAAGGTACAAAAACTAGGGTTAAAAGCTCTAGAGTTAAGGTGATCCTATGATTACTTTGGGGCATGAGTTTAAACAGATCTTGGAATAAGAATTTAATCCATAAAAAAAATCTCCTTAATGAGATATATTAGATATACTCTGACTGCCAGTCTTGGGAGAAAAGAAGTTCAAAACTTTTCCCTGTTAGGTAAGGGAAAATGTCTACTTGTGAGAAATCAAGACACGAGGTCTGTGTTGTAGGTGAAATCAAGTATGATTAAAAGGCACCAACTGTGTGCCAAAGTCCTCAGTTTGAGATTAGCAAAAATATTTGTCCTTGTCCAGAGATACCCTTGTAAAGCTGTTAACACTGCTCTAGAGCCACCCTCTTATAATGTAAGGCTGGGAGAAATTCAGTAGGGAAAACTTACAATCCTCACTACAAAGAAGCTTTAGATTAAAATAAATAACAACACAAGTGAATGAACAAAGTGTCATGAGCAAAGTATCAGTTCTAGCAAAAATAAGCCAGAATTTTGAGATAACAAGACTAAATGAAAATAATAAAATGAATCAGATGTGTTTAAAATGATTAAAACAATAAAGTGTAAAACCTGTAAGGATAAAACAAAATACTGTAAGGATAGACAAAATATAATAAAAATAGAAATTATGCACAGTACACATAATACAGAAAAAACAGATTATGTATATATGTATATGTCTACACATATCTTATATATATATATATATATATATAAAACACACAGACACACACACATATATAAATGTATATATTTGTATTCAAGCCGGTGGCTCAGATAGTAAAGAATCTACCTGCAGTGCAGGAGTTCCAGGTTTGATCCCTGGGATAGGAAGATCCTCTAGGCTACTCATTCCAGACATGAAGTAGAGACTGAACAACAGCAGGAAAACAAAGGAAACAGACACTCTGGTTTAGACGAAAATGGAAAAATGTCCAGTTAAATAGAAGCTATAAATGACATAATGAAATTCGCTTAACATGTATGTTTTGAGATACTATTATGCACCAAGCATTGTTCTAGATATTTCAGTACCACATTGAGTCAAACATACAAATATTCCTGTGACCATGAACTTCAATTTCTAGTGGGAGAGAGAAAATAAGCAGTAAGTACATTACATAAAAGGTGAAAAATATGAACAATGAACACAGAGAAGTTTGAAACTAAATAATATAAAAGATATATCAGCAGATACTGAGTGAAAGAAAATTGTGATATCTGTATTAGTATGAGAAAAATGAAAGCCAGGAGAAAAAGATGGCAGAGGAGTAGGTGGATATGGAGTACATCTCTCTCCATGGATACATCAGGAATACATCTTCAGACACAGAAGTACATGCAGAACACCAGCGGAAAGCAGAAAGGAGTACTTGACCAGTGGAAAAGAAGATATAGAAGCATGCAAAACTCGGTAGTACAAAGGAACTGGGAGGGGGGGAGAACAGGAGTGTTAGTAGGACTGGACCTACCCTCGGTGGGTGGGGTATCTGATGCAGGTGTTCAATACCCACATAAGGGCAAATGTCTGAGTCAGAGGAGAAAATTTTAAGGCTGAGAGTGAAAGAGCTGATCTGTGGCAGCCTAAATGGAAGGAAAATCAGACAGTCCTTGCCACAGACATACATAATTATTATTTACCTGATCTTGTAACTGCCATTAATATGGCGTTCATCTTTGGTTTCTCATTTTTTTGATATTTGTTTTACTCTCCCTTAATGCCATAACAAATCACTTGTGGAATATTTGTTCCTGACCAGAAATCAAACCCTGAACCTTTGGAGTGGGAGCACTGACTCCAAGACTCTAGACTCCCAGAGCACTAATCCTAGGGAGTGTCAAATAGTGAAGACTCACAAAAAGAAAATCACTTGAATACAACCACCAGTAGCAGGATGCCTCATCTAAACAACAAACAAAACAAAAATACAAACCAAATCATCAGCAGACAGGAGTACCACCTCACTCAGCCTTGCCCATCAGAGGAAAAATAAACAGAGAAAAACTCAGCACAAATCTCACCCTACACAGAGCTCACACAAACCACTGGACCAAACTTTGGAAGGCAGCAATCAAAAGGAAGAAAGATTCAACCTTCTTCAAGGAAAGAATTCAACTTTCACTGAAACCTGATAAAAGGAGACCTCAAACACAATAACTTTAAAAAAAAAATGAAAAGGCAGAGAAATACTGCACAAAAAAAGGAGAAAACTAGAAACAAAGAAGTCCAAATAAATGAAGTGGAAATAGGAAAATTACCTGAAAAAGAATTCAGAATAATGATAGTAAAGATGATCAAAAACCTTGAAAACAAACTGGAGAAAATATAAGAATCAGTTTAAAAATACCTAAAAGAATTAAAGAATAAGCATACAGAGACAAACAATGCAATTACTGAAATTAAAAGTACTCTAGTAGGAATCAGTAGCAGTATATCTGAAGCAGAAGAATGAATCAGTGAGCTGGAAGATAAAATGGTGGAAATAACTTCTGAAGAGCAGAATAAAGTAAAAAGAATGAAAAGAGCTGAGGACAGTTTCAAAGACCTCTGGGACCATATCAAAGCACCAACATTTGAATTATAGGGGTCCCAGAAGAAGAGAGAAAGAAAGCATATGAGAAAATTTTTGAAGACATTATAGTTGAAAATTTCCCCAACATGGAAAAAATAGCCAATGAAGTCCAGGAAGCACAAAGAGTCCCATACAAGATAATCTCAAGGAGAAAGATTCCAGGGCATATACTAATCAAACTAACAAAGACTAAAAACAAAGAAATAATATTAAAAGCAGCAAGGGGAAAGCAACAAGTAACATTCAAAGGAAACCCCATATGCTTAACAGCTGATCTTTCAGCAGAAACTCTGCAGGCCAGAAGAGAGTGGCAGAATATATTTAAAGTATTGATAGTGAAAAATCTACAACCAATATTACTGTGGCCGGCAAGGATCACATTCAAAATTGATGTAGAAATCAAAAGCTTTTCAGACAAGCAAAAGTTAAGAGAACTGAGTACCACCAAACCAGCTTTATAACAAATGTTAAATGGACTTCTATAGTCATGAAATACAACAGCAGAAAAAACATGTACAAAATCAACCCCAAACAATTAGAAAATGTCAATAGGAACACATATATCAATAATTACTTAAAATGTAAATGGATTAAATGCTCCAACCAAAAGATAGAGACTGGCTGGATAGATACAAAAACAAGACCCATATATATGCTGCCTACAAGAAACCCACTTCAGACCTCAAGACACATATAGACCGACAGTAAGAGGAGGGAAAAATGTATTTCATGCAAATAGGAAGCAAAAGAAAGCTGGAGTACCAATTCTCATATCAGACACAATAGACCTTAAAAAAGATATAAGGAAGGATACTACATAATGATCAAGGGATCAGTCCAAGAGGAAGGCATAAAAACTGTAAATATCTATGCATTCAACATAGGAGCACCTCAATACATAAGACAAACATGAACAAATTTAAAAGCAGAAATTGACAGTAACATAGTAATAGTAGGAGACTTTAACACCCCACTCAAACCAATGGACAGATCATCAAAACAGAAAATTAAAAGGAAACACAAGTCTTAAATGATACATTAGATGAGATGGATCTCCTTGATATCTTCAAAGCATCCCATCCAAATGCAGAACATCTTTTTAAGTGCACATTGAACATTCTCCAGGATAGACCACATCTTGGGTCACAAATTAACCCACAGTAAATTTAAGAAAATTGAAATCATATCAAATATCTTCTCTGATCTCAAAGCTGTGAGATTGGATATCAATAGCAAGAAAAAAACTGTAAGAAACACAAACATGTGGAAATTAAACAATACATTTTTAAACAACCAACAGGTTATGAAAAATGAAAAGGAAAATCAAAAAGTCTCTAGAGGAGGCGGAAACTACGATGGCGGAGGAATAGGATGGGAAGAACACTCTCTCCCCAATAAATATACCAAAAGAACATTTAAAGGCTGAGCAAACTCCAAAAAACAGGAACTGAATGCTGGCAGAGGACATCGGGCATCTGGAGAGGCGACCCATTGCCGATGTGAGGAGACTGGTGCTGTATACACCTTAGAAGGAGTGCTCAGCTGCACGCGAGAAAACAGAGCGGCCGGGCCGGGGGAGAGGAGAAGTTCCACTCCCCAACTGTGCTGGGCGGATGACAGAGAGCCTGAGCAGAAGGGGCGGGGGAAGCCCTCTCACCAGGAGCAGGGCAAACTCCAAAATTAAATCCCTGCCGGTAGAACAGACTGCATAGAAAGCAGACTGTAGACTGTGAGAAGGACAAGCCCGACCAAGAAGGCCTGCTTAGCTGCACGCTGAGAAAACCGAGCGGCTGGGCCGGGGGAGGGGAGAAGCCCCACTCCCCAGCTGTGCTGGGCAGACGACAGAGAGCCTGAGCAGAGGGGGCGGGGGAAGCCCTCTCACCAGGAGCAGGGCAAACTCCAAAGCGCTGAATAGACACTTAAAAGACCAGCAGACAGAAGACGCTAGCAGAACTAACAGCTTTGAAACAGACAGGAGAAGCAAATTAAAGCCCTGCAGGTGGCGATAACTGCATAGAAAGGAGTCTATAGACTGTGAGAAGGAGAAGCCAGACCAGGGAATCATCTGAAAATCTACAGACCCTTCCCTTCACCGAATGCAGCAGCACCAGAGAAAGCCTTCATTATAACTGTACTAGGAACATCTTTTAAATTTTTAAAACTTTTATATATATATAGTTTTTTCTTTTTTTTTCTTCCTCTTCTTTTATTTTTTTTTTAGAATTTTTAAGTCCCATATGACCTTGCTATTTTTTTTCTTATTTCTTTTTTCTCCTTTATTTTTATTTTCCATTTTTTTCATTGTTTGTTTGTTTGTTTGTTTTTTAGTATTTTTGAGAACCCAGTCTTTACTCTAGATTTTTAATCATTGCTCATTAGTACTTGGTATCAACTTTGTACCTTTTAAGATCCAAGCTCCAGTACCCACTGCTACCTGGGAGTGAGATCATTGGCTTGACTGCTTTCTACCCATTCTTAACTCTTGCTAGTAACAGTGAGGAAACCAAGACTCACCCACCAGAAAACCACAAAAGCTTTTCCATACAGGAAACTTCGACAAATCACACATCCAACCCCTCCCATAGAGAGGAATCCCCACAATAAAGGGACAACACAGCAAGATAAATAAGATGAAAAGGCAGAGAAATACCCAGCAAGTAAAGGAACAGGATAAATACCCCCAGACCAAACAAAAGAAGAAGAGATAGGAAGTCTACCTGACAAAGAATTCCGAATAATGATAGTGAAAATGATCCAAAACCTGGAAAATAAGTTGGAGTTGCAGCTCAATAACCTGCAGGCAAGGATTGAGAAGATGCAGGTAAGCTTTAACAAGGACTTAGAAGAAATGAAAAAGAGACAAAATACAATGAATAATGCAATAAATGAGATCAAAAACACCCTGGAGGGAACCAACAGTAGAATAACAGAGATAGAAGACAGAATAAGTGAGGTAGAAGACAGAATGACAGAAATAAATGAAACAGAAAGGAAAAATGAAAAAAGAATTAAAAGAAATGAAGACAACCTTAGAGACCTCTGGGACAATATTAAACGCACCAATATTCGAATCATAGGAGTCCCAGAAGAAGAAGACAAAAAGAAAGACCATCAGAAAATTCTTGAAGAGATAATTGTAGAAAACTTCCCTAAATTGGGGAAGCAAATAGCCACTCAGGTCCAAGAAACACAGAGAATCCCAAATAGAATGAACCCCAAGCGGAACACCCCAAGACACATATTAATCAAATTGGCAAATATCAAATACAAAGACCAAATATTAAAAGCAGCAAGGGAGAAGCAAAAGATAACTCACAAGGGGAATCCCATAAGGATAACAGCTGATCTCTCAACAGAAACACTTCAGGCCAGAAGGGAATGGCAAAACATACTTAAAGTCATGGAAGAAAACAATCTACAACCCCGACTACTGTACCCAGCAAGGATCTCATTCAAATTTGAAGGAGAATTCAAAATTTTCTCAGACAAGCAGAAACTGAGAGAATTCAGCAACACCAAACCAGCCCTCCAACGAATGCTAAAGGATCTTTCCTAGATAGGAAACACAGATGGGATAGATAATCTGGAACCCAAAACAATAAAATAAATGGCAGCGGGATCATACTTATCAATAATTACCTTAAATGTAAACGGGCTGAATGCCCCAACCAAAAGACAAAGATTGGCCGATTGGATACAGAAACAAGACCCCTATATATGCTGTCTACAAGAGACCCACCTCAAACCTAGGGACACATATAGACTGAAAGTTAAAGGCTGGAAAAAGATATTCCATGCAAATAAAGACCAAAAGAAAGCAGGAGTGGCAATACTCATATCTGATAAAGTAGACTTTAAAATAAAGGCAGTGAAAAGAGATAAAGATGGACATTACATAATGATCAAAGGATCAATCGAGGAAGAAGAAATAACAATTATAAATATTTATGCACCTAACATAGGAGCTCCACAATATGTAAGGCAAATGCTAACAAATATGAAAGGGGAAATCAACAACAACACAATAATAGCAGGAGACTTTAATACACCACTCACACCAATGGATAGATCAACTAGACAGAAAAGTAACAAGGAAATTCAAACTTTAAATGAAACAATAGACCAACTAGACCTAATTTATATCTATAGGTCATTCCACCCCAAAACAAGGAATTTCACCTTTTTCTCAAGTGCACACGGGACCTTCTCCAGGATAGATCACATCCTGGGCCATAAATCTAACCTTGATAAATTCAAAAATATTGAAATCATCCCAAGCATCTTTTCTGACCACAATGCAGTGAGATTAGATATCAACTACAGGAGAAAACCTCTCAAAACATCCAACATATGGAGGCTCAACAACACACTGCTGAATAACCAACAAATCGCAGAAGAAATTAAAAATGAAATTCAGTTATGCATGGAAACGAATGAAAATGAAAACACAACAGCCCAAAACCTATGGGACACTGTGAAAGCAATGCTAAGGGGAAAGTTCATAGCAATACAAGCTCACCTCAGGAAACAAGAAAAAAATCAAATAAATGACCTTACTTTACACCTAAAACAACTAGAAAGGGAAGAGATGCAGAAGCCCAGGCCTAGTAGAAGGAAAGAAATCTTAAAGATCAGGGCAGAAATAAATGCAAAGGAAACAAAAGTGACCATAGCAAAAATCAACCAAGCCACAAGCTGGTTCTTTGAGAAGATAAATAAAATTGACAAACCATTGGCCACACTCATCAAGAAACAAAGGGAGAAGAACCAAATCAACAGAATCAGAAATGAAAACGGAGAGATCACAACAGAAAACACAGAAATACAAAGGATCATAAGAGACTATTATCAGCAACTATATGCAAATAAACTGGACAACCTGGATGAAATGGACAAATTCCTAGAAAAGTATAACTTTCCAAGACTAAACCAGGAAGAGATTAGATAATATTAATAGACCCATCACAAGCACGGGAATTGAAACCGTAATCAGAAATCTTCCAAAAAACAAAAGCCCAGGACCAGATGGCTTCACAGCCAAATTCTACCAAAAATTTAGAGAAGAGCTAACACCTATTCTACTCAAACTCTTCCAGAAAATTGCAGACGAAGGTAAACTTCCAAACTCATTCTATGAGGCCTCCATCACCCTAATTCCAAAACCCGGCAAAGATGCCACAAAAAAAGAAAACTACAGGCCAGTATCACTGATGAACTTAGATGCAAAAATCCTCAACAAAATTCTAGCAAATAGAATCCAACAACACATCAAAAAGATCATACATCATGATCAAGTAGGCTTTATCCCAGGGATGCAAGGATTCTTCAATATTCGTAAATCGATCAATGTAATACACCACATTAACAAACTGAAAAATAAAAATCACATGATTATCTCAATAGATGCAGAGAAAGCCTTTGACAAAATTCAACATCCATTTATGATAAAAACCCTCCAAAAAGTAAGAATAGAAGGAACATACCTCAACATAATAAAAGCTATATATGACAAACCCACAGCAAACATTATCCTCAATGGTGAAAAACTGGAAGCATTCCCCCTGAAATCAGGGACAAGACAAGGGTGCCCACTCTCACCACTACTATTCAACATAGTTTTGGAAGTCTTGGCCACAGCAATCAGAGCAGATAAAGAAATCAAAGGAATACAGATTGGAAAAGAAGAAGTAAAACTCTCTCTGTTTGCAGATGACATGATCCTCTATACTGAAAACCCTAAAGACTCTATGAGAAAATTACTAGAGCTAATCAGTGAATATAGCAAAGTTTCAGGATATAAAATCAACACACAGAAATCCCTGGCATTCCTATACACTAACAGTGAGAAATCAGAAAGAGAAATTAAGGAAACAATTCCATTCACCATCGAAACAAAAAGAATAAAATACTTAGGAGTATTTCTACCTAAAGAATCAAAAGACTTGTATATAGAAAACTATAAAACACTGATGAAAGAAATCAAGGAGGACACAAACAGATGGAGAAATGTGCCGTGTTCGTGGATTGGAAGAATCAATATAGTGAAAATGAGTATACTACCCAAAGCAATCTATAGATTCAATGCAATTCCTATCAAGCTACCAGAGGTCTTCTTTAAAGAATTAGAACAAATAATTTCTCAATTTGTATGGAAATACAAAAAACCTCGTATAGCCAAAGCAATCTTGAGAAAGAAGAATGGAACTGGAGGAATCAACCTACCTGACTTTAGGCTATACTACAAATCCACAGTCATTAAGACAGTATGGTACTGGCACAAAGAGAAATATAGATCAATGGAACAGAATAGAAAGCCCAGAGATAAATCCACGCATCTATGGACACCTTATCTTTGACAAAGGAGGCAAGAATATACAATGGAGAAAAGACAACGTCTTTAACAAGTGGTGCTGGGAAAACTGGACAGCCACTTGTAAAAGAATGAAACTAGATCACTTTCTAACACCATACACAAAGATAAACTCAAAATGGATCAAAGATCTAAGCATAAGACCAGAAACTATAAAACTCCTAGAGGATAACATAGGCAAAACACTCTCTGCTATAACCCAAAGCGGGATACTCCATGACCCACCTCCCAGAATACTGGAAATAAAAACACGAATAAACAAATGGGACCTAATTAAAATTAAAAGCTTTTGCACAACAAAGGAAACTATAAGCAAGGTGAAAAGACAGCCTTCAGAATGGGAGAAAATAATAGCCAATGAAGCAACAGACAAACAATTAATCTCAAAAATATACAAACAACTCCTGCAGCTCCATTCTAGAAAAATAAACAACCCAATTAAAAAGTTGGCCAAAGAACTTAACAGACACTTCTCCAAAGAAGATATAAAAATGGCTAACAAACACATGAAAAGATGCTCAACATCACTCATTATCAGAGAAATGCAAATCAAAACCACAATGAGATACCACTTTACACCAGTCAGAATGGCTGCCATCCAAAAGTCTACAAGCAATAAATGCTGGAGAGGATGTGGAGAAAAGGGAACCCTCTTACACTGTTGGTGGGAATGCAAACTAGTACAGCCACTATGGAAAACAGTGTGGAGGTTCCTTAAAAAGCTGCAAATAGACCTGCCATATGACCCGGCAATCCCACTGCTGGGCATATACACCGAGGAAACCAGAATTGAAAGAGCCACGTGCACCCCAATGTTCATCGCTGCATTGTTTACAATAGCCAGGACATGGAAGCAACCTAGATGCCCATCAACTGACGAATGGATAAGAAAGTTGTGGTACATATACACAATGGAATATTACTCAGCATTAAAAAAAAATTCATTTGAAGCAATTCTACTCAGATGGACGAAACTGGAGCCCATTATCCAGAGTGAAGTAAGCCAGAAGCAAAAACAACAATACAGTATATTAACACATATATATGGAATTTAGAAAGACAGTAACGAGAACCCAACATGGGAAACAACAAAAGGAACGCAGATGTATAAAATAGACTCGTGGACTTTGTGGATGAGGGTAAGGGTGGGATGATATGGGAGAAGGGCATTGAAGCATGTTAATTGTCATGTGTCTAATCAATCGCCAGCCCAGGATTGATGCTCGGGACTGGTGCAGCGAGATTTCCCGGGGGGGAGGGAGGAGGGAGGGGGGTTCCGGAGGGGAAGCATATGTAAACCCATGGTGATATCATGACAATGTATGGCAAAAGCAATAATAAAAAAAAAAGTCTCTAGAAACAAATGACAATGAGAACACAACTCAAAACCTATGGGATGTAGCAAAAGCAGTTCTAAGATGGAAGTTTACTGCAATACAATCCTATCTCAAGAAACAAGAAAAACATCGAATAGACAATGTAACTTTATACCTAAAGCAACTGGAAAAAGAACAAAACCCTCCAAAATTAGTAGAAGGAAAGAAGTCATAAATATCTGGGCAGAAATAAATGAAAAAGAAATGAGAGAAAGTAAAGATTAATAAAACTAAAAGTTGGTTCTTTGAGAAGACAAGCAAAATTGACAAACCCTTGGTCAGACACATCAAGAAAAAAAGACAGAAGAATCAAATCAACAAAATTAGAAATGAAAAAGGAGAGGTTACAACAGACAATGCAGAAATACAAGTGATTATAAGATACTATTATGAACAACTATATGGCAATAAAATAGATAACCTGGAAGAAATGGATAGATTTTTAGAAAAATTCAATCTTCCAAGACTGAACCAGGAAGAAATAGAAATTATGAACATCCCAATTACAAGCACTGAAATTGAAGCTGTGATCAAAAATCTCCCAAAAAACAAAAGCCCAGAACCAGATGACTTCACTGGAGAATTCTATCAAACATTTAGAGAAGAACTAATGCCTATCCTTCTAAAGTTCTTTCAAAAAACTGCAGAGGAAGGAACACTGCCACTCATTCTACAAGGCCACCATCATCTTGATACCAAAATCAGACAAAGACAACACAAAAGAAAAGTCCAAGCCAATATCATTGATGAACACAGATGTAAAAATCCTCAACAAAATTTTAGCTAACAGAGTTCAGCAACACATGAAAAAGCTCATACATCATAATCAAGTTAGGTTTACTTGAGGGATGTAAGGATTCTTCAATATATGGAAATCAATTTGATACATCATATTAACAAACTGAAAGATAAAAAACCACATGATCATCTCAATAGATGTAGAAAAAGTCTTTGACAAAATTCAGCATCTATTTATGATTACAACTCTTAAAAAAATGGGCATAGAAGGAAACTACCTTAACATAGTAAAGTCCATATATGGTAAGCCTACAGCAAACATTATCCTCAATAGTGAAAAACTGAAAGCCTTCCCCTTAAGATCAGGAACTGTTATTCAACAGTTCTGGAAGTCCTAGCTATAGCAATCAGAGAAGAAAAAGAAGCAGAAGGAATTCAGATCAGAAAAGAAGAGTAAAGCTCTCACTGTTGGCAGATGACGTGATACTGTACATAGAAAACCCTAAAGATAGTATCAGAAAATTACTAAAGCTAATTAGTGATTTTAACAAAGTTGCAGGAGACAAAATCCATACAAAGAAATCACTTGCATTTCTATACACTAACAATGAAAAATTAAGGAATCAATCCCACTCACCACTACAACAAAAAGGATTAAATATCTAGGAATAAACTTACCTAAGGGTATGAAAGAACTGTACACAGAGAATTATAAAACACTGATGAAAGAAATCAAAGACAACATAAACAGAGAGATATTCCATATTCCTGGGTAGGAAGACTCAATCTGACTATACTACCAAACACAGTCTACAGATTCAACATGATCCCTATCAAATTACCAATGGCATTTTTCACAGAACTAGAACAAAAATTTTCACAATTCATATGGAAATACAAAAGACCCTGAATAGCCAAAGCAGTCTTGAGAAAGAAGAATGGAACTGGAGGAATCAAGCTTCCTGACTTCAAATTATACTACAAAGCTACAGTCATCAAGACAGTATAGTCTTGGCACAAAAACAGAAATATAGACCAATGGAACAAGATAGAAAGCCCCAAAATAAATCCATGCACCTATGGGTACCTTATTTTTTTTTACAAAGCAGACAAGAATATACAATGTGGCAAAGACAGCCTCTTCAATAAATGGTGCTGGGAAAACTGGACTGCTACATATAAAAGAATGAAATTAGAACACTTCCTAACACCATACACAAAGATAAACTCAAAATGGATTAAAGAGCTAAATGTAAGACCAGAAACTATAAAACTCTTAGAGGAAAACATAGTCAGAACACTCGATGACATAAATCAAAGCAAGATCCTCTATGACCCACATCCTAGAGTAACGGAAATAAAACCAAAAGCAAACAAGTGGGACCTGATTAAACTTAAAAGCTTTTGCACAGCAAAGGAAACTATAAGCAAGGTGAAAAGAAAACCCTCAGAATGGGAGAAAATAATAGCAAATGAAACAACTGACAAAGGATTAATTTCCAAAATATATAAGCAGCTCATACAACTCAATACTAGAAAAACAAACAACCCAATTAAAAAGTGGGAAAAAGACCTAAACAGACATTTCACCAAAGAAGACATACAGATGGCTAACGAACACATGAAAAGGTGCTCAACATTGCTCATTATTAGAGAAATGCAAATCAAAACTACAATGAGCTATCATCTCACACGGGTCAGAATAGCCCTCACCAAAAAGTCTACAAACAGTAAATTCTGGAAAGGGTGTGGAGAAAAGGGAACACTCTGGCACTGTTGGTTGAAATGTAAATTGAGACAGTCACTATGGAAGATGATATTGGAGATTTCTTAAAATACTAGGAATAAAACTACCATATGACCCAGCAATCCCACTCCAAGGCATATACCCTGAGGAAACTAAAATTGAAAAAGACACATGAATGCCATTGTTCATTGCAGCACTATTTATAGTAGCCTGAAAATGAAAGCAACTTAGATACCCATTGACAGATGAATCGATTAAGAAGTTGTGGTATATATACTCAATGGAATATTACTCAGCCATAAGAAGGAATGCATTTGAGTCAGTTCTAATGAGGTGGAACCTATTTTACAGAATGAAGTTAGGAAGAGAAAGATAAATATTGTGTTCTAAGACATATATACCGAATCTAGAGAAATGGTACTGAATAATTTATTTACGGGCAACAGTGGTGAAACAGACATAGAGAACAGACTTAAGGACATGGGGAGAGGGTGAGATGTATGGAAAGAGTAACATGGAAACTTACATTACCATATGTAAAAGAGACAGCCAACAGGAATTTGCTGTATGGCTCCAGAAACTCAAACAGAGGCTCTGTATAAACTGAGAGGAGTGGGATGGGGAGGGAGGTGAGGGATTTTCAAAAGGGAGGGGATATATGTATACCTATGGCTGATTCATGTTGAGGCTTGACAGAAAACAGCAAAATTCTGCAAAGCAATTATCCTTCAATAAAAAAATAAATTAATAATTAAAAAAAATGGAAAACCAAACAATTATCAGTGAATAAAGATATTCTGGAGACATTGTTCGTATTTCTTAATTACACATACTGGAATGCTATTTATTTATTCCAGAAGCTCAATGTTTTATATTTGAAGGTCTATTGAGTATTTTATCTGTTATACATTTATTATTTTCTGTTAATATCCTTGGATGATAAAAGTAGCTTGCTTGCCCCTCAAGACACAGTTGGCTCTAAGTTAGTTAATACGTCTCTTCCACTAAAGAAATAGGACAGTCAGGTAAAAACAAAAAGCAGTGTGAAGACAACTGGCTATTGATGGTGTAGAATGGATGGGTTTCCCTGGTGGCTCAGATGGTGAAGAATCCGCCTGCAATACAGAAGCCTGGGTTTGATCCCTGAGTTGGATAGTTCCCCTGGAGGAGGGCATGGCAATGCACTCCAGTGTTCTTGCCTGGAGAATACCCAAGGTCAAAGGAGCCTGGCGGGCTAATTCTATGGGGTTGCAGAGTTGGACATGACTGAGCAACTAAGCAATTGGCTGTTGATGTTATAGAAAAGAGGTCCCAGGAAAGTAGCAAAGTATCTTTCTTAATAAGAAATAAAGAGCCTCTTGATGAAAGTGAAAGAAAAGAGTGAAAAAGTTGGCTTAAAGTTTTAGATTTTAGAAAACTAAAATCATGGCATGTGGTCCCATCACTTCATGGCAAATAGATGGGGAAACAGTGGAAACAATGGATGACTTTATTGTTTTGGGCTCCAAAATCACTGCAGATGGTGATTGCATCCATGAAATTAAAAGATGCTTACTCTTTGGAAGGAAAATTATGACCAACCTAGACAGCATATTAAAAAGCAAAGACATTACTTTGTCAACAAAGGTCCGTATAGTCAAGGCTATGGTTTTCCAGTGGTCATGTATGGATGTGAGAGTTGGACGGTGAAGAAAACTGAGTGCCAAAGAATTTATGCTTTTGAACTGTGGTGTTAGAGAAGACTCTTGAGAGTCCCTTGGACTTCAAGGAGATCCAATCAGTCCATCCCAAAAGAGATCAGTCCTGGGTGTTCATTGGAAGTACTGATGTTGAAGCTGAAACTGCGATGGCCACCTGATGTGAAAAGCTGACTCATTGGAAAAGACCCTGATGCTGGAAAAGAGTGAGGGCAGGAGGAGAAGGGGATGACAGAGGATGAGCTGGTTGGATGGCATCACCAACTCAGTGGACATGGGTTTTGGTAGACTCCGGCAGTTGGTGATGGACAGCGAGGCCTGGCATGGTTCATGGGGTCGCAAAAAGTTGGACAGAACTGAGCAACTGAACTGATACTGATTCCTATTACCTATTTCTTACATTTAAGGTTTTCAACCTTTTCAGTTATGACTGAGAAGGCTGCACCAGTGTCTATGACAAATTTTATCAAGAGGCCCACCATTTCAATGACCACCTGAGGCTTGGCCTTAGTTATGTAGGTGGTGTCTCTAAGGCAGAGCCACTTTAGGCATTGGGCCCCATCAGTCTTTAGATTGTCAAACCATCAAAGGCAGAGGGGCCCCTGCCATGCTGGCATCTGGGCCATTTCCTCTGCCAATGACCTGGCTGTTTGCAAAGGGAGCATCAATCACCATCTTTATTCCAGTGTCCCTTCTGTCCACACAGGGCACACTGATTGTGCCTGGGTATCCATGGGCTTTGTGGTCTACTGTGGCCAAACAGGCCCAGAAAGCCTGGCCTCTTTGGTGGTCTCTGAGTGGACCAAAAATTTGTCATCATTTGGGTTTTTTATCTCTTCTGTGTTCATTCCACCTTTTTGGCCATATCCCTATTATTGAAAACCAAATAAGCCAATTGGAACAAATCATTCATAGGGATGAGGACCATCAGTTATCTTTTGAGTTCTGTGCCTGATGGCTGGAGCAGACTGCACTATGAAATGTATGCTCAAAAGGGTCTGTCCCTCAGGTAAGGAGGGATCCACACTTTCATACTTTTCAAAAGCCTTTATGTGTGCAAAAAAAAAGCATGTGCTAGGGACCACTAACTTACCGAGCTCACTGGGCAGGATGTGGGTCTCATGCCACCATTGTTTGAATGCTTTGGGGCATGTCCCGCGCTTCTGTTGCATGGTTTTGTTGCTAGTCAAGCCTGCTGGGTTTTGTGGTTAAGCAAAGCTGCTTTCTTAAGTGATCGTTAGCCTATAGAATATAGCTTAAAAAATATATGTATAGCTATAAAAATATAGCAATATTTTTTTACTTGCAGTCTCCTAGTGAGACCCACTCCAGTACTCTTGCCTGGAAAATCCCATGGATGGAGGAGCCTGGTAGGCTGCAGTCCATGGGTTGCAGAGTCGGACACGACTTCACTTTCACTTTTCACTTTCATGCGTCGGAGAAGGAAATGGCAACCCACTCCAGTGTTCTTTCCTGGAGAATCCCAGACATGGCACAGCCTGGTTGGCTGCCGTCTATGGGGTCGCATAGAACTGGATACGACTGAAGTGACTTAGCAGCAGCAAGCAGCAGCAGCAGCAGCAGTGAGATTAACTATTTAATCATCCACTTTGCCCTTTTACTCTGTCTCTAGTAATACACATTGGAACAAATGTAACAAAAGATGGAATTTTTACAGAGAAAGCAGTAGTACTGAAGAACATAAAACAGCACATAGTAACTGGGGCGTTTCACTGTCATGGATGTAAACATTCAGTATCTTAAAGATAGCAGTTCTCCTTGAATTAAACTATTAAGTGAGTGTGTTGCTTATTTAAAATCTCAAGGTATTCTTTCATGAAACTTGAGAAGCTCTTCTACAGATCATTGGGATGAGCAAAGGAACAAGATTGGCTAATATAACTTCGAAAGTAAGAGCAGTATAAGAAAAACTTAACCCTCTAGGTCTCCAGAATCATTATACATGACAGGAACTTAAAAGATACGCTATTTGAACAGGGTTTAACAAATAAGACAATGGACAGGGAGGCCTGGTGTGCTGCGGTCCATGGGGTTGGACACGACTGAGCAACTGAACTGAACTGATGTGCATATAGAGGGCTTCCCTGGTGGCACTAGCAGTAAAGAACCGGCCTGCCAATGCAGGAAACATGAGACCTGGGTTCGATCCCTGGGTTGGCAGGATCCCATGGGGGAGGGCATGGCAACCCACTCCAATGTTCTTGCCTGGATAAACCCCATGGACAGAGGAGCCTGGTGGGCTATACAGTCCATGGAGTCACAGAGTTGGACATGACTGAAGTGGCTGAGCTCACACGAATGTGCATAAACAATGTAGTGACATTACAAATCCATATACTTTTGATATGTGTCTTTATACTTGAAGTGGATTTCTTGTTGATAACATACACTGGGTCTTATTTTCTGATTCACTCAGACAATCTCTCTTTTAATTGGTGCATTTAGATCATTGGGCTTCCCTTGTGGCTCAGCTGGTAAAGAATCCGCCTGCAATGTGGGAGACCTGGGTTCGATCCCTGATTGGGAAGATCTCCTGGAGAAGGGAAAGGCTACCTACTCCAGTATTCTGGCCTGGAGAATTCCATGGACTATACAGTCTATGGGGTTGCAAAGGGTCGGACACGACTGAGCTACTTTCATTAGACCATTGACATTCAATGTAATTATTGACATAGTTGGGATTATTTACCATGTTTCTTAGTGTTTTCTTTCTGTTGTCCTTGTGCTTTGATCTTATTTTTGTTTTAGTCTCCTTTTCTTCTTTTTGTGGTTTCTGGTATTCAATTTTAAGAGAAAAATTTCAACTCTTTTATAGCTATTTTAGTAAATTACTGAAAGGAATTTGCTTTCTGATTTGTCTTTTCCTCCAAGGTTTCAAATGCAGAAAATAATTATGGTGGTGGCTGACAATGGTGAGTGAGGTAAAAAGCAGTGAAATCATTAAATATGAATTCCCTTTTCCCTGCATTTGCCTCAGTGCCCAGCATGATAAAACAGTGAAAGCAATTTTGATGATAATGACAATAAATCATGTGAAATAATCATTATGCATTCTCTAAAATTAAGAAAGTATAAATATTTAAATGACAAAAACAAGGCATCTTATTTTTCATTTTCTGTACTTACTACCTGTTTTTAACTTGTTAACATTTTGTGATGTTAAATGGGGTTTATTATCTATATAACCTAGTGCTTTAGAGTCCCCCATTTCAGTTTGTTTTCAATGATTAATAATGCTTGTTTATAATTTGGCCTCATTTCAGTGATACTAACTTAAGAATATAGCTCTACTTACACGAAATTCTAAAGAATTGCCAAAAGAAACACCACATAGGAAAAGTAACAATGGTATCACAAATTTAGATTCCTAATCTCAGTCCTTTACTTGTTCCTGGAATTAAACTTACCTTAAAATAACATATCATATATTTTAGAATATGCCAAGAATATAAATACATAAGTAAAGATTTACATTTGGCCTAAAATATTAAAAAGCATTTGTTTGTTGACATTTTTGTTATGAATATAGTGTTGCTTTTTGGCACTAAATTTAAATTATAAGTATATTTTAATTATCTGGGTAGGATTAATATGTTAATTTACTACAGTTGCGTATTTAAATTAATCATTTTCATATCATTTCATTTCCCCTATGCCTTTCAAATTCCTGTGAAGTTCCTCTGGAGGGCAGTATTATCATAACTAATACAATTAGCTCCAGCTGGCTGTGCCAGGGAAGCACTGCATCTTGGCTGTTTCTTGCTTACCTATTTCAGATCATAATGTCCAGCATGACTTTAACTTTTTCACCTCCTTAGGGGAAAACAAAACAAAACAACTCTTCTGTCTTATCTCTTTTGAAGATTAGACGTTAACCCCAGTCACCTATTTAAAAGCAACCCTATTTAAAAGCAAACATCGTTTCTGCTTTACTTATTACTTCTTGATGAAACACTCTGGAAAGCGAATGAGTTGCTAGTATGAAGTGTGAGTTCTGCATGGGAAATTTTTTTTCTAACTGCTTTAATAAAATATAAATAGGAGTTTACATTTGTGCATGTGTTCTCAGTCACTTCAGTCATGTCCAACTCATTGAGACCCTAAGGACTGTAACCTGCCAGGCTCCTCTGTCCATGGGGATTCTCCAGGCAAGAATACTGGATTGGGTTGCCATGCCCTCCTCCACGGGATCTTCCTGACCCAGAGATCAAACCTCAGTCTTCTGCATTGCCTGTGGATTCTTTACCACTAGCGCCACCTGGGAAGCCCAGGAGTTTGAGTAGCAGTATAGAAATCAGCTAGCATAAGGTCTCATCCAAATTTAATTTTCTTTCACATAATATTTTGCTCACTCAATGAGAATTCAAGGTAAAACCAAATTAAAAAAAAAACTCTTTAGAGGTCAAAGTCGTTTTCATGTTTTTGTCTGTAGAGAACACACGTTATTTTAGGAAAATGATGCCACTCAGAAAGCTGTATTTGAGGACTATAACCTTGGTAATCAGTTCATTAAATAATTTATGTGATCTCACTCAGAATTCTAATAGAAAAGGAATTCATTTTATTGAAAGTCAATTGAGATAATTACCTATATAAATAACACCTGAGTCACTGAATTATTTCTTTGTACTATTCTCTTTTTAAAAAATACATTTGAATACTTTGTGCTTTTGAATCTTTATCATTTGCTGCCTAAATAAAAAGTTGTTTGAGGATTTCACAAGTTTCTAAATTACAATCAGAAGTTAAATATTACCTTCTAGATAATTAAAGTTTTCAGACATACGTTCATTTTAATGATGTATTATATAGAAATGTAACAACTATAATTTTGATGTTAAGAAACAAAGTAATGCATATAGGAAGTGATTTTATTTATTTTTTTGCTCTGTTTATCTATTTTTTAGATTCTACTTTGTGCTTTCAAAATCCTTAGTCAGCAATTTATTGGTTGTCTGGGTTAATAGAACGGTTAACACAAAAAAGAAAAGAAGGAAATTCAAATCTAGATAGAATCTCCTGGCTAGTACATGATACTAATTTTATATACATAGTATTGTTTTAAATAAAAGTTTTAGAATGTGGTGATAATAGTGAACCATTATTAAGGTCCACCCAACTGCCCTCCATACTTCTGGAATAGTATTTCTCTTCCTTTTGGAGTTGTCTCCAATTTCCACTTGAATCATGTGTTCCTGGTGGAAGTTTGGCATCTTCATAACCCACCCACCTGTCTGGGCATAGGAGTGAGCTTGGGCCCCAAGCTGAGCCAGTCCATTCCAGGGTCCAGAAAGTAATTGGGAAAAAAATCTTTATTAATTTTCAAAAAAAGTATGTTTTACTTGAGTATATTCCACATCAATTAGTATTCATTTCTGAAGTATAGGAAAATATTGATATGTTAATGTTTAACAGGGGAGCTTCCTCGGTGGCTCAGTGGTAAAGAATCGCCGGCAATGCAGGAGACTCAGGACACCAGGGTTCAATCCCTAGGTTGGGAAGATCCCCTGGAAGAGAGCATGGCAACCCACTCCAGTATTCTTGTCTGGAGAATCCCATGGACTGAAGAGCCCTACAAAGTTGGGCTACAGAGTCGGACATGGCTGAAGTGACTTAACAAGCATGAATGCACTCTATCTGAATCAAATCACTGCATTTTGATGACATTGATGACATGAAAATTTCTTTCCTTCAGAGAAAATAACCTCTTCTCGTCTTCAGCAGATTGTACAGTTGTATTGATCAGTAGCAAATCTCATTGTGAGCATTTACTCTAAGATAGTAGCATAAGGGAGTGGGCTCTAGGAGCAAATGGACTCTGCTTCCTACCTTTTTCTAGTATTGTACTTCTAGCAGAAAGTCATCCTACACAGTGTAAAAATTTTCCAGGGCCTCTTGTTAAAAATTCATGTAATTTTTGCATAGTACTTTATATAATTCCATGTCCAAACTACTGTGTGATGTTTATCCCTGACTTCAGTACTCTTGAGTTCCACTGCCAAAGTCATATTTGAGAAGCAAGAGAGAGAAAATGCATTTGTAATTAAATATAAGTTCAGATCTTAAGTATATTGCTTACCGGTATTGGTCTTGTACAATTTATTTAATTTCTCTAAACCTCAATTACTCCTTGTAACATGGAAATCCTATTTGACTGAACCAAATGAAACTGCCGTTTATGCAAGTTAAAAATAGTGGAGTACTGAAGATTTCTTCTGATTCAGACTAAAATATCCCTGCCTTCCCACATATATATAAATTAATTAATTGTATGCAAAGCTCTCGATAAAGTACTTGAGTTGAAGTAATTTTAATTATGCTAGGAAAATTGTTCAGACCTATATGTTAACAATGTAAACAAAAACACTCTATTACAAATAAACATACCCTCTATGTAATACATGAGAAATCTATACAATTAGAAACACTAGTTACATTTTTAACCACTTATTAGCTACGAGAGTAAACATTAATATTGTTATTTTTAAGTAACTAATTCATGTGATTGTTAAAATGGTCATATATATGAGCGTGTCCCTCATGTATTTACTCAGTAAAGAAAAAGTAGTACAAATAGGTATTATTTAGAAACAGTACAAACAAATATGTCAGGCGTTCTTCTAGATGTCAGGAATACAGCAAATAAGAAGATAAAATCCATTATCTCTGAAGGAATATATGCTAGTAAGGGGAGACTCGTAATAAGCAGGTAGATATATTAAAAAACACATAAATTATTGCATATAAAGATATGAAAGAAAAATTAAAATCTTAAAGTACCTAATCTTAGTAGATACTTTATGTAGATTTTTTAAATTCAAATTTTCTTTAATCATTTTATGTCCATACCATTAAATCACTGCCCATCATTCCTTTTCTTTGTAGCTTAATGTATGTGGGTCCATATATTTGGAGAATTCAGAGAATTCTGAATTACTAGCTTCTTTGGATAGCAAACATCCTGTAGAAAAGCCTCTTTTCTCTTTTTCTTCATTAATGCATCAGCAGTAATACTTAGCTCTGGTTAAAGCATGATAGCACCATAAAATTTTAAGGCTAACTCTAATGTAGGTTAAGAAATATGGTAATTGTTACCAAGGTATTTGACTTCTATTTCCCTAAATAACCAGGCTTCCAAAATGAAACATTTTTATTTCACTTTCTCTTTTTATAGCTGCCTCCCCTTGGAATCTTTTATCATTTTATTGCATTTGAAGCGCTTTCTTTTTGGGGGAAAAAAAAAAAGAACTATTTGAACTTTACAAACAGATATAAATGGAAAGAAAGAAGAGGAAGGTCAGATTTTGGGTCTGCTAACCTCGGCAACGTCCTTTGAAAGTAGTCCCTGGGTAGCTTTAACTTCTGCCAGTGCACGTGAGCCTGAGATCACCCCCAGGCCCAGCCTGCTTGGCACACTGACAGAGGTCACATTTTCACGCAAATGAACAATTTCCCTGATAAAGTGAAACTGGTACTTAAGCACAAGCTCTAATGAGCAGCCTCCGTCTTTAGCTCCCACTTTAAAGTATCCCCAAGGTTCCCAGTACAATTTCATTTGACCTTTAGCTAAAGACTGTATTTTACTAGATCACCAATTCCCCCTGATCCCTGGAGTGTTTGCCTGTGTCAGCACTTATGTGAAACCTACTCTGCACACAAGGCAGGTGTTCTCACTTCCTCTTTAAGGACAGCTCACCAGACCTCTTATCCCCTCCCTCTGATCTCCTCTCTTTTCTTGGGATGATGGCAATGTTCACGCTGTTTCTTCAACTTCTACAAGCATGAATTGATGTATTTTGAATTGATATACTTTGGCCTGGGAGCAAACCATGATTGTGAATTGTCTAAAGTGCTATTATTTTGGGGGCAAACTTAAGGTGGCTCCAGTGGTAAAGAATCCACCTGCCAGTGCAGGGGACACAAGAGATTTTCAATCACTGGGTCAAGAAGATGCCCTGGAGGAGGAAATGGCAACCCACCCCAGTATTCTTGCCTGGAAAATAATCCATGGATGCAGGAGTCTGGTGGGCTGTAGTCAACGGGGTCACAAAGAGTTGGACATGACTGAGTGCACATGCACACACACATAAACGCAAACACGTTATTTTCTTAACATTATAGTGAGCACAGAGTATTTGTACTAAAAGAGCCTCAAATCATTTAGAAACTCCTGTTTTCCTATTTTGATTCATAATTAGGGTTGTATGACAGAGTACGTAATTGGTTATATGGATTTTTTTGGTGTTAGTAACTGGGTTTAATCATACAATATCGGTTTGGTTCAGTTCAGTCACTCACTTGTGTCTGACTATTTACGACCCCATGAACCGCAGCACGCCAGGCCTCCCTGTCTGTCACCAACTCCCTGAGTCCACCAAAACCCATGTCCATTGAGTTGGTGATGCTATCCAGCCATCTCATCTTCTGTCATCCCCTTCTCCTCCTGCACTCAATCTTTCCCAGCATCAGGGTCTTTTCCAATGAGTCAGCTCTTCACATCAGGTGGCCAAAGTATTGCAGTTTCAGCTTCAACATCAGTCCTTCCAATGAACACTCAGGACTGATCTCTTTTGGGATGGACTGGTTGGATCTCCTTGCACTAAAGGGACTCTCAAGAGTCTTCTCCAACATTACAGTTCAACAGCATCAGTTCTTCAGTACTCAGCCTTCTTATAGTCCAACTCTCACTCCATACATGACTACTGGCAAAACCATAGCATTGACTAGACGGACCTTTGTTGGCAAAGTAATGTCTTTGCTTTTTAATATGCTGTCTAGGTTGTTCATAACTTTCCTTCCAAAGAGTAAGCGTCTTTTAATTTCATGGCTGCAATCACCATCTGCAGTGATTCTGGAGCCCAAAACAATAAACTCAGCCACTGTTTCCCCATCTATCTGCCAGGAAGTGATGGAATCGGATGCCATGATCTTAGTTCACTGAATGTTGAGCTGTAAGCCAACTTCTTCACTCTCCTCTTTCACTTTCTTCATGAGGCTCTTTAGTTATTCTTCACTTTCTGCCATAAAGGTGGAGTCATTTGCATATCTGAGATTATTGATATTTCTCCTGGCAACCTTGATTCCAGCTTGTGCTTCATCCAGCCCAGCATTTGTAATAATGTGCCCTGCATATAAGTTAAATAACCAGGGTGACGATATATAGCCCTGACATACTCCTTTTCCTATTTGGAACCAGTCCGTTGTTCCATGTCCAGTTCAAATTGTGGCTTCCTGACCTGCATACAGGTTTCTCAAGAGGCAGGTCAGGTGGTCTTGTATTCCCATCTCTTTCAGAATTCTCCACAGATTACTGTGATCCACACAGTCAAAGGCTTTGGCATAGTCAATAAAGCGGAAATAGATATTTTTCTGGAACTCTCTTGCTTTTTCGATGATCCATCAGATGTTTGCAATTTGATCTCTGGTTCCTCTGCCTTTTCTAAAACCAGCTTGAACATCTGGAAGTTCACTGTTCACACATTGCTGAAGCCTGGCTTGGAGAATTTTAAGCATTACTTTACTAGCATATGAGATGAGTACAATTGTGCGGTAGTTTGAGCATTCTTTGGCATTGCCTTTCTTTGGGATTGGAATGAAAACTGACCTTTTCCAGTCCTGTGGCCACTGCTGGGTTTCCCAAATTTTCTAGCATATTGAATGTAACACTTTCACAGCATCATCTTTTAGGATTTGAAATAACTCAACTGGAATTCCATCATCTCCACTAGCTTTGTTCAAATTATGCTTCCTAAGGCCCACTTGACCTGACATTCCAGGATGTCTGGCTCTAGGTGAGTCATCACACTATTGTGATTATCTGGGCCATGAAGATCTTTTTTGTACAATTCTTGTGTGTATTCTCGCCACCTCTTCTTAATAACTTCTGCTTCTGTTAGGTCCCTACCATTTCTGTCCTTTATTGAGCCCTTCATTGCATGAAATGTTCCCTTGGTATCTCTAATTTTCTTGAAGAGATCTCTAGTCTTTCCCGTTCTATTGTTTTCCTCTATTTCTTTGCATTGATCACTGCAGAAGGCTTTCTTATCTCTCCTTACTATTCTTTGGAACTCTGCATTGAAATGGGTATATCTTTCCTCTTCTTTGCTTTTTGCTTCTTTTCTTTTCACAGCTATTTGTAAGGCCTCCTCAAACAACCATTTTGCTTTTTTGCATTTCTTTTTCTTGGGGTTGGTATTGATTCCTGTCTCCTGTACAATGTCACAAACCTCCATCAGTTCATCAGGCATTCTGTCTATCAGATCTTGTCCTTTAAATTTATTTCTCACTTCTGGATTTGATTTAGGTCATACCTGAATGGTCTAGCAGTCTTCTCCACTTTCTTCACTTTCAGTCTGAATTTGGCAATAAGGAGTTCATGATCTGAGCCACAGTCAGCTCCTGGTCTTGTTCTTGCTGACTCTATAGAGCTTCTCCATCTTTGGCTGCAAAGAATATAATCAATCTGATTTTGGTGTTGACCATCTGGTGATGTCCATCTGTAGAGTCTTCTCTTGTGTTGTTGGAAGAGGGTGTTTGCTATGAACAGTGAATTCTCTTGGAAGAACTCTATTAGCCTTTGCCCTGCTTCATTCTGTATTCCAAGGCCAAATTTGCCTGTTACTCCAGGTGTTTACTGACTTCCTACTTTTGTATTCCAGTCCCCTATAATGAAAAGGACATCTTTTGGGGGTTTTAGTTTCAGAAGTTCTTGTAGGTCTTCATTGAACTGTTAAATTTTAGCTTCTTTGGTGTTACTGGTCAGGGCATAGACTTGAATTACAGTGATATTGAATGGTTTGCTTTGGAAATGAACAGAGATCATTCTGTCATGTTTGAAACTGCATCCAAGTACTGCATTTCAGACTCTTTTGTTGACTATGATGGCTACTTCATTTCTTCTATGGGATTCCTGCCCACCGCAGTAGATATAATGGTTATCTGAGTAAAAGTCACCCATTCCAGTCCATCTTAGTTCACTGATTCCTAAAATGTCAGTGTTCACTCTTGCCATCTCCTGTTTGACCAATTCCAATTTGCCCTGATTCATGGACTTAACATTTCAGGTCCCTATGCAATATTGCTCTTTACAGCATGGAATGTTGCTTCTAACACCAGTCCCATTCACAACTGGTTATTGTTTTTGCTTTGGCTCCATCCCTTCATTCTTTTTATAGTTATTTCTCCACTGATATCCAGTAGCCTACTGGGCACCTACTGACCTTGGGAATTCATCTTTCCGTGTCCTACCTTTTTGCCTTTTCATACTGTTCATGGGGTTCTCAAGGCAAAAACATTGAAGTGGTTTGCCATTCCCTTCTCCGGTGGACCACATTCTGTCAGCCCTCTCCACCATGACCCACCCGTCTTGGGTAGCCCCATATGGCATGGCTTTGTTTCAATGCGTTAGACATGAATGTGGCCCACATGATCAGATTAGCTAGTTCTCCGTGACTGTAGTTTCAGCCTGTCTGCCCCCGATCCCCTCTCTCAGTGCCTACTGTCTTACCTGGGTTTCTCTTACCTTGCATACAATGTCTCTCTCACAGCTGCTCCCACAATGTGCAGCTTCCACCCCTGATCTTGGATGGGGGTTAGCTCCTCTTGGCCGCCGCCCCTGACCTCGCACACAGGATAGCTCCTCTCGGCTGCCTCCCCTGACCTCAGGCTAGGGTAGCTCGTCTTGGATGCCTCCCCTGACCTCTCGCACAGGGTAGCTCCTCTTGGCCCCCGCCTCTTACCTGAGGCCGGGGTTAGCTCCTCTCTGCCGTGCTCAGTGCATGTAACTCCACCGCCAACCTCCGGCCCAGGTAGCTCCTCTCGGCCTCTGCCTCCAACCTCTGGCCCAGCAGGTAGCTTCTCTTGGCCGCGCCCAGTGCGCCGTCGCCGCCGCCGCGCCGCCCAGTGCGCCGTC
>ML663562.1:7596830-7640413 GCA_007570785.1 Antilocapra americana | reverse complement strand
AAAAAAGACATCCTTTTTGAATCTACTGATTTACAAATAATATCTTAGAGATTATTAGGGGCAAACACTTATTCGCCACTAATTATATTGCATAGATGATTGGATAACATCACCCACTCCATGGACCTGAACTTGGGCAAACTTTGGGAGATAGTGAGCAACAGGGAGGCCTGGTGTGCTGTAGTCCATGGGCTCGGGATCGCAAAGAGTTGGGCACAACTGAGCAACTGAACGACAATATATCTGCATTAGAGGGTAGAATTTCCATTCTGCTTCCACGAGTGAAAAGCTTAGACAACACCTTCATCTTTCTGATACTTTCTTACTCCTTTCTGCCAAGGAGAGGACAGTGACTTATTAATTCAATGCCCTGTGGGTCCTGAGGTGATACTGTGATTTGCTTTTCTTGTCATATGATAACTGTGATAGGTTGGGTTTTGTCCATGTAAGGGTGAAGGCTCCAGTTTGGTAGAGTACGTGAATTCTAGAATGAAATACTAGAAAACATATCTTAACCCTTAATGAAAGCTATGTACACTGATTCAGTTTTTCTCTAGAAAACTGTATCTTAATCTTCACCTTTGTCATTCATGTGTATGTATTTCAATCAGTTACAAATGTGTCAGCAAAAGTAAAGTTGGTATTTGCTGTAAAAAAAAAAAAAACCTTTTAATGTGTAGCATGATACCTGTTACTACAATCAACTTTTTTTAAAAAAAAATTGTTGGAGTATAGTTGATAATACAATGTTGTATTAATTTCAGGTGTACTGCAAAGTGATTCAGTTAAACATAAATATATATATAGCCACTTTTTAGATTCTTCTTTCATTTAGGCCATTAAAGAGTACTGAGCAGAGTTCCCTGTGCTTTACAGCAGGTTCTTATTAGTTATCTATTTTATATATAAAAGTCTGTATATGTCAATCCCAATCCCCTAGTAACCGTAAGTTTGTTTTCCGCATCTGTGACCCTACTTCTGTTTTGTAAATAAGTTCATTTGTACCTGTTTTAGACTCCACATATAAGCAATATCACATGATATTTGTCTTTCTTTGTCTGACTTACTTCACTCAATATGACAACCTTCCTTCTTTTTTATGGCTGAGTAATATTCCATTGTATATATGTACCACATCTTTATCCATTCTTTTGATGATGGACATTAAATTGCTTCCATGTCCTGACTATTGTAAATAGTGCTGTTATGAACACTGGAGTGCATGTATCTTTTCAAATTATGATTTTCTCCAAATTATACCCAGGAGTGGAATTGCTGGGTAGTTTTCTATTTTTAGTCTTTTAGAGAACCTTCTTACTGTTCTCCAGAGTCGTAGCACCAATATACATTGCCACCAATAATATAGGAAGGTTCTGTTTTCTCCACACCTTCTCTAGCCTTTAGTCCTTGCTGATTTTTTTATGATGACTATTCTAACTACTGTGAAATGATGCCTCATTGTAGTACTGATTTGCATTTCTCTAATAATTAGTGATGTTGAGCATCATTTCATGTGTATTTTGACCATCTGTATGTCTTCTTTGGAGAAATGTCTCTTATTTTGGCTACACCACATGACTTGCAGGATCTTAGTTCCCTGACAAAGGATTAGGGATTTAACCCAGACTCCAGCCATGAAAGTACTGAGTTTTTAATTACTGGATTACCAGGGAATTCCCCACAGTCACCATTGTTATGTTTATGCATTCTAGCCAATAAAAATTTGAAGCACCTAACTTGTTTTTGAATGGAATGAGTTCAAAAGCAAAATCAAAACTGACTTTGAATGCCCTTAGACATCATTTTACTCTCTAGCATTTCAATCCACACTATTCCCAAGAATCAAATTCATTCCGGTGTATAAAATTGGAAACAACCAGGCTTAGTCAGAATTTAAATGTAAATTATCAGATATTTTAGATCTGACAATATGTAAGTTATGTCTTTAATGACTCAGATATTTGAAACAGATATAGGAATATGTACATAGTGCACATTTTGTGACCTTTTAGTTATATATACCAATCCAGACATTGGAAATACAAATTCACTTGAAAGGACTACAAGACTACTGGACTCTATCAAAGATCTGCTGTATGTTATTTATGGTACCAAATGCTTAATTAGTGATATCTGATTTAATTCATAGAAATCTGTATGGTTAGATGCTATTTCTATTTCACAGGTGAATGAGCTACAGACATAACATTTTGAAGGTTACGTTGTTTGTAAGTCTCTAAATTCTCATGTATGTCAGGATTGTCTCCAGATCTGACTCTTGTGCTATCCTGTCCTCAGAAAAAGGTATGGAAATTTTTCTCTGCCCTCTAAGTTTGACAGGAAAAGATGATTATTATGCTTCACTGATAGCTTCAGTATTTCATTAATATTAATATGATGGCACAAATGTTAGTGGGGTTCCCAGGTGGCACTAGTGGTAAAGAATCTGCCTGTGAATACAGGAGACACAAAAGACATGGGTTCAATCTGCGGGTCAGGAAGATCCCCTGGAGAAGGAAATGGCAACCCACTCCAATATTTTTTACCTGGAGAATTCCATGGACAGAGGAGCCTGGCAGGCCACAGTCCATGGGGATGCAAAGAGTCAGACACTACTGACTGAGCACACACCCAAATTTTGGCAGCTTGAGTCAAATAGATTAGTTTCTCACGACATATATATATATATATTTTTAAACAAAATGACATATGTAAATTATAAATATATATATTTTTTTCTCCAAGACTCTTTTCAATCACCTAACTATTGAACTTACATCGTCAGTAATGGAAAAGTATCTAACAATTTGGATACATTATATGAAGTGTTAGGATGCATAGTTTCTTCTCAGTAAAAGCAAAATTTAATTAATATATAATACACATAAAAGAAAGAAGAGTTTATGTATGGTTCATATGTCTAGGGGAATTTTAATACATTATTTATTTTGTGAGCAGTGATTGTCAGAGTTCTTATGTAGGAATGTGACACTGTTATTTTTGAAGGATAAGTTGAACACAGCATTGTCAATAATTTGAAAAGTGGAGAGGGCAAGAGCGAGCAGTTGAGATGCTATGGCTGTTGTCTCCTAAAATCACCTGATGAGGTCAAGGACAGTGGAGTTGAAGAGAAGGGAGTCAAAGATACACAGGAGGTAAAGTTGAGTACTCTTACTTTGTACATGACTGAGTACTGTGGCCAAGGAGAAGCCAAATACAAGGATGATTTGAAACCTTCTCGCTTGAATGAATGAATAAAGTGTGATCCATTATGAGTGATTCGAAAATGCAGAAAGCGGAACAGACTTGAACTGGTGAGATATCAGGGAATCAAGTCCTAGTCTAAATATGCATGTGGTTTTATGTTCTCCAATGAAACAGTGAGTTGGAAAGTTGTTGTGTTTTTAATCACTGTTAAAATTATATCGTAAGTCCTGAGGTGAGTGTTCTGGTAGAAATTCTATAAACTTGCTAGAATGAGCATGGCTTTACAACAAATCCAGGTATAGAGACTGGCAAATATCAGAGTGGAACTCTGTTAAATAGGTTAATGGTCCTGAAAAACCATTATTCCCCAAGACTAAAAAAAAAAAAAAAAAAAAGTGAGGGATTAAGAAGCTAGCAGCCTTACTTTAATTTTAGAGCAAGTCATATTTCATAGTCTTTTGGGATACTATTTAAAGACATTTTCATCAGGCTAATTCACCAATATTAATTATTATTTATCTCATATTTACAGAATAGTACATTTTATTACATAATTTGCTAGATATGAAAACACGTAGCTCCTTTCCTCCAGGGAGGTTATATTGCAAAAGAGAAATGCAAAGAATCATTATCAGTTATGTATGGCTTTTCAAAATGATAACTTATTGATTTTGACCTACTAAAGTTATAGTCCTCCAGTGCTGCACACATACACAGACATACACATACCCTCATTCTCCAGGTCAAAATCACCAGAAAAGACTTCCATAGAGCAAGTGAGTACATAACTCAATTCAAAAAACATTCATTGTCCATCTCTAGTATGCAAAGCTTTGTTCTAGGTACTGCTTCTTGGAAGTAAATATTAATAATATTTTTTGGGCTTTAAAAAAGCATGTCATAATTTATCAATACAGAATAGGTATGCATTTTTATACATATTCTCTCATTTGATTTTCACAAGTATTCTCTGAACTAGGTAAGTGAACTATTGTCCCACATTTTATACAAGATGTAGTTGTTTGGTAGTAAGGTAATATCATGTTCTTACACTTTGAGATAGAGTTGTTTTTAGTTAGATAAATGGGTCATTATCACAAATGGCAGATAAAAACTAGGGAAGGATTAAACTGAGAGGTATTTGTGGTCTGGAGTGAAAGGATTGGATGCATGTCAGCAATCATACAGTATTTGCCCTAGACTGCCTATTTCCTCAACCACTCAAAGCATCACCAATCAACTCCAGAAATCTATTACACTGGAATTGATCTTAGAATCATTTCTATACAGAACTTCAAACAGCCATTACAGTCCACTGCAAGTGGCATTTGTCATGGAATCTGTTTTTCACTGGATTTAGCAAAGACAAGAAGACAATTAAAAAACTAGGAGATATCAGTAAAGGAAAAATGTAAGGCATATCCTTTTATTGTATTCCTGTTCTGATAACAAAGTAAAGAAAGGCCCTAAATAAAAAAAGACAAGAAAAAATAGACAATAGAGAAAAGGAAAAGAAAAAACTTAGAAAGCAGAGTTATAGCCCTGGTCTCTTAAACTTATCAACCTGAGGTTGATGGTCACTTAAGTAATTAAAACAGTCTTGGTTCTTAATTGTAAACAATGGATGAATTTGAAACTGAAACTACTCCATAAAGCTAGGCTCATTCAGACCTCAGTCATTGAAAAGTACTGTGAGAATAAATCTACTTGCTCACAAAATAAGACTATAAAATTTATCTGTCTTGCCCTAGGTTCTGGGTGAGAGAGAGCCACCTTCCCTTTAACATCAAGTCACTCACTAAGAGCCACACCTTAAAAACACATAGGTACCACTTTACACCAGTCAGAATGGCTGCCATCCAAAAGTCTACAAGCAATAAATGCTGGAGAGGATGTGGAGAAAAGGGAACCCTCTTACACTGTTGGTGGGAATGCAAACTAGTACAGCCACTATGGAGAACAGTGTGGAGATTCCTTAAAAAACTGCAAATAGTCCTGCCATATGACCCAGCAATCCCACTGCTGGGCATACACACTGAGGAAACCAGAATTGAAAGAGCCACGTGTACCCCAATGTTCATCGCTGCATTGTTTACAATAGCCAGGACATGGAAGCAACCTAGATGCCCATCAACTGACAAATGGATAAGAAAGCTGTGGTACATATACACAATGGAATATTACTCAGCCATAAAAAGAATTCATTTGAATCAGTTCTACTCAGGTGGACAGAACTGGAGCCTATTATACAGAGTGAAGTAAGCCAGAAGGAAAAACAAAACTACAGTATACTAACGCATATATATGGAATTTAGAAAGATGGTAACGAGAACCCTGCCTGCGAGACAGCAAAAGAAATGCAGATGTATAGAACAGTCTCATGGACTCTGTGGAAGAGGGCAAGGGCGGGATGATATGGGAGAGTGGCATTGAAACATGTTAATTATCATATGTGAAATCAATTGCCAGCCCAGGTTTGATGCTTGGGGCTGGTGTACCGGGATGACCCAGGGAGAGGGAATCGGGAGGGAGGAAGGAGGGGGTTCTGGAAGGGGAACATATGTATACCCATGGCAGATTCATGTCAATGTTTGGCAAAACCAACACAATAAAGTAAAGAAGAAAAAAAAAACACATAGGTATTTCCATCATATTATGACTGGTGATGTAAAAGAGAAGACAGGTTTAATAGATTCTAAGAAGATTAATATATAAGACCAGTAATGATTGGGAATGGGGGAGTATTCAAAGATGGGTTCCAAGTTTGTGATGTAAGTGAACAACTGAGAGGTGATGACACTTAAAGAAATAAAATATAGGGTGAAAGTCAGAGGAAAGATAATGAATTCAACATCTGACATTGGAGTAGACACTTTCTCTGCCTCAGTGGAACAAGATGCAGAGGTGTGATCTTGGCTCCAACAATCTCTTGCAGTGGATTTTGATTCTAAAATTGGTGACACAGGCTGGTTCACGGTGGGGTTGATCTTTCTCTATCCCATCATTCTTCCCTCTTTCAAGCAGTAAGTAGTAGTAACAACAACAGTAACAGCAACAGCAGTAACAGTTGTAGTCATTATATAGGGTAAAAACTGCAAAGTCAGTTGCCTGGTGCAAAACTACTGGCTGGTGTTTAGTGCTCAGTTGTGTTGTTGTGGAAACATTCTACGCCACAGTTTGGTAACAGTTTTTAGGTGTTTAGCCTTAATCCAGGCTTCCCTGGTAGCTTGGCTGGTAAAGATTCCACCTGCAATGCAGGAGACCCTGGTTCAATTCCCTGGTTGGGAAGATCCCCTGGAGAAGGGATAGCTATCCACTCCAGTATTCTTGGGCTTCCCTGGTGGCTCAGACAGTAAAGAATCTGCCTGCAATGCAGGAGTTCTGGGTTCGATCCCTGGGTTGGGAAGATCCCCTGGAGGAAGGCATGGCAACCCACTTCAGTTTCTTGCCTGGAGAATCCCCAAGGACAGAGGAGCCTGGAGGCTACAGTTCATGGGGTTGCAAAGAGTCAGACACGACTGAGTGACTTAGCACAACACAGCACCTTCTTAATTAATCCAGGTTCTTTGGCCATTTTAAAAAAATAACTGGACATTTAAATGATATAGAGTTGGCTTCTGTGGCTTGCATCTACTGATTCTTGCTTAAATAATTTAAATTCAGGTAACTGTACAGTATACAATTAGGAATGTCAGATTGGAAGTACAGATGCATGAGTATTGGTTCTTTTTTTAAAAATTAATTAATTTTTTCTTTACATTATCGTGTTGGTTTTGCCATGCATTGACATGAATCCACATTGGCTATACATGTGTTCCCCTTCCAGAACCCCCCTCCCTCCTCCCTCTCTATTTGATCCCTCTGGGTCATCCTGGTGCACCAGCCCTGAGCACCCTGTATCATGCATCAAACCTGGGCTGGAGATTCATTTCACATATGATAATTTACATGTTTCAATGTGATTCTCCTATATTATCCCACCCTTGCCCTCTCCCATAGAGTTCTTGAAAATATGCTGAGCTGGAGAGTAGATTAGTATTTGACTTTTAAACTGCTAGCATTAAAGTCCCTGGGGTAGCAGGTGGCAATGAAATTTCAAATACAGTTGAAGATTGTCCTCAGATGAGTTATGGATACTTCATTCTCCAAGACAAAAAAAAAATTCTAGAGGTAATAGCAAAAGTTGAGCACCTGCCTCCCCATAGAATCCTTAACAACTATGACTGATTTCCTTTCCTCCAATGCTTAGAGTTTTATAATGACAACAGAACTCGCTCCTACAACTCAGTATTTCAACCCAAAGAATTTCCTTTTAACTCAAGTTTTTAAATATACTCTTTACAGTGTCTAGTTCATGTCTAAGTTATATTAACAATTATTTATTCTACTGGTCTTTTTGATAAGAATATTTGATGTCTTCATAGATCCTGAACAATTTTTATGATCAGAGATCTCTGCTTTATTACTGGACCTCACTAATACAGTAATATTGGCGAGGTTAAACAAAATAGAAAAAGATACCTAATATTCAAGGAATGCAAGATTTAAAGAAACTCAAAAGTTCCCAACAAAATTTTCAATAGATATTTCTGTTAATATCTGAAAAAAATAACTAAGATTGAGATAAGTGTAGATTATTAAATGATGGGTTTTCAGTAAACTTTTCTTTCTGGATTTTTATTTTTCATCCAACTATCTAGCTCTGCTATTTATCTTGAGCAACAAATATTAATAGATCCCTAATATTATTCAGTTCAGGCACTCAATCTTGTCCGACTTGTTGTGATCCCATGAACCGCAGCATGCCACCTCCCTGACCATCATGAACTCCCAGAGTTTACCCAAACTCATGTCCATTGAGTTGGTGATGCCATCCAACCATCTCATCCTATGTTGTTCCTTTCTCCTCCCACCTTCATCTTTCTCATCATCAGGGTCTTTTCTTTTTTCTTTTAAATATATTTATTTTTTTATTTACTTTCTTTACATTATTGTGTTGATTTTACCATACATTGACATGAATCTGCCCTGGGTATACATGTGTTCCCCTTCCAGAACCTCACTCTCAGCTCCCTCCTGATTCCATCCCTCTGGGTCATCCCGGTGCACCAGCCTTGAGCACCCTGTATCATGCATCAATCCTGGGCTGGCGATTCATTTCACAGGGTCTTTTCAAATGAGTCAGCTCTTCACATCAGGTGGCCAAAGTATTGCAGTTTCATCTTCAACATCAGACCTTCCAATGAACGAGTCTCCTTGCAGTCCAAAGGACTCTCAAGAGTCTTCTCTAACACCACAGTTCAAACGCATCAATTCTTCTGCGCTCAGCTTTCTTTATAGTCCAACTCTCACATCCATATATGATTACTGGAAAAACCATAGCTTTGACTATATGGACATTTGTTGGCAAAGTAATGTCTCTGCTTTTTAATATTCTGTCTAGATTGGTCATAACTTTCCTTCCAGGAAGTAAGCGTCTTTTAATTTCATGGCTGCAATCACCATCTGCAGTGAGTTTGGAGACCAGAAAAATAAAGTCAGCCACTGTTTCCATTGTTTCTTCATCTATTTGCCATGCAGTGATGGAACTGGATGCCATGATCTTAGTTTTCTGAATGTTGAACTTTAAGCCAATTTTTTCACTCTCCTCTTTCACTTTCATCATGAGGCTCTTTAGTTCTTCTTCACTTTCTGACATAAGGGTTGTGGCACTTGCATATCTGAGGTTATTGATATTTCTCCTGGCAACCTTGATTCCGGCATGGGCGTCATCCAGCCCAGTATTTCTCATGATGTACTCTGCATATAAGTTAAATAAGCAGGATGACAATATATAGACTTGATGTACTCCTTTTCCTGTTTGGAATGAGTCTGTTGTTCCATGTACAGTTCTAACTGTTGCTTCCTGACCTGCATACAGATTTCTCAGGAGGGAAGCTATTCCCATCTCTTTCAGAATTTTCCACAGATTTTTGTGATTCACACAGTCAAATACTTTGACATAGTCAATAAAGCAGAAATAGATATTTTTCTGGAACTCTCTTGCTTTTTCGATGATCCATCAGATGTTTGCAATTTGATCTCTTCTTTATCTGCCTTTTCTAAAACCAGCTTGAACAACTGGAAGATCACTGTTCACATATTGCTGAAGCCTAGCTTGGAGAATTTTGAGCATTACCTTACTAGCGTGTGAGATGAGTAAAATTGTGCAGTAGTTTGAGCATTCTTTGGCATTGCCTTTCTTTGGGATTGGAATGAAAACTGACCTTTTCCAGTCCTGTGGACACTGCTGAGGTTTCTAAATTTTCTAGCATATTGACTGTAACACTTTCACAGCATCATCTTTTAGGATTTGAAATAGCTCAACTGGAATTCCATCATCTCCACTAGCTTTGTTCAAATTATGCTTCCTAAGGCCCACTTGACTTCACATTCCAGGATGTCTGGCTCTAGGTGAGTCATCACAACATCGCAATTATCTGGGTTGTGAAGATCTTTTTTGCACAATTCTTTTGTGTATTCTTGCCACTTCTTCTTAATATCTTCTGCCTCTCTCAGGTCCCTACCATTTCTGTCCTTTATTGAGCCCATCTTTGCATGAAATGTTCCCTTGGTATCTCTAATTTTCTTGAAGAGATCTCTAGTCTTTCCCATTCTATTGTTTCCTTCTGTTTCTTTGCACTGATCACTGAGGAAGGCTTTCTTATCTCTCCTTGCTATTCTTTGGAACTCTGGGTTCAGATGGGCATATATCTTTCCTTTTCTCCTCTGCTTTTTGCTTCTTTTCTTTTCACAGCTATTTGTAAGGCCTCCTCAGACAGCTATTTTGCTTTTTTGCATTTCTTTTCCTTGAGGATGGTCTTGATCCCTGTCTCCTGTACAATGTCACAAACCTCTGTCCATAATTCATCAGGCACTCTATTAGATCTGGTCCCTTAAATCTATTTCTCACTTCCACTGTTTAATCGTAAGGGATTTGATTTAGGTCATACCTGAATGGTCTAGTGGTTTTCCCTACTATCTTCAATTTAAGTCTAAATTTGGCAATAAGGAGTTTATGATCTGAGCCACAGTCACCTCCTGGTCTTGTTTTTGCTGACTGTATAGACCTGTTCCATCTTTGGCTGCACAGAATATAATCAATCTGATTTCAGTGTTGGCCTTCTGGTGATGTCCATGTGTAGAGTCTCCTCTTGTGGGCTTCTCTCATAGCTTAGTTGGTAAAGAATCCGCCTCAATGCAGGAGACCCCAGTTTGATTTCTGGGTTGGGAAGATCCCCTGGAGAGTAGAAAGTCTACCCATTCCAGTATTCTGGCCCTGAGAATTCTATGGACTGTATAGTCCATGGGGTCGCAAAGAGTTGGAGATGACTGAGTGACCTTCACTTTCACTCTAATATCCAAGAGCTATATATTTCAAGGATCTGTTTGCTCTTGCCCTAACATATATATAATATATATATCTTCTGATACAAAAGAAGAGGAATCAACCATTTGGAATGAGAACAAACTTATTATCACTTATCATTTTGGTCTTGTGAGTTTGCAGATAATTTCTTATCATTATTAGAAGATTGTATTTTCACATTTCTCTCCCCAATATATTTAGAATCCCCTAAAGGAGCAGATGAGGGCTTCTTCCCTGGTGGCTCAGTGGAAAGAATCCATCTGCAAAGCAGGAAATGCAGCCAATGCAGTTTTGTTCCCTGGATTGAGAAGATCCTGTGGAGGAGAGCATGGCATTCCACTCTAGTATTCTTGCCTGGCGAATCCCAAGGACAGAGGAGCCTGATGGGTTATGGTCCATGGGTTGCAGAATCGGACATGACTGAAGTGACTGAACACACATGCAAGCAAAAGGGCAGATGACATGCCTTAATGATTTTTGGAAATTCAGATGCTAACATTGGATCTAACATGTAGTAGGTTTTCAATACATATTTGTTGAAGGAAAGATAGAAGGAATCATGAACCAGTCAAGAGAAAGTTTATACATATCGATGTTAAAAGATGGAGGAGCAGAGGGGAGGAACTAAGATGGCGGAGGAATAGGACGGGGAGAACACTCTCTCCCAAATAAATACACCAAAAGAACTTTTAAAGGCAGAGCAAACTCCATAAAACAGGATCTGAATGCTGGCAGAGGACATCGGGCATCTGGAGGGATGGCCCATTGCCGACATGAGGAGACAGGACAAAAGAAAAAAAAAAAAGTAAAGGGAGAAACAAAGAGCTGGGGACAGGTTCCGTCCTGGAAGGGGAGTCTGGAATAAAGAGGAAAAAAAGAGGAGAAAGGTTTCTGAATACCAGGGAGCATTCTCTCTGGCGGATTTGCGGTGAATCTTGGAGAGCAATATAGCTGGGAGTAAAAGCAGATTAATAGTTAAGCCCTGCAAGGTACGTCTCTGGCTACAAGTCACAGCGGAGCGGCGGCACGGGCGCCCCACCCCCCACTAGCCAAAGTGGACTGCTCCTGCTCAGGGAGGGGCGGGCCGCACGCTCAGGGAACGGAGCAGCCCGAGGGACCTAACCCCCCAGGAAGAGCCCTCCCCCGCCAGGCCCTCGCACAGAACAAAGGGCGGTGGGGAGTCAACAGAGAGGCGGTCGGCCGGGTGGAGCTGGGCAGCTGTGGGCTGCGGACCGGCCCAGCCCCCGCCTGAGAGCGGCGGGCATAACCCAGCCCCAGCGGAATTGCGAGCAGAGCTAGGTGCTAACCAAGACTTCTGGGGATTCTGGACGGATCGGTGCTGCACACACCTAAGAAGGCGTGCTCAGCTGCACGCTGAGAAAACCTAGCGGTGGAGCCGAGGGAGGGGAGAAGCCACACTCCCCAACTGTGCCGGGCGGGGGACAGAGAGCCTGAGCAGAGGGGGAGGGGGAAGCGCTCTCACCAGGAGCAGGGCAAACCCCAAAGCGCTGAATAGACTCTTAAAAGACCAGCAAACAGAAGATGCTAAAGCAAGCAGAGCGAACAGCTTTGGAACTGACAGGAGTAGCAGATTAAATCCCTGCAGGTGGCGCAGACTGCATAGAAAGGAGTCTATAGACTGTGAGAAGGACAAGCCGGACCAAGAAATTATCTGAAAATAAACTGACCCCTCGCTGTACGCATCAGCACCAGAGAAAGCCTTAATTATAACTGTACTAGGAACATCTTTTAAATTTTTAAAACTTTTTTATACTTTTTTTTTTTTAGAATTTTTAAGTCCCCTATAACCTTGCTATTTTTTTTCTTTTTTCTTTCTTTCTTTTCCTTCATTTTTATTTTCCGTTATTTTTTTAAATCTCCTCTTTCTCCCTTATTGTATTCTCCATCCTATTTCTTTTCTTACCTTTTATATCTCCACTTTTTCCCCCTTTTTAAATTTTTTAATTGATTTTTTTATTTTCTCCTTTATCTTTCTTTCTTTCTTTTTTTTGTAAAAGTATTTTTGAGAATCCAGTCTTTTTTTTTTTTTTTTAAATTGTTTTTGCCATACAATGTCATGATATCACCATGGGTTTACGTATGCTTCCCCTCCGGCACCCCCCCCCCCCCTCCCCCCCCCCCCGGGAATCTCGCTGCACCAGTCCCGAGCATCAATCCTGGGCTGGCGATTGATTAGACACATGACAATTAACATGCTTCAATGCCCTTCTTTACCCTAGATCTTTATTCTTTGCTTATTAGTACTTGGTATCAACTTTGTACCTTTACGGATCCAAGCTCCAGTACCCATTGTTACCTGGGAGTGAGATCATTGGCTTGACTGCTCTCTCCCCATTCTTGTCTCTCCTTATTTTTCTTTCCTTTCTTCTCCTACCAGGACACCTTCAACATCCCTTTCCCATGTATATTCTCTGCCCAACTCTGGGACTCTGCTTGAGTGTTACAAGTTTGCTTATTAGTATTTGGTATTAACTTTGTACCTTTAAGGATCCAAGCTCCAGTACCCATTGTTACCTGGGAGTGAGATCATTGGCTTGATTGCTCTCTCCCCATTCTTGTCTCTCCTTATTTTTCTTTCCTTTCTTCTCCTACCAGGACACCTTCAACATCCCTTTCCCATGTATATTCTCTGCCCAACTCTGGGACTCTGCTTGAGTGTTACAAGTTATGAAGAACACTGAAATAAATGACCACTGGCTGGATCTGTCTCTATCCATTTGACTCTCTCTTTTCTCTCTCTGGTCAATTCTGTCTCCTTCCACCTACTTCTCATTTCGGAATAACTCTGTGAACATCTCCGAGGGATCCAGGCGGTCCATGCCATGTAACTCTGTGTACCTGACAGGGTGTCCCTCACTGTGAAGAAACGTCTCATCACTAAACTAGAGGTTCTGCCACCATCAGTGCATAAATGAAAGAGTCCTGAGGCTACTGGAAGACAGGAGGCTAAACCCAGACCTTGAGAACTCCAGAAAACTCCTGGATCCAAGAGTTAATTAATCGATAGGAACTCATCAAACTCCTTCATGCCAAAACTGAAACCAGCCAACCCCCAAGGGCCAACAAGCTCCAGAGTAAGATATACCAAGCAAATTCTCCAGCAACGCTGGAACACTGCCTGGAGCTTCAATACACAGGTTGCCCAAGGTCACACCAAGTCCACCGACACCTCAAAACTCTTTACTGGACACTCCATTGCTAGTAACAGTGAGGAAACCCAGACCCACCCACCAGAACACCACACAAGCTTTCCCTTCCAGGAAACTTCAACAAATCACACATCCAACCCCTCCTATAGAGAGGAACTCCAACAATAAAGGGACAACACAGCAAGATAAACAAGATGAAAAGGCAGAGAAATACCCAGCAAGTAAAGGAACAGGATAAATATCCCCTAGACCAAACAAAAGAAGAAGAGATAGGATGTCTACCTGACAAAGAATTCTGAATAATGATAGTGAAAATGATCCAAAACATGGAAAATAAGTTGGAGTTGCAGTTCAATAACCTGCAGGCAAGGATTGAGAAGATGCAGGTAAGCTTTAACAAGGACTTAGAAGAAATGAAGAGTCAAAATACAATAAATAATGCAATAAATGAGATCAGAAACACCCTGGAGGGAACCAACAGTAGAATAACAGAGATAGAAGACAGGATAAGTGAGGTAGAAGACAGAATGGCAGAAATAAATGAAACAGAAAGGAAAAATGAAAAAAGAATTAAAAGAAATGAGGACAATCTTAGAGACCTCTGGGACAATATTAAACGCACCAATATTCGAATCATAGGAGTCCCAGAAGAAGAAGACAAAAAGAAAGACCATCAGAAAATTCTTGAAGAGATAATTGTTGAAAATTTCCCTAAATTGGGGAAGCAAATAGACACTCAGGTCCAAGAAACACAGAGAGTCCCAAATAGAATGAACCCCAAGTGGAACACCCCAAGACACATATTAATCAAATTAACAAATATCAAATATAAAGAGCAAATTTTAAAAGCAGCAAAGGAGAAACAAAAAATAACTCACAAGGGGAATCCCATAAGGATAACAGCTGATCTCTCAATAGAAATGCTTCAGACCAGAAGGGAATGGCAAAACATACTTAAAGTCATGGAAGAAAACAATCTACAACCCCGATTACTCTACCCAGCAAGGATCTCATTCAAATTTGAAGGAGAATCCAAAAGTTTCTCAGACAAGCAGAAACTGAGAGAATTCAGCAACACCAAACCAGCCCTCCAACGAATGCTAAAGGATCTTGCCTAGATAGGAAACACGGATGGGATAGATAATCTCGAACCCAAAACAATAAAATAAATTGCAATGGGATCATACTTATCAATAATTACCTTAAATGTAAACGGGCTAAATGCCCCAACAAAAAGACAAAGATTGGCCGATTGGATACAGAAACAAGACCCCTATATATGTTGTCTACAAGAGACCCACCTCAAACCTAGGGACACATATAGACTGAAAGTTAAAGGCTGGAAAAAGATATTCCATGCACATAAAGACCAAAAGAAAGCAGGACTGACAATACTCATATCAGGTAAAGTAGACTTTAAAATAAAGGCAGTGAAAAGAGATAAAGATGGACATTACATAATGATCAAAGGATCAATCGAGGAAGAAGAAATAACAATTATAAATATTTATGCACCTAACATAGGAGCTCCACAATATGTAAGGCAAATGCTAACAAGTATGAAAGGGGAAATCAACAACAACACAATAATAGTGGGTGACTTTAATACACCACTCACACCAATGGATAGATCAACTAGACAGAAAAGTAACAAGGAAATTCAATCTTTAAATGATACAATAGACCAACTAGACCTAATTGATATCTATAGGTCATTCCACCCCAAAACAAGGAATTTCACCTTTTTCTCAAGTGCACACGGGACCTTCTCCAGGATAGATCACATCCTGGGCCATAAATCTAACCTCGATAAATTCAAAAATATTGAATCATCCCAAGCACCTTTTCTGACCACAATGCAGTGAGATTAGATATCAACTACAGGAGAAAACCTTTCAAAACGTCCAACATATGGAGGCTCAACAACACACTGCTGAATAACCAACAAATCACAGAAGAAATCAAAAATGAAATTCAGTTATGCATGGAAATGAATGAAAATGAAAACATAACAGCCCAAAACCTATGGGACACTGTGAAAGCAATGCTAAGGGGAAAGTTCATAGCAATACAAGCTCACCTCAGGAAACAAGAAAAAAATCAAATAAATGACCTTACTTTACACCTAAAGCAACTAGAAAGGGAAGAGATGCAGAAGCCCAGGTCTAGTAGAAGGAAAGAAATCTTAAAGATCAGGGCAGAAATAAATGCAAAGGAAACAAAAGAGACCATAGCAAAAATCAACCAATCCAAAAGCTGGTTCTTTGAGAAGATAAATAAAATTGACAAACCATTAGCCAGACTCATCAAGAAACAAAGGGAGAAGAACCAAATCAACAGAATTAGAAATGAAAACGGAGAGATCAGAACAGAAAACACAGAAATACAAAGGATCATAAGAGACTATTATCAGCAACTATATGCAAATAAACTGGACAACTTGGATGAAATGTACAAATTCCTAGAAAAGTACAACTTTCCAAGACTAAACCAGGAAGAGATAGATAATATTAATAGACCCATCACAAGCACGGGAATTGAAACCGTAATCAGAAATCTTCCAAAAAACAAAAGCCCAGGACCAGATGGATTCACAGCTGAATTCTACCAACAATTTAGAGAAGAGCTAACACCTATTCTACTCAAACTCTTCCAGAAAATTGCAGACGAAGGTAAACTTCCAAACTCATTCTATGAGGCCTCCATCACCCTAATTCCAAAACCCGACAAAGATGCCACAAAAAAAGAAAACTACAGGCCAATATCACTGATGAACTTAGTTGCAAAAATCCTCAACAAAATTCTAGCAAATAGAATCCAACAACACATCAAAAAGATCATACATCATGACCAAGTAGGCTTTATCCCAGGGATGCAAAGATTCTTCAATATTCGCAAATCAATCAATGTAATACACCACATTAACAAATAGAAAAATAAAAATCACATGATTATCTCAATAGACGCAGAGAAAGCCTTTGACAAAATTCAACATCCATGTATGATAAAAACCCTCCAAAAAGTAGGAATAGAAGGAACATACCTCAACATAATAAAAGCTATATATGACAAACCCACAGAAAACATTATCCTCAATGGTGAAAAACTGGAAGCATTCCCCCTGAAATCAGGAAGAAGACAAGGGTGCCCACTCTCACCACTACTTTTCAACATAGTTTTGGAAGTCTTGGCCACAGCAATCAGAGCAGATAAAGAAATCAAAGGAATCCAGATTGGAAAAGAAGAAGTAAAACTCTCTCTGTTTGCAGATGACATGATCCTCTATATTGAAAACCCTAAGGACTCTACCAGAAAATTACTAGAGCTAATCAATTAATATAGCAAAGTTTCAGGATACAAAATCAACACACAGAAATCCCTGGTATTCCTATACACTAACAGTGAGAAAGCAGAAAGAGAAATTAAGGAAACAATTCCATTCACCATCGAAACAAAAAGAATAAAATACTTAGTAGTATTTCTACCTAAAGAAACAAAAGACTTGTATATAGGAAACTATAGAACACTGATGAAAGAAATCAAAGAGGACGCAAACAGATGGAGAAATGTGCCGTGTTCGTGGATTGGACGAATCAATATAGTGAAAATGAGTATACTACCCAAAGCAATCTATAGATTCAATGCAATTCCTATCAAGCTACCAGAGGTCTTCTTTAAAGAATTAGAACAAATAATTTCTCAATTTGTATGGAAATACAAAAAACCTCGTATAGCCAAAGCAATCTTGAGAAAGAAGAATGGAATTGGCGGAATCAACCTACCTGACTTTAGCTATACTACAGATCCACAGTCATTAAGACAGTATGGTACTGGCACAAAGACAGAAATATAGATCAATGGAACAGAATAGAAAGCCCAGAGATAAATCCACGCATCTATGGACACCTTATCTTTGACAAAGGAGGCAAGAATATACAATGGAGAAAAGACAACCTCTTTAACAAGTGGTGCTGGGAAAACTGGACAGCCACTTGGAAAAGAATGAAACTAGAACACTTTCTAACACCATACACAAAGATAAACTCAAAATGGATCAAAGATCTAAGCATAAGACCAGAAACTATAAAACTCCTAGAGGATAACATAGGCAAAACACTCTCTGACATAAACCAAAGCAGGATACTCCATGACCCACCTCCCAGAATACTGGAAATAAAAGCATGAATAAACAAATGGGACCTAATTAAAATTAAAAGCTTCTGCACAACAAAGGAAACTATAAGCAAGGTGAAAAGACAGTCTTCAGAATGGGAGAAAATAATAGCCAATGACGCAACGGACAAACAATTAATCTCAAAAATATACAAGCAACTCCTGCAGCTCCATTCTAGAAAAATAAATGACCCAATCAAAAAGTGGGCCAAATAACTTAAGAGACATTTCACCAAAGAAGACATAAAAATGGCTAACAAACACATGAAAAGATGCTCAACATCACTCATTATCAGAGAAATGCAAATCAAAACCACAATGAGATATCACTTTACACCAATCAGAATGGCTGCAATCCAAAAGTCTACAAGCAATAAATGCTGGAGAGGATGTGGAGAAAAGGGAACCCTCTTACACTGTTGGTGGGAATGCAAACTAGTACAGCCACTATGGAAAACAGTATGGAGGTTCCTTAGAAAGCTGCAAATAGTCCTGCCATATGACCCAGCAATCTCACTGCTGGGCATATACACCAAGGAAACCAGAATTGAAAGAGCCACGTGTACCCCAATGTTCATCGCAGCATTGTTTACAATAGCCAGGACATGGAAGCAACCTAGATGCCCATCAACTGACGAATGGATAAGAAAGCTGTGGTACATATACACAATGGAATATTACTCAGCATTAAAAAAAAATTCATTTGAATCAATTCTACTCAGATGGACCGAACTGGATCCCATTATCCAGAGTGAAGTAAGCCAGAAGCAAAAACAACAATACAGTATATTAACACATATATATGGAATTTAGAAAGACAGTAACGAGAACCCAACATGTGAGACAGCAAAAGGAATGCAGATGTATATAATTGACTCGTGGACTCTGTGGATGAGGGCAAGGGTGGGATGATATGGGAGAATGGCATTGAAACATGTTAATTATCATATGTCTAATCAATCGCTAGCCCAGGATTGATTCTCGGGGCTGATGCATTGAGATTTCCCTGGGGGAGGGAGGAGAGAGGGGGGGGGGGGGGGGTTTGGGGGGGGGGCAGAGGAAAACCCAAAGGGTATTAATGCATTTTATGGCAAAAACAATAAAAGGGAGAAAAAAAAAGATGGAGGTGCAGTATATTAAGAAAAGTATTTCAGATTTTTAGTATCACATGTTTATTAAATACCTAAAAATGATAAATATTTTAGCTACACAAAAGTGATGAACCTTTTTTGTAGGCTATTTATTAGGAAAAGGAACATTTGAGAGATTTTCAATTTGAGAGAAGTTCAGCATTTACTATCACAAGAGTTTGAAAAATGTACACCTTTTTAGTGTTGTTGTTGTTGTTCATGGACTACAGCACTCCAGGCCTCTCCATGCCTCACTATCTCCCGGAGTTCGCTTAAATTTATGTTCATTGAGTCGGTGATGCTGTCTAATCATTTCATCCTCTGCTGCCTGCTTCTCCTTTTGCCTTCTATCATCAGGGGCTTTTCCATTGAGTTGGCTCTTTCCATCAGGTGACCAAAGTATTGGAGCTTCAGCTTCAACATTAGTCCTTCCAATGAATATTTAGGGCTGATTTCCTTTAAGATTGATTGTTTTGACCTCCTTGCAGTCCCAGAGAGTCTTTTCAGGCACCACAGTTTGAAAACATCATTTCTTTGGTGCTCAGCCTTCTTTGTGGTCTGTTTTTAGTATAACAAGAACATTTTATTTAATACTTGTGAGAATGCAGTGATAAGACAGAAAAGAAATGTATTCTGACAAGATTTAGCTAAAGGAGTGCTATATTGAGCAATCGAAGATGTCAGTCTTTGGAAGTTTTCCCAGTCATAAGAACTAAGGCAAATAACATCTGTTTTGCATAGTATTCACCTTCTTTGTGAGTATGAATTGAAAGTAAATAAACTATGATTCTCCTAATTTCATTTTGAGAAGTAAGGATTATCTCTTTCAGAACTTTGACCGACTCCAAATGTTGTCACAAGGTTCAATATGAATTAAGGGTTTGTGTAAGGATGCTTTGAAAAATAATTTGTTTATAGGGTCTGTTTGCAATTAGCAGATGACACTAGAATGACTAGATGAAAATGCTAATTTTATGATGCTTGTATCCTGCTGTTTAATGGATGATTCTGACAATGTTGTAACTAATTTTTTGCATCTATTTTGTTAGAGTTTCCAAAGCCAAGGCATAATTTATACTATTAAATAAAACCTTGGTGTTTTCAATTGAAAAAGAAAAATACTCAAAATAATTTGGATCAGACCTTGTGAAAAAAGCAAGTTGCTTGTAAGATAATCACTTCACTCTGAATAGTTAGTATCTCAGCTCTAAATTTCAATTAATGGTACCAATCAAAAGGCTCAGGCTTTGGTAATTAATTTGGACCTGTGTCAAATTCATTTAAGTGAGAAATCAGCTTTCAAAAATAAAACATGCTTTTATTTAGAGGTTAGCTTTGAAATTTTTAAAAGTTTATCTTTCATTCTGAAAAGTTTCAAAGACTCCTCAAAAGTTTCAAAGACTCACTCTTCAAAAGCTGAATGAAGAGTGAAATAAATACTTATGCATCATCACTACGTTTGACCAATTAATAAGCTCCTATCTGCTCTATTTTCCACTTCCTGAGTGTCCAAATGGATGCTGGAAACATCAAGACATTTCATTCCTAACTACTTCAACTTTAGCCATCTAAGACAAGGACATTTTCCTACCAAATCATAACATATTACACTTCAGAAAATTAACATTAATTCAAAATCATGTTGCAACATGCAAAATCTCCTCAGTTATAGCAAAAAATGTCTGTTAAGGATCTGTTTTACCCCATTGAGGATTCAGTCAAGTTTGATGAATTATCAGTTGTTATGTCCCTTCAATTTCTCACAATCTATAACAATCCTAAAGTTTCCTGCCATTCTTCATATCTGATTCATTGAAGAGTCCGGGCCTTTTGTCTTGTAGAAAAACCAAGCTTTATATTAAATTGTGTGTTTATGACTTGATTTAGGTCAAATATTTTTGATAAAACCACTGCATGAGTAATGCCGGGTACCTCTTACTATACCTTTGGTATAGTAAACCTTCACAAATCTCCTTGAAAGCCTGAGGTCTTTACCAGTCTCTTGAACTTCACCTTCTGTCTTCCCAGAACTATAAATCTGCTGAAAACTTCCCCTTAGCTCTCTCTTTAGCATTCCAGCTGCTGCTTTCTGGCATGTTGTGTTTGTCTATTTTTTCGAGACATGTCCTTCCCATGAGCAGCTTTTTCATCCAAATTTTTCTAAATAAAATTTCATGCAAATTTTTGGCTTTACTTTTCAGCAGTTTCTCCCCTTCATTTTCATCTCTTTGGAAATCCTGGATTTCACATCTCTGCTTCCTTAGTTCAGTGAGATCACAGTTAGTTCATACTGTGTTTTCCTTCACTGACAATTGGCAAATGCCCTCAAGTTTGAAACAAAGATGAACATAGAACTCATATCCATGCATTTCCTTTCTCTTGAGGATCACAGACCCCAGAATTCCGTGCTGGCTCTTCTACACAGCATTCAAATAGATGTTTCATGTATTTTTCATTGTTTTTAGAGTTGTTTTGGAAGACAGATTGCTTTTACACAATTTATTCTCTAATAACCAGATTTAAAGTCTACTCACTTTTCTTTTAATAATAGTCTAGTTATGCAGACTCAGCTTCTGTTCCTTATAACTTAAAATATCATCCAATAAAAAAGAAAATGAAAGTAAAATGATCATTAAGTTCTTTATTGAACTTGGGCAAACAGAGAAATCTGTGGTTTAAAACGTGTTCTGAGGGACTTTCCTGGTAGTCCGGTGGTTAAGACAGCCTTACAATGCAAGAGTGCTGATTTAATCCCTGGTTAGGAAACTAAGATCCCACATGCTGCAGAGTGTGACCAAAAAAATAAGTGTTCTGATTATTCTTTATTTTCCTCTTCCTACAAACCTGCCATTTTGTGTCATATTCTATGCTCTTAGAGACTATATTCTGTGGACTGCATCATCTGGGCTTCTTCTGTTTTAGCTTCTACTTGGGACCAGGCACTAGGGGTCTCTGACAGTAGAGAGTGAATTATTAGGATAGACAGAGTGAGGATTTTTGTTGTTTGTTTGTTTGTTTTTACTTTGCTTGTGCTAGGACTCATGGTGATTCTGGCAATGGCTGTGTTTCTCTGTGCCAATGCTTATAGTTCCTAGAGGCCTTACCTCCTTTCACAGTATCATTCCCCACTTACTATTTCCTGAAACTGTTCTCTTCTTTTGTTTCTTCAGACCTCAAACTCGATTTCCCACTATTACTTCTGGGTGTTTTACCATTCATCGTTTCCTTAGGCATGCCCTCACAGCTGAAAATAGCTGATCAATTAAATACTCTTTAGCTGAAGACTGAAGTAAGCCATCTGTTTCTGAGAAACTTTCACTGACACATTATATTAGTAGTTACTGAGAAATACTCCCAGGGCGGAGGTGAGGGGGGGTGCAGAAGATCAAGTATGTAATAGAAGATTTAAAAGAGAGTAGACTGAGAAATTTGATGTTTATTTCATAGGTTTTTGTAAGTCAGGTTATGTTAACACATAACTAGGTAAAAATCACAGAAGTGCATTAAAAATTGCACATGTTGAGTTTTCATTCACAGAATGTGTCCCTGAAAGCAGGATGCAACAAGATCATTACTCTTAATGCATCTGCTTAGAATGTGGCACATGCCACTCTCACTTAAATTTCATTGACCAAAGCAAGTCATATGGGCAAGCCTGATTATAATGTGTAGAGATAAATGACCCTTCATCAAATGTTGTGAATATTTAGTACACTAAACACAAGGTATTACAGAGGAAGAAAATGAGAAAAAGAAATATTTAAATAGACAAATTAGAATCTTCCAGAACTGAAGGAAATTATGGGTCTCCAAATCAAATATATACTCTGTACTAAGCCAGTTAAACTAATGTAAAGCCATGCTCAGCAAATCAGAGTGAAGTTGTAAAATACTAAAGGTGAAATGTAAATTTTATAACATGTTGAAGAGAAATGACATTTTCTGTGAAAGTATGACAAGTAGATTAAAAGATTGTGTGTTCAATGGAATATTACTCAGCATTAAAAAAAAATTCATTTGAAGCAATTCTACTCAGATGGACGAAACTGGAGCCCATTATCCAGAGTGAAGTAAGCCAGAAGCAAAAACAACAATACAGTATATTAACACATATATATGGAATTTAGAAAGACAGTAATGAGAACCCAACATGGGAGACAACAAAAGGAACGCAGATGTATAGAATAGACTTGTGGACTTTGTGGATGAGGGTAAGGGTGGGATGATATGGGAGAAGGGCATTGAAGCATGTTAATCGTCATGTGTCTAATCAATCGCCAGCCCAGGATTGATGCTCGGGACTGGTGCAGCGAGATTTCCCGGGGGGGAGGGAGGAGGGAGGGGGGTTCCAGAGGGGAAGCATATGTAAACCCATGGTGATATCATGACAATGTATGGCAAAAACAATAATAAAAAAAAAAAAACTCAACTTTCAGAAAACTAAAAAAAATAAAAAATAAAAAAATAAAAGATTGTGTGTCATTAACAACTATAAATACCAGAATACTTTACCAAGATATTGTCTAAGTTCCTTAGAACTCAGTATTTTATGATAGCTAAGCTATCATCCATGAGACAGAAAAATAAAGGCATTTGTGAATCATAGGCAAGGTTTCTACTCTTAAGACTGTCACAGAAATAACTAGTAAAGGCATTAACTGAGCATGAAAAAAATGGATCCAAGTGGAAGGAGAGGGTAAACAGAAAAGTATTACCCCAAAACCCTGATACTGTAATATTTATATCAGATAAAAAGATAAAGAAAATACAATTCAGTAACCAAATGAATGTACAAACAAGATATTGTGCTGTTGAATTTGCTTACACTTAATAACTTGGCTTTAACAGTTATACAAAAAAGATGAAAAAAATTAGAGAATATAAGTGAACCAGTGCAGTTCAAACCCATATTGTTCAAGGGTCAACTGTAGGGATTTTTTTTTTTACTGTACTTGTTATTCGTGCATTTTTCAGTGTATATTAGGTTTTAGGGATTAATATATTTCTGTTGCCTAATATACATTTAGTTTTAATGAAAAAACATTCATATTTACATAAAAAATTTTTACACAATGAACATGCACCTTTTCACAATCATGTCTCTAGATATTTAAGGCAATACATATTACAGAGATCTCATTTTTTGAAATAAGGCAGTTAAGTGAGACATGCGTGAATAACAAACGTATAAAAAAAAATCCCTATAGTTGACCCTTGAACAACATGGGTTTGAATTGCACTGGTTCACTTACATGCAGATATTTTTTTCAGAAAATAGTGCATACTGTAATACTACATGATTCATGGTTGGTTGAATCCACAGAAGCAGAATCACAGGCCAATTGTAAGGTTATACGCAGGTATTCAACTGTGTGGGGGTTTGGTATCCCTACCCCAGTGCTATTCAAGGGTCAACTGCATATATTGTAAAATTTAAAATGCCTTGGAAAGAAATACCGTGTCTTGGACAGAAAAAAAAAAAAAAACCACGTCTTGGATGGAAAAAACTCAATTGACACTGCAAAATAAAACTGAATGGATGGATATATCAAAGACAAGGTAGAATCCTGTCTTTAAAACATAATTTTAAATCAAGAAAAATTGAAACTTCATGACTTAAGAATCTAATGCAGGACACTTAAAAGGATAAGAATGTAGCTTCAACAAAATAGGAGTGTGAACATCATATAGATAGCAGAAATTAATAAAATATAAAATAGTGAAATATATGACATACATATGCGGATGACCAAAACAAAGTCAAAGCTAACTCTTTAGAAAGGAGAATATAATAGAAATATTTTTAGTAAGATTTTTCAGGAAAACAAAATAATAACAAAAGACGAAACATTAACATATGGAATAAAAAAAGGAGAAACAGCTAGAGATATAATAAAGATTTAATATATATATATCATGAAAATGTTCAAGTCAATAAATTTTTAAAATTCTATGCTATGAAACTTATACTAAAATTAATAACCAAAATTATTTCAAGAAAAGAGATTTAAACTCCCCTAAGCAGTAAAATTTTTAATTATTAATCAAAATAAAATATTTATCTCTCAAAGACACAAGAACCAGACAAATTTATAGGTAAGATATACTAAAGCTTCAAAGAACTGATAATGTCTTCCCTATGCATGCATATGTGTGCTCAGTCATGTACAGCTGTTTGTGATTCCAAGGACTGTAGCTTGCCAGGCTCTTTTGTCCTTGTAATTTTCCAGGCAAGAATACTGGAGTGGATTACCATTTCCTCCTCCAGCAGATGTTCCAGAATCAGGGATCCAACTCACATCTCCTGCATTGGCAGGCAGATTGTTTACCACTGAGCCACCTGGGAAGCCCCATTAAAATATATATATTAAAAAGTGAAAATGCAAAATTCAAACAAATGAACCTAGTCACAGATTTTACACCTTCACAAAAACTAACTCAAATCTAAATTATAGACCTAAATATAAAATGCAAAACCAATAAATTTCTAGATGACATAGGAAAAAAATTTAAGTGACCTGAGATTTGGTGATTATTTTTTAGATATGACACCAGAAGCACTGGCCACAGAAGAAAACATTGACAAGTTAAAAAAAACTAAAATAAAAAACTTCTGTCCCCTGAAGGACACTGCTAAGAGAATAAACAAAAGGAGACACAGACTAGGGGAAAATATTTGCAAAACACTTAGCTGTTAAAGTATTGATATTCAAAATATACAAAGTACTGTTAAAACACCACAATAACAAAACAAACAACCCAATTAAAAAATGGTCAAGAATCTAAAAAGACTCCTCTATAAGATATACAGTGGCTCAGTCGGTAAACGATCTGCCTGCGATGCCGAGGACCTGGGTTGGATACCTGGATTGAGAAGACCCCTTGGAGGACAGACAGCATAGCAGTCCACTCTAGTCTTCTTGTCTGGAGAATCCCATGAACAGAGGAGCCTGGCAGGCTGCAGTCCATGGGTTCACAAGGAGTCGGACATGACTGAGTGACTAAGCACACAAAGATACACAGATGGCTTATAAGCATACGAAAAGATGTTTAAAGTTACATGTCATTAAAGAATTGCAAGTTAAAACATCGAGATACCACAATATGACACATTTATAAGAATAGCTAAAATTCAAAAGACAAACTGACAAAAACAAAACAAAAAACACCAAACCTGAGAAATACTCAATGCTGGAAAGAATGTAAAACCTTAGGAATTCTCCTCCATTGTCAGCAGGAATGTGAAATGTTCTAGCCACATCGGAAGACAGTTTGACTGTTTCTGGGCTTCCCTGATGGCTCAGACAGTAAAGAATCTGCCTGCAATGCGAGAGACCTGGGTTCGATCCCTGGGTTGGGAAGATCCTCTGGGGAAGGAAACAACAACCCACTTCCATATTCTGGCCTGAGAGAATTCCGTGGACTACATAGTCTGTGGGGTCACAAAGAGTTGGACACAACTGAGCAACTTTCACCTCCTCAGAGAATTAAATTAAATGTAGTCATATTATATGATCCAACAGTCAGTCTGCTAGGTATTTATTTGGTTGAATTGAAAACTATGTTGACACAAAGACCTACACAACAATCTCCAAATAGTTTGATCCATAATTGCCCCAAACTGAAAGCAATCAAATTATCCTTCACTAGACGACTAAATAAACACATTGTGTTGTATTTATACAATAGAATACTATTCAATGATTTAAAAAATTAACTATGAAGGCACCCAAAAATAAATGAACCTTAAAGGCATATTGCTAAGTGATAGAGGCCAGTATATAAAGGGTACTGTGAAGTTCCTGCTGTATGATATTATGAAAAAGAGAAACTCTAGGGGCAGTGTTAAAAAGAAAGAAAAAAAAAAGAAGTGCTAGTTTCCAGGAGGCTCGGTGATATGGGCATGGATGCAATAGGTGAGAAGTGGGGGGAGAGGGTGTGGGTAGGAGTGAGGTGTGGGGGTTTATAACAGTGGAACTATTCTGCATGACACTATAATGGTGGATACATGATATTATTCATTTGTCAAATCCACAGACCATTATAGCACAAGGGTGAACCTTAATGCACATGATGGAATTTAGTTACCAGTAATATATTAATATTGGGCTCATTAAACATAAAAATATACCTAATATATTAATGTAAAACATTAATAAATAGGTGAAACTGTATGCAGGGGAGAGCAATATGTGGGAACTCTCTATACTATACTGTCTAGCAAATTTTCTGTAAATTCAAAACTATTCTAACAAGTCTGCTAAGTGAAAAAAAATCTGCTGTGCCTTTGTATGAAAAGCATAGACAGGCCAGAGAAAGGTGGAGCGTGATAGTGGAAGGGCAAATGAAATACATCCAACATTTGAGAAACGATTTGACATTTAGACATCAAGACATACTGTAAAGCTGTATCAAATCAGGTAGGCAGATGTTGGTCTAGGGGAATATTTGCTGGAACAATTAAATTGGTGAAAGCTCAGAAACAGACTTATGGACAAATGGAACTTTGATCCCATGAAATAAGAAGCACTGCTGATTAGAGCAGAAAGTGTGGACTCTCCCATGGTGCAGGGAATGTTTTCCTATGTCAGAAAAGAATGTTAAAATCTTACTTTATGGCAAACATACAAAAGAAAAAGAAAAAACAAAGTCCTGATGGATAAAGGAATGAAATGATAAAAAACAAAGTTTTAAAGAATTTAGAAGAAAAATGACTTTCTGGTAGCTAGTTCAGTTCAGTTCCATTCAGTCGTTTAGTCTTGTCTGACTCTGCGACCCCATGAATCGAGGATGCCAGGCCTCCCTGTCCATCACCAACTGCCGGAGTCCATCTAAACCTATGTTCATCGAGTTGGTGATGCCATCCAGTCATCTCATACTCTGTTGTCCCCTTCTACTCCTGCCTCCAATCCTTAGGGTCTTTTCCAATGAGTCAATTCTTTGCATGAAGTGGCCAAAGTATTGGAGTTTTGGCTTCAACATCAGTCCTTCCAATGAACACCCAGGACTGAACTCCTTTAGGATGGACTGGTTGGATCTTCTTGCAGTCCAAGGGACTCTCAAGAATCTTCTTCAACATCACAGTTCAGAAGCATCAATTCTTCGGTGCTCAGCTTTCTTCACTATCCAACTCTCACATCCATACATGACTACTGGGGAAGCAATAGCCTTGACTAGACTGACCTTTGTTGGCAAAGTAACACCTCTGCTTTTAAATATGCTATCTAGGTTGGTCATAACTTTCCTTCCAAGGAGTAAGCATCTTTTAATTTCATGGCTGCAATCACCATCTGCAGTGATTTTGGAGCCCTCCAAAATTAAGTCTGCCACTGTTTCCACTGTCTCCCCATCTATTTACCATGAAGTGATGAGACCAGATGCCATGATCTTAGTTTTCTGAATGTTGAGCTTTAAGCCAATTTTTCACTCTCCTCTTTCACTTTCAAGAGGCTTTTTAGTTCCTCCTCACTTTCTGCCATAAAGGTGGTGTCATCTGCATATCTGAGGTTATTGATATTTCTCCTAGCAATCTTGATTCCAGCTTGTACTTCTTCCAGCCCAGTGTTTCTCATGATGTACTCTGTATATAAGTTAAATAACCAGGGTGACAATATACAGCCTTGACGTACTCTTTTTCCTATTTGGAACCAGTCTGTTGCTCCATGTCCAGTTCCAACTGTTATAGGGGACTGGAATGCAAAAGTAGGCAGTCAAGAAACACCTGGAGTAACAGGCAAATTTGGCCTTGGAGTACAGATGAAACAGGGAAAAGGCTAGTAGAATTTTGCCAGGAGAACACCCTGGTGATAGCAAACACCCTCTTCCAACAACACAGGAGAAGACTCTATACATGGACATCACCAGATGGTTAACACAGAAATCAGATTGATTATATTCTTTGTAGCCAAAGATGGAGAAGCTCTATACAGTCAGCAAAAACAAGACTGGGAGCTGACTGTGGCTCAGACCATGAACTCCATATTGCCAAATTCAGACTTAAATTGAAGAAAGTAGAGAAAACCACTAGATCATTCAGATATGGCCTAAATCAAATCCCTTATCATTATACAGTGGAAGTGAGAAATAGGTTTAAGGGACTAGATCTGATACAGTGTCTGATGAATTATGGACAGAGGTTTGTGACATTGTACAGGAAACAGGGATTAAGACCATCCCCATGGAAAAGAAATGCAAAAAATCAAAATGGCTGTAGCTATGAAAAGAAGAGAAGTGAAAAGCAAAAGAGATAAGGAAAGATATTCCCATCTGAATGCAGAGTTCCAAAGAATAGCAAGCAGAGATAAGAAAGCCTTCCTCAGTGATCAATGCAAAGCAATAGAGGAAAACAATAGAATGGGAAAGACTAGAGATCTCTTCAAGAAAATTAGGGATATCCAGGGAACATTTCATGTAAAGATGAGCTTGATAAAGGATAGAACTTGTATGGACCTAACAGAGGCAGAAGATATTAAGAGTTGGCAAGAATACAGAGAAGAACTGTACAAAGAAGATCTTCATGACCCAGATAATCACAATGGTATGATCACTCACCTAGAGCCGGACATCCTGGAATGTGAAGTCAAGTGGGCCTTAGAAAGCATCACTATGAACAAAGCTAGTGGAGGTGATGGAATTCCAATTGAGCAATTTCAAATCCTGAAAGATGATGCTGTAAAAGCGCTGCACTCAATATGCCAGCAAATTTGGAAAACCCAGCAATGGCCACGGACTGGAAAACTTAAGTTTTCATTCCTATCCCAAAGAAAGGCAATGCCAAAGAATGCTCGAACTACTGCACAATTGCACTCATCTCATACACTAGCAAAGTAATGCTCAAAATTCTCCAAGCCAGGCTTCAGCAATACGTGAACCATGAACTTCCAGATGTTCAAGTTGGTTTTAGAAAAGGCAGAGGAACAAGAGATCAAATTGCCAGCATCTGCTGGATCATCAAAAAAGCAAGAGAGCATCAGAAAAACATCTATTTCTTCTTTATTGACTATGTCAAAGCCTTTGACTGTGTGGATCACAGTAAACTGTGGAAAAATTCTGGTAGTTAAGCATTTCTTACACAAGACTCAAAGTCATAAAAGCTAAAATAAACTTGGTGATAATTTGACTATATTAACAAATGTTTCTAGAAAAGATATCTAGTCCACCTTCAAAAATTAATAGAAAAACTGCGGACTTAGAGAAAATAATTACAACAATTATCTTTGACTAAGGACTAGTTATCACTGCTTCTAAACTACTCAGAAAAAATTAGCAACTAAATAGAAGAATGAGCAAAATATATAGTAGAAGAACCTGGTGAACCATATAAATAAGTCATATAAATAAATATTCAATTGTATCTTTTATGTATTTGGGAAAATGCAAAATTAAACAATAATGAGATATTATTTTATACTTATTAGAATGGAGAAAAGAAAGTATTTTCTAACATCAAGCTTTTGCTTTGTTGTGGAAAAACAAACATTTATAAGCAATGATAAATGGAGTATAATCAGCGTAACTTGTTAAGTATTTTGGTAATATCTGGTAAATTTGAAAAATATATATTTTTTACTTAGAAATTTTACTCTCATATCAAAAGTCAATATCTATTTTGTCAATATTACATTCTTGCTAATATGATGTGTGGCTTTGTTTGACTAATGTAGGACTCTAAAAATTCTTTTGGTTGTAAAATTTACGTTATATTTTGACTTTATATCAAGACACATTTACCAGACAGAGAAAGCATTGGCCATTGGAATAAAATAGATATCTCAAAAATTTCTTAATATCTACTCAGAAATCAATAGCATTATTATAGTTTCAATATAGTTGAAAATAATAATTGTCTATTTTAATTTGCTGATGAAGATCAAACTCACTGAGCTCTTATTTTTCATGGTTTGTTTTTCTTCACCAAAAGAGAAAACAATTTTGAAAGGCAAGTGATATTTGATTCTTCTGCTTGAGAATTCTGGGTTATAAATAAAAATCCCACTGGCATTCCCATCATTCACCACCTCACTTCTTTCCACATTCTTTTGTATGGGGTCTGACACTATAATGATGTTTCCTAGCCTTTTATTCTTAATCTTGAACAAAAACCCTGGTGTGCCTGTCAGAATTTTAAGGGAAAGAATAAGGAAATTATGTATTATGGTGCCAGTAAATGAGAGACAAATGAATAATTTGAAATGGTAGATTTGAAAGAGACTGAATGGAATTTGCTATTCTTAAGAAAGTTTACTAAAGCATTTAGGAGAAAAAGATCTCAATCAATATATTTTTTCTAACAGCTGAACCATATATATAATTTATTGATTGTTATATTTATCTAGTGATATACGATGCTTTTTACTTCACCTTCGGGCATTGTGGACATTACCAGAAGCAGATTATCTGATTGTTATAGTGTTTAGCAAAATATACTTATTTTGTCAATATAAAATGTGATGAGAGTACTAAATACATTATTCAGGCAGTACAAAAATAAGAAATTCATTGTGACAGTGTCATGAGTCTTATGAGTTTTAAGAAAACATTTATAAAAAGTCAATCCAAAATTAATATCTAAATGTAAAATAATGATATTGTATTTCATTGTGAATTTACTATGTGTCAAGCATTCATAAGTAGTTCACCTGCGGTATCTATTTAGCTCTCAAGTAACTCTATGAATCATTAAATACTACTATTATTCCAATTATGAATGCAGTACTGAATTTTAGATAATATAAGATCACATAGATAGTAAATCTAGTGAGTGGCCTATTATAGAAATTATTCTTCCCTGTCTATCTGTCATGTACTGATTTTCTGCCAGTTTGAGCTATTCATTACTGACAGAGATATTTTGAAGAGTCCAACTAACAAATGAGAAATAGTGTATATTTGCATTTAAGTTACATTGGTGTTTGCTTCACATACTTTTTGATGCCCTGTTGTTAGGTACATGTATACTTAAGATTAATATGTCTTCTTTTAGAATTGACCCCTTTGTCATTCTATAATGTTCCTTTTTATGCTGAAGTCTGCTTTGCCTGAAATTAATGTGATTGCACCAGCTTTATTTTGAGTAGTGATAGCACTGTGTATCCTCTCTTTCTCTTTACTTTCAATTTGAGTCTTTTGGCTTAAGTGAATTTCTTTCAGACAATGTATAATTTGGCTCTTCTATCTCTTCTGACATTCCCTGCCTTTTAATTGGTGTATTAAACCATCTAAATTTGAAGTGATCACCTGTATGGTTAGACTAACATCCACCATTTCTGCAACTGTTTTCTGAATGCTGCATTAGTTCTTTGTTTCCTTTGCATCGCCTCATGATTCTGTCTTTTCCAATTTTAATTCAGTAATTTATATGTCCTGACTTTATCTCCTCTCATAGTGTATCATTTTACTTAAAAATATCTACTGGTAGACTTAAAATGTACAATAAATATTTAAGCTAGTCTAGTCCACCTTCAAATAACATTGTGCTGCCATCCATGAGAGCAGGTATATTATCCCAGAGTATTCCCAATTTTACCATCCCATTTCTTGTGATATTGTTGTCATACACTTTATTTTTTCATATGCTATAATCACACACTGCATTATTTTTGTTATTATAAAATAGTTATCATTTAAGAATAAGAAAAGCAAAGCATTTTATCTTTATTTATTCCTTCTCTGACTCTGTTCCATTTTTTATGAGAATCCTATATTATTTCTTTATTCCTAAAATGCTTTTTTTTTTTTTTTACCATCTGAAAGGCACATCCATGGGCAATGAATATGTCAGTTTTTGTTTGTCTAAGCAAGTCTTTATCTTTCTTTTGAAGGGTAATTTTACTGGATATATAATTCTAGGTTGTGGCATTTTACTTTTTCTTTTTCAATATTTTCAATATTTTATGTTACTCTCTCCTTAACTGGTTTCAGCTAGAAATCCCTGAAGTTCTTATTCTTGTACCTCTACAGGTAGGATGTTTCCTCCTTCCTTGCTGCTGATTTCTTTCAATATTTTATTCTTTCTTTTTGGTTTCCTTCAGTTTGAATCTGAAATGACATGATATGGCTATTTTTTGTGTTTATTCTGTTTGGTATTCTATGAGCTTCATGAATTTGTGGCTTGATGTTGGACATTAATTTTAGAAAATTTTCAACATCGCTATTTTAAGTCTTCTGCTTTAACTTTGATATTCTCCCATACTTCTTTGATGTTCTGTTCTGTTGTATTCCCTATATATTCTGTTCTTTTCCCTTCTTGCCTTCTATAATTTTCAGAATAAATCTCAAAGTTTCCATGGGTCTGTGTATCTGGGTTGTTTAACTGGGTGATGACACCACCCTCATGGCAGAAAATAAAGAGGAACTGAAGAGCCTCTTGATGAAAGTGAAAGAGGAGAGTGGAAAAGCTGGCTTAAAACTCAACATTGAGAAAACTTAGATCATGGCATCCAGTGCCATCACTTCATGGCAAATAGATGGGGAAACAATGGAAACAGTGACAAACTTTATTTTCTTGGACTTCAAAATCAATGTGGATGATGACTGCAGCCAAGAAATTAAAAGATGCTTGCTCCCTGGAAGAAAAGCTATGACCAACCTAGACAGCATATTAAAAAGCAGAGACATTACTTTGCCGACAAAGGTCAGTCTAGTCAAAGCTATAATTTTTCTAGTAGTCATGTATGGATGTGAGAGTTGGACCGTGAAGAAAGCTGAGCACTGAAGGCTTGATGCTTTTGAACTGTGGTGTTGGCAAAGAGTCTTGAGAGTCCCTTGGAATGCAAGGAGATCAAACCAGTCAATCCTAAAGGAGATCAGTCCTGAATATTCATTGGAAGGACTGATGCTGAAGCTGAAGCTCCAATATTTTGGCTACCTGACACGAAGAACTGACTCACTGGGAAAGACCCTGATGCTGGGAAAAATTGAGGGCAAGAGGAGAAGGGACTGAAAGAGGATGAAATAGTTGGATAGCATCACCGACTTGATGGGCATGAGTTTGAGCAAACTCCAGGAGCGAAGGACAGAGAATCCTGGAGTGCTGTAATCCATAGGGTTGCAGAGTCAGACACAACTTAGCGGCTGAACAACAACTATTTTAGGACATTAGCCTTTTGTTTAAATTGGTGTTACAAAAATCTCAATGAGAAATAAGTGATCAGATTTTATTTTAGAGACATAACAAGAATAATATCCATAATTTATTTTGATATTTTTTTTTAATTTCTTTTTTTTATTGGTTTTGCCATACAATGACATGAAACTGCCATGGGTTTACATATGCTCCCCCTCCAGAACCCTCCTCCCTCCTCCCTCCCGATTCCCTCCCCCTGGGAAATCTCGGTGCACCAGCCCCGAGCATCAACCCTGGGCTGGCGATTGATTTCACATATGATAATTAACATGTTTCAATGCCATTCTCCCATATCATCCCACCCTTGCCTTCATTCACAGAGTCCACAAGTTTGTTCTATACGTCTGCGTTCCTTTTGCTGTCTTGCATGCAGGGTTCTCGATATTCTTTTGTTAAAGCTTTATTATGTTATCCTGTTTAGTTTTCAATGTGGCATTAGATACTATGTAAAGGATTTTTTTTAACTTGTTTAGTGACAACTTTTTTAGCAAGAATTGTTTTAGTAAATCTTGTTTGCCATTTCGAGTAGAACTAAGGCTTCATGTTGGAGGATAATTTAAAATCATTCTAAAAAGTAGTTTAAAGGCAGAATAAATGAGCTTTAAATACAAAGGCAAAAAGTATAGACTTCCTTCTATGGATAAGGAAAATTTATTGAAAGTTTTGGTGTGGATGAGCAATATAATAAGTGAAAGAAGTGTATTATGGAGAGTAATTTGGACTTGCAATTAGAATGTAAATTATACAATAGACATATTAGAAGAATAATTCAATTCTCTATTGCATGCATGTGTAGTTCATATGGAAATGAAAAATGACAGGAATGTAATTGATAGACAATGTTAAATGTGGACCTGCCTGAAAGGTTAGTTTGGGGAAAGAGGGAAAATATATAACTTAAATCAGTATTTAGCCATGAAGTTTTAGAATTTATATCAAAGCATACTTGTGTACTCCAGTGTGCTCAGTCTGTCAGTCATGTTTAATTCTTTGCAGTCCCATGGACTATAACCCATCAGGCTCCTCTGTCTATGGAATTTTCCAGGCAAGAATACTGGGGTGAGTTGCCATTTCCTATTACAAGGGATCTTCCAGACCCAGGAATCTAACCCACGTCTCTTGTGTCACCTGCATTGGCAGGTGGATTCTTTACCACCTGGGGAAGCCCAAAGCATACTTATTCCTCCACATAAGTCATTCTAGTATTGCAAATATAACTAACCAATCTTCTTGTGTGAAGCTAAATTAATTTTAGTTATGTAAATAGAAATAAATAACTTTTACTGAGAACTGAATTAGATGTACTATGATTATTGCACAGTTGCACTCATCTCACGTGCTAGCAAAGTAATGCTCAAAATTCTCCAAGCTAGATTTCAACACTATGTAAACTGATAAATTCCAGATGTTCAAGCTGGATTTAGAAAAGGCAGAGGAACCAAAGATCAAATTGCCAACATCTGCTGGATTGTCAAAAAAGCAAGAGAGCTCCAGAAAAACATCTGCTTCTCTTTCATTGACTATGCCAAAGCATTTGACTGTGTGGATCACAACAAACTGTGGAAAATTCTGAAAGAGATGGGAATACCAGACCACCTTACCTGCTTCCTGAGAAACCTGTATGCAGGTCAAGAAGCAACAGTTAGAACAGTTAGAACAGGGCATGGAACAGCAGACTGATTCCAAATTAGGAAGGAGTGTGTCAAGGCTGTATATTGTAACCCTGGTTATTTAACTTATACATAGAGTTCATCATGCAAAATGCTGGGCTGGATGAAGCACAAGCTGGAACCAAGATTGCAGGGAGAAATATCAATAACCTCAGATATGCAAATGACACCACCCTTATGGCAGAAAGAGAAGAGGAACTAAACAGGTGAAAAAGGAGACTGAAAAAGCTAGCTTAAAATTCAGCATTCAAAAAACCAAGATCATGTCATCCAGTCCCATCACTTCATGGCAAATAGATGGGGAAACAATGAAAACAGTGACAGACTTTTTTTTCTTGGGCTCCAAAATCATTGCAGATAGTGACTGCAGCCATGAAATCAAAAGATGCTTGCTCCTTGGAAGAAAAGCCTCTAAAAACAATAGATGGCATATTAAAAAGCAGAGACATTACTTTGCTGACAAGGGTCCATAAAGTCAAAGCTATGGTTTTACCAGTTGTCATATATGGATGTGAAAGTTGGACCATAAAGAAGACTGAGCACTGAAGAATTGATGCTTTTGAACTGTGATGTTGGAGAAAACTCTTGAGTCACTTGGACTGCAAGGAGATCAAACCAGTCAGTCTCAAAGAAATCAATCCTGAATATTCTTGGCAGGACTGATGCTGAGGCTGAAACTCCAATATTTTGGTCACCTGTTGTGAAGACCTGACTCATTGGAAAAGACCCTGATGCTAGGAAAGATTGAGGGCAGGAGGAGAAGGGGAGAATAGAGGACGAGATGGTTGCATGGCATCACCAAGTCAATTGACATGAATTTGAGCAAACTCCAGGAGATGGTGAAGGACAGGGAAGTCTAACAGGCTGCATTCCATGGGGTAGCAGAGTCAGACAAGACTGAGTGACTGAACAGCAACAACATGATTATTGCTCTATCCATCACAGCAATTACATTTACTGTTTTATTTGCAATAAAATCTCATGAAACAGACTAAAGTACCCCTTAAGCAGAAGTAAAACTGAGAGATTATAAAAATTAAATTATATATTTTCAATTCTCACAGCTGTCTTAGATTTTCATAAGGTAATTACCTTACTATCATCAAAATAAACTCAATAAAATGCTTTATAAGAAATGTGTAAGAGGAAATTTTGATACATGTTATTTCAGTTTAAGAAATATACTACTATCAGTTATGTTCTACATTACATTTCTGTATAAAAATAATAATTCTTGTCTCCTAGTATTTTGTAATAAAGTATAATGTAAACTAGTGATTCTGTGAATCAAATTTTTCTTCCTATAAAATACTCCAGCTAGAATATTTACTTGGAAACTGACAGTATATTTATTAGATTTCCAGAAAATTCAACTAAACATCTCATGAAATTCTTCTAATTCCCACTTGTAAAGAATATGAGCAATATTGACTGAGTGTAATGTTCCACTATATTGACTGTCACCAAGAATGTTGAGAATTGATGGCTCCTTTATGAAACCCGGCTCACTCAGGATTTAAAAAACCTTTTAATATAAATTTTCAAGAACTCTGCTTAAAAAGTATTGTGTCTTTGGAAAACCAAAACATAAAACTAAATTGAATTAAATTTCATGTATAAAATTTCAAATTATTATTAGAAACCTTGCACATTAAGTATTTCCAAACCTTTAATAATTGCTTTTCCTTTGATTTTTTTAAAGTAAAAGTATATTTTAAACTTATATTTCCAATTTATTGTTTTGGATGTTTTACATTGCAATTATAGAACTGGCAAATAAATATAGTTATATTTGTCTCTTTAATTTTTTATACCTTGAAATATTGTTGTTGTTGTTTTAGTCGCTAAGTCGTGTCTGACTCTTTGCAATGCCATGAACTGTAGCCTGCCAGGTTCCTCTGTCCATGAGATTTCCCAGGCAAGACTACCTAAGTGGGGTGCCATTTCCTTCTGCAGGGGCTCCTCCCAACCCAGGGATCAAACCTGTATCTCCTGCTTTGCCAGACAGATTCTCTACCACTGAGTCACCTGGGAAGCCCACCTTGTAATACTGCTTTTACATAATTAGAGTAATGATTATTCCACAACACTGATAAAAAGTGATTCTGGAGTACATCCTGGGTTTTGTGTGTGTGTGTGTGTGTGTGTGTGACTCTAATGAGGATGCTACAGTCTTTTCCCATTATGTGTAATACTAGCTTTTGTATTGTATGTATCTTCATAGTGTATACAAGAATATAAGCATAGTCATTAGAATCTAATCTTAATTGTTACAACATTCAGACCTTAAATATTTATGGATTAAGCAAAATAGAAGTTCATTCTTTGATTGACTGACTATGCTCTGAAAGTTGTGATGGAATTGACAAGCGTCTTATTGCCCTGCCTTTCCTGCAAACCTTCCCTCGCTTCTCTTGTACAAGATGATTCACAATCTCAATCGCATCTCAAATGTAAGGGGAAGAAAGGTTGCTTTGGACTTATTGCTAGCACATCACAAAGACATAATCAAAACTCAGATTTTTCTGACTTTAGAAACCTGCAAGGGTTTCCAGATTCCCACACTGAACTGAACTGCTAAGCAACTGCTAAGCTGTAACATTATGGGCAGGGTTTACCATGTAAGAAGTGATTCTTACAATATTTTCCAGATCCTGATGACTTCTTATGAATACAGCTCACAGTATTCTGTACTATTCTGGTTCCAAGGTAGCAAAAAAGCAAAGTGGGAACTTTTGAAGTAGAGAAAAAAAATGTTTAAGTTAGGCAACTTCATTAAAAAAGCATACTGCCCTGAAGCTTGCTGAATGATAGCACTCGATGCTAGTTTGCGAATCTACTTACTCCCATATTCTAGGGCAGGGACAACTTGCCCTTTTATGAAAAATAAGAAAATGCAAAGCAAAATCAATGAAAGGCTTTCATATCTTGCTCAAGTAAGCCTAACCATCTTTTGAGGGGAAGTGTGATGTAGATATAATGTAGTATTTCTGAAATACCTCAGCATGGTTTGAGAATCAGGAGAGGTTTGGAACCGTGGCATGCTTCTAATTTACAACTTAATAACTTGAGTTTCTAGAAATAAACTGGAGTTCTTATTTAAGTTCTTATTTAAGGGTTCTTATTTATTTCTTTGAAAACTAGCAATAATTTAAATTCATGACTTTTGTATTATTCATGCAACCCAATTTAGTGTGAAGAGTGATTCTCAGGTTCAGTGTTTATGAAGGGTATGTCTGGGGGGTATACTGAACTTTATAACAAGCAGATGCTAAAAGTAACTCCTCATGTGCTGCCCTTGTGAATCTGAGCCTGAAATATATTGCATGGTTTTGGCAACCTGATTACAGGAGGAAATGAGAATGTTTTCCTTGAAAAAAAAAAAAAACTTTTGGAAGATACATTCTTTAAAAGCAAATATATGAAAAAAAAATGTTGACAAAAGGATATTTCTCTTTAGGGCAGGAGTCATATTTTAGAATTTGAGACATATTGTTGGTCATTTCTTCGATATAGGCACTGATATGTTTGTTAATCACAGATAAATAATGTTTAGAAATTATTACTAACTGAAGATCCGCTAAAAAATTAAACTTTTATATGTCATATAATTCAATAGGAAAATATGTCGTGTTGTGAGTACAATTTAAATGCTAACAATTAGCTATAATACTAAAATCGCTGTATAAAGAACATTGGACATGACTGGAGGTATTAAATATCTGTTGAATAAAATAAGGAACTCCTTTATAAAATTGTGTTTTCAGAATACTTAATGATAATTAGTGATTTTTTTATTTATAAGAATCTGGCATTTATATCAGCCTTCCAGATGGATAAAATATCACTGTATTTATGACTATCTCATTAAAATTATATAATTTTCACTTTTGCCATATTGTTTCCATTATGTGTTTTTTAAAGAAGTTAATAAGGGTCTTTGAAGGAACATGATCCTATAATTATTATGTATAGCTAAGGTTTTATTTGGAATGTACTAGCAATTATTTTCAAGAGAAAATATTAGTTACTAAACTATATGAGAATTTTAAAACTATCTTCAAATAGCATTTTGAAAACTCTCTTTAGGTATTCTCAAATTTATCAATTCAAGAATATTTGCTGGTTTAAGCTTATGCTTTCATGACTGTGAAAGTAAAGAAGTAAATATAACATTTATTGTATTTTTTAAGTTTATCAAAATTAGCTTCTTCACTTTATTTTATTTTATTTTTTTTATTGTAACTAATTCAAGAAATACTTTTTTCTTTACATTATTGTGTTGGTTTTGCCATACATTGACATGAATCCGCCATGGTTATACATGTGTTCCCCTTCAGAACCCTCTTAAAAAATTGTAGGTAGACCTTGTTGATCAGAAACCTGTTCTCCAATTCTAATTCTTTTATTCTATAATGAAGGAGTTTGGTCAAATTATTTGATGTTTTCCCACATCATCAACTTCAAATTGAAGATAATAGCTAATAAATAAGTAAACAATTTTTCATGTAGAGTAGATTAAATAGTCTGTGTAAGTCCTTGATTCATAATAGGAATTCAGAAAATGATATTTAACGTGTAGATTTTATATTTTTATGCTTTAAAAAGTATGCTATGGTAACAGCAAAAACTCTGTTGCAGCACCAGCAGAAAAAGTAATAACTGTTTGAAGACTCTGAATATAAAAGTAAGGAAAAAATAAAGACTAGGCTGACTGTAGAAGGAAGACAAAATCTGGAGAAATGACCCAAATAGGGGTCTCTGATTAAAGAAATTGAATTTGTACTTTAAACTTTTAACAAAGAAAACTCTGCTCATCTATAACTTCACTGATGGATTCTTTAAAACTTTTGTATAAACTGGAAAGGACAGAACTCTTGCTAACTTGTTTTATGAGGCCAGCCTTATACTCAAACAAGACAAGAACGTTGCCAGAAAAGAGAACTAGAATGACAGGCTAATATTCCTCTTGAACATAGAGGTAAAAGCTTTCAAATAAATATTAGAATATCAAATCAGCTATCAAGTCACACCAGAATTATCTTAAAATGGTAATGGATTTGAATTTGTCTAACCAAGGGGGTTAGACAGGTTGGCTTATCTGTTGGTTTATATTCCCCTAGTCTTGTATGAGAGTGCATTAATAACCCTCAAACATTTGCAATTGCTTAATCTACAAGTTGTTCAGAAAATATTAATATCTAAAAGAGCACTGTATGAGATCTCCATATAATCAATGAGGGGAAAGCCAAAACAGTCCTTTTATATAATCTCTAGTGAAATATCCCCGTTTATTAGAGAGTGAAGATTGTAATGGAAAAGGGAACTGGAGACTGAATTGGAAGAGGACTTCTAACATCAAATGAGTTTGATTTGCATGATCCTATGTCTTAAGTTTACTCCACTTGGCTGGGCTTAATAGTTCTACCCAATGCTTCCATGTTGTTGGTGAGCACTGGAAGTTCAAGAAAAGTCTTAAAATTTCTTTTGGACAGAGTAGCTCTGTCTTCTCTGGGTCACCCTGCAATACAGGATATTCAATGCTATTAAGTGTAGGTTCCCCCAAAATAGCCTAGTGAATTGAGATTTTGAGTTTTATACATACAAGACCACTCTTATTTTTTTATTTAAAAAAAATTTTTTTTAGGAAATTGGTGTCTTATTATTTATTTAATTTTTTAGCCACACCATGCAGTATGTAGAATCTTAGTTCCCTGACCAGGGATTGAGCTCAGCTCCCCTGCACTGGGAACACAGAGTCTTAACTACTGGACTGCCAGGGAAGTCCCAAGATAAGTACTCTTTTAAATGCTAATTGAAATTTCTGACCATGAATATTTTAACTTTAATTTTTAATATAAATCTTTCTAAAATATATATGTGCCTCAGACTTCTTAACCCATTCCACATAAAATAATGTAACTTAATATCTGCTTCAAAAATTCAAAGTTAAAAAAAAAGCACACACAGTCTCTGGCTAGTACAGACATACTATTATAGACATTTTTATAATCAGAGCTTTAGATACAGAGAAATAAATCAGAACAGAGGAGGCACTGTAGTCTACTTCACTGGAAAAAATCCTGATACATGTTTTATTTCAAACATATCTCCCCCCCCAAATCAGAGTAACTGGTGTCTATCACCTCTTCAGCCTTCTCCCCACTCCACATATCACATATCACATAAGTCTTCTATTATTGATTTTTCTTTATGGTGGAATATTGATTCTCCTAGAGGCTTCTTGCCTTACTTCTGTATGTGACTATTTCTAACTTTTGATTATTCAGTGACACATCATCTTTTCTTTAATCTCTATTTTTGAGAGCCTTGACAGCTGATGAACCACACTTTTCTAACTACTGCTTCTGCTACAACCAAATTTTATTTACAGCACCATTTCTATTGCCTGATCTCTATTTCTCTTCACTTTCTCCTTCTCTTGTCTGCTTTTGCCAGTAAAACTTCATCTTTCTATTAGATGATTTAGAAAGTATTTTAAATTTCCAGTTAGCAAACATTAAATATTATAATAATAATAACTTCTGAGTGTTAGTGTTTCCTTACCTTTGTAATTTGAGTGTAGCTTTTGAAATTTAACATGCATGGGACTTTCCCAAGCACTTACTCATTTATTTAATAAATATTTGTTGAATTCTTACTATGAACAAAGGACTGTGCTAGATGCTGAATAAAATGACCAGTAAGATGGAAATGTCTCATCCATGATGGGGTTTTGGTGGAGGTGGTGATGTTCATGTTTAATATTATATAATATTTTAGAAATTGTTTAATTTTCCTAAGCTTCAACTTATACCTCGATAATGAGGATAGTAATATGTATCACAAGATTGTGTTTGAAATTAAATATGGTTATGTATTAAAAGTATTCATTTTAACTTTTAATAATTAAGAACTCAGTTATGGTTGTTTCTATTAGTCTACTGTCATTATTTTACTATGTGTGAAAAAGAACTAAAGAGCCTCTTGATGAAAGTGAAAGAGGAGAGTGAAAAAGTTGGCTTAAAGCTCAACATTCAGAAAACTAAAATCATGACATCTGGTCCCATCACTTCATGGCAAATAGATGGGGAAACAGTGGAAACAGTGACAGACTTTATTTTGGGGGGCTCCAAAATCACTGCAGATGGTGATTGCAGCCATGAAATTAAAAGAAATTTACTTCTTGGTAGAAAAGTTATGACCACCTTAGACAGCATATTGAAAAGCAGAGACATTACTTTGCCAACAAATGTCCCTCTAGTCAAAGCTATGTTTTTTCCAGTAGTCATGTATGAATGTGAGAGTTGGACTATAAAGAAAGCTGAGTACTGAAGAATTGATGCTTTTGAATTATAGTGTTGTAGAAGACTTTTGAGAGTCCCTTGGCTTGCAAGGAGCTTCAACCAGTCCGTCCTAAAGGAAATCAGTCTTGAGTGTTCATTGGAAGGACTGATGCTGAAGTTGAAACTCCAGTACTTTGGCCACCTGATGGGAAGAGCTGATTCACTGGAAAAGACCTTGATGCTGGGAAAGGTTGAAGGTGGAAGGAGAAGAGGATGACAGAAGATGAGTTGATTGGATGGCATCATCGGCTCAATGGACATGAGTTTGAGTAAACTCTGGGAGTTGGTGATGGACAGGGAGGCCCTTTGTGCTGCAATCCATGGGGTCACAAAGAGTTGGACATGACTGAGTGAC
>ML663562.1:7521741-7596430 GCA_007570785.1 Antilocapra americana | reverse complement strand
CACTCCAGTATTCTTGGGCTTCCCTGTGGCTTAGCTGGTAAAGAATCTGCCTGCAATGCAGGAGACCTGGGTTCGATCCCTGGGTTGGGAAGATCCCCTGGAGAAGGGAATGGCTACCCACTCCAGTATTGTGGCCTGGAGAATTCCATGGAGTCTATAGTCCATGGGGTTGCAAAGAGTCGGACACGACTGAATGAATGAGGCTTCCCACGTAGCTCAGTCGGTAAAGTATCTGCCTGCAGTGTGGGAGACCTGAGTTTAGTTCCTGGGTCAGGAAGTTCCCCTTTAGAAGAAAATGGCAATCCACTACATTATTCTTGCCTGGAGAATCCCATGGACAGAGGAACTTGGCAGGCTACAGTTCATGGGATCACAAGAGTTGGACACGACTTAGTGACTTAATGCTATATATATATATAGTTTCGAAACCCATCAGACTCAAACCCATTGAGATTTTTGTAGTGTTTATTATAATATATCACATTATATTGAGAGTATCTATATAATACTAAATTTTGTTTTATTGATAATTCCTTCAAAATTATATAGAAAATACTCAAAGCATACTTAAAAAATAATGTCTATTGTGAGATATAGGTTCCATTTGTGCATGTACATTAGAATAACTGTGAATTCAGAATTTCTATGACCTTATTACATTTTAAGCTACTGTCAATAACTTTTTCATAGACATGCATTAAAACCTCTTTGATTCATGTTTTACTAATTATTCTTGAGATTATATCAGTCTTTCCTTTACATATTCCAAAGGTCTATTTTTTTATTGTGCTTAGGAAGCCATGATTATTGCTATCTTTGTATTTTTGTGATTTGTAAACTATGATGCAGTATGAAGAATGCCATACTTTTCTGTTAACAAAGATTCATTTCTCTCTCATGTAAAATACATTGTGGATCTGTAACATAACTCAGCAATTTCAGGTGAAAGTAGACTCTACATGGCAACTCCACTATGTAAAACTATGCTGTAGGACTCATAGTGGTTACTGAACACTTGATCTGTGGCTGTCTCATGAGAGATATGCTATAAGCATAAAATAATTTCAGTTGCTATTAAAAAATATAAAGTGCTTTTATACTGATTATATACATTGAAATGGTAACATTTTGCATGTATCAGGATAAATAAAATATTGTTAAATTAATTTTACTGGTATCATTTTAGTTTTTAAAAATGTGCTAATAGAAAATTTAGAACTATCTATGTGTGTCACACAATATTCCAATTGGAAAGCTCTGATCCAAAACATACATTTTAATGAGTCTGTAAATAGACATTTTAATGTGTCTATGGACTATGAACTCTTGTGCTTTTGATGTCTGAAAGTATCTTTATTTTACTGATATTCTTAAATAATAAGGCAGCTAGAAGCAGATATTTCAGTTGAAAGTTATTTTCCTAAGCTACGTTATACCATTGCTTTTTGATATGTATGATTGCTGATAGCAAGTATATTGTGAATCTGTTCTCTGTTTTTCTTTTTTGTATGATCTGACTTTCCATTTGCATTTATGATTGTTTCTCTTTAATTCTTGATAAGCTGTAGTTTCAGTGCAATCTGATGTGTGTGTGTGTGTGTGTGTGTGTGTGTGTGTGTGTGTGTGTGTGTGTGTAGTGTGTACTCAGTCATGGCTAACTCTTTGCAATCCTCTGGACTGTAGCCCGCCAGGCTCCAATGTCTGTGAGATTCTCCAGGCAAGAGTTCTGAGGTGGGTTGCTATTTCCTTCTCCAAGGGATCTTCCCAACCCAGGAATCGAATCCATGTCTTCTGCGACTCCTGCATTGCAGGCACATTCCTTACCGCTGAAGGGGTCAAACTGAATAGGTGAGAACTTATTTAGCCTGTTTGGAACTCAGCCTGAAATTTTCACACAAGATTCATGTGTTTTCACTGTTTCTTTAGGTGACTTTTCTGCTACTCATCTGGGATTCTTGGATTCTAATTGTAGGTGGCGTCTCTCAATTTATGCTTCATTTCTCTTAGTGCTCTTTCATATTTCTAAATTTTCTGTCTCTCAATACTGCATTCTGAGTTGATTCCCCAGTTTATCAGTACTCTTTGACTGTGTTCAATCTCTCCTGTTGGATGTTTTCTTTCTAGAGATAATATTCTGATGTCTCAGATCTTCAGTTTATTCACTTTTTAATACATATATTTGTATAGTTTATGCTTTTCCAATTTTGGAGAAAATACTCTGGTGATGCAATTTCTTTGTTTAGCTTTCTAAAGACTGAACTTTTTTTTACATCTTCTCAAAAACTTCAGTTACTTTTATTTCATCTGGAGTGAATCTACCTTTCATTTGCTAATATTTTGGGCTATCATTCTCATTGATAGCTTCAAATACCTTGATTCTTTAACTCGCTATTTCATTTAATAGGTTATCATGAAATTTTCATGTCATTAAATATTCTTCAGATTTTAATTGTTAATATAAATATTATTGCTCTCTATGCACTAATATGGGGCTTCCCAGGTGGCACAGTAGTAAAGAATCTGTCTGCCAATGCAGGAGACACAGGAGATGCCTGTCAATCCCTGGGTCAGAAAGATCCCCTGGAGGAGAGCATGGCAACCCGTTCCAGTATTCTTGCCTGGAGAATCCCATGGACAGAGGAGCCTGGAGGGCTACAGTCTAGGGGGTCTCAAAGGGTCAGACACAAGTTGGCAGCTAAACAATGACAAGCTCTAATATGTTTTGAAATTTTTATTAATATAAATTCCAATACACATTTTTATGCAAAAAATGTTATACATAATAATGAATATCTTGCTAATTCATAAAAGTAAAAGTTTAAAGAATCTGAACATGTTTAGAAATACTTTATTGGGCATATTTCCAATTTATCTTGAAAATTTTTTCTGTTTTCTCTTCTAAATTGCAAATTCTATGACAAATGATAGCAAGATTACAAGACAAGGGATTTTCCTAGAATGACATCACTGATAACCTTAGACAGTTCTCCGTTTAATGGCCAAAGCTAAATTACTAAAATGAGAGTGAATTTAAGACTACAGAAAAATATAGTGGTAGAGTTATCAGTTATCTCATTAAAATGTATCTGAGTGCACAGCAGTTTGACTTTCGATATCAGATCCAATAGACAGTTCCTATATTTTTACTTGATCTTTTTAGCATTATTGCACAATCCATAACTTTTTGTCTTTACTAGCTCTCATTTTCTCTGACTTTTTTCTTCTGGAAATATGTGACTCTTTGTGACCTTAAAAACTGCAGCCTGTCAGGCTTCTCTGTCCATAGAATTTGCCAGGCAAAAATACTAGAGTGTGTAGCCATTCCTTTCTCCAGGGGATCTTTCCAATCCAGGAATTGAACTTGGGTCTCCCAAATTGCAGGCAGATTCTTTACCATCCAAGCCACCAGGGAAGCCCTGGCTAATATATATATGTGTGTGTGTGTGTGTGTGTGTGTGTGTGTGTGTGTGTATATTTTTTTTAAATAGGAAAGACTAAAGAGTAAATATACGATGAATCCAACTATGGAAGTTGAAAACTAAACAACAACATATAATCAAAAAAGCTTAAGGGGGAAAATAATAAAGGTGAGAAGATAAATTAGTGAAATTAAATGAGTAAATTAATGAAATTATTAATGAATCAAATTAATGAAATAGATAATTAGCATAACTGAAAATCAAATAAGACAAAGGAAAACCTTTCCTTGGTTCAAAGGAAAGCTTTTTTTAAAAGTAAGCCTCAACTTAAAGTGATCAAAAACTGAGAAAAAGAAGGGAGGTGGGAAGGGGGTTCTGGAAGGGGAACACATGTATACCCATGGCGGATTCATGTCAATGTATGGAAAAACCAATACGATAGTGTAAAGGAAAAAATTAATTAATTAATTAAAAAATAATGTAAAAGGAAACGCACTATTGATAGTTAAGATGTCAAAAAAGTATTAAGAGAATTTTATGAACAAGTTTAGCCTAATATATTTGAAAATCTCAGTGAAATTTACAAATCCCTTTAAATACAAAATTTACCAAAAACTGAGAAGAGGTGAGAAAGTTTTAGTCAGTTAAAAACGTTTAAGAAAACTGAAACCATAATTTAAGATCTTCAAATGTAATAAATTCCAGTCTTTTTCAGTGAATTCCACTGAACATTTAGGAGAAAATATTCCTATAGAGTAAAACAAGAAAGTTTTTTTAACTCACTACAGAAGGCAGTGTTTGGTATCAATAACCTAACAAGGACTTTTCAAGAAAGGAGCATTATATGTCAATTTTACTTAAGAATATAAATGCAAATATCTGAGAAAAAATATTAAAATACTCCATCAAGCTGTGTATAAGAAGCATATGTCATGAGAAAGTTGAGCTTATATTAAGAATTCAAGGATTTTTTTGACATTCTTTGATCAAACACGTTCTTTGATTCACCACATTAGTAGAATAAAGGGAAACTTATTTGATTGTTTGAACAGATGCATAAAAGCATTGGAAAAATGCAATATCTATGCATGGTAAAACTTCCTAGTAAAGTAAGAGCCGAAAGAAACTTCCCTAATATAAAGTGTGCATGTGTGAAAACCTACTGCCTATCTCACAACTGGTGATGATAATTGATAGCTTTCTCTATAACATTGTGAATGAATAAGGGAGCCATCACTTCTGTTCCATTGGGCTGGCTGATAAAATAAGGTAGGAAAAAAAATTTATAAAACAGATATATAAAGATCAGACAAAAATAATATTAACAATATTTTGAAAACACTCTGTCTTTGTATATAGACTCTAAAGATGATTTCTTTCTTTTCTGCCACACAGTGTGCCTTGTTGGCTCTTCGTTCCCCACCAGGGATTGAACCCAGGCCACAGTAGTGAAAGTGCTGAGTCCTAACCACTGAACCACCAAGGAATTCATTAAAGATGATTATTTTAATTCATAGCAGTTTCTGGATATCAGAAAAATTTCAACTCTATTTTCATAGTCCAGCACCATATAATTGGAAAATGCAATTTATTAGAGAAATCCTTGCAGTGCCGAAATATACAACTCTGTGTGACATCCAAAAAAGATGCATTCAAAAACTCTCTAATATACCTACCACGCGTGTGCAGCATGTGTGCTCTGTTGCTTCGGATGTATCCGATTCTTTGTGACCCCTTGGACTGTAGCCCGCCAGGCTTTGAGTCCATGGGATTTTACAGGTGAAAAACTGGACCAGGTAGCCATGCCCCACTCCAGGGGATCTTCCCAACCTCTCCTGAATTGGCAGCTGGGTTCTTTGCCACCCGGGGAGCTCTCTGAGCACATCAGTTTTGGTCAAGTCAGGAAAGCAGTGGCCAAGAGACACTAGTTTTATAAAAGGAATTGGAAGTTTATACATCCATTGACATGGACTGGGAAGTGAAGGTCTGAAAAAATGTCCCTAGAGGTTACAAAAATGACACTGCAGTCAATGATCTCAGCTGCCTACAACCTTCAAATGAGTATTTGCAAAAGATCACTTAATCCTTATCAACTGGAATGACATCAGGAAAACTGCCCATTCCATGTGCTTATAACTCTGAGACAGAGGGTTTTTACAGGATATCATTTTGGAAGTCTCTGCAAACCTCTTCTCTACTGCTTACTTACGTTTCTGCTTGCAACTGCCATCAGAAAATAAAGGCTTTTCCTTTTCTTCTGCTTTTCAGATCTCAAGTGAGACTCTCTTATTGTCAGATCTTTAGCTAAGAACATACTGGAAACAGATTCTCCCATGATTTGGAGGAAATTGTGAGGAGTGTTAGAATGTAGAGTTACCAACAAGACATCTGATAACCAGGGAAAATAAAACATCTGATAAATTTGGAAGACACACATGATTACTTTAGAATGTTTTACTAGTTTAAATTCTTAGCATTTGACACTTATAAATGTAAGCCTGAAACAAGTCATCTCCTTAATATAGTTAGAAGTCATCAATGCCATTTCTTTTGATATTAAGATAGTCTAAGTTATTCTGATATATAAAATCATTCTGCAAGTTGTTATCAAGGACAGGAAATCCAAATGGTGAAGTTATACACACACACACACACACACACACACACACACACAATATTGTGTGTAAACATAACAGATGAGCCACAATAATCTTAGGTCAAGAATTTTAAGAGTGAGATATAAATATTTGCCAAAGCTCTAGTTGATTCATTTATTCACACTGCTATTTTAAAATATGTCATAGATTGTAACATATTAACTTGGAAATCACTCTTTTATGTAATTTCCACAGTTATATATTCTTGGAATCTCACATTTGCTTTTAAAAGACTAAAAAAACAAACAAACAACAACAACAAAAGCAAAAACATTTCAGTTTTTGCTTTAGGAAACTGAAGAATGTTTATACTTTTGGAACCAAAGATTTATTTTTAAAGAGTAATGTCACCCTCTTGTGGTGTTTTCAGATATTGCTGCTAAAGATAAAGATATTAAAGGGTATTTTTGTATCTATGAGTAATAGGGAAGTATTAACACTTTTCAGTACTCTCCTCTCATACATGCATGCATCCTTAGCTGCTTAGTTGTATTCAACTCTTTGCAACCCTTTGGATTGTAGCCCGCCAGGCTCCTCTGTCCAAGGGATTTTTAAAGCAAGAATACTGGGGAGGGTTGTCATTTGAACCTGGAGGTATCTTCCTGACCCAGGGATAGAACTGCATTGCAGGCTGATTCTTTACCCACTGAGCCATCAGAGAAGCCCTCTCAGTCAGGATAAAATGTATTTAGCCAGCGGTTGAGCCCTTTTGTTTCACTCTTGATGTTAATAACTACTTCAAAGCATTTAAAAATTATTTTGTTTTAGAAAATACTATTACATGGAACGCTTTTAATAATAATTTTAATATTACTGCAAACTTGTTTGTTTGTGATTATTATCTTCTTATCCCATATAAATGTAAGTTATATAAAATACAGACATTGTCTTATTCACAGATTAATCTCTTGAGTCTTGAGAAGTGCATAGTCAGCCAACAATGCCTGATGAATCAATGAATGCAAATGTGAGTGAATGCATGCTTTCTCTCTTTTGTAAATATTTCAAGAAAAATCAATTCCAAAATTTTCCTGATTTTGTAACAAATTAAGCAAATCAGAACTTTTTAAAGTGACCTATTTCAGTAGTATATTGAAAATTTGAATTTGATTACTTATATTTTCACTGCAGATGGTGATCCCAGCCATGAAATCAAAAGACATCTACTCCTTGGAAGGAAGGTTATGGCCAACTTGGATAGCATATTGAAAAGCAGAGACATTACTTTGCCAACAAAGGTCCGTCTAGTCAAGGCTATGGTTTTTCCAGTGGTCATGTATAAGAGTTGGACTATAAAGAAAGCTGAGCATCGAAGAATTGATGCCTTTGAACTGTGGTGTTGGAGAAGACTCTTGAGAGTCCCTTGGACTGCAAGGAGATCCAGCGAGTCCATCCTAGAGGAGATCAGTCCTGGGTGTTCACTGGAAGGACTGATGTTGAAGCTGAACTCTAATACTTTGGCCACCTGATGTGAAGAGCTGACTCATTGGAAAAGACCCTGATGCTGGGAAGGATTAGGGGCAGGAGGAGAAGGGGATGACAAAGGAAGAGATGGCTGGATGGCATCACTGCCTCAATGGACATGAGTTTGGGTGGACTTCAGGAGTTGGTGATGGACAGGGAGGCCTGGCGTGCTACAGTTCATGGGGTCGCAAAGAGTCGGACACAACTGAACTGAACTGAATTATATTTTGAAAATATGAATTTATTTGGTTCACCTGGTGATACAACATAGTGGAAAAAGTGTGGCATTTGGAGTTGGTAAGACAATTTCACTTCTAGCTTTGCTGCTACTGTGATTTGGGGTAAGAGACAAACATTCTATATTATTCTTTTTTGATATTGGAGAGAATAATAACTTCCTTCATAGCACACTGACTGGCTAGAAATATGAGCTTTTATTACTTTGAAATAACTTTTATCAATTTTATTATTAGTCTGAATTATTTAAAACCTCCAAGCGAATTAGTGACTAAACATTTAAAGGTGATACATTTTGTCATGTGTCATGGTAGGCCTAAATGGGGGTACTAAGCTATTTAAGAATCTGCCTGCAATGTGGGAGACCTGAGTTTGATCCCTGTGTTGGGAAGATCCCCTGGAGAACTAAAGTATGTATAAAGGCTTCTAAAAATATTTAAAAAAAAAAAAACTCCTCGATTTCCATCAGAGGGCAGACAGAATGAAGATCACAATCACAGAAAGCTAATTAAACTGATAACATGGACCACAGCCTTGTCTATCTCAATGAAACTATGAGCCATGCCATGTAGGGCCACCCAAGACAGATGGGTCATGGTGGAGAGTTCTGATAAAACGTGGTCTACTGGAGAAGGGAATGGCAATCCACTTCAGTATTCTTGCATTGAGAACCTTACGAATAGTATGAAAAGGCAAAAAAAAAAATGACAGTGAAAGATAAACTCCCCAGGTTGGTAGGTGCCCACTATGCTACTGGACAAAGAACTGACTCATTGGAAAAGACTCTGGTGCTGAGAAAGATTGAAGGCAGGAGGAGATGGGGACGACAGAGGATGAGATGGTTGGATGGCATCACTGACTCAATGAACATGAGTTTGAGCAAGCTCCAGGAGTTGGTGATGGACAAGGAAGCCTGGCATACTGTAGACCATGGGATCGCAAAGAATCAGACATGACTGAGCAACTGAACTGAACAAACATACAAGACCTATTCTTCCTTTTCAAATGCTTACAGTTGAAAAAATAGTTTTAAAACAGCATATTAATGTTATTTATTCTGGAATGAAACTCCAGTTAAGTTCAAACCTGATATTTATCGAATTAAGTGGTGGCTCAGAGGGTAAAGCGTCTGCCCCCAGTGTGGAAACCCGGGTTCGATCCCTGGGTCCGGAAGATTCCCTGGAACAGGAAATGACAATCCTCTCTGGTACTGTTGCCTGGAAAATCCCATGGACGGAGAAGCTTGGTAGGCTACAGTCCATGGGGTCTCAAAGAGTCAGATACAACTGAGTGACTTCACTCACTCACTGACTCATTCAAAATAATTTTAGGAAACTTCTGATGAAAGTATTTAATGTTTTAGTATCATATTTTAGAAACAGAAAATGTCATTACTTTTAAGGAAGTGAGATATATTTTCAATCACACCAAGTACTTTTCTTTAATCCTTCAAAAATTGTCATAATCATGCTGAGTCAGCCAAACGCATGAGATAATAATATCTAGTTTTTTGCCCGCCACACATGATGCAAAGAGCTGACTCATTGGCAAAGACCCTGATGCTGGGAAAAGTTTGAGGGCAAGAGGAGAAGGGGATGACAGAGAATGAGATAGTTGGATGGCGTCACTGACTCAATGGACGTGAGTTTGAGCAAATTCTAGAAGATAGTGAAGGATAGGGGAGCCTGGAATGCTGACTTAGACATGACTTGAGCAACTGAACAATAACAATCCCTTTTAAAGTATTCAGTTCGGGTAAATATTCCTTACTCCTTAGCTTGTATGAAAGCTTTCATTGGTCCCCTGTGTGTGGGGTGTGTGTGTATGTGTGTGTGTGTGTGTTTCTACTTGCTCATAGGTAAGCCTTTCAATACAATTTACAGATGCTATCATAATTTAGTGGTTGAAAAGTCAAATTCTTTACAAAAATAAAAATATCAAACTCGATTTAGGGTTTGTTTTTCTTGCCTCAGTGCTATTTCAGATTTTCCACAGCTGGTTTACATTTCAGCTTCCATCATGGTCAAGGGAAGAGGGCGGAAGGAGAGGAAGTGTGATTGGATAACCTCTGTCCATGGATCCTTTCCAGTCTCCCAGCCCTGGCAGCTGGTTTAAGCCAACTCTCTGCAGGGCTCTTCAGGGGATTTTTGCTGTCTTTCTCCCTTGAAGTTCGCTGATGTATATGACCATTTGTGACACCCAGGGTATCAGGAATTATACCTCCAGCTTCTTTCTGCTCCCTAATTACATGAGACTTCTATCCCTGGAAAACATTTGTGCAACTCATGTCTGAAAACCCTCAGAGTACAAACCTATCTCATGGCAGTGACGTTCCTTAAATCTACCCCAAAACAGTCCATCTGTTTTTCCCGTGGTCTCTAGATTTTCCAGGTAGGAGTCATACTTCCAGTTCAAAGGCAGTGTTGGTTTTCTCAGACGTTAGTCAGGCCCTGTTCACCTGTGTCTACAGAACTGGAGGAATAATCTTTATCTGAAACCTCCATGGAGGCCTCCTTCTGTGGCCTGAAATGGAGAACAACCTCATGCCTCCCTTTTGGCAAGGGGAAAGACAAAATTCTTCATCAAAGAAAGTTTATTTTGTGATGTTCCATTTGATTATTTTATACTCTCAAAGTAAGAGCAAGGGTTCAGGAGTTCTAGACCCAGTTATCTTGTGGAAGATTGTATTTTGGTCTGGCAACTTTTGGTGGAATTTCATATGTCATAGGAGAACTTCTGCTTTAGTGTCAAATCATATTTTAACACTCAGTTTTACATCTTCTGATCTGAAGCATCAAGCTCTGCTGTGGGAAACTTTCATACCCTGGTAAGCAAACATCTGTTTCAACGTTACATCTTTTCCAAGATCTGGATAAAACTAAACCCAAGGGACATCATTAATTTCTAGCGTCATCTTTTAGCTCTTTTTCTCAACATCAGTGTCTGTACAGTTGAAGTTTCATTTTATGATAAATGATTTTTCACCTTGTGTGATAGATAACTTACATACAAAAAGTCATTTCTGTCCATCTGAAAGAAAAGGTCTGTTATGGAAGGTTAGCAAAGGTCAGATAGAGAAAACACACTTGATGTTTACAAGAGACTGTCAACTGCACAAGTCGATATTTAATGATATGTGAATCCAGTAGCAGAAATGAGAAAGTATGTGTGAAATGTAATGATATAAACTAAATTACAGAATAAAACGAAAAGAGCTTAATCAGGAACATTTATAAGTACAGTGAGTCATTAAACTGTCAACAGTCTGAAAGAGCCAAGGCTGCAAGGACAGCATTTGCCCTTTTATAGAATTCTCTAGGGACAAATCTTATTGAGATTTTAGAAGAGAAAAAAAATCAATAGACTTTTAAAATTCTGAAGTGCTTATTTGGCTGAATTAATATGGTTTTTTTTTTAAGAATTTAAGGCAAAAGATAAGGCAACTTAATTAAATGACCACAAGTTTTCACAATAATAAATATCAACACATACTGAAATTATCTTCATCTTTATCATAAGGCCATCTCTCTCCTTTTCTGTGATTTTCCCATATTGATTCAAATGTAATTTAAGGCAGCTAGATAATAAGACCAAATTTGTGCTGGATTTCTTTCATATGCATTTTTCTGACAATTAGACCTGAAATAAGTTTAAAGGGAGTTGGGTAAGAGGACATTTTGGACTGGAGTAAGTCATGTTAAGCAGTGTCTCCTTATTTTAACCAAACAAAATCAATGATTTTGTGTTCCTTGTTAGTATAAAAAATCCCTAACTAATCCCTTGTTAGCATATAAAAAATTCTCTCTCTCTCCATATATGTATATGGAGAGATAGAGTCTATTTGTATAGCATTACTATGACAATTGAAATGCAAAATCAAAGTAAAAAACTGTCAGCATACTCCGTGGTGGTACAAGTGAATTTTGTTTAATCACTTTCTGGGGTCCAACACAGCCTTTCCCTTTAAGATCACTTCTTCCTGTTTGGCCCTGCACTGCTACAATGCAGCAAACTGAGAAATGGCCTCATGGACAAAGTCAGGCCAGTGTGGAGCCCACCTTGTGTATTACCCTTGTTTCAAGAATCACAATAGTCCCTCAGTTCCTGAGCTTGTTGCTTGCTTTCCAGTGTCATCAAGTAGTTTATCCCCCCTGCTTTTCCAACTGTTAACAAATTGAGAGTTAGATTAGATTCAAGCGGCTGCATTGTACACAGAAGCCAAGGTCCTATCTTTATATCCTGTTCTTTGTGCCTTGCTATCATCTAGGTGGGAACTCAGGGTCCCGATATTTTGGTAAGCACATTCAGGACTCATGCTGGAACCAGCACTTGGTTATCTCTGCAATTTCTTTTTTGTTCCATTCCAAATTATTGCTTTCATTAAGTTAGCAATGCATTTAAATAATTGTTCTTAGTATATGTTATTGGATATTGTAGTTTTATCAATGGAAAGTTGAATAATATGCAGAACTGGTAAATCTATATCCATGCCAGAATTGTGGCTCTGCAAGCAAACATAAGCATATTAATCCTATGTTTAAAATTATTACTTCTCCAAATCCTTCCAAATTATAAATCCATGAGCAACTCTTTTTCCCCTTGCTTTTTGACAGCACACATGCTCACATAAAAAGGAATGAAACTGAGTCATTTGTGGAGACATGGATGAACCTAAAGACTGTCATATTTAGTGAAGCAAATCAGAAACAGAAAAAAAATTTGCATATTATCACATAAATGTGAAGTCTAAAAGAAAGTGGTGCAGATAAATCTGTTTGCAGGGCAGGAATAGAGACACAGATGTAGAGATTGGACACAGAAAGAACAGCACAGCAGGGGATGGGGGGAGTGAAATGAATTGGGAGATTAGGATTGACATTCACACACTACCATGTATAAACCAGACAGCTAGTGGTAACCTGCTGTATAGCACAGGGAGCTCAGCTTGATGCTCTGTGACAACCTAGAGGCCATCTCACCTAGGGCGTGGGAGGGAGGTCCAAGAGCTGGGGAATATACGTATACATATAGCTGATTCACTTCACTGTACAGCAGAAACTATCACAACGTTGCAAAACAACTATACTCCAATTAAAAAAAAAAATCCTCTGTGCTCAGACATACCATACTGCTGCAGAGCCAAGAGGCTTTACTTTTGCTGTCTCTTTTTTTTAGGAAAAGTTTGCAATTTCACACTGTCCTTCACATTAATAAAACCACCTATTTCGAATACCAACTCAGGGATGTCTTTCCTAGCAACTCTCCAAGACACACACACACACGTTTTTGCACACACACATACACATCTTGCTATCAGTGTATTCACTATAAATATAGATCCGGGGCCCTGGAATTTCCTGTCATTCTTGAGTCCATATGTTCTTTCTCAAACTACATTTTATACATCTTAAAATTTTAGGATGGTCTTTTTACTTCTATTTTGCTATGTATTAGTTTCACAACACATAAACTAAAATATTATTTTGTTTTATTAATAATAATCACAGCTGGAGAAGTAGTGCCTGATATTAATTCAGTCAGTAGATTTTATCTTTTTTAACTCTCTTGCTCATATTGACACAATAAATTGCTTAAACCATTGTATATTAAACTCTCAAAATCATTTTTCATTGAATAAAAATTGAAAAAATAGCACAGCACAATCACCATTGATCATGAGATCAATGTTGGACTGCTCTAGAGGGCAGTTAGATACTCAGCAACTTGATTTAAAATAATTTACACAATATTCTCCAAGCATGAATGTAATTTAAAAAGATAAGACAATACAGATGATGACATTTATTAATTTTATTAATTTCTTTGTTGTTCTAAAGGAGCCTTCAAAAGAGGTGAGTTTATCAATATCAAATAACAGTCTGCTTTATAATAATGCTGAACATATGTTTGCCTTGGTTAGCCCATATTTTCTGTTTTCATAAATTATAGGTAGATATATACTGGGAAACTTATACCATTCTCAGCAGATTTCAAACTGTGTTAGGCTTTGCATTTGACATAAGAAGGGATATTTTTAGGGTTTTGTTTAATCTTATCTGTTCATGTAATTTTTTTTTTCAAATTGTTATTCTCATGTATGGTCTCTATACTTTTTGCTTCTCATACAGCTCCCTTGGTTGTGGTGCTGGTTTAGTCACTAAGTTATATCCGACTCTTGCAACCCCATGGACTGTAGCCCACCAGGCTCCTCTGTCCATGGAATTTCCCAGGCAAGAATACTGGAGTGGGCTGCTGTTTTCTTCTCTTGGGGATCTCTCTGAACCAGGGATCGAACCCATGTCTTCTGTATGGGCAGGCAGGTTCTTTACCACTGAGCCACCAGGAAAGCCCTTAAGCAATTCTTCAAATAGAGCAAATGTTTTAGAATGTGGTTTGATTGAATTCCTTCAATCATGGCTGCACTTTGCACATTTAATGTTGGTAAAATTTGCCTCAGTATCCTTAGATACATAATGCACAAATATTCTTTGCTCCATCATGGTGATTACACTCTACTGAACTTTTCTCTTGTGCTACTTCTAGAGCTTGATTAGTCCTGATCTAGTTCTGGCTAGTTTGCTTTTCTTACTAACTTCTGAATGTGCTTCTCTCTCATCAGTATTCTTGATCCATCTTTGTAGTTATAGTCCCATTTTAGTCCCCCTATTTGATTGCTTCCAATATTCATTAGTATCTAATTTCTTCTATTGCTATACATAGTTCTGGCACTTTTACACTTCTGAGAACTTTAAAAACTTATTTTAAGTGATTTTATACTGACAATGCAACAATATGTAGTACCTATAAAGAACTATTACTTCTTGTAATTTATAGGCAAACGTATCACATGTTTGCACTGGTAGGGTAGAAAAGGTTAGTATGTAAGCCAATAACATACATGCCAATTTAAATTTGGGTTAAAGGTAATAGTGTTTATATACCTAGGTTTTAATATTTCTGTAGATGGGCTTTGTTTTTCCTGCAGCAGTGTCAGGTTCACAGTTCCCATCCTCTCGATACCTCTGCTTGATTATTTCATTAGTCAGTTCAGTTGCTCAGTCATGTCTGATTCTTTGCGACCTCATGGACTATAGCATCCCCTTCCCTGTCCATCATCAACTTCCAGAGCGTACTCAAACTCATGTCTGTTGAGTCAGTGATGCCATCCAGCCATCTTATCCTCTGTCATCCCCTTCTCCTCCTGCCTTCAATCTTTCCCAGCATCAAGGTCTTTTCAAATGAATCAGTTCTTCGCATCAGGTGGCCAAAGTATTGGAGTTTCAGCTTCAACATCAGTTCTTCCAATGAATATTCAGGACTGATTTCATTTAGGATGGACTAGTTGGATCTCTTTGCAGTCCAAGGGATTCTCAAGAGTCTTCTCTAACATCACAGTTCAAAAGCATCAAATCTTAGATGCTCAGCTTTCTTTATAGTCCAACTCTCACATCCATACATGACTACTGGAAAAACCATAGCTTTGACTAGACAGACCTTTGTCAGCAAAGCAATGTCTCTATTTTTGTTAATACAAAGAATTGGAGGTAGTAAACATGATTATTTTTCACCAAAACTCAATTTCTAAAATGAAAGATGGATATAATTATGTCAAATTTCCAGGAGAGCCATTACTTGGTTTTATTGCTACTCTTCGCCTATGTATTTTTTCCCAAAATACTTCATAAAATTAAAATGAAAAGTGTTTCACTCACATATAAAAGGATGCCAACATTTAATTAATTATGGCATTAAGCTTGAAATTTTCAATTTAAAACTTAAACACGATCTAAAGCAAGACGACAAAATTTTGATCTCTTGAAAATAATGCAAGATGTAAAGCTAAAACCAATTAGCTGATTTTCCAAAATGGACTTTAAATGATATGGCATATATTAATAACAATAAACTAATCATGCAAACCAAACAAAAAGTACAGATCAATTACACTTCTTTGATAACAAATTTTGAGTAGTACATTGCAGTTGAAATTAGAAAGAAATCACTAAAATAAAGGCATAAAATTTAATATGAACATTTAAAACATCAGTTCTCATAAACAAAGTTATGTTGTAGAAATATATGATAAAAAAATAAATCAGGGATATGATAGACACAATGTAAAATGTTTAGTGATTGTAGGTACATTTTCAGTGAAATTTACTGTTAAATATCTCACTACATGAGCTGAATCTTTCCAGACACATGTTATAAAGAAGTTCATCTCCAAATAACATAATTTACTTATGGGAAAAGCTCAGCAATTATCTGTGTGGCATTCGGTGTCTGAGACATATCACAAAAGCAGCTAGATCACACTGGAAACCAGCTGTGTAGCAAATCAATTACTTCTATCTAAATGATAAAAGTCTTGTAATATGGGGACAATACTGGATTACAAACTGTAACATTTTAATGAGCAACATAGTGAAGGAATAGAATGAACAAGAGAAATGGCAAGTTTGCAAGGGGTACATGCAAGTGGAGGAAGGGGAAAAAAAGAAATAAGAATACTGAACTGTGATAAAGTGGGGGCTTCCTAGGTGGCTCGGTGGGTAAAGAATCTGCCTGCAATGCAGGAGTGCAAGAGATATGGGTTCGATTTCTAAGTGGAGAAAATTCCCTGGAAGAGGGCACCACAACCCACCCCAGTATTTTTGTCTAGAGGATCCCATGGGCTAGAGGAGCCTGGTGGGCTATGGTGCATAGGGTTGCAAAGAGCAGGAGGCAACTGAGCACACATGCACGTGATAAAATGTTCACCAGTTCTGGCTTTTAACCAGAAAACTTTCTACATCATTTTATTAATTTATAAATATGTGCTCCTCCTCAAAAAGAGTTCTATATGAAAAGAAATTCCATCATCAGCAGTTGAAATAAAATGTATTTGCTTTGTTTCATACAAAATAAGTTTGCAAATAGTAAAGATTATGCTTCACCCATCTGAGAAATCATTATATATTAAATTAAAATAAATAAATTTAAAACCATTCCATTATGGTTGGTAAGATTATTAATTATTGAGGCAGAAACATATAAACACCTCAAACTATGCATCAAATTTCAAATGTACTAAGAGTCAGAGGTAAAAAACTCATAAATGATTACATGGGTATCTATGTAATTATATGTTTAACCTTGTGATGGCAAAATATTTTATTGCTGTTAAAATACATGAAAAAAAAGTGAATTAAAACAACTTTCTGGCCAATCAAGATTATAATGAGTAAAAACAAAATAATTATATTCAGTGCTTGTGATTGAGGATTGCTTTTTATCAGGATCTCAGCTATATAATATTCTTCTTCCATGAAGGGACCAAAACCTGTGTATTTACATAAACTGAATTCTTGGTGATCATGTTTCTATTAAGTTGTCATGTAAAAATTTCCAGTGTACTAGCAGTCACTTAAAAGGAATACTAAGCAGTGCCTGCAATGCAGGAGACACGGGTTCAATCCCTGGGTCAGGAAGATCTCCTGGAGAAGGAAATGGCAGCCCATTCCAGTATTCTTGCCTGGAAAATCCCATGGATGGAGGAACCTGGTAGGCTACAGTCCATGGGGTCACAAAGAGTCGGACACAACTGAGTGACTTCATTTTTACTTTCATTTTCAAGCACTGCATCAGTGATATTGTCTGTTCTTCAATATATTCTCCTTACCCTCACTGAGTAACAATGGCTCAATTGGCTATGAGGATTTAGAATCAGTCACATCAGCCAATATTATTATCCCTCAACTAAAACCTCCCAACCAACTGATCAAGTTTACAGATATGGGAAAGTGATATGTTTGCTTCCAGTGAGAGGGGACATTTCCTTTTCTGTTCCTTTGTTAGTGAGTAGATAGCTCAAGAGTAGATGGCACCATATGTGACCTCTGCTTGGAGGAATATCCACCTCTCTTAGAACAGCATTCTAGTTTGTATATCCCGGATGATTTTTATCATTGAGCCTCCAGTAGGTTATCCTTTGCCATGAAATGAATCCCATGATGATGTGTGAAATGTCAAAATGGCAGATAAACCATGAATGATGGTGCCGACAGAAATGTTTCAGACTAGAAAGGTGAACCCGAGTAGTAATCTGGTGTGTGAATCCATTCATCTGAGGATCGATCACTACGCCTTCCATAATGCAAGAGGACAGTAGAAACAACCTGCCACCATAGCTGGTACTGCCAGGATATTGTGCCAGATCAAAGACTCAGAATTTGTTTTTGCGCTTTTCAGTTGGATCCTTAATAGTGATAGATGAAAGATCAGCTTTGGTGAAGGATACTGTACACTAGAGGGCACGCATTGCCTTTCTCCCTGCTGTGATGGACACTTTATAAGGACATAGGAGGGCACCTGACAGAATTTAATAGGATGGATCATACTTAATTTTAAGAGTCTCCTCTTCATGGGTGCTTTCTGGTCAGCATATTCAGTTCAGTTCAGTTCAGTTGCTCAGTCATGTCTGACACTTTGTGACCCCATGAGCTGCAGCATGCCAGGCCTCCCTGTCCAACACCAACTCCCGGAGCCCACCAAACTCATGTCCATTGAGTCAGTGATGCCATCCAACCATCTCATCCTCTGTCATCCCCTTCTCCTCCTGCCCTCAATCTTTCCCAGCATCAGGGTCTTTTCCAGTGAGTCAGCTCTTCCCATCAGGTGGCCAAAGTATTGGAGTTTCAGCTTCAGCATCAGTCTTTCGAATGAATATTCAGGACTGATCTCCTTTAGGATGGACTGGTTGGATCTCTTTGCAGTCCAAGGGACTTTCGGAGTCTCCTCCAACACCACAGTTCAAAAGCATCAATTCTTCAATGCTCAGCTTTCTTTATAGTCCAACTGTCAAATCCATACATGATTACTGGAAAAACCATAGCCTTGACTAGACAGACCTTTGTCAGCAAAGTAATGTCTCTGCTTTTTAATAAGCTGTCAAAGTTGGTCATTACCTTCCTTCCAAGGAGTAAGCATCTTTGAATTTCATGGCTGCAGTCACCATCTGCAGTGATTTTGGAGCCCCCCAAAATAAAGTCTGACACTGTTTCCACTGTTTCCCCATCTATTTGCCATGAAGTAATGGGACCAGATGTCATGATCTTACTTTTCTGAATGTTAAACTTTAAGCCAATTTTTTCACTCTTCTCTTTCACTTTCTTCAACAGGCTGTTTAGTTCTTCTTTACTTTTTGCCATAAAGGTGTTGTCATCTGCATATCTGAGGTTATTGATATTTCTCCCAGCAATCTTGATTCCAGCTAGTGTTTCCTCCAGCCCAGAATTTCTCATGATGTACTCTGCATAAAAGTTAATAAGCAGGGTGACAATATACAGCCTTGATGTACTCCTTTTCCTATTTGGAACCAGTCTGTTGTTCCATGTCCAGTTCTAACTGTTGCTTCCTGACCTGCATAAAGGTTTCTAAAGAGGCAAGTCAGGTGGTCTGGTATTCCCATCTCTTTCAGAATATTATAGGACACAAATATCCTTATATATTGTGTTCAGTCTCAGAGGTCTATTCATATGCTTCTCCTTAAGATTACTTTCTCATCCATCTTCCAATCTTGCAAAGATTATATTTGTATATGAGCCTCTTGATGAAAGTGAAAGAGGAAAGTTAAAAAGTTGTCTTAAAGCTCAATATTCAGAAAACCAAGATCATGGCCTCTTGCCCCATCACTTCATGGCAAATGTATGGGAAAACTGGAAACAGTGACAGACTTTATTTTTTGGGGCTCCAAAATCACTCCAGATAGGGACTGCAGCCATGAAATTAAAAGATGCTTACTCCTTGGAAGAAAAGTTATGACCAATCTAGACAGCATATTAAAAGCAGAGACATGACTGCTAAAAAAGGTCCATCTAGTCAAAGCTGTGGTTTTTCCAGTAGTCATGTATGAATGTGAGAGTTGGACTATAAAAAAAGCTGAGCACTGAAGAACTGATGCTTTTGACTTGTGGTATTGGAGAAGACTCTTAAGAGTTCCTTGGACAGCATGGAGATCCAACCAGCCCATCCTAAAGGATTTTCAGTCCTTAATATTCATTGGAAGGACTGATGCTGAAGCAGAGACTCCAATACTTTGGCCACCTAATGTGAAGAACTGAATCATTTGAAAAGACCCTGATGCTGGGAAAGATTGAAGGCAAGAGGAAAAGGGGATGACAGAGGATGAGATGGCTGGATGGCATCACCGACTCAATGGACATGACTTTGACTAAACTCTCGGAGTTGGTGATGGATTGGGAGCCCTGGCATGCTGCAGTCCATGGTGTGGCAGAATCGGACATGACTGAGCAATTGAACTGAGTTTATATATATATATATATATACATCTATCTATCTGTTATATATATATTCTTTGAACCATATTAATACAAGACTGGATTTTTGTAATAGAAGCTTCAGTATATGAATAAATTCAGAGCAATAGTAAAGGTGGCATGTGACTAATGCTATAATTGAAGGATGAGCTTTTTGTGAGGTATGATTGATGTGTAATTCTATGAAGTGAAGTGAAAGTCACTCAGTCATGCCCAACTCTTTGCTACCCCATAGACTGATTACACAGTTCATGGAATTCTCCAGGTCAGAATACTGAAGTGGGTAGGCTTTCCCTTCTCCAGGAAATATTCCAAATCCAGAGATCGAACATAGGTCTACTGCACTGCAGGCAGATTCTTTATCAGCTGAGCCACAAGGGAAGCCCAAGAATACTGGAGTGGGTTGAGTATCCCTTCCCCAGCAGATCTCCCTGACTCAGGAATTAAACCGGGGTGTCTCCTGCATCAAGGGCAGATTCTTTACCAACTGTGCTATATTAGTTTCAAAAGTACAACATAATGATACAGTATTTGCATATATTGTGTCTAATATCCTATTAGTCTAATTAATATACATCCCCATATGTATTTGTGTATTTTTTTATGGTGAGGATTTAAAAAATCTACTTTCTTATTGAATTTCAAAAATGTAACACATCCCATTGATCTATTTAATTTATAACTGAAAATTTGTCCCTTTGACCCACCCCACCCATTTTCTTCACCCTTCATCCCTTGTCTCTGGGAACCACCAGTCTGTTCTCTGCATCTATGAGCTTGGTTGTTTCCTGTTGTTGAGATCTTTAGTAGAGGAGAGATTAAATATATCTGGCCATGTGCATACATGCTAAGTCACTTCAGTTGTGTCCAACTCTTTGCAACCCTACGGACTCTAACCTACCAGACTTCTCTGTCCATGGGGATGCTCTAGGCAGGAACACTGGAGTGCCATGCCCTCCTCCAGTGGTCTTCCCAACCTAGGGATCAAACTTGCATTTGTTATGTCCCTTGGAGACGGGTTCTTTAGAGCCATGTGGGAAGCCCATGGGTGGACCAGGGTGAATATGAAGGACTTGAACTTGATAGGTACTAAAATTTCAACTGAAGAAATATTCTTGCTCTTTTTTAAAAGAAGAAATGCATATGCTTCACAGTGTTCTTTCAACATATGCCGGTTCATGTATATAAATCATTCTTCTTGCACATACATTTTTAGATCTCAACAAAGGATGAGAGACACACATACACAAAAAGAATATATAACAGCAATGATAATTTCTAGTTAAACAGTTTTTGCTTCATCAGTCTCATATTCCCATAATAGATATTTTGTTGTGGTACTTTTAGAAAAGAACATTCTTTTAACATTGATTTCATCATAGCCATGCACCACAGCTATAAAATATGAAATATATGGACATCAATCATATTAAGCTCAAGGGTGAAAGTTCCTAACTTTTAAAGGCTCCAAAAGTCATGTGAATGTCCCTCCAAATCCTATGCCTGAGAAAGGTCAGTTCTGCTCTAAAAGTAGAAACAGTTAAGTCACATGTAGTGTCAGACTTTCCAACCTCTATTCTGTCATTAGGGTAGAAATGCTGAGATTTTAAGATGATCTTCTGCTAACACAATAAGAGCTTCTTCAGGTCAGAGGGCAAGAGTCAGTATTAGAAAGTCAAATCATATAACATTTTTAAATTATGATAAAACATTATGAATTTTCGAATATGCTTTTCTTTTCACATTATTTATATTATTACACATGTCGTATATGTAATAACCTATAAGTTATTCCATGATCTGCCCCATGTCTATTTGTACGTCATCAAATATAAACTCCCCCTCTTGATTTACTATATCAAGTAATGTGAGTTTTCAATTCCTCAGACAAACCAAATATGCAGAATGGTCCGTCATGCCATCTCTCCCATGCTCACTGAGTAAAGTAAAACTGAGGAACATCCCACTCCATCAAACAGATGCATTGTCTTCTGACTACAGAGTACACTTGGACAGACATTACATTGGGAACTGGCAAGCATATATAAATGGTGACCCATCTCTGTTTAAGATCCATTAATTGGATACACTGGTCTCATTATGTCTGCATAAGCATCTCGTTTACTCAGGCCTTCTCAAGATGTTATGGCACCTTGAGAAATGTTTTCCAGTTGTGTTGTAACCACTACCATCTGCTCCAGGATCACTTAGGGTACCTGTTAAAATCCATGTGAAGGGATGGGGATAACATAGAAAAGAATAGCTTTATTGCTTTGCAAAGACGCCCGCAGCAGGCTAGTACCCTTAAAACTGTGTCCCAACCCTTGGGGATAAAACGCGATTCCTGGAGCCCAACTTTCACAGAAATTCTTATTGAGTAGGTTGGGCTGTAGCCCTGGGAACTGCGCTTTAGCAATGTTTAGTCGCACCTAGGTGGTTGGATCCTTACTTAAGAGAAAATAATTTTTCTAGATATAATCTTGGCTTGAGATGGTAAATGTACTGCATGGAAATTTATAAGGCCTTTAACCCAAAAGCCAGCGAAAGTTGCACTTAATATACTATCATTGGGATCAGAGGATACAGATGTTTTATCCATATCTTTTGTCATTTTAAATATACGAGTAGATCCTGTAGAAACACTCAGAATCCAGAATTCAGAGTGAATGTTTGTTTGTTTGTAATTGTGTCTTTTGATATATTTTTGACCTTAGCTAAAAGACTAGAAGAACAGGAAAATCTCTCAGCCTATCATAGGAAACTGGAGGCTTGGAGAATCGTAAGTTTCCTAGATTAAGAAAAAAGAACTGTGAAATCATAATGAGGTTACACTTCTTCAGTGCTTACTTCTATGCATTAATTTATTCCTGAATCTGTCCCTTGACAGAATTAATCTTATTATACCCCTTTTACATGTGAAACTGACACAAAAAAAGGTTAAGAAAAATTTCCAAGTTTATATAATTATAATTGGTAGACGCTGAGAATTACGTTTAATCTCTTAACCTCTACACTTTATTTTTCAGAAAAGAGTTTATTGATTTCTAGTTTATGTTTCATAGTCATATGATAGAAACTTCAATAGATATACTATATACAGGATATTTTTTACTTCCAATTCTTTTTTTAAAATTTTTTATTGAAGTGCGGTTGTGTTAATTATAATGTTGTGTTAATTACTGCTCTACATGAAAGTGACCCACTTATACATAGATGTACATTCTTAACCTCCATAAACTTTTGTTGAATCTTCAGTTGTCTCAGAGGTCATTTTATGAACCATGGCACACTCTTGAGACTGCCCTGATGGAGAAAAGGTCAACTTTACCAGAGTATTTTCTGTAAACTACTTAAAAGGACATTTTCTACCCACAGATCATATACTTTCTGTAGAACAGGCAAGTCGCTCATTTGAAATGGCATTAATGGTTTTTATTTGTTTTCCAAGCCTTGTCAATCTACAAAATAGAGGACTTGATAATGTTAGGAATCTGAATCTGCTAGACTTAAAGCTGGGAGAGATTTTGGTTCTAAACATGGTGGTCTGTATTTGCAGAAGCCACATTAAGAACTCATGAGACTTGCCAACAGCCAAGTCTGGTATATGAATTAATTGGGAATTTGGCTCAAATATAAACATGCTCTGTATAGAGAAGGTGAAAACTGGATCAGAAATTACATATATCAGAGCTAAGGCCAGAAGCAGGAGTGTTTTTAAAAAGGCAGCAGTTTACAGGAAGAAGGAAATGGGAGGTCTGATACAAGATAGGCAGGAAAAATGGGAAGGTGTAAGTATTAGAAATGTTTATAATTAGTCTTTAAAACAGTGGATTCTGGAATTTACACGCATTCTTTGGCTCTCCTGTGTGTGTGTCAGAGATGTGTGTATGTGCTCAGTCTTGTCTGACTGCGATCTCATGGATCTCTTTTGAATCTGAGCCACCTGGGAAGCCTGTACTAAACTGGAATGGGGACTTCTCAGTTGGCAGTACTGGTAAAGAATCTGCCTGCCAATGCAGGAGATACAAGAGACACAGATTTGATATATGGTTGGGAAGAGTCCCTGGAGGAGGGAACAGCAACCCACTCCAGCATTCTTGACTGGAAAATTCCATGAGTAGAGAAACTTGGCAGGCTACAGACCACAGGGCCATAAAGAGTTGGACAAGACTGAGCACAATGACAAATGACTCCTGTTAAAAATCATAGACTGTTAGTCCTTTATTCTTACAAAATTAAGTTAAAATACTCAATATAAATTAAACTAAATATTACAAAACATTTGAATAGCAAAATATTAAGACTAATTTACTGGGCTCTAATTTTTTTTTAAGTCAACTAAATCTAATTAGTATTAGATCTAAATGTATCTAAATCTCTTCAAAGATACATTTGAATTATTTGGATATGGGTTAAAATGACTAAGAGAAGAAGGAAAAAGCAACTAATTTCCTAAGTCCATATCTTAAGCTTTATGATACTGCACTGAAAATATTTAAGGATTACACTTTTAAACTAGTGTATTGCCACACACTAGAATTTAAGTCAGAGAATAGAATTAATTATCGTAATTTTGGGATCTGGCATTGTTCTAATGGTCTTACATGGAAAAAATATTGAAATACTTTTCTTAACTTTAAATTCAGTCACGTAAGAGGTTTTGAGGATGATCGCAATGATGATAATTACAATTGAAGGGATGAATAAAAAATGAAGATGAAACAGGTGAGTATTAGACTTTTATCTTTCTGCAGAAGAAAATTTGACCACATTCTTTCCAAAAATGAATGCCTTAATGAGTAAGATTAATATATACTTTACCACAGTACTTTAATGAACCTCTTGATTTCAGTGGTGAGTGACAATCATAGGAATATATCAGATCTCTCTGTGAATGGCTAATACATTTCTGAAGAAGCATTCTGTGATAAAATAACAATGGCAGCACTTGTTTTTTCATTCTTTTTTTTCTTTTTCTTTGAAAAAGGCAATTTAAAAAGTAGCTGTCTATAGAACTTTAATCAAAAATACCATATGTACACCCATGGCAATATCATATCATTGTGTGGCAAAACCAATAAAAAAAAATACCATATAGACCAAGAGAGTCATACCACGTCCCATTTGCTGGATGTTTCTTCTTTGCCCCTCAATTTTCCTCTACGCTGTTCTGTGCCTTGAGATATTGACTATTGGCTTGCTTTCTTGCCCTCTAGCTTTTGGTTGGGTTAAACAAAGGGGATCCGTTGTCAATTTAGTCCCTAAGTTGTGCCTGACTCTTTGCGGCCCCATGGACTGCAGCATGCCAGGCCTCCTGTCCATCACCAGCTCTCAGAGATTACTGAACCTCATGCCCACTGAGTCAGTAATGCCATCCAACCATCTCATCCTCTGTTATCCCCTTCTCCTCCTGCCTTCGATCTTTCCCAGCATCAGGGTCTTTTCAAATAAGTTAGTTCTTTGCAGGAGGTGGCCGAAGTATTGGCATTTCAGTTTCAGTGACAGTCCTTCCAATAAATAATCAGGACTGATTTCCTTTAGGAAGGATTGGTTGGATCTCCTTGCTGTCCAAGGAACTCTCAAGAGTCTTCCCCAAACCACAGTTCAAAAGCATCAATTCTTGGGTGTTCAGCTTTCTTTATAGTCCAACTCTCACATCTATACATGACTATTGTAACAACTGTAGCTTTGACTAGATGGACCTTTTTTGGCAAAACAATGTCTCTGCTTTTTAATAAGTTGTCTAGGTTGGTCATAAATTTCCTTCCAAGGAGTAAGAATCTTTTAATTTCATGGCTGCAATCACCATCTGCAGTGATTTTAGAGCCCCCCAAAATAAAGTTAGCCACTGTTTCTAATGTTTCCCCATCTATTTGCCATGAAGTAATGGGACCAGATGCCATGATCTTAGTTTTCTGAATGTTGAGTTTTAAGTCAACTTTTTCACTTTTCTCTTTCACTTTTGTCAAGAGGCTCTTCAGTTCTTTTTGCTTTCTGCTGTAAGGGTGGTGTTATCTGCATATCTGAGGTTATTGACATTTTTCCCAGCCATCTGGATTCCAGCTTGTGCTTCATCCAGTCCAGCATTTCTTGAGATGTACACTGAATATAAGTTAAATAAGCATGGTGACAATATGCAACCTTGTCATACGCCTTTCCTGATTTGGAACCAGTCTGTTGTTCCATGTCCGGTTCTAACTGTTGCTTCTTGACCTGCATACAGATTTCTCAGGAGGCAGGTCAGGTGGTCTGGTATTCCCATATCTTTCAGAATTTTCTACAGTTTGTTGTGATCCACACAAAGGCTTTGGCATAGTCAATAAAGCAGAAGTAGATGTTTTCCTGAAACTCTCTTGCTTTTTTGATGATTCAGCAGATGTTAGTAATTTGATCTCTGGTTCCTCTATCTTTACTAAAACCAGCTTGAACATCAGAAGTTCACAGTTCATGTATTGCTTAAGCCTGGCTTGGAGAATTTTGAGCATTACTTTACTAGCGTGTGTGAGATAACTGTGATTGTGCAGTAGTTTGGACATTCTTGGCATTGCTTTCTTTGGGAGTGGAATGAAAGCTGACCTTTGCCAGTCCTGTGGCCACTGCTGAGTTTTCCAAATTTGTTGGCATACTGAGTACAGCATTTTCACAGCATCATCATCTTTTAGGATTTGAATGAAATAGCTCAACTGGAATACCATCACCTCCACTAGCTTTGTTCGTAGTGATGCTTCCTAAGGCCCACTTAACTTTGCATTCCAGGATATCTGGCTCTAAGTGAAGAGTATCATGGTTATCTGGGTCATGAAGATCTTTTTTTGTGTAGTTCTTCTGTGGTGGCTCAGATGGTAAAGCATCTGCCTACAATGCGGGAGACCCAGGTTCGATTCCTGGGTTGGGAAGGTCCTCAGGAGAAGGAGATAGCAACCCAGTCCAGGACTCTTGCCTGAAAAATCCCATGGACAGAGGAGCATGATAGGCTACAGTCCATGGGGTCACAAAGAGTCAGACACGACGGAGTGACTTCACTTTCTTTCTTTCTGTGTATTATTGCCACCTCTTCTTAGTATCTTCTGCTTCTGTTAGGTCCATACCATTTCTGTCCTTTATTGTGCCCATCTTTGCATGAAATGTTCCCTTGGTATCTCTAATTTTCTTGAAGAGACCTCTAGTCTTTCCTATTCTATTGTTTCCCTCTATTTCTTTGCAATGATCACTGAGGAAGGCTTTCGTATCTCTCCTTGCTATTCTTTGGAACTCTGCATTCAAATTAGTATATCTTCCCTTTTCTCCTTTGCTTCCAGCACAGCCCACATCCAAGGGCAAAGGAAAAGCCCCAGCAAGATGGTAGGGGAGGTGAAATCACATTTAGAACCAAATCCCAAACCTGCCAGAGACACTCAGAGGGCTAAAACATACCTTGTGCACACCAGGACCCAGAGACCCCACAGAGGCTGAGACACAACTATGTTTGGGTGTCTCCTGAGGAGGTAAATGTCAGCAGTGGATTGCTATGTGGACAGGGGCTCTGGGTACAGTAGACTTGGGTATGGCATAATCCCACTTAAAGGAGGTAGCCATTAACCCACCATAGAGCTGCCAGAACTGATACAGAACTGGGGAAACAGACTCTGGAAGGGCACAAACAGAACCTTGTGCATACCAGGACCCAGGAGGAAGGAGCAGTGGCCCTACAAGAGACTAACCCAGACTTGCCCATGAGTGTCCAGGAGTCTGATGGAGGCATGGGTTGGCAGTGGCCTGCTGCAGGGTTGGGGGCACTGAGTGTAACAATGAGTGCATGGGAGGACCTTTTGAAGGAGGTAGCCATTATCTTCATTACCTCCAACATAGTTTGGCCTTAGATCAAATAACAGCGAGGGAACACAGCCTCACCTTCAACAGAAAATTGAATGAAAGACTTACTGAGCATGGCCCCACCCATCAGGATAAGATCCAGTTTCCCCCTCCTTAAATCTCTCCTGTTCAGAAAGCTTCCATAATCCTCTTATCCTTCTCCATCAGAGGGCAGACAGATAGAAAACCACAGTTATAGAAAACTAATCAAACTGATCACATGGACCACAGCCTTGTCTAACTCAATGAAACTATGAGTCATGCCTTGTAGGGCCACCCATGATGGATGAGCCATGGTGGAGAGTTCTGACAAAATGTGGTCCACTGGAGAAGGGAATGGCAAACCACGTCAGTATTCTTGCCTTGAGAACCCCATGAACAGTATGAAAAGGCAAAAAGATAGGACACTGAAAAAGGAACTCCCTAGGTTGGTAGGTGCCTCATGGAGATCAGTGGAGAAATAACTATAGAAAGAATGAAGAGATGAAGTCAAAGCAAACACAACACATAGTTGTGGATGTGACTGGTGGTCGAAGTAAAGTCTGATGCTGTAAAGAGCAATATTGCACAGGAACCTGAATGTTAGGTCCATGAATCAAGGCAAATTGGAAGTGGTCACACAGGAGATGACAAGAGTGAACACTGACAATTTAGAAATCAGTGAACTAAAATGGACTGGAATGGGTGAATTTAACTCAGATGACCATTATATCTACTACTGTGGGCAAGAATCTGTTAAAAGAAATGGAGTAGCCATCATAGTCAACAAAAGAGTCTGATATGCAGTACTTGGATGCAGTCTCAAAAATGACAGAATGATCTCTGTTCATTTCCAAGGCAAACCATTCAATATCATAGTAATCCAAGTCTATGCCCTGACCAGTAATGCTGAAGAAGCTGAAGTTGAATGGTTCTATAAAGACCTACAAGATCTTCTAGAACTAACACCCAAAAAGAGATGTCTTTTCATTATAGGGGACTGGAATGCAAAAGTAGGAAGTCAGGTAACACCTGGAGTAACAGGCAAATTTGGCCTTGGAGTACAGAATGAAGCAGGGCGAATGCTAATATAGTTTTGCCAAGAGAACGCACTGGTCATAGCAAACATCCTCTTCCAACAACACAAGAGAAGACTCTACACATGGATATCACAGATGGTCAACACCAAAATCAGATTGATTATATTCTTTGCAGCCAAAGATGGAGAAGTTCTATGCAGTCAGCAAAAACAAGACCAGGAGCTGACTGTGGCTCAGATCATGAACTCCTTATTGCCAAATTCAGACTTAAATTGAAGATATTAGGGAAAACCACTAGACCATTCAGGTGTGACCTAAATCAAATCCCTTAGGACTATACAGTGGAAGTGACAAATAGATTTAAGGGATTAGATCGGATAGACAGAGTGCCTAAAAAAACTGAGGACAGAGGTTCATGACATTGTACAGGAGGAACTGATCAAGACCATCTCCAAGAAAAATAATGCAAAAAGGCAAAATGTATGTCTGAAGAGGCCTTATAAACAGCTGTGAAAAGAAGAGAAGTGAAAGGCAAAGGAGAAAAGGAAAGATCCATTGTAGTAAATTATAGTAAATTGAAAGGTGAAAGTCCAGCGTCACTTTCTGGTGGGTCACTTTGGCTTGGCTGTATTATTCTACAAAGATCAGAAATCTTGTTAGGTATTGCTGTACAAGCAGCTTTCTTGCCAGCTTCTTATGACTGCTCTCTTTTCTTGTGCCTTCGGGCTTAGGTGTAGTAACTGTCCCCAGATTTTTTTCCCCTAAGATACTACACCATTCCTTGCTGTTTTTCCTAAATCCTGTAAGTTGTATCTTTACTAATATGTCTTAAGTCATCTATGTTTAATTTTGCACACATTTTAATGAATTAAATAAATAGTAGTTGAAAAGAAAATTAGGAAAGTGGAATATAGATCTGAAAGGGCTACACAGAATACTGCATGGTCTGCAAAGATTAAAAAATAAATACATCAAATGGTGGTAAAATGTCATAGTACATCCAAAGAGAATGCTAACACATATCTAGTTGAGTTCTAGAAGAATAAAATAGAAAGTTGAGAAGCTGTAATTAAATAAATATTAGATTGAGGACTTTATATATTTGAACAAAAACACAGAAATACTAAACAAAAAGAATTTAAACAAAATACATGCACAAACACATTCTCATAAAACTGAAAATAGCAAAAGCAAGATAAAGATCCTAGAGAAAAAAAGTAAAAAAGCAAATAGAAATTACCTTCAAAGTCTCACAGTAGTGATAGCAACAATGAAAGGCAAAAGAAAATGGTATTATCATTTCAGAGAGCAAATGCATGCCAATCATCATATTCAAAGAAATTTTCTTTCAACAACATGAGATAAGTAAAGACAGTTTTAGACAAAATAAGCATAGAGCTTACTTCCACTAGATTATCACTAAAGGAACTTACAAGGATGTAATTTCAGAAGAAGGAATTTATTCTACTTGTAAAATCTGAAATATAATTGACAACAGTGAATATTTGTATGATGAAAATAAATTTTAAAAAATGACTTAGACTATAGAAACTAATGATAGTAATACCATGTGATTTTAAAGGTTAAGAAAAAAAATTATATTACTGATATCATTATTTTGAGGTTTAAAAGATGTAGAGTTTGCAAAAGTTCATATTATATTTTTGGGCTTCCCTGGTGGCTCAGATGGTAAAGAGTCTGCCTGAATGTGGGAGACCTGAGTTTGATTCTTGGGTTGGGAATATCACCTGGGAAAGGAAATGGTGACCCACTCCAGTATTCATAACTGGAAAATCCCATGGACAGAGGAGCTTGGTGGGCTATAAAGAATTGGACAGTTAGACTGAGAGACTAACATATATTATAGTTTTACCTAACAAATGTATTTTAAAATACATAATCTCATAATCATAGTCTCATAATCAGATTCCTTTCATGATAAGTATATTTAGTTCCCATATGTTTTATTTTTAGCTTGTCTTATAATTTACCTTCAACTTTTATTTTTGGTAATGTATTCATTTTCTATTTTGGTTTTCTCTGTGAGATATTTTAGTCCTGGATTTGAACCAATGGAGTAGTTTAAGGATGTAAATATTGATTTCTTATGTTTGGATGTATTCAGAATGATTGAAACTCATAATCTAATTATGTTGTGTCATTTTAAAAATAAAAACTTTACCCCCAAAATAAAATTTGATTACTTAGAAATCTTTTAAAAACTGGTGATTTGGAGCACAAGTTCAGCCACAGAATTTTATCTTGTTTTTTTGAACTTTGTGCTTGAGTACCTTTAAAAGGGAGTAGGTCTTTACTCCTTAGTTAACTGTCACTGGCAGAACCCCCTTTTGCTTTATCTCAGTCTATTTCATGTCATTTCATACATTTGTTTCACTTGCCTAATACTTAAATACTTGAATTCTTGATTGATGACTTACAAGATGGCAACTATCTGAAAAATATGTATTCCAACTTATGAAATGTTGAAATTTCTATAAATGTACGTTCCCTTTTCTAAGAAAATCCAAAGTATAATATTAATGGCAAAATTTGTTGAAAACATACTTGCTGAATTTTGAGGGGTGATCATGGGCTAATTATTCAGTCCTTCCCAGAATATTCTTAGCATGCATAAAATATGCATAATAATACTTGCCCTGTCCATTTCATATAGCATACTATATAGATTTCTGTTACGAATGTTTTTGCCCTAAAAATGAATTATAGATGTCTGATATGTATGTAAGAAGGTTAGAAATCATCACTCCTAACAAGTAATAAGCCGAACAAACTAAAACATCAAAAAAACATTTCTTAGATCGATCAGAAGAATAACATCACAGGGCAAACCAATGCACCAAAATTAAAGAGACAGGCAAATACAGAAAATCACAACTTATCAGAATGGAAACCAGCAAGCTGAACCTCTGTGGGGACCAGCACCTGGATAGAAAAACCTGAACTGTAGCTAATGAATTGTGGGAGCTCACTGTGCACAAGTGTGAGAGTGAAAATATCCAAGGGAACCCAGTGATAAGCAAGCCCCTGTACTTTTGTGAGTTTTACACTCAGAAGATCTATTGGATACTTACACTGTGTATCCAAGAAAACAACAAAACCCTTATGGCAAGAGGAAAGGACAAGGCATTTGAAACATGCCAGATCCTTCTCTTCTTCTTAATAAGGCCTGCCCTTAGAAGAAAACTAACCTCGAAAGGAAAGGACTTCAAGGGATAATAAGTAAGGGGTATAGAGGAACTATAAGTGGAACCATTTTGCGTGAACATTTTAGAATAAATACATTATTGAAAAATAAAACATCTCTCCATAGAGACTATCTAAAAAACTATTTCACATTCATATCCAGTCACTCCTGTTTTCCCTTTGTTAATGCTCAGTAATATCACTGAGATCTTATACAGTATATTTTTTACTCAATAAATTGAAAGGCTATTGAGATAATCAGCTTACACTCAAATAGAATATATCTTGAATTTAAATGATCTTTTCTTCTCCGATTTTCCCACTCCTGTTAACAAGGCAGTTAGTATCCTGGTATTACAGATCTGAAAGCTTTTCTATTATCCTTAATCCATTCTGTTTCTGCAAACAAATTTTCACAAATATTTCTCAGAATTCCTTATTCATTTTCATTACCATTGATTAGCTCCAGGGTTATTACCATCTATGGTATCCTGAACATCTTTGAACATCTTTTGTTTCTGTATATTAATTAAAGGCTTCCCTGGTAGCTCAGTTAGTAAAGAGTCTGCCTGCATTGCAGGAGACCTGAGTTCGATTCCTGGGTCAGGAAGATCCAGGAGAAGGAAATGGCAGCCCATTTCTGTATTCTTGTCTGAGAATTCCATGGACAGAGGAGCTAATTCTGTTCAGATTCAACAAGACTTGATTGAAATGTTAAAGCTTACTTGTTATCACTGATAATTGAAAAATAGAACACCCCAGACTGAGGGCTATGCTTATTTGGGATGGAGGTGGATATGTGAATCGTAGCCACAGAAACTAGTCCCTGAGAAGCAGCTGGCTTGTCCAGGCCTGAAGTCTACTGGAGAACTACCGCTTAACTTTAATCCTCCAAATGGTCACTATGACAATTTAAAATCTGAGGGATAGTGAATAGTGAGAACAAGTCCAAGCTCTTGGGAACCAGGCTAATGGTAGAAACCGTTTTTTAAAAATATGTCCATGTAGAGCAGAAAACAAAACAAGGCACTCATAATGTGTAAAAGACAGTTTCTTGAGAAAGACAATTGTCAACGTTGTTCCTTTATGATTGTATTGTATTTTCAAAAACTCCTATAACAAAATACAGTTCCCTCTGCAGCTTGTATGGAGCATAGCTAAATAATGTCATAATTGAATGAGGAAAACAAATCCAAGAATAAGGACCATGAGACTGCACAGATTTGCGAAAGGAAATTCTCTTTCAGATTCTCATGGGAAGGTTTCTGTTCTCAGCTGGAGTTCCTTTGGGAAAAACTTAATTATGAGTGACAGAACACAAATATTTACTTAGATAAATAAATAATGTCTATCAGAAACAAAGGATCTCTCTGAAATGGGAGTTATAATAAGTTGGCTATGTACATCTCATCTATTAAAGTAAAAATTCAGCAATCAACCTTTGTGAGCACTCAAAATTGTCACAAACAACAAATCAGTGAATGACAAGTGTAAGCCTGATATAGGGTAACGTGCTGTGTGTTATAGGACTATTGTTGTTCAGTCGCTAAATCATGTTCGATTCTTTGTGACCCCATGGGTTGCAGCACATCAGGCCTGCCTGTTCCTCACCATCTCCCAGAGTTTGCCCAAATTCATATCCATCAAATTGGTAATGCCATCCAACCATCTCATCCTCTGCCTCCCTCTTCTCCTTTTGCCTCCAGTCTTTCCCAGCATCAGGGTCTTTTCCAGTGAGTTGGCTGTTTGCATCAGGTGGCTTAAGTATTATAGGGCTATAATTTGTTTTTAAATTTGATTTCTGTTACATTCTTGGTTTTGGTGTATAGCACTAACAAAACTGATTAAAAAATCAGCTTCACAAATTTTAAGAACAAGAATCATTTAGCTTTGAGATAAAATATCTTAAAGCCAAGAGATAGCAGATTGGAGTAGAAAGAACACTGGGATTATGTATAAAAGAAATGGTATAGCTTAAATTTTAACTTCTACTTACTAAGAATATTTCTCTGGGTTGCATGCTTACAATCCCTTCTGAGTTTCAGTGTGCATGCCTATAAACTGGAAAGAATGTGATCTGCAATGCCTATTCATGCAGTTGTTAAAGTAAGCAGAAATATTTTACTTAATATGTTTTTTAGAATTTCCAAAACCTAAGGCACTTTGGCTTAAGAAACCATCTTAAAAACCAAGTGTGGGGTAGGAGGGAGGCTCAAGAGGAAGGGGACAGGTGTGAACTCATAGCTAATTCACACTGTTGTACAAGAGAAACTATCATGACATCGTAAAACAATATCCTTCAATTAAAAAAAAAATAAACCAAATGTGGAAAGTTTTGTGTGAACAGTTTTCTCTCTTCTCCAGAGATCCAAGTGGATGTTTTCTCAAAAAATCTTTCATACATCAATTTGAAATCCCTTTTGTAAGAAAAAAAACACACACAGAGAAACAAACAGCAAAAACTTCACTTTGTTCTGAAAATTTATAGATAAGACAAACTGCATGTTCCACTAGCTATGTCTTTTCTCACTAGCATTAGACTTGTAGAGCCAACTCAGTCCTGGACAGCCCCAGGGGTTTCTTCAACTTAACATGTCTAAAAATGGAAGCATCTGCTCCTTCAAATTGCTTCTCAGAGTGAAATTTTTTTGTTGTTGTTCAGTTGCTAAGTCATGTCTGACTCTTTGCGACCCCATGGACTGTAGCCCGCCAGGCTCCTCTGTCCATGGGATTTCCCAGGGCAAGAATGCTGGAGTGAGTTGCCATTTCCTTCTCCAGGGGATCTTCCTGGATTGGGGACTAAACCCATGTTTCCTGCATAAGCAGTAAAATTCTTTACCACTGAGCCACTAGGGAAGCCCCGTAGTGAAATTAAACAACAAAAACCTGTTAATGACACCACCCTCAACCTAGTCATTTAAATCAGAATTTAATACTCATCTAAGGTTTACTCTCCCTTTGTCACACTATCTCTCTAGATTTTCTGATTTTTATTGGCTGTGTATTGATATTTCTCAAAACAACATCCCCTTGATTTCATTGCTAGCTTAATTCAGAACCTTTGAAAATATAAGATGCCCTTTTAAGAAGTGTTCCTGCCTCTACTTCTTCAGCTTCTCTTACATCTTTTATTTAGTGTCACCAAACTATATTATATTACTTTCCAGAGTGGAGTATAAATAATAAATAATAAAAATAAATAATATATAAAAATAAAGAAATAATAGATGATGACTCTCCTACTTAAAAATTCTTGATAACTATGCCTACCAGGATAATGGCTTTAGCATACCATATAAAGCCATCCAGAATTCTCCTTGTGTTTTATTTATTTTTTATTGGATGGTAGTTGCTTTACAATGTTGTGTTAGCCTCTGCTGTACAGCAAAGTAAATCAACCATACATATACATATATCCCCTCTTCCTTGGATTTTGTTTTCATTTATGTCACCACAGAGCACTGGGCAAAGTCTCCTGTGCTATATAGCAGGTTCTCATTAGTTATCTATTTTATGTAAGTATCAATAGTGTATTTAGGTCAATCCCAATCTCCCAGTCCACCCCACACCCACTCCCCCCAGTATACATACTTTTGTTCTCTGCATTTGTGTCTCTGTTTTGCAAATAAGTTCATCTATACCATTTTTCTAAATTCCACATATATGCATTAATAGATATCTGTTTTAATCTTTTTGACTTACTTCACTCTATATGACAGTCTCTAGGTCCATCGATGTCTCTGCAAAAGGCACAATTTCCTTCTCTTTTATGGGTGGAAGTGAAAGTCACTCAGTTGTGTCTGACTCTTTGCGACCCATGTCCATGGAATTCTCCAGGCCAGACTACTGGAGTATGTAGTCGTTCCCTTCTGCAGGGAATCTTTCCAACACAGGGGTTGAACCTAGATCTTATACACTATAGCTAGATTCCTTACCAGCTGAGTCACCAGCAAAGCCTTTTATGGCTGAGTAACATTCGATTGTATATAGGTACTACATCTTCTTTATATATCCAGGAAAAACCACAATGCAGAAAGATACATGCACCCCAGTGTTCTTTGCAGCACTACAATAGCCAGATTATAGAAGCAACTAAATGTCTCCATGTCTTAAAAAAAAAAACAAACTATTTTACATTGGAGTATAGCCGATTATATAGAAATCAGCTGAGTGCTGAAGAATTGATGCTTTTGCACTGTGGTGTTGGGGAAGACTCTTGTGAGTCCCTGGGACTGCAAGGAGATCCAACCAGTCCATCCTAAAGGAAATCAGTCATGAATATTCATTGGAAGGACTGATGTTGAAGCTGAAACTCCAATACTTTGGCCACCTGATGTGAAGAACTGACTCATTTGAAAAGACCCTGATGCTGGGAAAGACTGAGAAGAGGAGGAAAAAAGGATGACAGAGGATGAGATGGATGGATGGTATCACCGACTCAATGGACATGAGTCTGAGTAAACTCCATAGGTTAGTGATGGACAGGGAGGCCTGGAGTGCTGTAGTCCATGGGGTCGCAGAGTCAGACACAACAGAGCAACTCAACTGAACTGAACTGATAGCCGATTAACAATGTTATGATAGTTTCAGGTGAACAGAGAAGGGACTCAGCCATACAAATAAATGTATCCATTCTCCAAAGTCCCCTCCAATCTGGACTGCCACAAAACATTGATCTCCTCCTTGTCTCTGAAATGAGTCTCAGCTCCCTCATCTTCACCCATTCTTTGCTCTCAAGTAAGGAAGAATTATTTCAGTGCCCAGTATCTCTCATCTGCTTCTTACTTTCGTGACTGTACTCAAGCTTTTCTCTGTAATACCTTCTCTACTACTTTCCTACTGGAATTAATTTGTGATTACTAACAATATTGTGATCCACACATAAAATTTTGAAATAGATGGAAATATCAGACCACCTGACCTGCCTCTTAAGAAATCTATATGCAGGTCAGGAAGCAACAGTTAGAACTGGACATGGAACAACAGACTGGCTCCAAATAGGAAAAGGAGTGCATTAAGGCTGTATATTGTCACCCTGCTTATTTAACTTATGTGCAGAGTACGTCATGAGAAATGCTGGGCTGGAGGAAGCACAAGCTGGAATCAAGATTGCTGGGAGAAATATCAATAACCTCAGATATGCAGATGACACCACCCTTATGGCAGAAAGTGAAGAGGAACTAAAGAGCCTCTTGATGAAAGTGAAAGAGGAGAGTGACAAAGTTGGCTTAAAGCCCAACATTCAGAAAACTAAGATAATGGCATCCAGTCCCATCACTTAATGGCAAATAGATGGGGAAACAGTGGAAACAGTGGCTGACTAAATTTTTTGGGTCTCCAAAATCACTGCAGATGGTGACTGAAGCCATGAAATGAAAAGACCCTTACTCTTTGGAAGGCAAGTGATGACCAACCTAGCCAGCATATTGAAAAGCAGAGATATTACTTTGTCAACAAAGGTCCATCTAGTCAAGGCTATGGTTTTTCCAGTGGTCATATATGAATGTGAGAGTTGGACTATAAAGAAAGCTGAGCATTGAAGAATTGATGCTTTTGAAATGTGGTGTTAGAGAAGACTCTTGAGAGTCCCTTGGACTGCAAGGAGATCCCACCAGTCCATCCTAGAGGTGATCAGTCCTGAGTGTTCACTGGAAAGACTGATGTTGAAGTTGAAATTTCAGTACTTTGGCCACCTGATGCGAAGAGCTAACTCATTTGAAAAGACCCTGATACTGGGAAAGATTGAAGGCAGGAGAGGAAGGGGATGACAGAGGATGAGATGGTTGGATGGCATCACCAGCTCAGTGGAGATGAGTTTGAGTAAACTCCAGGAGTTGGTGATGCACAGGGAGGCCTGGTGTGCTGTGGTCCATGGGGTCATGAAAATTTGGGTATGACTAAGTGACTGAACTAAACTGACCAATATTGTGTCATAAAGCCACATATGTTTATTAATGTCTTCTTACAGTTACATAGGTTGGAAGTCCAAAATCAGTTTCACTGGGTTGAAATTAAGTTGTCCACATGGTCCTGCATCTCTGAGTCACAAGGGGGCAAGTACATCCCTTGCTTCTCCAAGCTTTCCGTGGCTGTCAATTTCCTTGGCTTGCGGTTGCATTATTTCAGTTTCTGCTTCTGTGGTCCCATTATCTTCTCCTCTTCTATCAAATATCCTTCTGCCTCATTCTTATAAGGATACTTGTGACTGCATTTAGTGCTCATCTGGTAAAGAATTTACCTACAGTGCAGGAGACTCCAGTTTTATCCCTGGGTTGGGAAGATCCCCTGGAGAATGAATGGCTACCCACTCCAGTATTCTTCCCTAGAGAATTCCATGGACAGAGGAGACTGGCAGGCTACAGTCCATGGGATCACAGAGTCAGACTAGCCTGAGCTACTAACACTTTGACTTCTTGACTGGTCATCTAGAGTAATATCAAGATTCTTCACTTAATCACAGCTGCAGGTACCCTTTTCCTGTATAATTTAACATTTACATGTTCCAAAAGTTAATTAAAACTTAATATCTTTAGAGGCCATTATTCAACCTGTTGAGCTTCCCAGGTGGCTCAGTGGTAAAGAATCTGCCTGCCAAAGCAGGAGACACAGGAAACATGGGTTCACTCCCTTGATTGGGAAAATCTCCTGGAAAAAGAAATGGCACCCCACTCCAGTATTCTTACCTGGGAATTCGAATGGGCAGAGGAACCTGGCAGGCAACAGTTTATAGGGTAGCAAAAGAGTTGGAAATGACTTAGTGACTAAAAACAACATATACTATCATACTAGAATAATTAAGCTATGTTTCTTTTATCTGTGCACCCAAGGCACCTTATGTTTACTTCAATTTACATTTCATATATTTAGTTGGCGAAAAAGTACATTTGGGTTTTTCCATAATATATTATGGAAAAAATATGAGAGAATTTTTGGCCAACTCGATATGAACATTTAGTTCAGTTCAGGCGCTCAATCGTGTCCAACTCTGTGACCCTAAGGACTGCAACACGCCAGGCTTCCCTGTCCATCACCAACTCCCAGAGCTTGTTCAAACTCCTGTTCATCAAGTTGGTGGTACCATCCAACCATCTCATCCTCTGTTGAACCCCTTCTCCTCCTGCCTTCAATCTTTCCCAGCATCAGGGTCTTTTCTAATATGAACATTAGATCTTGCTTAGGGTGAAAAGAACTTCCCAGTGGCTTATGGGTAAAGAATCTGCCTGGAATGCTGGAGACACAAATTCGATTCCTGGGTCAGGAAGATCCCCTGGAGGAGAGAATGGCAGCCCACTCCAGTATTCTTGTCTGGAGAATCCTATGGACATAGAAGCCTGGTGTGGTATGGTCTATGGGGTTGCAAAGAGTCAGACACAAAGTCATTTAGTTAACAACTAAACAACATCTAAACATGCTTATCTATTACTGTGAAATGTGATCTTATCACCATCAATACATCAGTCTTAATTCTGAAAATTTTATTTTAATTTGGAATATTTATTTCTAAATGGTAGTGAAAGGTATTGAGAAATATGAGCAACATATCTTTCTCACATTTATATTGTTCATCAATATTATTTCTGCAGAATATGGCCTTGATCTGGCTTCCTGTTGGAGCAGCTCTGTTGCAAAAGAAAAACTGTTTTTGAGACCACAGTCACTTTTGCAATTACTGACCAACCTCAAATGATTAAGAAAGAACTAACTAAAATCTTAGCCTACATACAACTGCTGAGAAAAACTAAAGTAGCTTCAAAGATTTCTTGTGTCTGTGGAAGGAGGACATAATTTCTAGAAGAGACAAAAAGGGTGACTAGCTGAGTCGTAATTACTGTTAGCTATCCTATTTTAACTATTATGAACATCGTGGGAAGCTAAAACCTTATGAAACAATAAACACCTCAAGAATAATTTAAAAGAGTAAAATAAATACTGAACCATTATCTTGAAAAGATAATTGCAATTATAAGTATACATGCTGAGAAAAATTAGCAAAGCCATTCAATTATTTAGTCTCACATATGCTTTGAAAACCCGTGAAAATTGGGGAGGTATTCATCATTTTTCTTTTACCACAAAAGGCCCATGTAATTTAGTTAATTACTACCATTACATATTGAATAAAACATTTCTTTAGTATATGATACCCAAGTGAAAGATTCTCTCTCAAAGCTTTTCTAAAAGTGATTTAGAATTATAAAGGCATAACTGTCATAGGTCAATTATATTAATGATGTCGACTGACTTTTTAAATTGCTTGGGGATATAAAGAGGAATATAAACATCTTTACCTTGTTTAGATGCAAGTTATATACACACACCTATCATACAGAAAAATTATATATTGTAAATATATTAATGTATAAATGCTTATTGTAACATAGAACAATAGTGGATCATAAAGGTGAAGTTTATTATGATGAGGATTATGTTCAGTTGTAAAGTCTACTGTAAAAGTTATCAAACTTTATCTTTTTCTGTAAATTGAAATTAAAGTATAAGGTATTTCATTACAATATCAACAAACAAGAAAGCACTCTTCTTCATAGTAACCATTATTCATATTAACGGAAATTTTGTATTGATAGTACTGCAATAGCTTCATGATTTGTTAGAGTTAATGTCTGGATTAAATAATTTCTTTGGAAGAGATTTTAGAGGATTTGTGATTGCAGAGAAACTGTTTCTGATCTATGGCTAGGAATGTTATCTTTGTTAATTTTGCCATGATGAATTGCATAAAGTGCTTTGAGAAGAGAGAAAAGATAGAGCTTAGCAATCAAATGTTGCTGTTCTGTAAAATTTTCCCTTTTGAGTCCTTACTTAACCCCAGTATAATGTGCAAATTTCCATATACCTCAATGCAGTTGAAATCTGTTAGCTGTTTGAAAATATGGACTTTGTGAGATTAGAATATCATTTTCTTCCTCTTAAAAAAACCCACTACTCTTCCATGGTGAATTTCCATGTTAGCATGTAAAAGTATTCAGGAGTAATTCCATCTTAAAAATATTTGTTTCTTCTAGGACTTTTATTCCTTAAGTAACTTGCATTATAATTAGAGGTAGATGAGTACCTTGATTCTGATTTAAAATAGTCCATTTGTATATAGATACTTACTGTGCTATGAATAAATCTACAAATGCACTCACCTTGGTAAATAATCCCATGGGACTAACAGAACTGACACTTAAAAGTTCAGTTACGAAAAATCATTAGATTGGGTTTTTTCTCTTTGGATCTGAATTTGTTTTGTTTTTTGCTTTTTTTTTTGCCTAGGAAAACTTTCCCTTCTTCAAGATTATTTGTAAGATTCCATATACATGTCAACTTGACCCTTTTCTAGTTTAATTTTCATGCTAACATTTTTAATATTCATAATTTATTTTTCTGCATATGAGGTACAAACATAATTTAGTAGTCAATGACTTTTTCTAAATATTTTGATATCTGTACAGTTTAGTGATAGCACATATTAAAAACTTTATATTCATAATAAAATATGTATTCAATTTCTATACTTAAAATTTTCTTCTATTAATGAATATATCAATCTAGTCTTAATAAAACAGCATTTAATTATTTTTTGGTATGATTTGGCTCATAAGAGATTTTTTTGCTATTTTGCCTAAAAATTTCCCAATTATTCATGCATATTTCCTTTTCCAAAACAGGTTGTCCATATTCAATTAAGCCATCTTTGTTGGGATTCTAATAGTCATTATATTTTACTTTCAGATTAATTTGATAGTAATTACACCATTGAGTCTTTCTATTCATATTTGTTTACATATTCAAAACTTGCTTCATAATCTTCAGTAAAGAATGAGAATTCATAGCATAAATATGATACATTCCCTTTTAGTTTTATTCTTCTTTGCATTCTTTCCCCCTCATTCTTTCTTTGTGAAAAGGACTGTATTTCTATCATGTTAGAAGTTATTAATGATACTCATCTATGAAGTTTCTCAAAGAATTAAATGCTGTATACCTGGAAAACACTTTTTAAAATTGCTTGTTATTTTACTCTGTTAAACACGTTAGCTGCTATTTTTATTGTTTGGAATTATTGCTTTCGTTATGATTATCTTTTATCTTACCACCCTTCTGAATGGCTTTAATGCATGTTAATAATGTAGATAATAAAACTATAGAAAACTATCATTTGTAGATAAAAATAATTTTGTCTCCTCTTTCTCATATGTGCTGTTTTCTCATTGTGTTTGATAGGACTACTGATTCTATGCTAAAGAGCAACAGACAGTATCTTCTTTTCACAGGAAAATTAGGAGCAATAATTATATAGGCAATTATTTATATTTGGATTTTTTAAAATTATAATATTTATCATGTTAAGCAATCCCCTATTTTTAGATTATAAAAGTTGTTTCTTTAAAGTACTGTTAAATTTCATGAAATGCTTTAGAATGCATGTTACACATGTAGTTTTTCTTTTATCTTTGTAATGTATTAAAATAGTCTACCAAATGTCCTGGTGTTCACCCAATTTGACATTTTTAGAATATACTCTACTAGTTCATGATGCTTGGCTCTTTAAATAGACTTCTGGATTTGATTTTCTCTTACACTTAGGACCTGGGATCTGTATTCATAAGGGACATTGGTTATTTCTTTGTTCTTTGTGTGTCTGTGTATACCACTTACGTCTGGTTTAGGTTATAGTAGACACAGAAATGGTCTTCCCTGGTGGCTCAGCAGGTAAAGAATATTCCTGCAATGCAGGAGATGTGAGAGGTGCAGGTTCAGTCCCTGGGTTGGAGAGACTCCCCTGGAGGAGAAAATGGCAACCCACTCCTGCGTTCTTGCCTGAAAAATCCCATGGACAGAGGAGCCTGGTGGGCTACAGTCCAAGGGGTCACAAAGAGTTGGACACTACTGAGTACACACAACAACAAGACACAGAAATGAGTTGGGAACTATTTCATCTTTCCAAGATCTGGAACAGGATAATGTAGAACAAAGATACTCTCTCTCCTTGGATATTTGTTGTTATTCCATTACTGTGAATTTGAAGCTTTTGATGGAAATTATGCATTTACTCTTAACAGAAATTACAGAGAAATGAGACTGGCTGAGAAGGGCTGGTTAACCTGACTTTAGAGTAACAAAACTAAACAAAAATACAACAACATTCATGAATACTGGATATGTAATTAATTGCTTATTTTAGTGTTAAATGTCCATCTCTTATGAACAGAATCTGATAGATTTTTGGTACTGAGAATAGTGCGAAGCATATAGTAGACCTTTAATACACTTATGTTCATTAAATAAATGAATAAAGTAATAAATGCTTTTTGTTTGGTTGGGAATGGATGTTTCTTTAGTGAGGTTTGAGAAAATTCTAGGTAGTACAATAATCTGTCTTTCAGAATATTTTATTTTCAGCAACCTTTATGTGTTGCTGAAAAAATATATATACATGCACACACACACACACACACACGTATATATATAGACACTCTGTGTTTTAGTAAAGTTTGTGCATGATTATATTCTCTTTGAGAGTCCCTTGGGCTGCAAGGAGATCCAACCAGTCCATCCTAAAGGAGATCAGTCCTGGGTGTTCATTGGAAGGACTGATGTTGAAGCTTCAAAACTTTGGCCTCCTAATTCGAAGAGCTGACTCATTGGAAAAGACCCTGATGCTGGGAAAGATTGAGGGCAGGAGGAGAAGGGGATGACCGAGGATGAGATGGTTGGATGGCATCACCGACTCAATGGACATGGGTTTGGGTAGACTCCGGGAGTTGGTGATGGACAGGGAGGCCTGGCGTGCTGCGGTTCATGTGGTCGTGAAGAGTCGGACACGACTGAGCTACTGAACTGGACTGACTGATATTTTCTTTGTTCAGGTTTGTAACTTCACTCTGTTTCAATCCCATGCTGCTTGCTTTGCTAAATACACTTTGAGATCCAGTGGACACAGGGTAGAACAGGCTACAATGAGAAAATGCCGATAAAAACCCTCCATATGTTCTTTTCAGTGTCATGCTTGTTATGAAGTTAAGTTTGTTCCTTCCTATCACTAGATATATTAAACTTTCTAAAGACATCAATCAGAAATTTCTTAGGAAGACTAGAATTTCTCCCCAAAGAGCAAAACCATTTAATTTTAAAGTATAATAAATCAGCTGGTAAACATCATTATAAAAAAATCATTCTTGTTACTTTAAATACAGTGGCATGGATAAAGAGAGAATAGTGCTTATTTTTAAAAGGTTTTATAATTTTTAATAAAAGGTAACAATCTAATTTATTCATCTGTTACCTTGTTCATCCCACAAATTGTCATATTCTACCTTGCCTTTTTTTCTTTATGGAGTCTATTTCCTCTTTTGAAATAGACACGTTTCCCTGATCCCCAATCACTTTTTCTTTCCTCTCCATAGGTCCTGTTCATGTTTCAAACTTTACCTACCTTTTGAAGACTTTTCTATCTACTGATTTACTTCCTCCAGCTCTTCATCAAAGCTCCATTTTAGCAATGATAATATTTACTATAATTCTGTTTCCATTTTTCTCTTAGTAGATTGTAGACTCCAGCAGAGCAGATAATTTGTTATTAAATAATTTAATTGTTGACCTATTTAATTAAACTCATTATAACTTTAACAAACAGTGGCAGTTAATCAGTGTTTATTAAATAAATGCATTTTTAAGAAGTATGTATTTCAGCAATAGACCCAGCCTAGAAATGAAACTTCTTTACCTGAGTCTTAAAATGTCCACAAAGTTTGAATCATTCTCTTTTTGTTGTTGTACTCTCAACTCTCAAATTTATATATATACAAATGAGAAAGAAAGGGAAGAAAATATTAATAATTTGGGTTCTTGGAGTAGCAGGGACCACTGGCAAAAAAAAAAGAGGGTAACAGAGTGGTATAGATTTACCTTTTTATTTCATAGCTGGAGTGAATTATGTCAGAAGAACCCTTCCAAATGTTCTTTTTCTTTCTTTCTTTTTCCTAATTATAAAGTATTACATAAGGGTTTTCCAGGTGCCACTAGTAGTAAAGAACTCACTTGCCAATGCAAGAGGTATAAGATATGTGAGCTTGATCCCTGGGTCAGGAAGACCTGGTGGAGGAGGGCATGGCAACCCACTCCAGTATTCTTGCCTGGAAATTCCCATGGACAGAGGAGCCTGGTGAGCTATAGTTTATAGGGTCGAAAAGAGTTGGACATAGCTGAAGCAACTTAGCACAGAGGCACATCTCATCTTTCACAGGAGAAATCCAAGAAAATGTAGCCTCAGCTATTAATAGAAAAAAGCAAAACTAACCCAGTTATAGGAAATTTACAGGAATGTTTACCCATCTTTTAAAAACTTTCTTAATGAAGAAAGATCGTTTTTCTACATTCTAGGAGAAGGTAGATATTTTAGGTACATGAAAGTTGAATATGAGGAGCTAAGCTTCTGTTAAGCTCTTAACTCCTGGCTAAATAAATCTTTGTGTGTCTAAATAGTAAGTCCATTTATTTTTTTTAAGAGACATGTTCAAAACTAATTGAAAATATTTTTAAAGTTATTATTGGATGGTAGGAGTATGGGGTGGAGTTGGCCTTAGGGGAATTAGAGTAGCAATAATAAAAAGGATGTTGGAAAACACATTCTTGGCTTAACTCAGGATAACTCCAGGAGACAGGACAGACCAAGAAGGAGGAGGAAAGCAAGATGAATGATGTGAAGCTTACTGTTTTGGGAGGTGAAGGAACAGGGAAATCTGGTAAATTTTTTTTTTCTGATGTAGAGTACATAAAGAGCAATATATTGACATTTTATATATATATATATAACATATACATCTATAGACTTGATATAACTATATATTATTTCTCAGTAGGAGTTTTCATTTTATAAGCAAGTAATACAATTAACTCTATTTATAAAATGTATATACAGGTTGAAGACTATAAATGTGTGAAGTATTAATTTGTATCTTGTTCTACTGATGTTTAAAATAAGTAGGACCAACAGGAAATTTCTCCATCATGATCCCACTTACTTCCCACTCTGGCACACCTGCCCCCACACCTGCCTGCTGTGTGCTAAGTCGCTTCAGTCGTGTCAGACTCTCTGCGACCCTAGGGACTGTAGCCCACCTGGCTCCTCTGTCCATGGAATTCTCCAGGCAAGAATACTGGAGTAAGTTGCCATGCCCTCCTCCAGGGAATCTTCCTGACCCAGGGGTTGAACCCACATCTTTTGTGTCTACCTGCATTGGCAGGCAAGTTCTGTACTGCTAGCACCACCTGAGAAGCCTCAGCGGCCAAGCAGTGGTCCGGAAAAGATTCCTCTGCCCTGAGACTAAGTGTGGAGAGAAATGTGTGAAGACCTGTGGATTATTTTTAACTTTTAAAAATTTATTTATTTTTAATTGAAGGTTAAATGCTTTACAGAATTTTGTTTTCTGCCAATTATCAAAATGAATCAGCTGTAGGTATACCTATGCCACGTTACAGAGGAGGAAAAAAAAAAACAACTTTGAAGGGAGAAGGGGCCATGGCTTTTTAAATGCGTGGGAACTGAGCAACACGGTGCCATGACCTTGGAAACTACGCATTTCATTTGTCTTTGTTACATGATGTCTGGCCTAGTGAATCCTAACTGGCCAGACCCAGGAGCTGCAGTAAGACAAACCAACACTAGAGGGCGATCTTCTGTTTCTTGGATTTTGAAGTCCCTGTTTCCTTAAACAATTGCAACGGTGTGATACTGTCCTGGCCACTGTTATAAACATGTGGCACCTTGGAGCCACAATTAATTTGATGAAATAAAAAGATATCATAGTTCTTGCGTCCCGGATTTAATAAGAAATCTGTCTCTGTTGCAAAGCTGAGTTTTCTTATGTGTGTTTGCATTAGTGAATTACTTACACCGTGAATTGAGCGGGCAGCACAGTAAGATCACTTTCTTTCTAGCCTCCTAATTTTTACGGTTTTACGATGCTAATCTTACTGATTATTATTTAGACCAGAATTTAGTAAAACTTTAAAGTCTTCATTAATACTTGGCAATTTTTAAGCCAAGAAATAAAACCTTACGTACATGTGTGCTGTGCTTAGTTGCTCAGTCCTGTCTGACTTTGCGACCCCATGGAATGTAGCCAGCCAGGCTCCTCTGTCCATGGGATTCTCCAGACAAGAATACTGGAGTGGGTTGCCATTTCCTCCTCCAGGGGATCTTCCCAACCCGGGGCTTTAACCCAGGTCTCCCACATTGCAGGCCGATTCATTACTGTCTGAGCCACCAGGGAAGCTAAGTTGTTATTTGTGTCTTAAAACTGATACGACCTTAAATTCAGCTTGTTTTGTTTTGCAGCCCTTATAGTAAGGTTTCTAACCAAGCGCTTCATTGGAGAATATGCTTCTAATTTTGGTAAGTCGCTACTTTAGACTTTTTCGCTTTAAAACTTCAGCATCATCAGTTACCCTCAGTGGGCACGTGTGCTCAGCTGCTAAGACTTATCTGACTGTTTGCGACCCCATGGACTGTATGCAGGCCGCCAGGCTTCTCTGTCTGTGGGATTTTCAAGGCAAGAATACTGGAGGAGGTTCCATTTTCTTCCTCAAATAAACATCAGAGAAGCATTTTCATAGGATCTTCCATTTTTGCACTTTTAAGCAACTTGTTTAATTCATGGACTCTGATTTTAAAAGCCCAAATAAGTATTTTAATTCAATGTTCTTTCAAGATAAAATTTATCCAGTTTTATGCTAATTGAGATACATTAGAAATCCAGTTGGTTTCAGTCTAGAACTAGAAAAACCTTAAACCTGGGACCCACCCATCTGCACCAACCGTTGCAGAGCATGTGAGTTTGGGGGTTTTGTTAAACTGTGAAGCAATTTTAAAATTAAAGCAACATCTGCTGAGAGATAAAGACAAATTAATTATAAAAGCACAAGTAACTACAAAATAAATGCTGATTTTTATTTAAAGCATTTATTTAATAAATGCTTATTTTCACAAGACCATGTGAAAATAACAGGAAAATTATGCTTTGATTAAAGATCATATCATAATTATGTAGGTTGCTTATGTAAGTTTCAGAGAAATTCTAAAACAGGTGCCAAGGCACCTTGATATAATCTTAGGATCATTTCACTAACGCTACTATACTTTTGTTATTTTTATCAAAATTAGCATGACATATGGGAAATGCCACAGTGGGGAATTAATAAGAAGTGGGGAATTTTGCCAGAAGTTTGAATATATTTTTGGCTCAACAATTAATCTATATAATGCTACTAATATTTTACCTGATTGAAGGCATGGTGGGGAAAGGTTTTTTGTTTTCTTTAACAAGAATGAAGATTTTAAGAAATAGAATTGGGAGAAAGGGAAATAGTAAGAAGTTACGATTGCAAGTGTTTTTCATGAGAAATAAACAACAACAAAAATCTTCAGCATTCATTTTTGAGGTAGCATTATTAGTATTTTAGAAAGCAACCTTGCAGTATTACACTGTGTCGTCGCCTGCGTGTAGCCAACATAGTGATTTGGTTCCTGTGACGCTGTGGGTGTTTTAGGGCAAGCTCTTGAAAACTGATTATAGAAAGAAAAAATATATAGAAAGAGAAATTCTTATTGTTTCATTTCTCAGGTCAACAACCTCAGTCATAAAGGGCCATATAACACACAAGCGAGGAGTAAGGCATGAGAAAGTGTTCCAAAACTATAAAACAACGCACACTTACAAGGAACAATTAAAAGCAACAACAAAATTAAATGTCACCTAAATCTTTTAAACAGCATGGTTATATAAGCAAATGAAGTATGCATATTTCTGGCTATTACACCTCTTTTGAAAAATAAGACCTAGAGACATGTATAAAGACAATCAAGTGAGTTAAAGGTCCAGAGCAAGAAGATTAATTAGCCAAAAAATGACCCTCTGTGTAAATGAAGGCTACAGGGGGAAATTATAAATTCTAAAATATTAAGAGCTGGTGACCCCTGCTGGCAGTTTTTGAGTATTGAGAGTAGCTATTTTAAAATGTCCCAGGAGGAAATTATATAGCTCACGGTTGTTGCTGTTGTTTAATCTCTCAGTCATGTCTGACTCCTTTGCAACGCATGGATTGTAGCCCACCAGGTTCCTCTGTCCATGGGATTCTCCAGGAAAGAATTCTGGAGTGTGTTGCTATTTCCTTCTCCAGGGGACCTTCCCCACCCAGGGATCGACCCTGCATCTGCGTCTCCGGCACTGCAGGCAGATCCTTTACCGCTGATAGCTCACGGTAGTAAGCTTATAAAGTTTAGAATAAACTGTCTGAAAACTTATTTTCAGATGTAATGAAACAGTAACATATTTCATTCTGTGTAGCCTAGTAGGATCTCAGAAGTTATCCCTCGGCTTCCCTGGTGGTTCAGTGGTAAATTATCCGCCTGCCAATGCAGGAGACACGGGTTCAATCCCTGGTCCAGGAAGATTGTACATGCTGCAGAACAACTAAGTCCATGTGTCACAACTGCCGAACCTGTGCTCTGGAGCCTGGGAGCCACAGCTACTGAGCCCACATGCTTCAGCGACTGAAGTCTGAGCACCCTAAAGCCTGTGCTTCCCAACAAGAAAAACCACTGCAGTGAGAAGCCCATGCACCGCAACTAGAGAAAAGCTCCCACAGCAACGAAGACCCAGCGCAGCCAAAAATAATTAATTAATTGAATTACGTTAAATGAATGTCATCCCTAATCCCCTGAAGCCAGCTTTCCCAAATGTCAGCTACGTCTTTCTACCGTGGGCTATGGTGTGTTTGCCAGAATGGGTCATCTGTCAGTTTGCACTTGTGTCAGTATGCAATTCTGGAGAGAAGTAGGTCTTGTATGAAAACACTGGAGGCACAGTTATAGAAATGAAGTCTTTCATTCATTCAAGAAATATTTATTGAACACCTGTCATGTGGCAGATACTCTGCTAGAGGCTATAGTAACGAACAGACTAATGTATAGGCAGAAGAACATGTCGGTGAATAGGTATAGTGGTGAAGTTCATTTTTAAGAACTATATATATAAGCAAATATAGCAAATACATATTTTTTTGACCACTATCAATAAAGAAAAGCTGCTAAAACTAAAATATGACTGGTTGAATTTATAGGGCTGTATTTATATTTGGCTGATCCAAATATAAATCCATGTTTTAAAATTCTGGAGTTTTTTCATACTGATAATGAGTATATGCATATTTTGCAGAATCTATCTATAACAAGCATTTGTGTTTGGAAGGGAAGCAATTGAATCTAGAAATATATGACCCTTGTTCTCAGGTAAGTAAAACAAAATACATTTATATATTCAGTCATGATTTGAAGAAGATAGGATAAGGGGGAAGTGTATAGTTGCTAGCCTTAATATTGAAGTTACTTCTAAATTTTAATTATTAAAATTTTAAGAAATTGTTTTAGTGTTGTATTATCTAGCTTCTCTGTAAAGTTATGACAAAACTATCATGTTACAGATATCTTTAAAATAGCAATATTATTACGCTTTCATAATATGTTTTTATCAGGTCACAATGTAGCTGTCAAATGCTAATAGTTTAATGGCTTGTTAATTCAGTTTATATGTTTGCTAAGTTGCATTTGTTGATAACTAAACCACTGTCAATAAAACCAAAGAAAGAAGGATTTTGAGTGCAAACCCCTTTATTCAAACACAAAAAGTTTAAATATAATTATATAAGTAAGAGAATGGTGGCCAGCTGTTCAAGATTTCAAAACACCTCTGTGGGATAGATTTTGTTGGGTTTGGCAAACATCCTTCAAATCTTTTTTGCTAAACCTTAATCACTATTGTTGCTTTACTGATTTAAATCTGGTATCAAAAAATCAATGCATACTCTGTTCACTAATATAGAAGATACTGTCTCCTTTCAAAATGTGTGTGGATATTGATGTAAAAGGCAATTATTAGGGCTCATCAGATTTTCAGAAAAAGAAGTATTTTTTTTTTTTTTTTTGGGGGGAGTTTTTAAATTTTTTTTTTCTTTTTTCAAAAAAAAAAGTTTTTTTTTAGAGAAAAAAGTTATCAAATGAAATAGATATAAGTTTATTATAGTTCTTTATTTTTTAAAATTTTGATCACTTTTGATAAAAGAAAAAGAGTGATACAAAGAAACTACATTTTAGAAAATACCAATATTTGCCTTAATGAATTCTCTTCCAGGTAAAATGGGTCTCCATTAATTAACTGTCTGTGGTGTAAAATACAGGGATCCAATCCTACCACTTTCAATGTGCTTGATTTATTTTCAGCCACAGAAAGCAAAATTTTCCCTCACAAGTGAGCTGCATTGGGCAGATGGGTTTGTGATTGTGTATGACATCAGTGACAGGTCCTCCTTTGCATTTGCAAAAGCATTAATTTACAGAATTCGGGAGCCACAGACAAGTCATTGTAAAAGGTGAGGTATTTTTCATTCCTCTCTACTTTCTTTTTAGTAAATCATCATAGAGCTGTAAGCATCATTAGGAAGAGTTTAATACAGGCTTCCAATTACAAAATTTAACAGACCTGAACAAGCCACCTTCCATTCCACAGGAGTTACACGTGTAGTAAAAGGAATAAGATGAGAATACTTTATATCCTGAATGACATCAACAGTTACTTGCCCTGAATAAATGACTGTTTTACAAGACAGCTTCTATTGTTAACATGACACTCGCTTGCAAAGTAACAGTCCTTTGTACACAAGATAGTTCCCTTTCCACCTTTCTTTTTCATTCCCACAAAAAATGTTAAGGATACTAAATAAATCCAGATATATTACATTTGGCATTCAGTTCCTAGTCATTGGGTTTTTCAGTCTATCAAAGCAAAACAGACTGAATAATCAAACCATTACAAATTCTAAGTATGAGACTACATTTTTCTCCATTTCACCTCCTAAAATAAAGAGCTAATCTATAATGCCTTATTGTTAATGTCTTGACACAAGTCGTTATGCAGGAAAAGAGAACGATGTCTTAGACTATGTGTGCGTTAGTAGATATGTGTTTAAACCTATAAATTGCCCATTTTTAGTTTTCCTTTTTTTAAAAAATTGTTTATCCTTTCCCTTTAAAATAGTTATTTTTGTCCAACATCCTGGTATAAGGAATTCTTTGTGCTCTTATACAGATTTGCCCTTCTCTAATACCATGCTAATCTGGGAAGCAAAACACAATATCATTTCTGAAAATTGGTGTCTGTGATTTTCATATCTCCTTTAAATGCCCATTATCAAGAAATAATCAGATAATAATTGATAAGGAGTGTTCCCTTGGAGTCATTTGATGTAAATTCTTGTTTATATCTGATTGACCTTGGGGTAAACCCTTTAATTTCTAGACTTTCTTTCTCTGATTATAAAACTGATGGAAACATGGTAGGAAAAAATAATATGATTATATTAAGAAACCTCAGAGCTCTGATTTCCTATAATATAACTGATTTTGAGGGAACTCCGTTGTTTCAAGTGTTAAATACTTTATGTTTAAGCACCATAACTTTGGTAAGGGTAAGTAATTAAAATTACTTTGCTATTCTTCCATATCAAAAGAATCACTCAAGAAGAATTAAAAAAAGTATATTTTTAAAAATCCTTATATTTTCAGGCAATCTTCTCAATGTGTTGATCAAATAATTCTTGGGTATTTCCAGTTTTCAATCTTTAAGTAGAGTCTGTTTCCAAATATCTTGTCTATAGATAGAAAAAATATGATATTGTTTTATAAAATTATATCTGATATATGTGTCTTATCCCTCAAAATATTTCATTTATTCTTCCCCATTAATTCTTCACAATAATTTTCTGAACTGTATGTGTGAAAGTTGCTTCATTCTGTCCAACTTTTTGCAACCCCATGGATTGTAGCCTGCCAAGCTCCTCTGTCTATGGAATTTTCCAAGCCAGAATACTAGAGTGGGTAGTCATTCCCTTCTCCAGGGGATCCTCCCAACCTAGGGACTGAACTCAGGTCTCCCATATTGCAGGCAGATTCTTTACTGTCTGAGCCACCAGGGAAGCCCAAGCATACTTGAATGGGTAGCCTATCCCTTCTCCAGTGAATCTTCCTGACCCAGGAATCAACCTGGGATCTCCAGCATGGCAGGCAGATTCTTTACCAGTTGAGCTACCCAGGGAAGCCCTATATAAAAAGATACTATTAGTATATGAACTATATAAAAAGGTACTCTTAGTATCATCAAGAGTCTAGTGTTAGACATGCAATGGTTTTTTCTTGATGGATCAAACCATCATGTGAATAAAACATACTTTGGTGGTTTCTATACTTATCTCTTGAGATGATATTGAAGAATTTCATTTTCCCATTTCTTCACTATAGTAGATATCTTGGCACTATTTCTTGCCATTTAAGGACTAGTAGCTCTACTATATTCTTCACATGAAACTCTGCTTTAGAAATGTTGCACTGTAACCACAGAGATTGTATTGATATTTGCCAAAGACATTACCTTAACAAAGAAATATATTTCTTAAATAAACCAGAAAAGTTGTACAAAGTTACAAGATGGTAAATTTTTCTTTAGATTATGTTATAATGAATATTAACAGGGAACAAACAGTAATGAGTACTGAATAATATTTTCCCTTAAGAAAACTGTATTTAAATTGTTTAATTAGTAAAGAAGCAGTAGCTAGTCCTCTTTCAATTGATAAGAAAATGAAAAATAATGCTTAGTAAGCATCTTTAATAAAAGATGCTTTTATTATTATATTTTTTTATTATAGCCTGGCATTGGGCTAGGTTTTTTATATACATCTTCATTCTGAGTGATGAAAACTATTTTACTTTTTTTTTTTTTAACATATAAGAGAACTGAAAGTGGAAAATGATGTCACACTCATGTCTTGTTAGTAAAGAGAGCCATAGTTCCAGGAATAGATTTGTGCCACTTCAAATCTTATGTTTTAAGAGTTTTGTTGGGTCTGTATCATTTACTACATTTAATCTAAAATCCTTTTTATGAGTAAATGAGGATACACACACACGACTACAAATACACATGAACACAAATAACACACACAATATTTTTTCCTTTTTGGGGGGAGTCTATAAAGTGAAGAGGAACTAAAAAGCCTCTTGCTGAAAGTGAAAGAGGAGAGTGAAAAAGTTGGCTTAAGGCTCAGCATTAAGAAAAATAAGATCACTTCATGGGAAATAGATGGGGAAACAGTGGCAGACTTTATTTGTTTTGGGCTCCAAAATCACTGTAAATGGTGATTGCAGCCATGAAATCAAAAGACGCTTACTCCTTGGAAGGAAAGTTATGGCCAACCTGGATAGCATTTTGAAAAGTGGAGACATTACTTTGCCAACGAAGGTCTGTCTAGTAAAGGCTATGGTTTTTCCAGTAGTCATGTATGAATGTGAGAGTTGGACAATGAAAAAGGCTGAGTGCTGAAGAATTGATGTTTTTGAACTGTGGTGTTGGAGAAGACTCTTGAGAGTCCCTTGGACTGCAAGGAGATCCAACAAGTCCATCCTAAAGGAGATCAGTCCTGGGTGTTCATTGGAAGGACTGATGTTGAATTTGAAACTCCAATACTTTGGCCATCTCATGAGAATAGTTGACTCATTGGAAAAGACCCTAATGAGGGCAGGAGGAGAAGGGGACAACAGAGGATGAAATGGCTGGATGGCATCATCGACTTGATGGACATGGGTTTGGGCAGACTCTGGGAGTTGTTGATGGACAGGGAGGTCTGGCGTGCTGCAGTTCATGGGGTTGCAAAGAGTCGGACATGACTGAGCGACTCAACTGAACTGATAATTCTTTTTTATATAAGCCCACTTAATATATAAAAAAAGAGTTGTTCAAACAGTCTTACCAAAGAATTGTGTATCTGTATTTCAGAGCTGTGGCGTCAGCAGTGCTTTTGGTGGGTAACAAGCAAGATCTCTGTCATGTGCGAGAGGTTGGCTGGGAAGAAGGGCACAAACTAGCATTGGATAACCAGTGCCAATTCTGTGAACTGTCTGCAGCAGAGCAATCTCTGGAGGTGGAAATGATGTTTATTAGAATTATCAGGGACATCCTGACAAACTTCAAACTCAAAGAAAAGAGAAGATACAGTGGATCTAAATCCATGGCCAAGCTGATCAATAATGTATTTGGAAAGAGAAGAAAATCTGTTTAGTAGACACGTGATCCTGGGAGATTTATTATATCAGAGATTTTCAAACATTTGTATTGTAATTAAATTTACCTTTTGTGTGCAACTAAAACATTCTCTTAGAGATATGAAATAATTGATCATGAACCACAACTGTGTTTTCAAATACATAGTTTGCCTTTTTGGTTGCTTGTATCTTATACATTTTGCTTCACACTTAACCTTTTCCCTATACACAGAATAATATTAGTATAATCTAATGGTGGATTACTATACAGTCTACCTTGCCAAATAAACCCTGCTTATGTAATTTTCTTAAACTATCATTCTTTAGGGCTTAGTTACCTTTATTTTATTTATATCTTTTAAATGAAATATATAGTTATATTCACCTGGTAGCTCAGCTGGTAAAGAATCCACCTGCAAAGCAGGAGACCCCAGCTCGATTCCTGGGTCAGGAAGATCCACTGGAGAATGGATAGGCTACCCAGTCCAGTATTCTTGGGCTTCCCTGGTGGCTCAGCTGGTAAAGAATCTGCCTGCATTGTGGGAGACCTGGGTTTGATCACTGTGTTGGGAAGATCCCCAGAAGAAGGGGATGGCTACCCAATCCATATTCTGGCCTGGAGAATTCCATGCACTGTATAGTCCATAGGGTATCTAAGAGACATGTCTGCAACTTTCACTTCACTTCTTCAATATATTATGGAGCTTAATTTATCAATTTGTAAAATTCAAGATCTATTTAACAGAAATGCATGGATTTAATTTAGAAAGTGTATTTATAATAAAGCAGTGAGTTATTTAAGATCACACAAGGTTTTTTTTTTTTTTTTTTAAAACCCAAGGCCTTAAGAAGTTAAATTCTGAGGAAAGAAGAAAGTCAGAGGAGTGGAAAAATTAGCGTTGACATATATATGCTACCATATGTAAAACAGATAGCTGGTGAGAAGTTGCTATATAACACAGGGAGCCCAGCCTTGTGCTCTGGGATGACCTAGAGGGGTTGGGTAGAGGGAGGGGAGGGGGTCTCAATAGGGAGGTGATATACATATAATTATGGCTGATTTGTATTGTTGTATGGCAGAAACCAACACAACATTGTAGAACAATATTCCCCCCCCCCAAAAAAATTTCTTAAACCCATAAGTACATAGTTTATAGTTGGCCTGATGATGAAAAAGTCTGCCTTTCTTTATTGTATACTGTCAGGTAAGTGTAGATGTCACTTGAGGGTATGTTCCTCGGTCCTTGTCTCGTCACAACAAAGATTTCCGAGTGACGGACATTGAAGCCTTCGGTGGGCCACAGCTCTCGGGTCTGGACAGACCATGTTATAGCTCTTAAATAAATTAGTGTTACAGCTCTATTTTATTTAGAAGATGATAGCCAGAGAATTCATCCTCGAAGCGTGAGGGCATGCTGATCCAAGACCATGAAGAGAAGAACACCGCAGTGTGTGAGAGAGAGAGGGAGAGTCCATCTTCAAGGCACAGGAGAGAGGGAGAGAGCGAGCACTTTGGCACCTATTTTATATGTTTATTTCTGCCCCCTGGGCCTGTCCTATGCAAACTGGACTTAGGCAGGAGTGCTGTTCTACCTGCAGTTCTCACTCAGGTCCTCGGACCTTCCTTGTTCTATTTTCGCGGGCTTTTCCCTTCCTTGTCTTCTAGTCACCGCCATTTTTGACTTGTTTCCTATTCTAACTATCTAACAATACTATAGTAACAAGGGCAATTATCATAGAGTAATTACCTTATACAGCTAAGATTCTTTTTAGATTAAAAGAATAATTTTTTTTTTAAGTTTAAGTTCATTTGGAAATCTAGATGTCATAGGGGAAGGAAAAGGTAAAAACTAGTTGGTAAATATATAAGCTTGAAGCCCTTATTGTCCTGAAATAAGTATTACATGAGATAAAAACATTTTGGGCCTCCTACCATTACATAGGGTACAATTTCCACCTCCCCCCCCCCCCCCACCCAAGTCATCTGTCCACCTCCTGGACTGCAACACCCCTTCTGCCATCCTTGGTTAGCCTGCCAACTGCTGCATTTCAAGTTGCTGGTCGAGGCCTGATTTCAGCCAAATCACTGATAAGCAAGGTTTGATTTCTGAGAAGTTAGCCTGGGCTTACATGCAATGCTGCTAACATTGAGTTATGGAGTTAACGTTGAGAAATAGAGTATTTCTTATCATATCAGTAAACAAGGATGTCACAGTCTTCAGCGATTGCAGCCCTCCAATGTGAGCTGGTGAGTCCAGAGGAAACTCAGGAAGGAAAAGAATGCCTCCCATCTAGCAGCCATTCTCTGCAGCCATTCTTTGCAGAGAGCCCTGCAGGGCTCTGAGGGGAGCCCCAGGGGAACTTAGGCTGTGAAAACAAAAGAGAATGGCCCCAGATAACTGAGGTGCATATGGAAAGAATGGTTTCAGTGAGCCCAGACTCTTGCATCTTCCCCTACATAGAAAAATACTAACTTTCTTAACTTGGGATGTCTGGTTTCTCTAATTAATGGTGATCTTTTGATGTTTTTAATGACTATGTGCTCAGAGTCATGCCCAACTCTTTGTGACCCCATAAACTGTAGCCCACTAGGCTCCTCTGTCCATGGAACTTCTCACGCGAAAATATTCGAGTTGCCATGGCCTCCTCCAGGGGATCGTCCAGACTTAGGGATGGAACCTGTGTCTTTTGAGCCTCCTGAATTGGCAGGCAGATTCTTTTATCACTGTACTACCTGATAACTACCTGTCTTTTGTTGTAAAAATCCTATAAATCCTAGCTCCTCCCCTCATCTCCTAGGAGAAGGTTCTCAGAGCTATCTGAAACGCTTTCTCCTGGGTTTCCGTCCTCATTTTGCCCCAAATAAAACTTAACTCGCAACTCTCATGTTGTACATTTTTTAAAAGAATTCAACATGTATGTGCACTCACCTGGTGACCATGTGAAAGAGCTTCAGTAGAGGGTGGTAGACAGGAGTCCAGGAGGGTAACACAAACTATTAGGCTGCACCAGAGAGAATCCATCTCATTGACATGATCTTGCTCATCGTGAGTCATGAACCAACATTTAGCTCTCCAGTTCTACAGAAAGCTAACCTGGATGATATACAAGTGGAAATAAGGGAACTTGTATGTGGTAGTTACAAAACAGTTCAGAATGTTCATAAAGATGGGGAAGTTTGAAGTGTTATAGAGGGTTGGGTCCAAGAACCCATCATCTGAATGTGTTCTCTGGGATGATTCAGAGGAACTTCCTTTACTATAAGGAAGTGAGGAACAGAGTGCTGAAGAGGCAAAGAGCTTTAACAAGCTTCATAGTGACTGTGCTCCACAGGGCAGAGCTGACAGCAGAGATGCTGCCATTGAGCCACACTTGTCAGTATCAATGCAAATGATAAAATCTTGGGACAGCAGAATCTGGATGCCAGCATTTAACCCAATAGTTGTTTAATCTTGAGAGTCCCTTGAACTACAAGGAGATCACACCAGTCAATCCTAAAGGAAGTCAACTCTGAATATTCATTATAAGAACTGTTGCTAAAGCTGAAGCTCCAATACTTTGACTACATGATGCAAAGAACCAACTCACTGGAAAAGAGTCTAATGCTGGAAAAGATTGAAGGCAAAAGGAGAAGGGGGCAGTAGAGAATGAAATGGTTAGATAGCATCACCGACTCAGTGGACATGAATTTGAGCAAACTCGGGGAAATAGTGAGGGACAGAGGAGCCTGGCGTGCTGCAGTCCATGGGGTTGCAATGATTTGGACATGACTTAGTGACTGAACAACAACAACTGTTTAACCTGTTAGCCCGTTTATCCATTCACTCAGCCACCAGAGAAACAATGATGTATCCAGAGTAAGTCTCCATTTTTTTATACTAGTTGGTTAGAAACTTAGATGCTTTATTGAGGCAAAGTCCATATTGTGGGCTCAAACATTGCTTCCATCCCTGCCACCAAGCCATTGTTATCCTGAGTCCATTACATATAAGCACAACAGTGGTCAAGAAAAAGGAGGGTTATCTGTAGGGCCGTTCATCCCGTTCATTTGGATGTAAAGTGATTCCTCATTGGTGGATGCTCTTCCATGGGCATTAAAATGATACACAAAGATCTGTAAATTTTATGCTGTCTCTCAGAGATCCATTCACATACTTTTTCTCCAGTCCTTCCTGGCACTGTTCTTCCAATGTTACCTCTTTACAGATGTGTGCGTGCATGCTCAGTCATTTTCAACTCTGCACTGTAGCCTGCCACGGTCCTCTGTCCATGAGATTTTCCAGCCATGAATACTGGAGTGAGTTGCCGTTTCCTACTCCAGGGAAACCTTTTCCACCTAGGGATAGAACCCGTGTCTCCTGCATTGGCAGGCAGTTCTTTACCACTGTACCACCTGGGAAGCCCACCTCTTACAGATTCCTCTGACCAACTGGCAAAACTATTGATTAAAACTCTGTACTATATTGTATTATACCTTCCTGTCTTACAGGGTACACAACAAAATCTACTGATAAATAGGATAGTTTGCTTTTACCTATGAACTTCATGGTCACCTCTGGGCAGATCTGTAATGAAAGCCTGTCTTCTTTTGCCTAGCACTATCACATCAAGCTTGAGTGAGGAGTGCTTCTTATCAGCTAAGAATATTCAGATTACATTGCTTTGTAAATGAGAAATAAACTTCTTTTGTATATTATTCCTGTAAATTCAGTAGGACACTTTTTTTGATCAGCTGTTTATAGGGCTTTTACTAATCTTTTATAATAGTAATATTGACTATATAAGGATATGGATATACATATCACTTTAAACATTTATATTTTTATCTTTTTTGTTTATTTTGTTCTTATTATTTGCCTGAATAAGAGATTTTTGTCTCCATTCTTTAAAATTATTTTCCCAGTTAAAGAAGGATTCTTTGGGGGCTGATTTTGCATTAAAAAGTAACATACTTATCTATGTCATGTGGAAGAACTCTACTGTCAAAATGGTATGAAAATTCTTTCATAGCTTAATCTATGCATATGTATCTGTGATGAATCAGAATCCAAGATTTTTCTGGTAAGTATATTATTCAAATTTGTATATATTAATGTTTCTTTACTGTACCTTGATTTTTTAGCAAGGTGATCTGAGATGACACTTGTTACAAGGAGTCTATGGAACAAAGGAATAAGAACAAGCAATCTTAGCAAAAACAAAAAAAGATAACTACGTGAGGTGATGGGTGTGTTAGTTAACTTGATTGTGGTAATCATTTCACAACATCTGTGTGTGCCGAGTCGCTTCAGTCATGTCCAATTGTTTGCGACCTATGTACTGTACCCTGCCATCTCCTCTGTCCATGGGATTCTCCAGGAGCGAATACTGGATTGGTTTGCCATTTCCTCCTCTAGGGGATCTTCCTGACCCAGGGATGGAACCCATCTTCTGTGTCTCCTGCATTAGCAGGGGCATTCTTTACCACTAGCGCCACCTGGGAAGCCCTCACAAGGGATCTGTATATGAAATCACTATGTGATACACATTAAATATATTGCAGTTTTTTCAGTTATATCTTAATAAAGCTGAAAAATGTTTTCCATTAAAAAAAGAATTTCTATTTTAAAAATAGTTTCCATGAGATAACATAATGAATGAACTGTTCATGAATCTTTGATTATTTTTCAGAGTGATATTTAAAGGTACTAGGTTAAAGGTCCTAGGTTTCTCCTTTTATAATGTGATAGTTATAAAACATATTCACACATTTTTTGACACTTCTCGCATTGATAGGTTGATTCTAATTTCCGTACCCTTGATAGGGACTACCCTTGCTGACTCTCTTTTAACACATGGGATGAGATGGCAATAATGGGAAGGACTAATGAGACCAGCTTGGGGAAGAGCTTGAGCTCCCATCTCTTCCTGGGACTCTGCCTTGTTCAGAATCTGCATGGATGAATCTGGCTACGCTGAAGATACCAGGATAGGAATACCATACTGCTTGGGGTTAGTGAGCACACAACTCCCAAACACATGAGCGAATCCTCAGGTGATTTCAGCCTCTAACACTCAACTACTCCAATGCATGCAATGTGGAGCGAGGATAAGTTATTCCCACTTATAGAATTCTAAGCCCGGAATGTATCCTTGATTATGTTTTGTTTGTTTGGTGGGAGGAATTCTAATGTGGCAATAGGTAACCAGAACAGATAATTATTTAAAATCCCCAGTAACTCAGTCAGTATGAAATGTTTGGCTTTCTTATTGGGCAAAAATAATGAAAAAAAGAATCTTCCAAACCAGATTCAAAATTATCTACAATATCCAGTTATCCCCAAATCGCTCTCCTTGTGACTATCACTCATATGTAAAGCAACTTGTGAAAATCTAAAAATAACAGATTGCAGTTTTCCAAAGTGAGAAAAACCACATCTACTTACAGTGCAGAAACAAATACATCAACATTAGGCCATAGAATGTTGTAGGTTGAAGATAGCAAGTATGTCTATAAATCTCAAAGACAGTTAAGCTGTAGCACCAGGCTGGGAATTGCCTGTGCTGCTTCTAGTAAAAAAAAGAAAAAAAAAAAGATGCCGTCATTCACTTTGGATGAGCTTCAGTGAGATAACACATAATGAGGGGCAACAGCTGAGGAAGAGAATGCCAAAGGGGAGGGGCCTTTGAAATGGTTTTGATTTAATACAAGGCATGCACTATTAATAAAGAGGTTGAATGATACCTGTATGTTTTATAGGTTTATAAATTGGCTGTAGTAAAATATTTTACATCTTAGATCACTAGGTATTGTTTCAGCTTATTATGGGAGATATCTATCTAGAGTTGACTGAATTGTATTAATCTGAACCTAGTTTAATGATGCCTTAACGTTTTTATGGGGGAATTTAATGTTTGCAATATCCATGTTCCTTACTTGAAAGTGTGACTTATAGGTTTCTCATCTTCCTTAAATTATGAAATCCTTCAGCTAATAAAGGAAAATGATTATAGTTTGCAAAAAAGGCAAAGTCATTTAACAATCCATATAACTGTCTATTGTAGGACTCTGCATAATAATTGTAATTTAGCTATTAGGGATTCTAAAGGCAGTTATCAGTCATACTCCACACTTCTGGGGGAATCAGGCAAAGTCCAGAGTGTTGAAAGTATTTTAAATTCCCAAGGAAAAAAGGCACACTGTAAATTGGGAATATACTCCATCATGACAACATATTCCAAGCTAGTAAGAAGTTCATCATAGTTTTCAAATGTATAAACCACTAAACAGTATTTTATTTCTTTTGGATAGAGATATAATTTATATTAAGAATGGAACTATTAGTTTCTGTAAGGAAGGGATTAGCTGATGAAAAGTGTCAGTTGCAATGTGAAATTTGACCAACATTTTAGTAATCCTGGAAAAACTAAGACATAAAGAATTAAGAAAAAAAAATTGAAGAAGAGTAAGAAATGGAATTATTTGCCATTATGTGGAAGTATGACCATGAGTTACCTCTGCAGTTTTTAGATCACTTTATAAGATTGAGTGTTTAACATCTCAGTTTTAGTTGTTTAGTCAACTCAGCTTTAAAAATGAGTATTAAGCAACTAGATACATGAAAACACTTCAAAACACATATTAAGTTAAACTGATATTTTTTCCAGATACAGATTTACTTTCACAGTAACAAACTATTTCAGTTTTCAAAATTTGGAGTTATTTCTATACATATTTGGGGTTAAAGTTTTGATGTTGAGTTGAAGACAGAAAGTTAAATTTATTCAGGCAATAATTATAAAGAAAATAACCAGTTGGTCGATATTTATCAGAAAATTTTGAGGCCATAAATAAAAGAAGTCTATATTTTACTTATTGTTATTCTCCACAATTGGAAATGTTTTGAGCAAAACGTGCTCAAAAATAGTTTATTTATTTATTTTTTTTCATTGTCATTCATTTTATTCACTTTTATGCAGTAGTAATAAAATACATTAATACTATTATTAAACAAGCATTTTTGTTGGAGAGGATAACTTAGATGTTTACACACACACAGATACTAATATGTGAAATGATGGGTGTGTTAACTATTAAGCTAGCATTATTTTCCTACTAGGTCACGGACAAGCAGAAAGAATATTTTTTATTTTGTCTTCACTGAGGGACAGGGAGACCAGGTGTGTTGAAGTTTAAGGGGTCACAAAGAGCTGGACACAGCTTAGTCACTGAACAACAATAATTTCTTCTCCAAAGTTTTTCTTTTATATGCAATACAGCTGTCTAATCTATGGAATTTCCTTATCTCTGAATATCTACATTTTAATCCTTCTTACGGGACAGATCTGTTGGCAATTAATTTCCTCAGCTTTTGCTTGTCTGAAAAACTCTATATTTCTTATTCACTTTTGAAAGATACTTCTCTGACTATTGCTGTTCGCCTCTGCAAACACATAGACTGCAGCACAACAGGCTTCCCTGTCCATCAACAACTTCTGGAGCTTGTTCAAACTCAAGTCCATTGAGTCAGTGATGCCACCCAACCATTTCGTTCTCTGTCATTCCTTCTCCTCCTGCCTTCAGTTTCCCAGCATCAGTGTCTTCTAATGAGTCGGCTCTTCAGATCATGTGGCCAAAGTACTGGAGCTTCAACTTCAGCATGAGTTCTTCCAATGAATATTCACAGCTGATTTCCTTTAGGATGGAATGATTGGATCTCCTTGCAATTCAAGGGACTCTCAAGAGTCTTCTCCAACATCACAGTTCAAAAGCATCAATTCTTCAGAGCTCAGTTTTCTTTATAGTCCAACTCTCACATCCATACATGACTAGTGGAAAAACCATAGCTTTGATAGACAGACCTTTGTCAGCAAAGTAATGTCTCTGCTTTTTAATATGCTGTCTAGTTTGGTCATAGTTTTTCTTCCAAAGAGCAAGTATCTATAAGTTTCATGGCTGTAGCCACCATCTTCAGTGATTTTGGAGCCCAAGAAAATAAACTCCGTCACTGTTTCCATTGTATCCCTATCTATTTGCCATGAAGTGATGGGACCAGATGCTATGACCTTAGTTTTTTGAATGTTGAGTTTTACACCAGCTTTTTCACTCTCCTCTTTCACTTTCATGAAAAGACTCTTTGGTTCCTCTTTGCTTTATGCCATAAGAGTGGTGTCATCTGCATATCTGATATAATTGATATTTCTCTCAGTAATCTTGATTTCAGCTTGTGCTTCATCTAGTCCAGCATTTCACCTGATGTATTCTGCATGTAAGTTAAATAAGCAAGGTGACAATATACAATCTTGACAGAGTCCTTTCCCAATTTTGAACCAATCCATTGTTCCATGTTTGGTTCTAACTGTTGCTGCATAGATACAGGTTTCTCAGGTTTGCATACAGTTTTCTCAGGAGGTATGTAAGGTGGTCTGGTATTCCCATTTCTTTAAGAAATTTCAGCAGTTTTTTGTGATCCACGTAGTCAAAGGCTTTAGTACAGTCAATGAAGCAGAAGTATATGTTTTTCTGAAATTCTCTCACTTTTTTCCATGTTCCAGCAGATGCAGGCAATTTGATCTCTGTTTCTTCTGCCTTTTATAAATCCATGTTGAACATCTGGAAATTCTCAGTTCACATACTCTTGAAGCCTTGCTTTTAGAATTGTGAGCATTACTTTGCTAGCATGTGAAATGAGTGCAATTGTGCAGTCATTTGAACATTCTTTGGCATTGCCTTTCTTTGGGACTGGAATGAAAACTGACCTTTTCCAGTCCTGTGGCCACTGCTGAATTTTCCATATACGCTGGCATAGTAAATTCAGTACTTTCACAGCATCATCTTTTAGGATTTAGAATAAATCATCTTGAATTCCATCACCTCCAGTACCTTTGTTTATAGTATTGCTGCCTAAGGCCCACTTGATTTCACATTCCAGGATGTCTGGCTCTAGGTGACTGACCATACCATCGTGTTTATCTGGATCATTAAGATATTTTTTGCATAGTTCTTCTGTGTATCTTGCCATCTCTTCTTAATATTTTCTGCTTCTGTTAGGTCCCTTCCATTTCTGTCTTTTATTGTGCCCATCTTTGCATGAAATGTTCCCTTGATATCTCTAATTTTCTTGAAGTGATCTCTAGCTTTTCCCATTCTATTGTTTTCCTGTTTCTTTACATTTATCATTTAGGAAGGTTGTCTTATCTCTCTCCTTGATATTCTTTGGAACTCTGCATTCAGATGGGTATAGCTTTCCTTTTTCCTTTGCCTTTAGCTTATGTTCTTTTTGCAGCTTTTTGTAGAGTCTCCTCAGACAGCCATTTTGTCTTTTTGCATTTCTTTTTCTTGGGGATGGTTTTGATCACTGACTCCTGTACAGTGTTATGAACCTCTGTCCATAGTTCTTTAGACACTCTGTCTAACAGATCTAATTCCTTGAATCTACTTGTAACTTCCACTGTATAATTGGCCATATTAATGGCCTAGTGGTTTATCCTACTTTCTTCAATTTAAGTCTGAATTTTGCAATAAGAATTTCTTGATCTGAGCTACAGTCAGCTCCTGGTCTTGTTTTTGCTGACTGTATAGAGCTTCTCCATCTTCAACTGCTGAGAATATAATCAATCTGATTTCAATATTGACCATCTGATGATGTCCTTTTGTAGTGTTGTCTCTTATGTTATTGGAAGAAGGTGTTTGCTATGACCTGTGCATTCTCTTGGCAAAACTCCATTAGCCTTTGCCCTGCTTCATTTTGTACTCCAAGGCCAAACCTGCCTATTACTCCAGGTATCTCTTGACTTTCTACTTTTGCATTTCTAATTATAGAATGCTACATTGGCTTTCTTAACACTTTGAATATTTTACTCAACTCACTTCTTGTTTTCAAGATTTGTGAGAAAAACCCTCTGTAATGTATATCCATTTTCTCTGGGGGTTAGGAGATTTTTCCTTCCAGCCTCTTTCAAAATTTTCTTTTTGTTTTTACTTTGCAGTTTGAGTATTAAGTGCCTAGGATTTCTTTATTTACTACTTATTTTGCTTTATGTTCTGTACATCTTCTAAATCATTGATTAAGTTTTGATTTAAGTTTGGAAATGTTTTGAGCAAAACGTGCTCAAAAACAGTTTAAAAATTATGGAATTAGGTCATTCCAAATACTATTTATTGTTCTCTTAATAACATCATTTTGAAGATAAATATATTTGTTGGTAGACTAAAGCTAACACACACATACGTGTATTTGTGTATATACATATGCTATATAGTTATATTATATGTCTATATTTATCTCTCTCTAATTTTTTTTATTAAATGCATTTAAGCAAATTGAATTCACCTATAAAAAATATAAAACAACACAGCTTTAATGATTTTTATCTTTGCAGAACCACTAGTAAATAATCATTTATCACAGAACTTTAATATTGGACACATGCCTTATTTAATCATGGAGGTTTAATGGAAACATTGACTAGTTAAAAGGACCAAATCTACCATTTCACAATTTTCTGTTAAATTCAATTTTTTAAATTAAATAATGACAGTTTATAATAGCATTGAAGTTTCATATAACACAGGTCATGTAACAGAATTTCAGTGTTTCACTTACAGAATTGAGAATAGAAATCAAAGATAAAATTGGAGCTATCTTTGTGCCACCTTCTGGACTAAAAATGCACTTTGCCTGTATTACCCTTTTCTTAAGCCCTAGCTTCACACAAGCTTTGCACAACCAGAAAAGAAACCATCTGTCCCTTCCCTCCATGAGCATGATTTTCTGAACCATACACATTATCTTATTACTCAGGACCCACTGCCAACACCTATCTTTCTTTAAAAAGTCTCAGCTTGAGGAATAAGAGAAGCAACAGTTGCAAACTTTCTTCATCAGTATTGCAATCATGGATAAAGGCAAACACAGATGAGGTCAAGATTTGCTTGTAGGAAGGAAGTGTTGGAGCAGGGGTTCAAAGGGTTATGGTTAGAACTATTCATGTATAGCATTCGTTAAAAAATAGGAAAAAAAACAATATATGCTGTGTTATCCATTATATCTCCCTTGTAATGAGAGACAGCAAATTTGGGAACCACCTTCACCACCATAAAGCATAGCCAAATTAAATAAATTCTGATTATGCATAGAATTTGGGATTTCCCTGTTGGCTCAAGTAGTAAAGAATCTGCCTGCAATGCTGGAGATCCTGGTTTGATCCCTGGGTCAGGAAGATCTTCTGGAAAATAGAATGGAAACTCACTCTAGTATTATTGCCTGGAGAATTCCATGAACAGAGGAGCCTGGTGGGCTACAGTCCATGGAGTCCCAGAGTCTGACACAACTGAGAGACTAATATACATAGAATTTATGCTGAGATGGATACAGCTGCCACACTTCAAGGATGAGACTTGAGACAGCTACACTATCCCTTTCTGAAATAATGAGGATGATGAAGATAAGGATAAAAATGGAAGTATCATATGTTGGCAAACCAGACCATTAAAACTTTCTTCCTTTTATAAGCATCAAGAAACACAGAATAGAACAGATAAATTCCCCCACCATACATATATGTTAATAATAATGGACTTCTGAAAATATTACTCAAGATAAGAATGCAGAAATATTAATCTAAACTGGAAAAGTATATATCCAAAAATAATTTTGAAAATGAAAAATAAGTAGAAAGTCTAAGACAGACTTTAAAACCTTCATTTTAGGCAGTGAAAGGTTAAACTGGCATTGCGGAAAATCAATTCAATGATGGTTATGCAAAACACCATGCTTAAAATTCTCCAAGCCAGGCTTCAACAATGCATGGACTGTGAACTTCCAGATGTTCTAGCTGGTTCTAGGAAAGGCAGAAGAACCAGAGATCAAATTGCGAACATCTGCTGGATCATCAAAAAAGGAAGAGAGTTCCAGAAAAACATCTATTTCTGCTTTATTGACTATGCCAAAGCCTTTGACTGTGTGGATCACAAGAAACTGTGGAAAATTCTTCAAGAGATGGGAATACCAGACCACTTGACCTGCCTCTTGAGAAACCTGTATGCAGGTCAGGAAGCAACAATTAAAATTGGATGTGGAACGGCAGACTGGTTCCAAATAAGAAAAGGAGTCCATCAAGGCTATATATTGTCACCCTGCTTATTTAATTTATTTGCAGAGTACATTATGAGAAATGCTGGGCTGGAGGAAGCACAAGCTGGAATCAAGGTTAGGTTGGGAGAAATATCAATAACTTCAGATATGCAGATGACACCACCCTTATGGTAGAAAGTAAGAAGAACTAAAGAGCCTCTTGATGAAAGTGAAAGAGGAGAGTGACAAAGTTGGCTTAAAGCTCAACATTCAGGAAACTAAAATCATGGCATCCGGTCCCATCACTTCATGGGAAATAGATGGGGAAACAGTGGAAACTATGTCAAAGTTTGTTTTCTTGGGCTCCAAAATCACTGCAGATGGTATTGCAGCCATGAAATTAAAAGATGCTTACTCCTTGGGAGGAAAGTTATGACCAACCTAGATAGCACATTGAAAAGCAGAGACATTACTTTGCCAACAAAGTCTGTCTAGTCAAGGCTATGGTTTTTCCAGTGGTCATGTATGGATGTGAGAGTTGGACTATAAAGAAAGCTGAGTGCAGAAGAATTGATGCTTTTGAACTGTGGTGTTGGAGAAGACTCTTGTGAGTCCCTTGGACTCCAGGGAGTTCCAACCAGTCCATCCTAAAGGAAATCAATCCTGAATATTCATTGGTAGGACTAATGCTGAAGCTGAAACTCCAATACTTTGGCCACCTGATGCAAAGAGCTGGCTCATTTGAAAAGACCCTGATGCTGGGAAAGATTGAAGGCAGGAGGAGAAGGGGACGACAGAGGATGAGATGATTGGATGGCATCACTGACTCAATGGACATGGGTTTGGGTGGACTCCAGGAATTGGTGATGGACAGGGAGGCCTGGCTTGCTGCAGTTCATGGGTCACAAAGAGTCGGACATGAGTAAACGACTGAACTAAAGTGAACTGAACTGATGTAAAACAAGTGGCGATGTTTAAGAATTCAAATAGCAAAGAAATATATTAAAAGGCATACAATGATATTAATAAATATTACAAGCATTAAAATTATGATACATATTCCTTTACTATAAATTTAGAAATCTGTAGTAGAATAGTCCCTATCCTTGTAGTACAAGGAGATAGATACAATCTTAAATATCAAATATGATTCAATGTATTTCAGAAAAAAAAAATTACAGAGTCTCCCAGGAAGAAATAGAAGATAAAAATCGGTGGAAAAATTTAGCTTGCCTTAAATTTCTTTGCAATTATGTGATAGTTAGTTATGAAAAGTGAAATGTCTAATGAGGGAAACTTTTGCTAAACTTTAGTTATAAAGGCAAAAATTCTGCTTGAATTATGAAGACAACTTCAAATATACAAATGCTTGAAAAGTATACTCAGTGTTACTGAAAGATTATCAATGTTTCAATTCCAATAAACAGAGAATAATCAAAATTAAGAGTTTAAAACTAGAAGGCTAGTGTTACGGTTAGTCATATGCATAGAATGATATATGTAGTATTATTTACCATCAGTGACCCTAAATTGGGGAGTCTAAACATCAAAGCTATGACTAATCAGAAAAACAAACTACCTCAGGTAGACTTCATTAAAACAGAGAAACTTTTAAACAAGAATACTGTCTAAAGAAATGGTTAAAGTAATTATGGTATGTGAACTGTATAATCACTTATTGAGTACATGCCAGATACATAACACAGTGCTAGACAATTTAAATATATTTCATATAAATATATGAGATCCCTGCAGAGAAGATACAGTTGACTCATTTTACCTAACTTAATCATATCATTTACATACCTCAACATAGACAAAAAGATTAATCTAGATCACAGGCTAGCTATTACCTGAACTGGGATTCAGAAATGAATGTAGCTAGGTCTATATTACTCTCTCTACAACACCACACTTCCTCAATACTATTGAAAAACAGACATACATTTAAAATCATATCTACAAATGGTTTTTAATTTGAGGGAAGATACCTGTGTTTTGATGATAAATATAAAAGCAAGATACAAAAGCATAGGTAAGTATAATTTCATTCATGTACAAATGTATCTTTGAAAAATGATTGCAATAGAATATGCCAAATGATTATGAGCCCTTGATGATTTTTCTGTGATTTCCAAATTTTCTATAAATAAGCATTAATTAATTCTGTAATCAAAGGACAGCCAAAGACTATTTCATATTCACAAATATTGAGCCTACTGGGTTGATTTGTATAGTCAAATTTTCATATGGATTCTAAAAGATCTCCTTGGTTTATCTTTATTTACTAATATCTATAGATTTTTATTTGTCAATCTAAATCAAATCCTAAATCTTATTAATCACATTTATTAATTTTCTATTTTAAGATAGATTACAACTCTAATTTTCTACAAGACCAGGTGTTATAATTCAGAAAACAAAGGCTATATACTTTTGCATTTTTTATTAAGATAATTTAAATGCAGTAAAATGCACATATTTTAAATGCACAGTTCAGTGAATTTTAACAAATGTATTCACCTGTGTTACAGCTGTCAGATCATGATATAGAACATTTCCATCACTCTGGAAACTGCCCTTATGCCCTTTTCCAAGCAATCTGGAAATATTTGCCAGATTTTCATAAACATTTGTGTAACTTCATAAACAATAGAAAGTACATGCAATCTTTAGACAATAAATAGACCCTTATTACATTTTCTCAAGCTCCAGGAAAGTGGAGTTCTGGTGATTCAATTTCACTACCGTCTACCTAGGGTCTTACTACAGTGTCTGGCATATAGCTGGAGCCTGTAGCATACTTATTGGACAAAATATTTGATGCCTATTATATGGCAAGCACTGTGCTATTATACCTTGTTGGTTAGTTTTATTATAATATTCTTTGATCATAGAAACACATGCTGTTAATAAGTAGAAAGTGCTTAAAATAAAAGTATGAAGAACAAAAATGCTCATAGTTCTTGTACCATTCTCAATCACTCTCAGAATTATGAATATCATTAGCTTAGTGTACTTCTTTCATTCTTATCTTTGCACTTACAAACATGAAAAAGTAAAAGTGTTCATTGCTCAGTTGTGTCAGACTCTTTGCATCCCCATGAACTGTAGCCCACCAGGCTTCTCTATCCATGGAATTCTCCAGGCAAGAATACTGGAGTGGGCTGCCATTTCCTTCTCCAGTGGATCTTCCTGACCCAGGGATCAAACCCAGGTCGCTTGTATTGCAGGCAGATTCTTTACTGTTTGTGCCACCAGAGACGCCTACTTAAAAACATAAACATCATATATTCTTTTAAAAGACAAAATGATGTTTATTGGTAATCTATAATGGGTCAGGCTTTGTTCTTAGCTTTGGAGATACAGCAGCAAACAAAATATATTAAACGTCATCCCTTCATAAGCTTATATTTTAAAGAGAAGAGACAATGATAAACAAAATATGTAAATGCTACAGGATGTCAGATAATGTTGAGTGCATAAGGACTATAGAGAAAAACTAAGCAGCCAAAAAGAGCAAGCATGCCAGGGTAGTGGGAGGAAGAGGGATGGCTATTTTAAATGTGTGCTAGGTACTGACTTCTTGAGAAGATCTTTAGAGCAAAGATGGGAAGGCAGTAAGGAGCAAAACATTCAAGAAAAAAAAAATTTTTTTTCTAGCCCAAAGCCCTGTGGCTTACTGGGAGTTGGGACCACATGAGTTGTGGAAAAGGGAGCTACCTATTGCCTTTCAGAGATATGGTAGGTGGGAGGATGAGCAAGGGATGCAGGGCCCAGGCTTTTGTAGTTCTCCTCTGCACACAACCTTTGACCAGGCCACCTTGGGCCAAGGACTTCACCATGCCCTCAGCCAAGCCCACCTGCAGCTCTGCAGGCATGACCCCCACCACATCCACCATCACCAAGAGCCTCATCTGATCTACAATGACCAGGGTCCAGGTTGCCCTGTGTTGGGTGACAATGCTGCATCAGTCATAGGTGGGCCTACTGCATGAACTTGGAGCCACACTCTGTGCACTTGAACTTCCTCCACCCCCTGGGGCTCTCTGATATGTCCACACAGCTGGTCCAGTCCACAGATCTGGCTGAAGTGGACCCTCCTGGTGGCGCCTTCACCATGGTGGTTGACTATGTGCCCCTCATCAGGGGCCCTTCTCCGTGTTTCAGTGCCTGCAGAACTCATAGTTAGAGGCTTCTGGCTGGTGTGGGTGTCCTTGCATTTGTGCAGGTTGGCTTGGGTGCAGAACGTCTGTACACTGGCCAGTGTACATGTGAGAATGGCCTTCTGGGTAAATACATGGCTGCAGAACTTGCAGACACAGGACCTCTAATTCCTATGTTTGGCCTTAAGATACATCTGCAGCCAAAGTCTCCGCACACATATAGACCCTGCCGTGCTTAAAAGCCTGGGGCAGCCACAGTTCCCTTGGGACAGGAAGCACTTCACACAGCTGGGACAGGTATGGGGCTTGCGGATTCGAGAAGCTTGATCCTGTAGCTCTGCCTCAACTGTTTCTTCAAGAACTGCTGCGAACAGGAAGAACACTGGGAGGGTGACTCTTCCTTGTGGAACGCCAAGCGTACCAATGGCCCCATCCTACAGCAGAAGGTCTCCTGGCTCTTCTGCCACATGAGGGCATGTTCTGATACGTTCCTGCAACTTCTGGTTTTGTGCTTCAAGAAGTTTCCCTTAGAAAGTTAACACTTGCCAAATTTAGGACACTCCAAGGGTTTCTCCACAGTGTGTTTCCTGTTGGAACTTTTTGGAGGAAAAGGACTGTGGGAGTTTTTGTTTCACTTGCTGTTTTAAGTGCCTTGAAGTAAAAATACTCAATATGCCAAGGTGGCATATTTTGGGTAAGCTATTCTGATTTTCTTCAGATGGATACAGATGTCTTTGAGGATTATAAGATTGTGTGCTTATTTTTGTGGGACACAAAATAAATATTTCTGTGAGAATGGAGTGGGGGAACATCACTTAGAATGAAGTGCATGCCTATGTGCTCAGTCATTTCAGTCATGTCCGGCTCTTTGCAACCCAGTGGACTGAAGACCATCAGGCTCCTCTGTCCATGGAATTTTTCAGGCAAAATATTGGAATGGGCTGCCATGCCCTCCTCCAGGAGATCTTCCCTACCCAGGGGTCAAACCCATGTCTCTTATGTCTCCTACATTGGCAGACGGATTCTTTACCATTAGCACAACCCGGGAAGCCCTAGAATGAAGTATCTCAAGCCTGTCCAAATAAGAAAAATATCCCCTCTATACATGAGATCTGACCTGAGAGTCAGGCTAGGACAGCAATCGGGGGAAAATGAGGTGTAATGTGTGGCATAGGATGGTTGGCCCCCATAGTTGTGAAAAACATAAAGAAATTCATGAAGTGTGCAGGGGATCTGGTTAGAATTACCAAATAAATTTGTCTAACATACTACTTTTAGTTCAGAATCTTGTATGTTCACAGTTGTTTCACAAATACCTCACCATGCAGATTCCTAATCCTTTATCTCATTTTAGGATAAGAGATGTGTGAGCATGCATCTGGAATTATGAAGACAGATGGAGTGAATGCCTTTTGCAAAGGCAAGCTCCATCTGACTCACACATGGATGAGAAACCATTTTAGCAGTATGCACTGACAGATATGTCTCTGGACTTTGTAATCCTCTTATTTTATTGTCATGCTTGTTTTTGTTTCAAACGCATTAAAATGCCTTGCATTTGTATTTCTAAACATCTAAGGTAAAAGCCATATCTCACATTGCTCCTTTAAAACGCAATTAGAAAAGCATTTCTTGGATTATTATTCGATTTATTACATTTCATTGATATTTTGCTACTTCTGCTATAGGAAGCTGATAGGCCTCATGAACTGTATCCAGAAGACAAGTTGTTCGGCTAGCATATTCCAACCTCTAAATGCCTTTCATGTCAGCAGGAGAGATACGATCAGGCATTTGAAAGCTCCGGCCTATTTATAAAGATACCATCAAAACCTGCCTGATGTAGCTGACTTATGAATCAATTATCTGAACCACACCAAGTGATGTATCTATTCTGAAATTTAGAGTCATATATTTGAGGCTAAACTACAAACAGATAAACTATTCAACAGCCTATCGTGATTCTTATCTTCATGTCTATATCTGTCAAACGTGTGGAGAAAAAAAAGGCAAAATCTTACTGATTTTACTGAGAAGAGTTAAAAAAAAATCACACAGATACAAGTTCTCTCTCTCTCTTGCTCTATTCCTGTCTCTAACACACACACACACACACACACACACACACACACACACACACACACA